>CM040400.1:22956667-23556667 GCA_022702515.1 Ilyophis sp. 1 JC-2022
ATAGTGACAATACGTTCTGGAACAGTCTATTGAACAAGCCACAACAGTTCAGACTTTGTTTTCCTTTTAGCACGATGCACTACACCACACCTGATTAAGCACAGCAATCATCAACTGCACCCACATTTATGTTTCTGTCCTTTTTCTGTGTAACCCTCCTTCCTGTTATTAACAAGGTTATTATGAATTATTATGAAAACGAATGTGTTAATGCTTTAAGTGTTATTCTTTAAAGAAAAAAAATCATGTGTTTGTGCTGCTGTCTGTCACCACTGCTAACTCCCCCCCCCCTCCCGCTGACACGCCTCTTGTGTACACGCCCCCCCAGGAGAAGACCAGCGCTCTGAGCCTGAGCAACGTCGCCGGAGTCTTCTACATTCTCGTCGGAGGGCTTGGCCTGGCCATGCTGGTGGCTTTGATTGAGTTCTGTTACAAGTCCCGAGCCGAGGCCAAAAGGATGAAGGTGGCAAAGAACGCACAGAATATTAACCCAACTTCCTCGCAGAATTCACAGAATTTTGCCACTTATAAGGAAGGTTACAACGTATATGGGATCGAGAGTGTAAAAATTTAGGGGGTAGGAAAGCGGTCTTCATACCAAACTATCAGTGCACGCCCTATGCTTCATTGTTGCATTCTTAACGTTATTAATGAAAGGAAGATGGCCAAATGATCGTATGTATTGGTGTTTTAATTTTGTAATTATGACTCCCCCTTCCCTTTAGTGAAAATAGCTTTTTGTCATTTTTTCATATATATATTTTTTTTACATCATTGCTGCTTATGAATGTTTGCATATTTGCATATCTGGTGTTGATTGACGGTTTAAAGGCGCATTCGCCTGTTCATTTGCTATCATACTACAAAGCTTCACATTGGCGTCGACGTTCTTTTGTCTGAAACAGTCCCATCCATTTGCTTGCCACAATATGCACATGCAAATATAAATATAGTCAGCCCAGTGCAAAGGCATGATCTAATTGGGTTTCTTGTGCATGTTTGTGTGTGTGTGTGTGTGTGTGTTGTGTTCCAGATGACCTTCACGGATGCCATGAGGAGTAAGGCAAGGCTGTCAATCACAGGAAGCACTGGGGAGAATGGCCGCGTGGTGACTCCAGACTATCCAAAAGCAGTGCATGCGGTACCCTACATCAGGCCTGGCATGGGAATGAGTGTCACTATGACTGATCTCTCTTGATTGACACGAACCTTTTGAGTGCCTTACACAATAGTTTTAATCTTGCTTTTATTTTGGGGGTGGGCCGGGGGGGGGGGGGGGTGGTCAGCGGGGTGTTTACCTGAGGAGCATCCGTATCATGAAGATCTTTTTTTCTTCTTCTTTCTTCAAATAAAAACAAGTTACAGCTCTTATTGGACGTCCATCTTGGGGAACTATAACAGGATGCTCTTGGAGTGGGTGACATCACCGTCTCGATTCTACTGATTCTAAGTCATTTGGGACCAGGCTTGACTGACACGCCTAGCTGTCGGTGAGAAGTACTGTAAGCTCAACCCAGAATCTTTGTGGAGGCAGCACGTCTGTTTTTTTTCGTCACCACCGTTGTCAAAAATACTGGATTCATACCGACCGAAGCACACTTGACATCATCTACATCAAGATGTGTTTTTTTAAAGAAAATTAAATAAAATATATGAAAAAATATTTTTAAGTATTTTCACAAATAAAATGGCTTTTAAATAAATCTGCTTCCATATTGGTTGTAAAACTCAATCTGCAAGGGTGTTAAAAAAAGGCTTGGTTCCATACCTTTCAAAGCCAAATATGTTAATGCTATTGGAGGTATAATGTTTAAATTGTGTAATTTATTACTGTTATAAATATTCTCCTGTATATCTCATTCTTTGCTTATTTGATGTTGATAAAAAAAAAAACTTGGCAATGCTTGACATTTCAAATAAATTATTTTATTCGTTTTATTTGTAAAAATGTGAAGAAAAAACTTCTCTCACTGTAAAATGTTTTTTTTTTTAATTCTTTTGTTTTTACTTTAATGGATATTTTCTTCTGTTTAAATGTTCCAGTCAAGGATCAGGGTAGTAGTTTTATGAATAACAAATATGGTGAATAAATTATGTTTACACATCATGGATGAAAAAGGCCATCTATTGTATAATTTTGCTTCTAAATAGATGAAAGCAGACATGTTGACAAAAATAATACTTTCACAATGCCAAATAATGAAATGCCAAATTTAGAGGTATAAAAAGGTATCTGGCTCTGATAAAAAACAGGCTTTTTCAAGACACTCGCTGATACATCTGACATGTTGTGGAAGTATTTGTTATTGCTCATTCTGTAAATGGCTAATTTATTTTGTATGGTTTACTATTTTATACATCTCACACTGAATGATGTGAATTTAGCATTAGATGCATGCCATTTGCTCTTTATATTATTCTTTTTTTAATTTTGCCTTTAAGAGGTGACTTTGGTCACCGTCATGAAATTACCCAATATTTCAGTCAAAATTGTATGACTACAAATAAATATATTTATAGAAACATGCAGAATTCCATTCAAATTCATTTTAAGCCCTGCTTTTCACTTCGGATTTTTACATTTTCAGATTTTCTATGTAGATATTAAGATCATGCAACATGTCACACATTTATTGGCAAAAGATGCTAACCTTTGTACCTTCTAAAATGAAATCAGGAATTATTCATCCAACTTACTAAATCTAACAGTTTAATGAACATTGTGATTCATAAAACAATCTTTCAAGTGATTTGGGGGGAGCATTATACGGACATCATGAATTCACCATCAAAGACACACTTATCAATATGGCACAAATGAACTGATGAAAAAATTTGTTTAGTTCTTAGATGCTAACAGTTTTATATCTTCATAAACTATATACAAGAATCAACCTCCATTCACATAACTACAAATGGAGGAACAAGTGTACTAATCGTATCACATTTTCGGGTTAGAAACTAAAAGGGTATGTTATCTAATAAATTTATTATATTATGAGGAAGAAAATCCAATCAATTCTCACAGACATTTTTGTAAATGGAATGTGTGCTAAGTGGATTATTTTTGGGACTTTTTTTAAATAAAAAGTGACACAAAACCTTGATATATTATTGTTTATAAGTTTTTTTCCCCCACTGCTTATGGTTATTCATGCATTTATGGATGCGTGTCTGAAAGTAGGTTGTGGCACTTTGATCTTTTTAAGGCAACCAGATATTTGTGAAAATTGAGAAAATTACATAAAATGAAGATGAAATATCAGTGCCTCAACAACAGACAAATTAGTCACATTACAAATGACACAGTAGTGTGTTTCTTTGGTGATGTGAGCCATGCTAATTGAGGGCATTTAGACAACAAAAAAGTGGTTGCCTTTGTGTCTTTTGGAAATTCACCCAAATATTTTGATATGTTTCTACATACCCGGAGTGATATCTGTCCATTCAGGTAATTTTGCTGAGAACTCACTAGATTTGTAGATATCTGCTGCAACTCACCTTGACATCACTCCGATATAAAGGGCCTCAATGGGTCCAAAGTTTGTGGCGGTCAAAGCGGCAAAAATGTACATGAAAAAAAAATCAAGCAAGTATTAAAAGATATGGAATCGATAAGATCACAGCTGTCATTGTAGCAAAACACGTAGCCGACGGATGTGTTTGGAATATTCATAACTGAACGTTCTCAATGATTGCGCAACAGTGGGGGCTAATTAACTGGCCCATTTTAGCTCACGCTCAAAATACACAAAGAGAGAATTAGTGGATAGCCTACATCATGAACAGTAGGAATATATTTTTAATCATGAAGAATCACGTTACAGAATACAAGAGTAACTACCCAGCAAACAGTGGACTTCCCAGGGACGTCCCATTTCAGTCCCCTCAAAGTTATGTGACGTTCCCTAGGGATGTCATAAAAACATTACTAGAACGTTATTAAAGTCGTAGGTTACAATATGACATTTAATTAGAATGTCAGGGATGTTCAAGCAACGTCCCTATCCGGTTATGATATGACGTTGTGCTCATAACATTCATGGGACATTCAGGGATGTTCCTGCAACGTCTGTTACTGGTTACAATATAATGTCATGTAACGAATGTCTGGAGGACATTACTAGAATGTCCCGGGAACGTTCTTTGTGACGTCCACGTAACGTTTAGAAAACCCTACAAAAAGACATCAAGGCGACGTCCTTATGACATTGAGACGTTCAGGGGAAGTCCTGGGGACCTAGTTTTGTTAGCTGGGTAGTATTTTAAACCAAACAAGCAATACATCGTCTATTAAAACGGTGAATAACAAGCAAATCAAAACTTTATAAAAAATAAAACCTATGATCAAATGGAAATGTGATAAACCGCCAGCTCATTCAGTGTAATAGTAGCCTATACCCTACATTAAAAAAAATACCATAAAATGTTTTTTTCTTTTTTTTTTCTTACGGTATAACCATTCCAAACATGCAGAATATATGGCTGGAACAGGCAGGGGTCAGAACCGGGGAATCAGTCAGAGCAGGGGATCGGAAGGGCGAAGGGCAGAAGCAGGGCTCGGACGAAGAAGGGCTCAGACAAAGGGCAGGCGGGTAGGAGGGCTGGGCAGGAACAGGAGCAGGCAGGACGGCAGCAGGCAGGACAGGAGCATGCTGGACAGGCAGGAGACCAGGAACAAGACTGGCCGCAGGAGACCAGGAACAGGACTGGCCGCAGGAGACCAGGAACAGGACTGGCCGCAGGAGACCAGGAACAGGACACATAAATCAAGACACAGAGGCACGGGACGTGACAGATTGCATTAGAAAATGCCTTATTTGTTTTTTTTAATCCATAAAAATACAAAAATATAAATTATGCCAAACTAGGTTTCATGTACTGTAGACATGAAACATATGCAGCAGTCATAAATACTATTGCCTTTTCAACCATTTTATGAAAACTGAACATGACTCAACAGGGAACCATGTGTTATGGTACCTTACTGAAAGGGTAAATGACTAGGAAACTGCTTTAACCCTGTGATTGATTTATGGATGATCGTAAAATAAGAAACACGAATTACAAAATCTGCTTACCACTGAATTGGATAGTTTAAAAAAATATGAATTAAAATTCATATGAATTTTTAAGTAAGCACACCTTTGAAAAGCAATGAACAAAAGTGAATATGGTGACCCACACAGCGCAGGCGGTTCAAGGGGGAAAATCATGAAGGGAATTCAAAAAGAAGCCAGCCAAAACGGTATGCCCAATGCGCCTTTTTCAAAATGGCAAATGGTGATTATTCATAAATTGGGTCATACTGCAGCACGATCATTCTTAGTTCTGAGAAACGATAAAGTGAAAGTGGCGCATGCGGACCCTTTCGAGTGTGAAACCTTTTGGGGAAAAAAAAAGCCGAAGAGGTCATATTTTTCTAAGCTGTGGATCTTCAGGGACCTTGAAATATCACCTACCCACCTACCATTAGCTAAGAAATTTGTTGAGAAATGAATGAAATAATCTCTATCATTGTTACCCTTATATCCTGAATAAAACATGCTCCTGGGTGAAACATTCTGGTAAAGCCTTAGCTATTGGTGAGGTGGCTGAGGCCTACACAGTTGGCTACATTATTGCCCACGAAGGGAGGGTTTCCATCCACATAGTAGTGCTCGCCACCTCGTCACACGATATATTCCTGCAGTCTGCCTTCAGCAGCCGCGTATGCTTCACAATCCTCCAGAGCAAACTGCAATGCTACTGATAGCCGAGTGAAAGAAAGAGGAGGCTGGTTGTGCGCGTTTCAGAGCAAGCACATGCTAATGTGTACCGTGCCTAATAAACTTGGATCAATGAGTCAGGTCCACAGTTATCAAACATTCCAAACTGGTCAAAAGGGAAGCTTTCGGATAAATAGTTGTCAAAAGGATGCATAAATGTGCCAATCATAATTATGTATATCCCTATGTACATATGCGTGTGTGTGTGTGTGTGTCTGTGTGCATGCGTGCGAGTGTATGTGTGTGTTCGTACACGTGTGCCAGTCTACTCCATGGTGAACACCTTCACCGGCTGAGCACGTGAATCAAAATCTTCATAAGATATTCATGCCTTTCAATCTTTGCACTCACATTGATGGCATAAAATATTCCCTTGCTGAATTAATAATACCTTGGATTGTGTAATGACTGGTGATACATATTTCATCTTTCACTGGCTTTTCTACTGTGCATAACAAATTATTATTGCCCTTGCACTTTCTTCTTCCTAACATACAGTATCAGCAGTATAATAGAAATATGTCTATGGCTACATACAAGTGTATATTCATTTGTATATTATTAAAAGCTATCAGTATTTGTTGTGAGAAGGTGGTACATTCCAAATCCACTGAAATACTCAAATTGATGCAGTGTGGAACTTCATTAATTCTTTGTATGACACTTATTTAGAATATAAATGAATTAACTGGACCAAAGTTGTCAGCATAACCTATCACTTGCAATGTATCAAATTATAAAAGTGCTGACACACTCTGTCATGATCACATAGGCTTTTCCCATAGCATTTAAATCAGTGAAGAGCATGAACTTCCTGGAGGCGGGAAACAGAGGCTGAGGGGTGAAGTGGAGGTCACACCAGTCAACTGATGTTGATGTCAATGTTGAGTCAATGTTAAGCTATCGTTCGTGATTTCAGAGCCAGGGTGGAAGGGCAGACTGCACACTGAGTGCAACATCAGTTTCAAAAACAGTAAAAGGAACCTTCATCCCCAGCCCATCACTGCCACGTTTTGGGACAGTAAAACGTATACACTACTGCGCATACGCTGGGGCGCAGCCTGACTCTCTTCACACTGCAGTCCCACCACCAGATATGGGAAGTCATCATTTCAGAATACAGTGCACAAGGAATTAATGACAGCAACTTTACAAGCACAGGTCAACTTCAGGAAATGTTTGTGTGCAATGATATAGAGACAAGATCCCTCTCCTCGGCACCTATAGGGTACGTTATGCCACTTGAAAAAACGTTATTTATTCGAAATGACCTCCCTCTATATATACGTGCATATTTTTCTAAGATGTATTTAGGCATATTGACCTATGGAAGACCACTATATTGCTCATGTAGAATTGGTACCACACATTTTACAATTAAATAGACGATTAATGCATAATTATGTTATTTCCCATCAATATACTACCACCCTGCACAGCCGTGGCCGGTATTAGCATATCGCTATGGTACATCACTATACTGAGAACCAGTGCTGTAACAGAAAGAGCCTCCTGACAGCCCCCATGAAGAAACGTAGCTATCAAAACAAACACATTACTATCTTATATATAATGACAGTGTCACAGGAAAACCTCACATGTCGAAGAAATACTGTTTCCATTCAGCAATAGCATTGTGTCTATTTTGTGGTTTTGAACCAATTTTGCTGCGTTATGAAATGCTGACAACACTAGTACACATAACTGGGCGATGTGTCTAAAAAAACAAAACAAAACAAAAAACAAAGTGACAAAAAAAATTTCTGGACATTCAGCTACTTTTATTACATAGTGTCGTCTACTTTTTCAACTTGTATTAACCAAATCAGAAAATAATTTTTTTGAAAAGTTCCCTCAGGTCTTGTTGATGGATAGGCCTTTCTGAAGATGAGGTTTATGCCTCACTCACTGCATGATTCTCACCGGAATGTGCCTGTTGCCCTTGAATGCGTTTCCTCTAATTCCGCCCCCGTGGTCCGCTCTGTTCCGCTCTCTTCAAAGACTTCATTTCTCCTCAGTGACACAAACCTGCTTCCTGCTAGAGTGAGTCACATATGAGGTATAAAACACCCACATGGGCGAAGAAGCACAATAGCGTTTCTTGACAGTGCTTTAAAACTGAATATACATGAGCCTTGTCAACTTTTATATTCATGCATTTGAATTTGAGACTCACTTGAGCTTTCTGCAAGTCTTCCATTTCCCACAAAATACTTTTTAAAGCTGCTCCTCAACCCACTTTGTCAAACAGAAGCATGTTTAATTCAGATTGTCACACAACTGGCCTTCAGTGTTACAAATGCACACTAATGCGCGTGCGTTCGAGTACGTCTGTATCACAGCAAAACACAAGTGATTCCGCTCCGTACAGTTGAGAGGATCGCGGGCCTTAGAAATGTCAGTGGAAGAGCATTGTCAGTCCACCTGTGATAAAGCATAAATGAGAAATGGTCCTGTCACCAGTATTGATGTGTCTCATTTAAAAAGCTGGACTCATGGCTGCCTTCTGCCAGCCTTCTGTCATCGTTAGCAGCTGCATGGAGATTTTATCAACAAATATGTTGACAGCTCAATATCTGGGCACCAAACACTTTAAATTGCATAATGCACATACATTAGTATTGTCCTTATCATCCCTGTCATTGTTGTTGTTATATTACATTTTCTCAGTGCCCCCAATATTGGGCTGAACTCTCTCTGCATTTTGAACAACTGAATTTGCAATCCATTGCCACAAAAAATATGAGTATATTCTGAACAAAATTATTGACTACCCTAAAAAAAGAACTGAGAGCAGTCTCCAATGAATAGCTATTGTCTGTGGTATTGATTGGTAACTGTACTGTAACATCTGCCGTTTCCCTCCAGTCCACCTTCCTTTCGTTTCTCGCGTTTCCCCATTCCTCTTGTTCCATGTCACGTTTTTTCGTTCACCCTGTCTGCCTGTTCTGTGTTGTGCAGGCTGGGCGTGGTTTCCCCAGTTCCTCATTTTCTCCCCATTACCATTTAGCCAATCACTCGCCTTTCCCCGCTCGCATTCCGCACTCCTTCATTAGCTCATCAGCTCTTACATACATTCCTCACGCCTTTTGATTTAACCCAACGCATTTTCACCTGTTTTCTCTCTACTTAAGTTTTCCTCTTTGTTGGTTTCTTTGCCAGTTCATACCGTCTGTTTGCTGTGGTTTTTGGCCTCTTGTTTGTTCTAACGTTGTCTCAGTTCACCCGTCCAGCCTCCTTATCCGTTCCTTATCCGTTCCTGTGTCCTGCCTTCCTGTTATTCACCTACCCTGTATCCTGACCATCACCCATTTCCCCTGTTTGCTTGCCTGTCAGTTCTCCTGCTCTCTAATAAATTCACTCCCAACAGAGTTTTGCCAGAGTTCGCCTCAGAGTTCTGCTTTTGCGTCCATACCAGTTTCTACGCTCTCACATGTACTGCAATGTATTTATTGGCTGTATTCCACTCGACTAATACCTTTACTTGAATTCACTTAGTTCAATTAGTTTGATTAATTCAATGATTCTATGAAATGTCTTTATTTAATATATTTGTGTGTTGTGGGTCTGCCCCACTGTATTTTTTGTTGTTGCTGGTGGCTACAACTGAAGTTCCCTCACAGTAAAATAAAAGTTATTCTATTCTGTTCTATTTCTGCTGTCGGGTTTTCATTTTCATTGCATGGTAACATCACAATTGTAGTAGCATAAAATATTTTTTTGCCTATGTAACATAGCATAAGCCTTACATATCACACAAATCCCAGCATTATGAACCTTAACAGTCATAATGTATGCTGCAGTCTTTTTAAATCCATTATATTTGCTCTTGTAAAATCAGTTTGAATCCATACGTGTTGTGACTTTTGTTTTGCGTTATATCAAGCGTGTGCATGCATTATGTAGGCCTTATGCCATGTAGTTAAAGTAAAGTGTTATCAACTTTCCCCTTGCACAAAAATCTGACGTACACTTTGTGTAAAGGCATATTAGAATTTGTTGGACTAGTTCTAGATCAAGATGTAGAGATGATGGTGCGAAGAGATGGACTGACCATTCAGTAGAAGACAAGTTCAGATGGAGTAAAAAAATAATTCCACATTCTGCAGATTCTCTAAAATTAATTTTATGGCAATCAATGCAGAAAGTCTAGGACAAACTTCACACAATGTTAGAAAAAAAGGACAAACCAGAATAATAGTGTACCTTCCCTTTGAAGTGAGTTTGAATGAAACAATAGAACAACAAATCACAACACAGACAGTTCTTAAGCTGGGATAAGATGTAGAGTATAGGCAGATGCTGTCATGCTGCATGACTGCAAATGAGAGCTATAAATAAAAACCCATCTTGCTTCTTCTCAAATGCTCAGGTTCTACTTGGCTGGGCAGGTAATTCATCAACTAAGAGAGGAGAGCGACCCAAAAGGCCTCATTTTGACATCCGTCAATCAAACAATTAACATGTCTCTGGTAGATAAATGCTCATTATATGAGAGGTGAGACTTTGGCATCTTACTATGTTTCCACCAAGCGCTTGCGATGCGATGGTTCCGCTCACAAACGGTGACTAATGAGGTCAAAAGCAGCAAACACCGAAGTAGTTTTAAAAAGGACAAACGTATTAATGTGCCTTTGCAATGTACCCTTCCGTGAGACTTATTACTAAAATGAAAGGAAGACATTTTAGTTTTAAGCCAAAATGGGCGATAATAATTGAAGTTTGTTTTTAGGTTGTTATACTTTGTAAATTAGAAAACTGACCCCGGTGAATTGTATTCCAAAATAATACATTTCATTTTCAAAACTAATTTGGAAGTCCCCTCAGTGGAAGCCAGCAGGATTGTTTCCAGAATTTATAGATAACTCCAGTACTCTGACACACACATTCTCCATGGAAGCAGTTGCTAATCTGTAGTGCACAGGTGTTGTTACACTCAGCCTCTGTTGTTCCTGAAATAGCAGGCAGCAGACGCTCGGGATGCCCTTGAAGAGCCTCGAAGAACGTATGTAAATACCTGCTTGCATCGGAGGAAGTGAACGTGTTTGGAGCAGCAGCAGGTTGGGACACATTTTAGATGGATCTATTATAAGTTTGGCCGGTCTGCCGCGGTTTAAGGCAGAAAGGGGGGACGCAGTCTGTTAGCTTCAGTCACTTTCTCAGCTCATAAGCATTGATCAGGGCCTCCGTATTTCTCACAGCACGGGGAGGTCGCCCCTTGTGTCAGGCCTGATGAACGAGACCAATGTAAAGTTCACCTTTGACTAGATTAATACGCTTCTTTTGTTGGTTTTTGGGTTTTTCATTTTTTTCTTTTTTAGCTACCTTGCCCATCTTCCGACACAGACTGAAGACTCACCCTTTTCATATTGTACCATGGCTCCCAGTTGGATATTCTTTTTGGTCCCTTTCTTCAGATTTCCTTTTGTATAATGCTATAGCTGTGTAATATGTATTATCCGTCTAATTGTACCTTCTTTTTACAATAGAAATGTTTTTTTATGAGGTTGTCATTACACCTATTGATTATAAATGGGCCTCTGTGGCTTCTTGGTGATACCTATTTCTTGTATTTCTGAAAGTAAGGGCGGCTGATGTTCTCCACAGCTGTTTGTCACTCTGGATAAGACCGTCTGTAATGTAATCATGTAATGTTTTCAACGCCTACTATGAATCCTGTGAGAAAATATAATCTGTGTGTGTGTGTGTGTGTGTGTGTGTGTTCAGATGGTTTTTAATGAGGTCCTATGCTGTCTTATTCCTCTTCTAAACTCTGCTCTCCACTGTTGTCATGGAAACAGCATTAGCCATCTACTCTTATATTCCAAAAATTGCTAAGCGCTTTTAAGCCACTTAAAGTGGCACATTTTAACACAAAGGAAGTGTGTGGTGAGTGTGAATAAAATATTAGACATAATTTTGTGTTTAACAAGGTTTTCATGAAGCATCATATTGGCTTTTTTGTACAGTCACTTAAACACCCATGGCAAGAACGTTTGCCCCTTAAAATTGACTTACTATCATCACACTTTCTTATTTATTTTAATGGAAATTATTCCTCTTCTGAAAGCATACATAGTGCAGTGCCATATTTAAAAAAATTATGTATATATTACATGTAATATATTTAGTTACAGCAGCTATTAAATCGCACAAATCCCAAAGTAATGCAATATTTTCAGCATTTACCTTTTGAAGTGAGGCTGAATAAACTACATATTATGAAATTGAACATTATTCTGTGCTTGCACTGAGAGGATTTCAGGCCAGCAATTGTTACCAGTACAATACATTTTTCATACCCCAGACAATACACACTTGTCCCTGATTTTTCCAGAGCACCAAAGTGACTCTCCAAGGCCAATCACAGACAAGTTTGTTCTAATACCAACACAGCAAAAATGCCGGTGTAAATCTAACACTGCTGGTGTACATTTAACACCCTATAGTGTTTATACCACAGTCTCATATAAACACCCTAGGGTGTTAAATGTACACCGCCATTTTTGCTGTAGACCCTGTAGAAATTTGTGATACCGAAAATTATGGAAAGTTACACCAGCTCCATGCCAGCATTGCTATGGTGTTGAGAACAAAGTAGTCAGACTTTTAGCCAACAGCATCCAATTCCAAAGTCTCCCTGTCTCTATTGTTTCAATAGCCATTTGAGTTAATAGCTTCTGACAAGTGATTTGTACTGGACAACGATTTTGAGTTGTATGAAGCCTGGTGTTTTATAAATGGGGTCAGATCTGTAAGTGCTCTGTCATGTCCATTAGCATGGTGCTGCTAACATAAGGTTTTTTTTTTTACCTTGTTTATCAAGGTGGCATTAAATCAAAAAACTGATTAGCCTACAGTGCCTCAGATGGACAAACCAAGTCAATTGGTTGATTCCAATCACTTATTTTTTCCATCCTCTTCTCCTCTGTCCTCGCCTGACCCGGAAATCGATTGTGGTTTGCCATCTTTAAGGATATTCTAAACCGCTAAATGCTCCTCGGAGGAGCGAGGAGTGGAGAATGATGAGGCTCCCGGAGGATGCTTCAGTGAGAAAACACAAGTGTAGCCTTTGCGGAAGCCTTTTCTTCGTGGGTTATTGTTGCTTTTTCCCTCGCGGTTCTCGTCCTGTTTTCCCGATTGAGAATCTATCGGATTTTTTTCACGCTCCGTTCCGGGGTTTTGCTTCCCTTTACTCGTTATTCTTTTCACCTGTGCTTCTGCCTGCTGGGTATTTAAGTTCCTCACTTCCGCTTCCCCGGTGCTTCTTTGTCATTCATTATTACATTGAGCCAGGTATAGCCAGATTTAAGCGACCTTGTGATATTAAACTAGTTTTATGTTCACGAGGGACTTGCTTTAGCGTTATTCTCAGGTATAGGAATTGTTTCTCCTGTTAGCGTTTCTGCGCTATTTATTTTTTCTTTGCTGTTTTCACTGAGACAGTTTTCTTTTGTGGTTTTGTTTTTGTTTTACCTTCTTCCGGCCATCTTAGCTTACGTGCCTAAGGTGTTTTTTTGTTTGTTTTTTTCCCCTAAGTTTCCCGGTTTGGCTCCAGTATTGAGCACGGGAGGCTTAGTTTGTGTTATCACTCGTATTTTGGAGTTCGACCTATTTTCGTGGGTTGATTTTTATTTGTCTGTTTAGCTAGGAATTATTTTCCTGTCTTTTTTTTGTATTTATAGTTAATACTCCCTTATTAGTCTTCACTTGCGTGAGTGACTTATTCTGATCCCCCTGACCTCCGTGTTTGATTATCCGCTACTAAAACCATCGCATTTTCTCAGAACGTGTGACGTGTATAAATTATCCACCACTCTACACATCTGCCATATTGCAGGCACACCTCTACACAAATGCAATTTTACCGTTCCTTTTCATTTATTATAAAACGCTAATCCATAATGACACTCATTGTTTATAACTAACAAATTTTTTTTTTTAAAGTACCAGAACATTAAATAACACAACCGAACTCTTAATTTTGCGACTTGCAGCTTGGGCGGCGGCTCCGTGACATCGCATGACTCGGTAAGCGAGGCTATAATGTCGATCTGAAAGGGGATTTATTAAATGAACTATGAACTGTTGTTGCTAGACTGTAGCCTACTTATTCTCCTCATCGCACCTTATTGCTGCGTTTTCCTTGTTGTGGCAGACTAACTTAATAGAAGATGAACTGTCGGTGGAGGAAGTAGAAGGAAAAAAAAAGTGTTTTTGCTTTTTTAAAATCTTGCCAGTAGGCTGACAACGGACTTCGCCTCTAAATATAGGCTAGGCTGATCAGATTTATTTTTATTTTTTATTTTTCATCAAGCTTATTTCAAGACCTGTGATTTGTTTAATTTTGCTTTGATAAGGGGATGCAATGAATGATTCATATATTAATTAATAACCACGTACTAGCCTACTGTATCACTAGGCCTATGGATTTGTTTTGTGTTTATTATGTAACGGAAATTAGTAATTGAACTTATATGTGGTCGCATAGTCGCCCCTAATTCGGAATTCTTAGTCATTGACTGGGAGCTGAGAAATGTTCCCTGAGGTCCTTCCTCCAATGTCACCTCAAGCATATTCTTACCTATGGTCTTAAGCGTAACATTGACTGCATTGACTGAAAGATTACCTGCCTTAATTAGAGTAACTTATTAGTAGTTATTGGCATCCTTATTTGACTTATTATATTATTATTGTTACCATTATTATATAACTTCTTTACTTTAATAGGCTATTGCCTTGTAAGTCTATAAATAGCTGCGATGACTATGAATAGAGAATTAAGCCTGGTCTTAATGGGAAGACATAAAATTGATCTTAGACTTGTCATATATCGGACTGAGCAATTTTATTTTGCTCTCCAGAGTTATGAGAGCTAGCCTCTTTTTTTCTTTTCTCTCTTAGAGGGTACATGGCACTCAAGCCTAGATGTTTAGCCATGTCTATTTGTATTTTATATTTTCTTTTGTCTATTTTATTTTTTGTTTTAAGGTCTACTCACTGCCTTTACATTTTTATGTTGTATGTTTGTTATGTAAATCATGTTAGCTCAGAAAAAACTTACCTTTGCACTCTTGTTTCCAACGCTACTTGTATTAATCATGTCGTCTTAGAAAAAGCCTACCACGTAATTTACAATTTAAGACCAAATTTTAGACCAAATCATGGCTGACCTACAATTAAATAAAATAAATATTACATCATGGAACGTTAAAGGGATCAATAGTCCAGTCAAACGCACAAGAATCCTATCACACCTATCACACCTGAAATCAAATATAGCCCTACTCCAAGAAACTCATCTATTAAATAATGAATCACTTAAATTAAAACAAAAATGGGTGGGGCAGGTTTTTTCTTCTGGTTTCAACAGTAAAAGCTGTGGTGTATCTATTTTAATTCATAAAAACTTGGATTTTATTGTAGACAAAGTAATTAAAGATCAAAATGGTCGCTTTATACTGTTGAAAGCTACCCTACTTAAAATGCCAATTGTATTAGTAAATATATATGCACCAAACATTAACCCTAGCCCTTTTTTTAATGAAATTACAGAACATCTGGCCAATTTTATTGGTCTTCCAATACTAATAGGGGGTGATTTTAATGCGGTAGCTAACCCGAGTATAGACAAATCAAGTATACCATCCTCTACAGATAAAATAACCTCTAAAGCTTTGGTGGATATGTTTAAGGGAGCAGGATTGTCTGATGTCTGGAGATTAACACACCCCTTGGAGAGAGATTATACTTTCTATTCTAACCCTCATAAGAGTTATTCTAGAATTGATGCATTTTGGTCATCCCAAGATATTTTAAGTAACACTTGGGAAACCAAAATACATAACATTATTCACTCCGACCATTCACCGATCTCAATATCCTTTTCTCACTCCAATTGTCCTCCCAGAAACAGTAAATGGAGATTCAACAATTCCTTATTGTTGAATCTTCAGTTCATTGAAGAAATCAAAAGAAAAACAAAAGCCTTTTTTGAAATAAATACCGGTAGTGTCTCATCTTTTACCATGGTATGGGAAGCATATAAAGCAACATGTCGTGGTTGGATAATCAGCCATGCCACTCAACAAAAAAAACAAAAATTGAAAAGAATTGAGGAGCTGTCTGGAGCACTGAATTCCATGGAAAGAAAGCACAAAGACAATCCCAAAAACCAAGAAATCTATTTGAATCTTGTAAAGGCCCAGACAGAGCTAGGAGATCTATTAAATACAAAACTGAAATTTGCTTTGTTTAGATTGAAATCAATAAACTACGATACTGGGGATAAAGCAGGCAAGCTATTGGCCCATCGCCTTCAAAAGCAGACATTTTCACGCTTGATTCCTGCTATTTTATCATCTGATAAAGAGACACTCACTGATCCAATTTTGATCAATGGAAGATTTAAGGAATATTACTCAGAATTATATAAATCAGAATGTGACCCCTCCCAAAATACTTTAGACACCTTTTTTGAAAGGATCAACCTTCCTAGACTCTCAAAAGAAGACAAAGAATCCCTGGAGGCAGAGATCAGCTCATTGGAGGTTGCTAATGTGATCAAGCTACTTAATAGTAATAAGGCCCCAGGTGAAGATGGGTTTTCTGTAAATTTTTACAAAACCTTTGCTGATGTTTTAAAAGATCAGTTACTCAAGGTTTACCATGAATCAAAACAAAAGGGTTCACTTCCTAGAGCACTCAATACATCCCTAATAACACTACTACCAAAACCTAACAAAGACTTAATGGAATGCAGCAGTTTTAGGCCAATTCAATTACTAAATGTAGACAATAAAATATTTGGTAAAATTCTAGCTGAACGACTAGACAAGGTATTACACAAACTGATTCATAAAGACCAAATTGGGTTTGTCAAGAATCGTCAGGTGGCAGATGGAATGAGGAAACTTATGCATGCGTTTCATTATGCAAATAACTCTCCCCATCCAACAGTGGCAGTCTCTCTGGATGCGGAAAAAGCATTCGATCGCATAGAATGGACATATCTGTTTAGAACACTTACTGAGTTTGGCATAGGATCTGAATTTATTAAAAACCTATCATTACTATATAAAACCCCAAATGCTAAAATCTGTACTAATGGTCTGACATCAGATGCTTTTCCGATCCAGAGAGGAACTCGCCAAGGATGTGTGCTATCCCCTATACTTTTTATTCTTTCTTTAGAACCCCTAGCATGTCTAATAAGATCCGACAAAAAAATACAAGGAATTGATATAGGTAAAGAAATCATTAAGATAAATCTTTATGCTGATGATATCCTTCTAACAGTCAAAAATCCCCAAACATCGTTAATTAATGTTCTACAGACAATTTCAAGCTTCAGCAGCATATCTGGTTACAAAATTAATTGGGGAAAATCTGAAGCACTACCTTTAAATTTGCATTGCCACAATTCCAATATGGCAGACTTTCCATTCAAATGGTCCCCAACAGGGATCAAATATTTAGGAATAACTTTGAAAACTCATATTGACCAAATTCCCCACTACAATATGTCTAAGATGATTACAGAAATAACAGAAGACTTGGAAAAATGGAAATGTCTCCCTTTCTCTCTCTGGGGCAAGATAGACACAATAAAAATGAATATTCTCCCACGTATTACCTACCTCTTTAGTGCTATTCCCCTTTCCTTCAACAAAGACGGGTTCAAGAAGCTTAACACTCTGTTTAATAAATTTCTATGGAAAGACAAACCACCTAGAATAAGCCGTTCAAAACTTATTTTAGACAGAAAAAGAGGTGGTCTGGGCCTTCCTGACATTTATAAATATTACATTGCTTTTAACTCAAGGTACCCTCTCAAATGGGCATACAATGAGGAACATAATCATACCTCCTGGGAAACCATAGAACAAGAAATACTAACTATGAGTAAATGTTCTCTATCATTAAATGCTCTATGGTATTACCCAAAGTATTGGGAACAAATAAAAAATCCCATCATACAATTCTCTTGTGAAATTTCTTCCATTTTACACAGAACCTTAAGTTTTGATGGAATGAAATCTCTCAACAACCCCCTATGGAGAAATGGTGGCATTTTAAATAATGGTAAACCTTTTGTAAATAGAGAATGGGAATCTAAAGGTATATTTAATAGTTCAGATCTTTTTGATCACCACAAACTGAGATCGTTCCAGCAAATGAAAGATGAGTTTGGTTTATCAAATAAAGACTTTTTACAATATTTACAAATCAGGTCACAACTTCTTAAACATCTTGGAGACCAAACATCTCTTCCAAAGTTGTCTGCAATTGAGGAAACACTTAAAAATATAACGAAAGCAAACAAACATATAGCTGGTCAAATATATAAAACCCTTAATTGCTCTGGTGGTTCGATACGTCATGCTGTGGAAAGTACTTGGGAAAAAGACCTAGGTGAACAAATAGACCCACAAGTTTGGGAAAATATCTGGAGAAATATGCACAGAGTGTCCAACTCTGTTCGGAACAAATTAATTCACTTCAAAATAATTCATAGAGTGTACCTAACCCCCAGGAAATTAAAACTAATCGATGCAAATAATTCTGATTTATGTTGGCATTGTAAGAGAGAGACTGGACAGTTTGTGCATATGATCTGGAGATGTCCGAAGCTTGTAAGATACTGGTCCATGGTTACCAAAACGGCATCATCTCTTTCAGGAATTCCAGTTCCTCTCGACCCAAAGATCTGCATCTTGAACTATTTGGATAATATAACTAGAGACAGAAGTAAAAAAATTATTATTTCAATAGCATGTATGTGTGCTAAACGTCTTCTTGCACTTAACTGGAAAAATATTGAGGCCGTGTCAGAGGAACTGTGGCTAAAATCATACTATGAAATGTTGATGCTAGAAAAAATGAGCTGCAACCTAGCCGAAGTATATTTACAAGAAAATGAAATATGGGAGAGGATTACTATATCAATGTCAACCTTTAACACTTAAGATCATGCATGTGACAGCGGGTATATTGAGTTTGACAAAACATGATTGAGATAAAAGTACTGTATATTACAATATTAATTTATTATATACTACAATAATGACTAATTATTTTTATTATAGTAAATAAGAGGGAAGAAGATACAAACATTTGTATTAAAGGGATATTACATAAATACAATAATAAAAATATAAACTATACAAATGTATCCTATAATGGGAATGTTTGTTATCTATTTCCCTCTTCTCTTTACTCGATTTATCAACTGAACTATACATCAACCTTAAGATTGTAAAATGAGACCCCCTTTTGTTGATGTTGTATGTTTATGTATTTCTGTTTTGCTCCCTTAAGATTAGAGTTGTGTTCCAGGGTTGTGAAAAATATCTATTTAAAAACAAAACAAAATGGGTAACAATATTTATAGCGGTAGCAATAATAACAATCCTTAATTCATGATAATGATAATTATAAGGGCAAAAAGTTATAAATTTGTACTGAGCTAGTGTGTTTATTTGTGTGTGTGTGTGTGGGTGTGGGTGTTTAAGATTTATATATGCCTGTGTGTGATATTATTTGGAATGTTATGTTTAATATGAATTATTGAATTGTCTAGGCACATTTGTTGTTGTTAAATGTTATTATTGGTGTATGTCCATTATAATTAAGAAAATAAAAAATGTGAATAAAAAAAATTAAATAAAATAAAAAAAGCTAAAAAGCATTATAGTTAGGCACGTGAGCATAAAATGATGCTGACGCATAAGGACGTTCCATTTGCCTAATACATGTCACCTCATTTTCTCCATCCTCCTATCTGATCCTTGCATCCTTTCCTCGCATCCTCTGTTGGCCGGAGCTAAGGAGCTAAGAAAGGACTCGAGGAAATATGCAAAGAGTAAAAATAAGCGATTGGAATTAACCTAATGTCTTTTACACCAAGTTGCACAAAAACAATATATAGGTATACACTGTCTAATGTCTTTGTCAACAACGTCCTCACACTCTGAGAAAGAGATCTGTCCTTGCCGTTTCAAGTTTCGAGACTCACAAAGTTTTTCTAAGTCCAAAAGTTTATGTCCTGTCTTAAGATATGAACAAAAGTAAAGTGCCAAACAGGTTTCCAGGAAGGATCCACTTGGAAAAGCAGTGGCTAATAGAGCAGGTTAGCTCAGTCTCAAAGCCTATCCCCTCCCAGCCAGCAGATAACAATCGGTTAACGTGATAAGCGATTATTTCCTTTACAGAACGATCACCTGGACCCACTCTAGTCTGGATTCTGCACTGTTAGCTAAAGTATCTAAATGTTTGCACAAAATCATAAAGGAAATGCAACCTGATGGTGATGATCATGGACAAGTAACGAGAAAAGATGGGTATGATACCAATACTCCGCAGTTTGTCCTCTTTTATTTAGAGACATTGGCTCAATGGCACAGCCGAGAGCTAGCCTTGGATATTACCACGTCTCTGGAAAACTTCATCTTGATTGCCTGCCACATCACCTCATCCTAGAACATCTCAACCCTGTCCCAACACCTGCCACTGGACCACTGTTCACTAACGGCAAAGAGCTTACCACATGGTACACAGGTTCTGTCAATAGCCTGCATAAGCTTGTTTTCATGAAACTGTTAAATCATTAAAATTTTCACTTACATATCTTGACTGAAACATCTGTTAAACCTGCTTTTTGAGGCATAGAGCCAACTTAGATTTGACAGGCATGTAGACAGCTTTGATGAGCATGTCTTTTCTCAAGAAAAAAGGCTTGATACTATAAAAACGTCTATAAAATCCACAAGTGAAACGAAACCTCACAAAACAGCATCTGCAATGCCATATCATTGTTTGTTCATGCTGCATCCATGTTGTCACTGAGCCGTCCTTGAGTTGGACCAGTACACCGCTCTGATTTTTGCCAAAGCCTCTCTCAAAGGGGTCCAATTAAAGGATGTGCTGAAATGCCTAGCTACATGCTGGCCCATCTCTATGAGAAAAATATTTTGAAATAAACTTTTTTTTTTTCTCTGCACATTACACACTAATAGTCCACTTGAAAAAAGTGTTGTAATATACAGGTGCAGCTCAAAAAATTAGAATATCGTGAAAAAGTTCAATATTTTTTGTCACGCATTTCAGAAAGTGAAACTCATATATTATATAGATTCATTACACATAGTGAAATATTTCAAGCCTTTATTTCTTGTAATTTCGATGATTATGGCTTACAGCTAATGAAAACCCAAATTCAGTGTCTCAGAAAATTAGAATATTTTGCTTTAACATATTTTTAAAGTATCATATTTAATATTTGGTCGCATATCCTTTGCATGCTGTTACTTCCTGAAGTCTGTGACCAATCAACATCAAAAGACTCTCGATATCTTATTTTCAGGTACTGTTACAAGCGATACTATAACCTCTCTGCATTTGAACTGATCTCTATGAGAATTGGGGGGTAAGACTAAATTCAGCTGTAAATTACGCTGGTACAGTATGGAACACATGACTGGCGAAATGGCTGTACGTCATCAAGGGTCTAAGGTATCAAACGAGCCCCAAACCATCACTCTGCGGCCAGATATGGAGTAGATGTGGATGGATCTCTTTAAGGGTTGTTTCTCCTGGCTTTTTTCCCCATAGAGTTCTATAGGAAAATGAGTCAGGAGAAATAACCCTTGCAGTGATCCATCCACATCTACTCCATATCTGGCAACAGAGTGATGGTTTGGGGCTTGTTCGATAGCTCAGACCCTTGATGACTTACAGCCATTTAGCCAGCCATGTGTTCCATACTGTACCAGTGTAATTTACAGCTGAATCTAGTCTCACCCCCAAATTCCCATAGAGATCAGTTCAAATGCAGAGAGGTTATAGTATCACTTGTAACAGTACCTGAAAATAAGATATCGAGAGTCTTTTGATGTTGATTGGTCACAGACTTCAGGAAGTAACAGCATGCAAAGGATATGCGACCAAATATTAAATATGATACTTTAAAAATATGTTAAAGCAAAATATTCTAATTTTCTGAGACACTGAATTTTGGGTTTCATTAGCTGTAAGCCATAATCATCAAAATTACAAGAAATAAAGGCTTGAAATATTTCACTCTATGTGTAATGAATCTATATAATATATGAGTTTCACTTTCTGAAATGAGACAAAAAATTGAACTTTTTCACGATATTCTAATTTTTTGAGCTGCACCTGTAGTTAGTGAAAATATTGTATGTCCTCTAAGAATGGGTGGTAAATAAATGAGAAAATAAACTTGATCAAAACACAAGATTATAAAATACAAATGAAAATGATGAGCCAATTACAGCATCTTAGTTTCACATGTAAATAATAAATAGCACAAAGAGACTGAAATGATGAATGACTACAGCTCATCTTTAATATACTTGTTTCCATATAAGATTAGATTATGATTTGCTATTATTGGGCATAAATAAAGTTGTGCTCCTATAGGGGGGGGGGGGGTTAAAATAGTTTTATATGGAAGCATCTCAAATCTCACCTATGTCACAGCTATATATCTTCTCCAAATTATTCATAAATAAAACATTTTATTTTAGAAAACGCCCTGTGTGTGGTTGTGTAGAAATGCAGGAAATTTGTTTTAAAAGGCTGAGTTTTAAAAGGGGAGGACCCCCAGACACCCCGCTACGTTGTTCCCTCTTGTGCCCCACCAATATCTCTTGATGACCCCCAATCAAAGTCTACAAACAGCCCTGCATCTCAGTTATTTAGGGTGATATTTATTTCTCCCAAAAGGATTCCTTGTATTTTCCATGACCGTGTCCGAATCAGCGCACTTGCCTACTATTGAGTAGTATTGAGTAGTATTGAGTAAAAAAAGCTGTTAAGTACGCGACTATTCGGAAAATTGAGGGGGGCGCCATTTACAGATCTTGCCTAGGGCTACTAAAAGGCTAGGGCCGGCCCTGCCTGCAGGAGACCAAAAGTGAGATAGGCGTACCTCAGATGTCCTTTCACATTCATATTCACCTTTCAGGGAGAGTATTCATTTGAATAATCTAAAGTTATTTTTTACACATAACAGTAGTGCTAATGAGGTAATTTTGTAATTGTCTTAGCTCAGCAGTACATTCTAAATGAACGCATCAACATTCGTAATGTTCTTAATGTAAGTTCTTACAGCTCTCCATTTCCAAACTACCAACAACTTGCTTGCTTCAGAAAAATATATTTTTATGCTCTGAAATGACATTCATTTGATTAATTAAATTCATACTCGGGGAAAATCAGTATTCAGATAAACGCTGCAATATCAGCCTTTGTTGTTCCATGATACAAGGACAATTATTTTTAATTCTATGCATAGATTGAATCACTGTCACAACCAAACTGTGTCAGCAGAAGCCAGCATAGGAGGGTGCAAAAATTAACTCATTAATTGACTTTGATTATATTCCACTACAACCTATATTGAAAAACAATACAGTTCATGGCGTGATTGTAAAGGATTTTAACAGCGTTTTTTGAATTCCACACACATACTGCTGCCTAATCTGATTCATCCTTGAAGGTCTGCTCCACTTCTACGGCTGTTATCTTATATGCTGCGCAAGAAACACGGTTTTCTGAATGATTGTTTCAGTCCATTCCTGAGTCCAGACTGAAGGCTCACTTTAAAGTATGAGCTGTGTCGACACTTCACTATACTTCAGTACTCTATCCCATTTGAAAGGGATGGGCGGGAGTGGATTTAAAACTAAGAATCTTCTACAAAGCTAGAACGGAGCCTTTTTGTTTAAACAATGCATCCTCTATGCTCCATTGACTCTGACACGCCTTTAAAAATTATACCTCCTTTTAAAAAACAATAAAGGTGAAAATTACCATTCTGGCAGGAACGTACATTAAGCAGTAGGTAGAAATGACACACTGAGACTTTTATTTTCTTGCAAAATGAAAACAGTATTATGTTAAAATCATTAAATAATGCATTAACAAACTTGCCCTTATGCTTGTCTAAACCTTGACAGGAGGAGACAGGAGTCTTTGGTTAGTTGGTTTCAAAGGCTATTAGCCTCCCCTAGTCCCCACCCAGAAGTAACACAGCTCTTCTCTAATTAGCTATTGATATTCAGCTGGTTTAGTTATGTTTTTTGCAAGCCAGTGGTGAATATCATGCTTCACTCTCACCAGAAGAGTGGTGATGATTATTATTATTATTATGATTATGATTATGATTATTATTATGATTATTATTCAAACCATCAAGCATATACTGTGACATTTCACATGCACTTTGCCCTGTCAGAACCATCTTATGAATTCAAAAGTATTTAGTAAAGTAAAGATAATGGCCCATAGTTTAAGGTAGCTATTGGAGAATGACTCTTCTTAGCAACATGGGTGAAGCTACAATATACTTTCACTAACTAACGGATTTGAAACAATCTCTGTGTTTTTATATGGAGGGCAAAACCTTTCGATTGTATACAAAATAACAAATCACAATAAAAACTCATGGCTTGTCTCTGCGTTCCTCTGGGTAGACTCTATTGCTTTCTTTGTCCATTAGACTGCAATAAGGTACAGAATGGCCTCATATCACATCGACTCAACTTTATGATAAGGGACCCCATTTCTGTCAAGACCTGTTTATTAGAATAAATATATAGGGCTTGCATGTAAAAGGATTTAAATGATGTATTGTGTTTATTCTGTGTGTGTACGTGTGTATGTTTGTGTGTGGAATGTTTTTTTTCAATATGGCTCTGCATAAAAATGTAACATTTTCTGTGGAAGTCTTCACAAAAAATGAACTACAACTGCTTGCAACAGAAAGTGTTCTCAGACAATGTTGTAAGACTGAAAAATGGATTATCAGTCATAAACCCTTGGAACTGGTGGCGACTTATTTGAGGGTGCAATAAAACAATTCTCCAGGTAGCCTGAGAACCTTTTTCCTCTGACCACTCATGGCCTCGTAAACTACAGCTGGAATTGACCCTACAACTGGACATTAGAAGGCATTCTGCAGGATGTTTGTTCCTCCTAATGAGGAACCCAGGTTTGTTCACAGGCCGTAAAAGACATGGGAACAAGCACCCAAGGCTCTTGGACTGAATGGCTCTTGGACTCTTGGAACATATTAAACAAAGCTGTATGTGTATCGTGCATCATATGTATATGCATGTAAATAATTGTGGATAATATGATAAACATGGTGAACTAGGATTCATACTAATTGAAATGTGGGATATGTGAAAGTATAGGAGGGGGAGGAATAAAGAATGTGAAAGAAAGGAGGATTGTATAAGTTATCAGAGATGCGCTTGTCCATATAAGTATCTGGAATCTAGAGTGGCTATCAACGGGACCTCACCTGATATCTAGATAAATGATAGGGAAGACCATAAGATCACACGCCGTCGTTCAAAGAATCTTATTACCATCACTAGATCAGGGAAGTAGACTATGCAGTTTATCTTCCTGGAGGGGGGGTCTCTGGGTGGTGAGGAGTGACATCTCTTCCTGCCAGACCTTATTTGGACAAACAAAGGGAATTGTAGAATGTGGAAGGACTGCTCAGGACTGCATTTAAGGGAAGCCCAAAGGGATATTGTTATCCTGTGTTTAGCAACAGGTATTGAATGTGTTCGTATTTGCTCTCACAGTCTTAACCAGTGATTATTGTCATTAATAAATTACCATGTTTCACATCATCTGCATCTTTCTTTTAAACCCTTTTTCTAGCTCTAATTGCTTATATGATCTGAGCTGCAGTGTTCTGAGCACTGTGGTATGTATGCTTGAGTCTCAGAGTCAGAACCCCTGCGTCTCACTCAGGGCTGAGTGCAAGTTCCCAGTATGGGAGAATCTGCATAACAGGTCTCCAGGTGCTGTAGTGGTACCATAGTCATTCAAGTATGAGTAAGATATTCTGGTTCTGTGTGTAGCTGAACAGGCTAGATAAAATATTTACACTATTTCCTTTCTTCAACCTTTATATTCTGTAATTGACTGATAATTCTAAGCTAATAACCTCTCTGCCTGTTATTAAATTGTTCTTATTTTTTAACTTGCATGGTCTCCATGACTCTAATCCATCTTATACCCTTTTCAGCCTAAATTACATCTGAATACTCAGGGGGACAATTCTGACCAAGGACCAACTGATCAGTGGCCTGGTACAGCAAGTCTTTGGTGGCGTCCTCAAGTTGGGAAAGGCAGCCAAGTTCTGCCCGCAAAACAGGGTTGGTAGTGCATGGTTCTGGAGATTTGATGTGAAGAGAACCCTTGGACGCTCTACGTCGGTTCTTGTCAAATTCGCCTTAAGGAGCCCTCTGAATACACTCTGACCTGGGCTCGCAACTATCTATGTAAAAAATAATGCACGTATTGTGTTGGCTAGACCCTAAACCTCTGCGTTCTCCAACGAACTGAGATTCAGCAATAATGCTGATTCCGGCAAGCATATATTGAGTAACGGCGGTACCTAAGGATGAATCGAGTGTAATCACTCCGAGCTCCACGCATGATTAAAACCAAATTCTAAATTATAATTTTAAATGGAGTCAGATAAACGAGTAAACAAATGAGTGATATTTCACAATATAACTTTTACCTTTTCCCACAGCAATAGCGGAATACATCACGCTTAAACTTTCACTCCGAGCTATTCCCTCCTTGGTCTAGCTGTGCGAGTTCTACAATGCTGTCTCGTGCAGTTCCAGCAGGTTGAAAAGTATTCTACTTGTAAATATAACCAGACATAGAAATTGGGCAAAAGCTTTGCAAAATAAATCAATCAGGCATAATTAATTGTGCTTGCTGTAGAAAAATAACGTCTCGTATCTTTGGGGAAATGCACTATACAAAAAAAGTGTTTGTTTTTTATTTCAATTAATTTGTAAATATATTACAGTACTCACAATATACCTACATAAAATGAAGCATCTATACACATAAAAAGGCATGTGTACTGTATAGCATGTCACTGGTATTGTATTAAGCTATCATTTGTAATTGTCTGCACAACTATAAAATAAATTCCCAGTGTCAGAAAAAACATGAATGCATTCAATATCAATACACATATCAATTACCTTTTAAATAACATTTGATACACTTCAAAGACAAAATATCAGAGGACAGACAATTAAATGCTGTTACTAATTTATCGAGTCCGAAAGACAAGCATTCTGAAATAATGGGTTTCACTGAGTACAAAACAGTGAGGTAGATTCTGTAGGAAATGTCTTCACATATTCGTTATGTAAACATGATGTGCTAATATGTTATTCTGGTAACACTTTACAGTTGCACCTATATCTGTAGTTAATTTGTAACTAATTTGGTAACAAGAAGTTATTACTGAATGCCGAGTTACCTCCAACGTAGGTAGCATGGAACAGCAGTTAGCGGTGTTCTTAATTGCACGTCAAACAAGGCCAGCCCTGTTACATCTCTGCTGCTGGAATATAATCCTTCCATATCATAAAGACACATTGTGAAATTAATAGGCAAGGTTTATTTGTTATATATAAGGTTGTTGTGGCCTATGAATGTAAATAAAGTTTTCAAATTAATTATATATAATTATATTTTCAAAAATGTCCAAATATTTACAATATACTGTACTACAGCATATTTAATTTGCATAAGAGAAGCGCTATGGATCATTTTAAAGCACAGGGTCATATTTTTCCCCCATATGGAAAGCACTGTTCCCTCTGTAGCCCTGAAACAGACTGGCCTGACAGGTGTTGCACTGCAGTGGATTTAGTCTGTGCCGCAACCACATACCGCGTTCACCTTGGACGCCATTACATTCCACCAGAGCGCTTCATGGCAAGACTATTCAACCCTTCTCATTGGAACTTGAGGAAAGTTCCAGAATGTGCCATATATTTCTCTGTAGCACCAAATTAATGTCCATAGTCTCTGGCAGCACACACAGTCAGGTTCATATCACAAGGGCTACCGTCAGCAAGTAAAGAGAGCGTCAGCAAAATGTGTAAATACGGGCTTTCAAACTGCCGATATCAAGCACATGCACACACGCACGTGCGCACGCGCACACAAACCAAACCTAGTTGAGTATCCAGACTGACTGGACTGCTTGCAGAAATTGATTATACTGTGTTGTATTTGCAAATATGTGGACTTCTAGAAAAATAATAGTTTTGTTTTTTTTAAATGTAAAACAATAGTTTGTATATCTGCCCTTGTATTATGAAGTATGTTGTTGTTATATTTTATTGAAATATACATTTAAATTCCACGTGTGTTCTAGCATGCAATCTGTCCCCCCATGCCCCTCTTGTCTTCTCTCCCTGCTATCTAATCAGTAACAGTTCATCCTGGCTATTTTTAGGATGTATTCAGCATGTGTCAGAAAACCGTGGCCATTGACCCTGTGTGCGTCTGTGTATCTTTTTCTCCAGCGCACAGTCATTGATTTTGTCTTTAATAGTTCAGTCACTGGCATCTCTCTCCATGCTGTCAGTTGGCTTGTAGTGACCTTTCCCTAAAGGCCACATGTTTAGGCGGCAGTATCTCAAGAGAAAGGCTGCATCTCATGACTTATGTTGGTAGCCATATTGGTTAGATTTGAGCTCTGGCCACAATTGGCAGCACCAGTAGATGCTGGGGCATACACTGAATCGTGAACACTAAAGCCATCATTGCCTAGGATATCATGTAATCATACTGCATTATAGAGTGACGTACTGTATTGCGTAGTCTTGAAATGTAGATCTGTCAGATCTCAAGAGTCTCTTGACTTACCATCTGGCGCTTTCTAGAGCAGTGATGGTCATGATAGAGACATGGCAATGTAGACACTGGTCAAAATCTCAAAAGGCGGCTCCCAGGAGCGGGAGCTATTTGACATGTGTTTTGTTGCTATTCAATGATGTGATTTCTATTTCCATTTAACCAATTTATTCTGAGCGACTTTGCAAAAGTGCATGTGGGCATAGAGAAGAGACGATACCAAGTTATGAGTATCGCAGCTGATAGTAGCAGTCATTACATAATCGTATAATAAGACGTTAAGTGCCATAGTGGGTGTAAGAGAGAGATTGTGGATGTAAAGCCTTAAAGGGGAATGCTTGGTTATTTCTTAAACTTCTATATCGATTTTTTATGTTTAATGTGAGACTTGAAGCTTACCACACTAGAACTGTACCTCCCAGTTCCCTCGTTTCCAGACGTGCTGCGTTGTACACAATGGAAAACATTGTATATAATATTGCAGTCAAAATTTTCCGAAATTGACTGAAAATGCTTCGGAAACTTTAACTAAATTATACATCGCCAAACTCGGAAGAACCTGAAGATGAGGAGGATGGCATCCCTTTAGTCATATCAGACTTATCTATCAGCGAATCTAATAAATTTCAAATTTTCCCATATACAGTATAGAAATGCAGCTGGAATTAACCACCACTGACGTAGATCAGCATGACGCAGCACGTCTGAAAACAAGCAGGAAACAAGGGAACCGGGAGGTGCAGTTCTAGTGCGGTAAGCTTCAAGACTCACATTAAACATATAAAATCAATAGAGAAGTTTAAGAAATAACCTGGCGTTCCCCTTTAAGTTAGGAAATGGGCTTAAAGTTACAGTGTTAAATGTAGAACTTTGCCTCACTGTTTCCCAAGAAACATTCCCAGGCATGTTAGCATCGCTACAGAGTTTGAATATACATTGAAATTGAGCCGACATATTTATTTAATACATACTGTGTAGCAGGGCTGGGGACGACCTCCGTATCATGGGGTGAACAGACATTCTGTGGAATTTATTTACACTTGCACTAGACCGAAAACACTCGTAAACAAAGGGAAAAAATGAGAACCCATAAACCTATGCAGGAGAAAGGCATAATGTCCACAACAAATAGAAAATTTGAAAGACCGCCTCAGTCCTCCAGCCAAAACAGACCTCTTCAGGTCTGGGGATGAGGCCTTTATGTAAGGCGCAATCACTGGGCCATTTGGAGCAGCTGGCTGATTATAAACGGCTTCAGCTGTCTCCCTGCCTACATGTAGCGCCAGTGCTGTCCACCAGAGGGCAGCACACTAAATTCCTTCCCAGTGTCACTTATCCCCCCACCCCTAGCTTTGAGCCCAGGGAAGTGATAAGATGCCCGGAAGGTACACCTGAGAGTCCAGGGCTACCTCCAGGATTGAAGACCCGCATCAGTGTTCCCCTGGTTCCAGGTACTGGTCTCCTGGGTGGATGCGGCCAGCGGGTTAGGCCAGCCTCCTTTAAACTTGTGGTCGGAGAAGGGGGGCCCTTTAGTGGGCGTGCAGGGCTTGTAACAGGAGGTGGTGGGGGGGAGGGAGGTGCGATAGCCTCCGGTAGGCCCTCTAGACAGGACGGTAGGGAAGTTGCTTCCAGCGTCTTTCCTGGACAGGGTGGCGGAGCTGTGGTTTCCGGCAGATCCCCTGGACAGGGCGACGGGGCCGCATGCTCTGACGGCAGCCAAAAATTGCAGGGCTAGTGTGCCCTTAGACTCTCAGGTATACCTTTCTGGTTCCTCGTTATTGCTTCCTCCCAGGGCTCCAAGCTTTGGGGAGGGGGGTATATGGTGCCAGGAAGAGAGTTGTGGTGCCGCCCTCTGCTGGACAGCACAGGCTGGGGAGCAAAGTTGGTTTTTGCTTGAATTGTTTGGGACTGGTTGCTGAATGTTTTGGTTCTTGGTTTCCTCTTTGTTTGTGGGTGTTTTCTGTTTTTGCCGACAATCAAATAAAAGGCGGCAATTAATTATCCTTTTTTTTTGTCTTTCTCTGCATCTCCAGCCCTGCATCACAATAAAAAAAATGTTTTTGTCTTTCTCTGCATCTCCAGCCCTGCATCACAATACATTATATGATCCTGTTTACAGAACTGCCTGCCTGACTTGTTGGTTTGAATTGCCGTCCCCACCTGTAGTTTTCAGTAACACATGATTTGCTAGAAAAATACAGATTACGACCCAAAATGTGGGCAGGTCGTGAATTCAGCACTGAATTCAAGAGCTTTCACCAGGATTATAGCAGACTGCATGGTAAGTGGCATAACACAATTCTGAAAGTGAGGTCATATGAGATATGATACCATATAATTTATTATATCAGATATTGGAATGACATTGCTTGCATACCTCCCATTGCATTCACAAATATTGATTGACAATCGTATCCTTCGTCTTATGACCTTTTTACCCCCTTACTAGTCTCTTTTTAAGTGCCTTGAAGGCCGAGCACTGGGAAACACATTTCTGTGTCTTTAAGGCCTCATCCACACGTACACGGATATTTCTAAAAATGCAGAGAAAATACTATGTTTTTAGAAATATCAATATACGTGTGGACGGGGCCTAAGACATTTAGGGCTTGATTTACTAAGACCTTTAGCTTGTGCAAAACCTTCTAGCACATACAAAATTAAGAACATGACCAATGATTGGTCATGCTATTGGTTTTGCACCAATCATTGGTTTTGTTATTAGTTTTGCATGTTCTGAAATGTTTTAGTAAATCAGGCCCTTAGTATCATGAGTGAGACATTGTCATCATAAAAAAGGTGAAAGTATTTAAAAATACCATCTGCTCTCATGAAAATGTGTAAGATACACGGACATTAGTATGTAACGCTGTCTGCGGATCCTGTACAGAGAGTTCGTTTGAACTGGTGCTTCAAAGCTGAAGTCCAAGGCTTTCATGGCGTCGATGTAACGTTTTAGTTTAGTGGAGCTCTTTGTTCATCATCACTGCCTGGCTGTTCATACTCCAATTTTCAGGGTTTTCATTGGCTCTTACCTTCATCTGTCTTAACAAAGGGAAGACATTCGCTCTCCCGGCTCTGCTCAAAGCCTCAAACCCTCCTTTGTGCATGTATCCAATACTACCTGTGACAATGGCTTTGCATTAGCATTTAGGATTAGCATTCTCTCCACTCATGGAAGTAAATGACTGGGAGCTACTACAGTTTCTTCTTTTGCACTGAAACAATTCTGAGCAGAGACAAATGACCAGAAACACGTTTAATCTGTTGCCGCTGCCACATTCCCCACAGCGTTTATTTTTTACAGACACGCACACACTCACACATATACATTATGCACATCATGAGGTCAATGCCAGAGAGCTTAACTCCATTCTCATTGGTTCAGCATCATAAATATTTCTTAGAAATAGATCTCTCTGCAGTGTCAATGGTCATTTTATATTAAATTAAACATACAGTATATGTGCCATATAACTGCCGTGCAAGTATATTCACATAGCTTGTGGAATTATATAAAATGTATACATATTTTATACACACACACACACACACACACACACACCTGTGATTTAGTGAATAGTGATGTCCCTTGTCACTGACCCATTGAAGTGACATGGCACTAGTGTGTAGCTGTGTGAACTCACTGAAGCAATGGGACTGGACAGAACTGGGCCAATCAGGCATGCACTCCTAAACTCTGCCTAACTCAGTCTTACGGTTTACGAATCTATTAGAACCACTAACACAGCATTCAGTATGAGACATTTTGTAACGTTCCGCTCCCTTCCTGTCCGTTCTCCATGTTTTCCCTTTCCTCCCGTGTCATTATGGATTCCCTGTGTCCGTGTTTTCCCTGTCGCTACAGGCTGGGCGTGCCCCTTCTGTCTGATTCTCTCTGTTCCCTCACTTTAGGTTCAACCTATCTCCTTTCCCCCTTCCTGCATGCATTCCGCACCAGTCAATTAGTCAATCACCCTCGGTTACATTCCTCATGCTTTTGGTTATTGGTTTCAATTTCACTCCCCTACTTATACCTCTCGCTGGCTGCTATTCGGTACCAGTTCGTTAACGTTGTTCGTGCGTTTCATGGTCTCCTGTATGTTGGTGCTGTTTCACTAATGCTCTGCTGTGGGTTCCCCCCGATCTACCTCCTTGGTTCCTAGACCAGTGTTCTCCATGGATCCAGCCTGTAGCAGTCCAGTCTCCCTGTCTGTGTTGCGGTACCCCCGCCAAGACTAACGTTGCCTGCGCAGTTGAATTCTCTGCCTCCAGCCCAGTTCCTGTTGGACCCTCCGGTCCAGAGTCCGTTCCTGTGATCCAGTTCCTGTTGGACCTCCCGGTCCAAATCAAGTCCAGTTCCGGTTCGGAACAAAAACCTTGTTCCCGTGATCCAGTTCCTATTGGACCTCCCGGTCCAAATCAAGTCCAGTTCCGGTTCGGAACAAAACCTTGTTCCCGTGACCCAGTTCCTGTTGGACCTCCCGGTCCAGATCAAGGCCAGTTCCGGTTCGGAACAAAACCTTCGTTCCCGTGATCCAGTTCCTGTTGGACCTCCCGGTCCAGATCAAGTCCAGTTCCGGTTCGGAACAAAACCTTCGTTCCCGTGATCCAGTTCCTGTTGGACCTCCCGGTCCAGATCAAGTCCAGTTCCGGTTCGGAACCAATCCTTCATTCCCGTGATCCAGTTCCTGTTGGATCTTCCGGTCCAGTTCAAGTCCAGTTCCGGTTCGGAACAAACCTTCGTTCCCGTGATCCGGTTCCAGTGTGGGCCTCCTGGCCCAGTACAAGCCCAGCTCCGGTTTGGAGCAGTTCGCTACTTCCTGGACACTCTTTGACTTTGTGTTAAGTTTGTGTTGAGCTTGGGACTACCCCAAAGCTCCTAATAAACACCCATTCCTGTTTCCCTGTCTCTTGGTCGTGCATTTGGGTTCAGCCCGTGTTTGGTTCGTGACAGAACGAACTGGTCTGAAAACATGGACCCAGCCGACCTCGAGCAGATCCGCCACGCCTTTTTCACCCAGTCCGCGGTCAGCGACAAACAGGGCCGCCGGATGGACGACGTGTTGGAAGTGCTGGGGGGGCTTACGGAGCAGGTGGCTCAACTAGCGCTTCACCTGCCTCTTCCTCGGATCCCTGTGGGCCCAACACCCGAACTGTCTCCCGAGGTTCCGGTCCCCTCTCCTGGCCGGGAGCCCAGAGTTCAACACCCCGAATTATACCGCGGGGGGCTGGGGAGGTGCCGTGAATTTTTAATGAAGTGCGACATTGTCTTTCGCATGCAGCCCACTTCCTTCGCCTCCGACCCATGCAAGATCGCCTTCGTCATGAGCAGCCTGGGAGGCAGTGCCCTGGAGTGGGCCACAGCTATTTGGGACAGTCAGGCTCCGACGTGCAACAACTTCGCCCTCTTCACCGCGGAGATGCGGCGCGTCTTTGACCACCCGATCTGCGGTCTAGACGCTACCCAGCGCCTCCTACAGGTCCGACAGGGCAGCCGCAGCGTAGCGGAGATGGCCATCCAGTTCCGCACCCTCGCTGCTGAGGCGGGATGGAACGACACCGCCCTTCAGGGGGCCTTTCGTCAGGCTCTCAGTGAGGAGCTGAAGGACCAGCTAGCGACTCGGGAGGAAGCTAACTCGCTCAATGGCCTCATCAGCTTGGCTATCGCCATCGATAACCGTCTCAGAACCCGGGCCCGTGAGCGAGAGAAGAATCCCTCCCGTCTTCCGCCCTATGCCCCTTCCCGGGCTCGCCAACCCTCTCCCGTCCAGGGACCGAAAGTCGTCGCTTCGTCTTCCGAGGAGGAGCCCATGCAACTGGGCAAGATCACGGTGGACGCCGAGGAGCGCCAACGCCGTCTCCGCACCCAGTCCTGTTTCTACTGTGGCAAGACAGGCCACCAAATAGCTTCTTGTCCCATCCGCCCAAAAGAAAGGGCTCGCCAGTAAGACTGGGTGTACTGACGAGCCCCATCATCCCAAACCATGCGGCCCAGAACCGCCTTGAATTCAAGGTCACTCTCCTGTGGAGGGACAACACCGCCTCTACATTTGCCCTAATCGACTCCGGGGCCGATTCCAGTTTCATTGATATCACCTTTGTCAAGAGATACGGGATCCCCACGGAGGCCTTACCCAACCCCATCACTGCTCACGCCCTGGACGGTAGGAGTCTGGGGTTAGTAACCCACTCCACCGTTCCCCTACAGCTCGTTGTTTCTGGAAATCATCGGGAGACGATCCAACTCCTACTGATTCACTCCAAACAGTCCTCCATGGTCCTGGGACAGACCTGGCTGCGCCTCCACAACCCCCACATCGATTGGCTAGCCGGTCGCATCCTGGCATGGAGCGGTCACTGTCTAGCCAACTGTCTCCGCTCCGCTCTACCCCCCCCGGGGGCCACGAGTAACAGACCTATCCCTCCTGTACCCGACCTAGCCAATGTTCCCAGCCATTATCATGACCTGTCACAAGTGTTTTCTAAGTCACGTGCCCTGTCTTTGCCTCCCCACAGACCCTACGACTGTTGCATCGACCTGCTGGCGGGAGCCAAGCTTCCATCTGGTCGCCTCTACAGCCTGTCGGGCCCGGAGAAGCTGGCCATGGAGACCTACATCCACGAGTCACTTGCGTCAGGCATAATCCGTCCCTCCTCATCCCCGGTTGGTGCAGGGTTCTTCTTCGTTGGGAAGAAGGACGGCTCATTGCGGCCCTGCATCGACTACCGGGGTCTCAATGAGGTTACTGTCCGCAACAAGTACCCTCTTCCCCTCATTAACACTGCCTTTGAACCCCTCTCCCAGGCAGTCATCTTCACCAAACTCGACCTCCGTAACGCGTACCACCTGGTGCGTATACGCGAGGGGGACGAGTGGAAGACTGCATTCAACACCCCGTTGGGCCACTACGAGTACCTGGTGGTCCCGTTCGGCCTCACTAATGCCCCAGCAGTCTTCCAGGGGATGGTGAATGATGTCCTGCGTGACCTGTCGGGCAAGAGTGTCTTTGTCTATATAGATGACATCCTCATTTTCTCCAAATCCCCCCAGGAACACGTTCTCCACGTCCGGGAGGTTCTCCAGCGGCTACTGGAGAACCAGCTCTTCGTGAAAGCCGAGAAGTGCTCGTTCCACGTCTCGTCTGTCCCGTTCCTCGGCTTCATCATTGAGAAGGGCAGTATCCGGGCGGACCCTACCAAAGTCAGGGCGGTGACAGAATGGCCCCAACCATCCTCACGTAAGCACCTCCAACAGTTCCTCGGGTTCGCCAATTTTTATCGTCGGTTCATCCGCAATTACAGTGTCATTGCTGCCCCACTTACCAAACTCACCTCCACGTCCATTCCCTATTGCTGGAATCCCGAGGCTCAACGGGCCTTTGAACAACTCAAGGCTCGATTTTCCACTGCCCCCATTCTCTGTCACCCCGACACCACCCGTCAGTTTACTGTGGAGGTTGATGCCTCCGACACCGGGGTGGGGGCCATTCTGTCTCAGCGTGCCGCCTTGGACAGCAAGCTCCATCCCTGTGCCTTCTTCTCCCGGAGACTGTCCTCCGCTGAGCGCAATTATGATGTCGGGGACCGGGAACTTCTAGCAATAAAGCTGGCACTGGAGGAATGGCGTCATTGGCTGGAGGGGGCAGGTAACCCATTTATTGTCCTCACGGACCACCACAATTTAATTTATATAAGGTCCGCCAAGAGGCTTAACGCCCGTCAGGCTAGGTGGTCGCTGTTTTTTGCCCGTTTTAATTTTTCAGTCACCTACCGCCCTGGCTCTCGTAACACCAAGGCTGATGCCCTGTCCCGTATTTTTTCCCCCCCCTCCAGTCCTGCTGACCCGGAGCCCATTATACCCACTTCCTGTATTGTGGCTGCGGTGTCCTGGGAGATCGAAGAAGTCGTGAAGGCCGCCCAGGCCTCCCAACCGGATCCCCGCAATAACCCTAACCCCTCTCTGTTTGTGCCCGACTCTGTCCGTCCCCAGGTTCTGGAATGGGTTCACGCCTCCCGTCTGGCTTGTCACCCAGGGGTTGCCAGAACCATCGCCCTGGTCAGGAGGAGCTTTTGGTGGCCCACCCTCAAGGGGGATACCCGTGCGTTTGTCCTAGCCTGCCCCGTTTGTGCCAGGAGCAAGGCATCCCACCAGCCTCCCTCCGGGCTTCTCCACCCCCTCCCTGTCCCGGGCCGTCCTTGGAGTCACATTGGGGTAGACTTCGTCACCGGGCTACCATTGTCAGAGGGCAACACCACCATCCTGACTATTGTGGACCGGTTCTCCAAGGCGGTTCACTTTATCCCTCTTCCCAAACTCCCTTCCGCCCTCGAAACAGCGGAGCTCCTGGTGCTGCACGTTGTCAGGCTGCACGGGATCCCATCCGACATCGTATCGGACCGTGGGCCCCAATTCTCCTCCCAGGTGTGGAAGGCGTTCTGTGTGGCCCTGGGTGCGTCGGCTAGTCTGTCATCGGGGTTCCATCCCCAGACTAACGGCCAGGCGGAGAGGGCGAACCAGGACCTGGGGGCCGCCCTGCGGTGCATTACTGCTCGCAACCCCGCTTCCTGGAGCCGTTTCCTCCCTTGGGTGGAGTACATTACATTACATTACATTATAGGCATTTAGCAGACGCTCTTATCCAGAGCGACTTACACAATTTCTTATTACATTTATCCATTCATACAGCTGGATATATATACTGAAGCAATGCAGGTTAAGTACCTTGCTCAAGGGTACAACGGCAGTGTCCTACCTGGGAATCGAACCTGCAACCTTTCAGTTGCAAGTCCAGTTCCTTAACCATTATACTACACTGCCGCCCTAAGTATGTATGCGCATAACTCCCTGAAGTGCGCATCCACGGGGATGTCGCCCTTCGAGTGCTCATTGGGGTACCAACCTCCCCTCCTCCCGGCCCAGGAAGCCGAGGTGGCAGTTCCCACCGTCAAGTCCCACTTCCTGAGATGCAAGCGGACGTGGAAACTCACACGCACCGCACTCCTTCGCTCAAACTCCCGTACCCAGCGTCTGGCGGACCTTCACAGGACCGCAGCCCCGCAGTACAGGGCCGGTCAGCAGGTTTGGCTGTCCACAGCCAATATTCCCCTCCCCACGTCATCCAAGAAACTTCAACCCCGGTTTATTGGTCCCTTCCCCATTGTTTGCCTGGTCAACCCCGTTTCTGTTAAACTCTCCCTTCCTGTTTCCCTTAAGGTCCACCCCGTTTTCCACGTGAGCCAGATAAAGCCTGTCGCCTCCAGCCCCCTCAGTGCCCCGGCGGTCACTCCACCCCCGCCCCGGATCATCGACCACGCCCCGGCCTACACGGTGAGTCGGATACTCGACATTCGCCGCAAGGGCCGGGGCTTCCAATACCTGGTCGATTGGGAGGGTTATGGCCCGGAGGAGCGGTCCTGGCTCCACAAGAGCCTCATTCTGGACCACTCTCATCTCGGACTTCCACAAGCAGTTCCCGGACAAGACTAGGCCTCCGGATACGCCAGGTGGCGTTCTTTGAGGGGGGGGTACTGTAACGTTCCGCTCCCTTCCTGTCCGTTCTCCATGTTTTCCCTTTCCTCCCGTGTCATTATGGATTCCCTGTGTCCGTGTTTTCCCTGTCGCTACAGGCTGGGCGTGCCCCTTCTGTCTGATTCTCTCTGTTCCCTCACTTTAGGTTCAACCTATCTCCTTTCCCCCTTCCTGCATGCATTCCGCACCAGTCAATTAGTCAATCACCCTCGGTTACATTCCTCATGCTTTTGGTTATTGGTTTCAATTTCACTCCCCTACTTATACCTCTCGCTGGCTGCTATTCGGTACCAGTTCGTTAACGTTGTTCGTGCGTTTCATGGTCTCCTGTATGTTGGTGCTGTTTCACTAATGCTCTGCTGTGGGTTCCCCCCGATCTACCTCCTTGGTTCCTAGACCAGTGTTCTCCATGGATCCAGCCTGTAGCAGTCCAGTCTCCCTGTCTGTGTTGCGGTACCCCCGCCAAGACTAACGTTGCCTGCGCAGTTGAATTCTCTGCCTCCAGCCCAGTTCCTGTTGGACCCTCCGGTCCAGAGTCCGTTCCTGTGATCCAGTTCCTGTTGGACCTCCCGGTCCAAATCAAGTCCAGTTCCGGTTCGGAACAAAAACCTTGTTCCCGTGATCCAGTTCCTATTGGACCTCCCGGTCCAAATCAAGTCCAGTTCCGGTTCGGAACAAAACCTTGTTCCCGTGACCCAGTTCCTGTTGGACCTCCCGGTCCAGATCAAGGCCAGTTCCGGTTCGGAACAAAACCTTCGTTCCCGTGATCCAGTTCCTGTTGGACCTCCCGGTCCAGATCAAGTCCAGTTCCGGTTCGGAACAAAACCTTCGTTCCCGTGATCCAGTTCCTGTTGGACCTCCCGGTCCAGATCAAGTCCAGTTCCGGTTCGGAACCAATCCTTCATTCCCGTGATCCAGTTCCTGTTGGATCTTCCGGTCCAGTTCAAGTCCAGTTCCGGTTCGGAACAAACCTTCGTTCCCGTGATCCGGTTCCAGTGTGGGCCTCCTGGCCCAGTACAAGCCCAGCTCCGGTTTGGAGCAGTTCGCTACTTCCTGGACACTCTTTGACTTTGTGTTAAGTTTGTGTTGAGCTTGGGACTACCCCAAAGCTCCTAATAAACACCCATTCCTGTTTCCCTGTCTCTTGGTCGTGCATTTGGGTTCAGCCCGTGTTTGGTTCGTGACACATTTTTTTTTAACTATTCATGAACTGAGGACTTGTACTTGTACATGAACTGAGGACTTGTAAAGCTTCTCATTGAAAAGTCTAGGTAATGTGTTTATTTAATGTTACTTCTAATCAGGAAAACCACCTATAGATCCATACATGGGATTCTTTCCTAATAAATGTTTGATGTTGTCATGCTTTTAGACATTGATTACTATGTAGCATTTGTAAAATAATATAATGACAAAATGATAACTCAGTGTACGCCACTGTGTACCGACCCAGCTCACAAATACCCTATGAAGTATAGGCTGCTGCTAGACAAGTGGCACAGCACCAAAACACAAGTGCGTCACTATTGTGTAACCTTCTTTTTAAATGCTCACTGGTTTATGTTATTGACATGGTCAAGGGTCAGGCTTTTCCTTGCCAATTTAGTTACACGTAACATGCCAATTTTCCCTCCAAAACACGGCAACTATCACAGTTGTCTCTGAGGTTTTGTTTTGTTCATTTCCTGTCAGACAGTACCTGGTGATAAAAGCTTCCTGCAACAACACAACTCATCCATTTCTTTCCTTGCTGTTGTTAGACCCTGTTTTTTCCCCCCAGTAGTGTGAGAGCGATGAGATTCTGCCTTCTGAACTGTAAAGGCACTGCTCTACTCCCTTCAGCTGTAGAGAGGGACAGTACAATCCTGACTGAAATGTCATGATGTTCTGTCTCTATGGCCTTGGGATGTTAGACCATTATTTGTGATGTGCAGAGCTCCTGTTCTTAAAATGTGGGTTTTAGCTTATTTTTTTCAATTTGGTTTAGGATTCTGATATTTTTTCCCCCTCACATCACATACCACCTACACTGTCAGGTCCACCAGCTATTGAGCCAGATCTACCGTCCTAAAGCGATGATGAGGATTTCTTGCCTAAACACCCACGATGCAGTTTTCTTCAGTCTGAAATGTCACCGCCTACTTTCCATTTAATGCACGGAAGAGAGGCAGATTAATGCAACCATGTTGTTTTCAGCACTAATTCAGTGCGCTGTGGGAGAAAGTTGCATCCTCTTACGGTTATTAAATTAATGATGTCTCCCAGACAGCATGCATAGTGTTTTTTAATTGACAATGTGTGAATATTGGCTTTTCAACTGCAGAAAACACATATACACACTCTCAAACGCAAGCGCACCAAAAATCCATCTTTGGATATCCAAACAGACTGGTCCCCCTTACATAAACGGAGCATGTTGCACTGTGTCTGTAAATACGTGGACATCATGTCAATACATTGCGATATATTTCAATTCCATAACAGATGATTAATTGACCCCCCCCTCCTCCGACTCGTACCTCATATTGTAGCTGGATTGTTAAACAAGTATAGCCAACATCCCTTTTTATGTCTAAAAATGTTTTTACTAAAATAAAACTGCAGATAGCTATGGCCCAATTTATATATATAAAAATGAGTCATTTTCAGGGGACCCAGAAGCAGTAGCAGAGCGGAGGGGGGGGCTAGTGCCTTGGAAAAAGAAGAATCCATAGACCGTAGAATATGGGCTAATAATAGACCTATTTCATGTTTTTAAACAAAAGGGGGTGCGCACGCAACCCTGGGGCAAAAAGTGTAAAACCTGGGCAGGAAATCACAATCAATACAGTGGATTTGATCATCAATGATTCACGTAAAACCGCACAAAATATAGCCGCAGTTAGAAGTCTTATTGTAACGTTATTGTAACTTTTTTGTTTGTGAGCCAGCTTACCTAGCTATATTTAGATAAACGAGTGCAAGCTAACCACCATAAACTGTCACTGTCTGATCAGTGGCAACCACATTTTTAACGTGAGTCCATCTGAATAATAAAGTTTGGACAGGTAGGAACACATTAACAAAGGTGACAAAGCTACTTGACAATAATGTATTTTGTCTGTTCTTTAGTTAGCGGCGATGTTGCGGTACTTCAGGGCGGTGCTGGTGTTTCAAAACAGTTCAAAGATGGAAACGGAAAGCCAGCACTGACAAAAATCTTCTTACATTTTTAGATGGCAGTTTAATGTCATTTAGCAGTTTGCCTGTCTAAAATAAATAAGAATATTTTAGTGAGTGCTGGCTTTCCTTTGCCATGTTTGCCTTATACAGTGTATAGCAGGGCTATTGACAGCAGCAGTTAATGTCCATGGCAACTGCTTGTAGTCTCTGGTTGTATACATTTTTTCCCAGCGGGAGAGGTGGGGGGGGTTGTTGTTAGCAATATAGGGGCCCACACCCACACTCCAGCCCCCCCCCATAGTGACACCCCTCCTCCGCCTCTGCCCAAAAGCAAATATTCTTTGGAATATTCAGGGAGGATTTTAAGTGTGCATTCATTGTCCTGGCTGCTTAGATGAAGTGGCAAGCCGGCACTGTGTCTGCCTGGCATTGTGCACAAGCTGCTAGTACTGCAGAGGAGAGCGAATGCCCCCGCAAGTGCCTCCCCACCGCTACAGTGCTGCTGTTCCCATTTCAACCTCTTATGCAACCATAAAAAAATTTTGGGGGGGGAAATGTAAATGATTTAGCCCCCCACCCCCCTCCAAAAAAGAGACTATATTAGTGTAGGTAAAAATGTTTGCTCATAAATGTTATCAGCTATTGCCACCTTCATATAAATTTTAACCATCTGTCACAGAATATGCAATGGTTGCGAGCATTGTGATATAGCAAATGTATACAGATTATGCAGTGCGGTTCCCTCTTCAGACCACTTTCTTCAGACTTAAAAAATATTTACAACCTGCTTTTAATTTTATATCTGTTATTTACCTTCACAGCTCAAGATTGACCCAATCGTCATGCACACTGTATAATACACATCAATCCACAAAAGGATTTTCCCCAATGCTGTGTGCTGACTGGAATATACTACTACATTTATTTCCCATGGGCACATGGGGCGTCTATGGGGCGCATTGATACACATATGCCCATACGTCATATATGTTCCCGCCCCCTTCCCACCAATGCCCCTGTTCCAGTTAATTTTCCCATCAGCCCCTGTTCAATCCGTACGTCTCTATGCACTATCTATGCGCATTGGGCCTAACGGAAGACGACAGGCTGGTTGAACCGCTCGGCAGAGCCATCAGTCCCGATCGAGCCCGTAGATGCTGTCTGACGCATTCAGCCAGCTATTTCGATAGAAACCTGGGCCTGTGATGTCAGTGCACCCCCTCACACAATGACTCATTTACCCGTGAGTGGGAGCGCAGAAGTGTCAGCCTAGCCCACCTCCGTTGGGTCATTTCTACCATCCCCCAGATTGCAGTCCTCGGTAGAAATGAAATATGAAAAATACATACATTAGATGGACTTCACTGCCAGCTGGCCAGGCCTCAGGGCACCTACAGTGCAATGGTGGCAAAGGGAAGAGGTGAAGAGGTCTGTATGATATACAGACAAGAAGTGACTCACGGCCACTGTACATTACATAAAAGCTGTATGTCAAATTGACATAAAACAACAAATCACTGCCAAGCACAGTATAGGAAGCCTGTGCCTTCTGACTAGATTATAATCACCCTACAGTACTGCGTCTGCTGTAACATTCATTGTTGAGGACATCTGACAGTGAAATGGATAACTGTCATTAGCAGTTCTCATATAGGGACATATATGCATGGTCATAAGTTTCGATTCTGTCTTTGTTGATATGTCAGAATTCCAAGGGTTGCCAGGTCATTGCCGGCACATTGAACATGACATTCATGCTTTGATGATGTCAAAGAAAGACTCGGCAGCAGGGGATTTTGGAAAATAGTCAGCAACCCTGGATTCCTGTAAGCCAGAAGTGCCTTTTAACATTGTCAGGACCCTCTGGTTACCAGTTACATAAAATGCAACCAAACAAAATGAAAATTGTCATTAGTCAGGCTTCAAGCTTAAAAGGTAACATGTGAAAAAGTACCTATACTTAATCTATGAGTTATCAAACTATTATTGCAGTAACAACCCTTTGCAAAAGCATTATGCAGTTTTCCATTTACTTTTTCTAGTAATTTAATTTGTATTAGGGCTATTGTTCTTTCGACCCACAAAGATACTTCATCATGCAATGTCGAATGTCCTGTTATAAGCTTGATATAGAAATATATCCAGTATGGACTAGATGTTACTTTTCATTTAAGAAGAAACTTTATGAACCTAATTAGGCCACAAACTGTGAGGAGAAGTGCACCAAGCGTCCCCCAGCTTGAATTATACAGAGGAGCTACCTGTGCAAATTGCTCCTGATGCTAAAAAAACAAACATTGCAGATTGTAATGCTCAGAGGAGAACTGAATCAGGCAGGCCCAGCAGGCGAAGCCAGAAACAGAACCCTGGCAGCTTCTTTCATAATTTGGCTTTGAAGATTAAAATGCATTGAGCTTCACCATGCCTCACCATGTTGCTGCACCCAAAGCTGTGAATTAACTGCATGTTGCCACTGTTTAGATATTTATTACCAGAGTTACTCAGCAGTGCAATCCGTAGAGAGCGCTGCGGCCATTAAGCTGAGCGATGTTGTAGGGTCAGCCCCTGACCCAAGCCGTGAAGTCTATGCATGTTCATAGGAAGTTGTGTTTTTGTTTTTGTTTTTTATTTCTTTTCCTTTAACAAAAACTGGTTGGGTTAAATCTGGAGGAAATGTGAGAACAGCATGTTTGATTTGTTTGCTACTTATTCAATAGATATTTTTTGGAAGATGTAAACTGTCTTTCACTGTGTGCGCTGCCTTCATTAAACTGTTTTTATCTTTCTACAAAAAGCAAGATGCAGTTTATTTTTCTCCCACACAATCACGAGGCCTCATCCACGTTAAAAGTTTATTCTCCTGTATATACGGCAGGATTAGTCAGATAGAAAATGCGAAGTTGCCTAATTGCTGGAAGTGATCTCCAGTTCACTAGCCTAGCCAAGCCTTTATCTCTTTGAAACACAATTTTGATGTTCACGCCATTTTTTATCACTATTTTAACAAGAACTAGGCTCTGAGTATAGCTTTGGTTATTCATTGGTTAGTGTTTTAAAATGTTTTTTAAATGGTTGTAAACTGAAGGACAGATACACACATATTCAATGGATAATTATTGTCACCAACAATTACATACTGGAGCTTGAATTCATGGAGTTTATTATGTTCAGATGTCAATTTTAGGTAGTCATTTTAATGCCGGAGCAGGTACATTCTGACACAACATGAATATTAATCAACTTTGCTTATAATAATAACTGCTCTCCCAGTACCTGGTTTATCATATGAGGAATATACTGTATCTCCCTTTCTGGAAGATTTCTTATATCTCATTTCATCTCTCTATGTCTCAGAAAAATTGTGGCCAGGATTTTCCTGTCGCTGTATTCAGGGTCTACAACAAGCCAACTATAAATAAACTCCCGAGCTGTTGTTATGGTGACAAAATGATGAGCCACTTGAATGAATTAAATGCAGTTTCCCCTTGTGCATGCATTTCAGACCGCAGTCTACGCACTGCAAATTAATGCCATGATGTGAGTACTGTCAGAATTCCATACGATAGCATAAGTCTTGAATTTCAATGCATATATACACACATACATACATACAACAATTCTCAATCATGTATGCAAGTTTGTGATGCTGTGCATACACTTTGGAATTTACATTTACTTGCATATGTACGTATATAAACAAGGGTTTAGACAAAGAGCAGAGATGATAGCTATCAGTTACACAAATGTAGTATTCTATGATAGTAGTATTCATTACATAAACCTACAGCATAATGTTAAGTGTCAGACTAGGTGCAAGAGGATGTTTGAGGATGAAGTGCTTCGAGTAGCAAATGATTAAGCGGGCAGTGTTCAATTTAGCTTAAGTAGCATAAGTAGTAGTGTCATAAACTAAATCAAATGTCAATTTTTAACTGGACCTCCTCTTTAATATTGAATGTATTTTTAGAAATCTTATGTAAGAGCTAGCTGAAGTGTTTCACCTGGGCAGTCAGCTGGTTTTGACTCCCCTGACTACCCAGCCAAGCATGCGGCCTTGTCGCACTTAGCCAGATAAGTGTCCGCTTCACACCTGCGGTATTATGTTGCAAAGTGTTGGAAGCGGCGATTAGCTCTGCTGTAGTCCTAAATCTGGCACCGTGTTGAACTGTGGATCAAATGATAAAGGACACGCAAGAAAAACAGAGCCAGCGCTGAAGGCTTCTACAATAACAAACAAAAGCCAATTGTTTAGTGCAGAAATAATCTCTGAGAGAATGCTTTTAACTCCAATAGAGTGCAACGAAGTCACATAAACTCAGAGTTGATTCAGAATTTTAGCTGTGCAGCTCTCTGAAGGGTGTTGAATTCTAGTCCAGTGTTTTGTCTATGGACACAGCCCTACCCCCCGACCCGCTACCCCCATACCCCATCCCCCACTGTAGTTGGACAGTGGCACGGTTAGTTGGACTCTTTGGGAGACGCGGTTGGGGGTTTGCAGCCTGGTGTATCATTATCCGGTCTGTCAATCTCTCAACACGAGCGAAAGATTTCCTCTGATACTCTCTCCATTGCGTGTCACACCGGCGACGGCAGGGCCCGTCTCGGCGCTGCGGGAGGTCAGCTGATCCGTTTCCTGCATCCCGACACACGTCACGCCCAGGGCCCAACCAGCACCTGGCCCGTTTTGCTGCCAGCACAGTCAGGTGATACAGGCTGTAGCCTTCAGTGCTGTTTAGAATTGATGTCTTTCGCATGGTAGATCCACTGAGCCAGCTGAACTATCCTACCCAGGTCAAATGTGGTCTGGTATGTCATAACAAAACAAAGAAAAAACAAATTCCGTTAATTATTGTGCTTCTAGTGGCTAATGTACTGTAGTACATTAGAATACACATGAGCAAAACCAGGAGCAAAACCAATTTCAATTGCGCACACACGAGTGGATTGGACACAGTTAATGGTACGTAAACCTGATTCGCTTCAGTAAATGTACCCTGCGGTTATTGTATTTATGTAGTTATTGTGCACATATTGGGCCTCATTCACAAAACATGAAGAATTTTTCCTGTGGTACGATCGAAACCTACGTCCAAATCTACGTGCGTACACTTAGCAATGGCGTATTCGCTGCATTTTGATTACTGGGATAACCATGCCTTGGGGAGAGAGCGCGTCTGTAGGGACCACGCAGATATGTTAAGTGGAGAGCGATGAACGGCTGGTGTTTGCAAGTCGGCATGCCTCTTATGGGATCGCAAGGGTGTTTCCTTATGGTAATCAACATGAACAAGCATGCGCATCTCATTTAAGAACAATTGGAAATTGGAATTCTGATACATCTGGGATATGCGTAAAATCGATGGTCTGCGGATGTTTCATGGACCCCACATTGGATTGGATTGGATAACGATGTCCGCTAATAAAAACTATTATTGGCATCGTTTACATTTTTTTTTTTTCAATAAATTTGCTGTAGACCAGTAATGTCCCATGCACTGGTGCAGAAGACAACATCGCATGAAATAATGCAGATTCAGTCAGTGCTATCAGGGAAAAGCCACTCCCCCTCTCAATGAGTGACAGAGATCAAGGCTGTCCTTACTCAAAAGAGTGACAGGTGGAGACAGTTATTGATATGGAGACCCATTTGGAGTCCGCAGACCACCAGATGTAATCAGAAGGCTTCTGAGTCACTGCTTTATAGATTTTAACCAGCAGATGAAAAAGAAAGTTAAGATCTAGAAAATAAATCAATTTCTCGCAGTATTTGGTCATAAAGCCAGAATGCCTTTCATTCCCCTTTTCTCTGTGGAAATCTTTTTGTACTTTTGCCCTTTTTGCAGTTATTCAGGTGCTGTTAGGACAGCGAGTTCACGAAATATGACTTTCCTGCTCGATTTGGACATTATAAAAAAATTATTTTACAAGCGTATGCATACACATAAATATGCAAACACTTGCACGATGGATTGTGTTAACTGTGTGATTTTTTTATAAATAATTGAAGTGTTTTTCCAAACCTCCCCAAGTCCAGTTTTGGTAAACTATATTTTTAAGGTGGGTATAATTTTTCTGATAAATGGTCACATATTTGCAGTTTTACTTTTACACTGTTATTCTTAGGGATTTACATATACGAATTAGATTTTCCATGCAAAAAAAACTAAAATTTACCAACAAAATGTTGATTTTCTCAAATTAGGTAAAAGTGGGCTGAGCAAGTTTTGGAAAAACTAAAGCCAGTTTTGAGGTCAAGCCAGCCAATCAAAGTAGCAGCCATTCTGTTCTTTCATGAAATACCATAGTAGAAAGAAGAAAACAAATCAAACCCAGAATATTTTACGTTGGTCTCTTTGTGATTTCCCACATTGCAAACTTGCACAATTTCAAAAATGTCAACTGAAAAGAGATTTAGATTTATATTGTTTTCCTCCTGGAGAATAACAGCAGGTTCAGCAGCCTTTTCTCTTTTTTTAAGCTGTAAGTGTGTATACTGTAACTGGCCTTGCGCATTTATATTCTGTATTTGATAGAAATCAAAATTTGAAACCCGGTGAAATGCAAAGCTAAAGCGTACGAGTGGGAAACCTGTCGTATTCCACCAACCGAGCCAATGGCGAAATAGCTGCGGGCGCAGAAGCCCCACATGGCGTGTGCAGTGTTCCAGCTGGCATTTCCTGAACATTTGTGAACAACCCTACTGATAGGTCAGCCCCCTTCCCCTCCCCCTCCAATCTCCGTCGTGTCCCAGAGTCCGACTGTCGATGAGATTTAAACTCTCGTCGCTGCCTCCTCTTTTTCTGGCTCTTTTACATGCGTGTTTTACACGCGTGCACCTGGCGCGAGCTTTCGTAAGGCCGTCGTGAATTTTACAGCAGCCCCTAGACGCCAATGTGACAGGGGTGTTTAACCTTTCGGAGTGAAGCGACATACGGCGCACGAACGGCGTCGGACGGGGCCCGCGGGGTCCCCGCGCTCGGCCAATGGCGCGTCCCCCATCTGTCAGGCCGCCACGGTTCGCCACGCGCGTTAGCCGTAGCCGTTTTTCCCGTTCTCACGCTTCACCTCACCTTTAGCCACATTGCATTTCTCTCTGCGCAACCAAAAGAGGAAGCACCCTGTGTTTATACGGTAACTAAAAAACATTGCTTTGCATTGGCAACAAAATCTAATTTTAAGGATGGGTCATTTTGGCCAGAAATTCTAAAAGCATATAATGGGTCTGATTGGCTTGACTTTGCATGATAGCAACACAAATAAATGGGCAGGCTCAATGTTGATGCTTTGCGCCAATGACAACCTATGTCAATAAATCCCCCTTGGACATGCATAGAGGCATGTTAACTGTCATTTTTTCAAATATTAGAAAGGGGGCATAACTAGTCTTGGTGACCATCAAAATTAGAATTACAGCACAATACCTTTAGGGGATCCTGTTCAGTGCATATATGTTTCTAGCTCTCTTAAAAATGTGTGGTTAAAATGCAAATGTTAATTGTATTCTCTCCGACAAAGTCACATGTCCCCGCTCCTTCCTGAAGCCGCACAGGAAGGAAAGCTGTATGCCTGCCGAAAGCCTTGCTTCTCTGCTTCACAGAGACACCATTTTTCATCTCATGAATGGAGTCTCTGTCAGGCTGAATCCGTGAATGTCGAAGCAACAGCTAAATAAATGTACCCCATCGACACATTCGGTCTGGTTTGATCCTTCATTTCAAAACACATCGACAGGAATGGCAAAGGCCAGATAAGGAAGTTATCAGAAATTACAGACAGGAACCCCCCCCAAACACACACACACTCGCACACATTAATATGCACACCTTCCCAAAGCACACAGGCTTATTAATATAATTACAATGAAAATTCAGAGCAATTATTTATCCATGTTTCAGTGTCCAAAGTTCAAAAATAAAATACTCACCGATTAGGAGCAAATGTACAAAAGTGCTTTGCTGGTTTTATTATCACGCTCATCTCAGTACATTACATTACATTATAGAGTAGAGACATGATGTGCATTAACTTCTTAATCACAGTGTCCTTTCTGACCTTGAGAATCCAACTTTCAGGAGGTTCCTGTCCTGTACTCTATTCAATGTGCAAAGGAACTATGTATTTATACTGCAGAGATTAAATTAAATTCCGTTTCACATCTAAGAAAATATTGTACGGGACTTCTGTATTGAACTTGGAGGTCTGGCACAAATAGTTCTCCCCAGTGATACCCAGATTTTACCAAGATTTTAAACTTCTTTATTTTCTAATAAAACAGGGGAAATGAAGGTTTCTTAGGTGCCCTTACAGTTCAGTGATAGTGTGGAAGACCGAATTGAATGGGAGGGCAATGAGAGATGTGTGAGAACATATCTTAGAGAAAGTCAAATGGCTTACCTTTGCTAGACCCAAAAATAACAAACTACATCTACAGTATATAGGCCCAGAAAGTCAAGAGTTGGGATGTCAGCAAATGCATCACCAAGGAAAATATTCCCAAATTTTCCAGCATTTGATGTGGATTTGACTGCGTACCATGCATGCATAGCTCAAGTGGCTGCTACAAAATTTTGTTTGCTTATTTTCATAAAATAAAAGCAAACTTTCTAAATGTTTCCAAATTCAGTGGTATAATAATTTGTGAACAAGACCAAGAAGCTGCATTAGTAATATAGTCATTAACTGTTAAAACACGAATGGGACTGGTTGGTATTTTATAAGTGTGGTGTACGTTTTGTTTGAATTTCAGTTCTGTCCCTCCCCTTTTAATTATTAAGTAAATGTTATCTTTTTTTAATTTTCTCAAATGGTTGACTTTGTAAAAATGCCATTGTGATTTATAAATTTAAATAACTTTTTTTATACTTTTCCACTGGGTACATTGAACAAAGTTGGGAATTTCCACTAACCTCTCTTTTTTTTTTTTTTTTGATGGAAATATGATCATTCCCCAAATGATCTGGAAGGCCCCAAGCAACAGGAGATTTCTGGGGCTGACAGCCTCCAGCAGAAAAGCCAGCGTGTTTCATATCAAAAGTGTGGGAAGGCTTCCAACCCACAACAGTTCCTAGACATCCGTGCCTCTGAGCGCTAAGCGATTATAACTGTCAAACAATATCACAAAATAACCCTCCATCCCTCAGTGTTCAGAAGAAGTATTTCTGCTCAGAGGACCGCATTTATTTATTCATTTGTTTATTTACTTGTTTGCTTATTTATTCATTCATTCGTTCATTTTTATTCATTCATATGACAAAATAACCCTCAGCAGTCAATGTTCAGGAATAATATTTCCTGATTAATAAAGGTCGAACTGTTAAAAGAGTAGATGGGATTCACGCACGAAAAAAAGTTAATTTTGCAGTTGTTAATTCATTCATGTAATACAGCGTGAAACCAGGAAGGATAAACAAACATTTAGGCATTCAAGCCACCATCAGCGTTATGTTAAGAACAAATCAAAAGGAAACTGATAGGACTACAACAGGGTAAAAGATGGCATTGTATTGATAGGTGATGCTTCTCAGCCAGGCTCAGTAGTACTTTACAGGAGGTCAGGAGAAGCCGTTAGCAGTTCCCCTCACCAGGGCAGAGAGATCTGCCTGCATCAGCCTCAGTGGGGTCCGAATTACCCACCAAGCTCCAAACCGCTAACGAATTAGAACAGGCTCTTGTATTTTGTCTGTGTGCTGGCCGTGTGTGTGTGTGTGTGTGTGTGTGTGTGTGCATCTGCCTGTGTACATATGTTTATGCTTGTTTTCTCATGCGTGTTTGTGTGTTTTTGTGTGCATGCGTGCATGTGTCTGCCTGTTTGTGCTTTTGTGTGGCTGTGCAGCATTTATAAAACAAGCTCTGTGATCTATATTTTCACTTCCCCCTCCCGGATGGTTTAGGTGACAGGAGGTAAACGTAATGAATTCGGTGCCTGAAAAGCACACTCGTTCCATACCGCCGCAACCCCCCCCCCCTTCGGCTTCCACCTCAGAACTCCTGATCCTCACCTCCGCACCTGTCCAGGCATGTCCGTCTGTCCCAGAGGACAATCCTGGGAATTGAGCTCTCAAGACACAGAGACGAAAGGCGGCTGTGTAGCACGACGGCGAGGGATTTTTATGGGGCTCAGAAATAAAGCACCGATGTGAGTCTGAGCCCGGCCCTCGTGTGTTTTATTCCTGTGCCATTTGAGCAGCAGTAATTACCGTGCCGGTGTTATATAACTCCCTCCACGCCAACCCAACCCCGCGCCCCTGCATCCCAGATACCCTTCTCCTCTCTCAGATTTACGATAGAGTGGCACCAGCCCGTCCTCTTTTCCCTGTTTTTAATGATTGCTTTAGGGTTTCTGTTTTTTAGAAACGTGCGCTTAACCTGAAAAATAAAACGTGGGTAATTTATGTGTCTGCGCGATTGTATTTCCCAGCTCAGACTGGAATTCCTTTGGATTTCATGGAATTAAATAGGTCTCTTTCTTTGTAACCAGCACAATGCATTTATGGAGGCTTCCTGTTGAGAGAGAGAGAACGAGAGAGAGGGAGGGAGACAGACAGAGAGAGAGAGAGAGAGAGAGAGAGAGAGAGAGAGAGAGAGAGAGAGAGAGAGGGATGCTTTTCGTCTGTAATTATTCCTTGTTTCAGCTGATTCATGCAAGGCAAATTGAAGACCAGAATAGAAAATGGTCTTAATAAGAAGCGCATACCCATTCTGCACTGCTTAAACGAAAACAGGACAAACAAAATCTTTAATGTGGCCAAATTATACTAAACAAAAGAGCAATGTGCCATCCATCTCCAGGTGTCATTATGATATAAAACAGAGGTGGAATCCTCATACTGTACAAATGAAGAAAAAAAACAATACCTAAATTAGCTTAATTATATTGCATCCAACGCATGTTAGAAACCACCAACCATTACAATTCTGTATGTGCGTTCCTATCAATATGCTGTAGATTTTTGCAATGATATGCATTCAAAAATGTTGTTAAATATCCTGTAGTAGCTACACATAAAATTGCACATGCAAAATACATACCATACACTGTATATGTGTGTGTGTGTGTGTGTGTGTGTGTGTGTGTGTGTGTGTGTATATATAAATTCAGCATATATTTATATATATATATATGAAAAAAGAGAAAATCAGGATGAAAATATATAATGTAAAGCTCCAATGTTCGGCCCGCCCACTCTAACGAGAAAAGTTTAAGGACCAATATATATATATATATATATATATATACATGACACATACTGTACATAAACATCACAGCATGTCTTGTGGCTGTAGAATATTTGGTATGCATCATGCTTGTTGAACACTTTCTTGGCAGTAATGTTGGCTTGAGAACTTATCTTGTTTTCCACTGGTCAACCACTGTTCAACTCTTCTGCTGGCCTTTATCTATACTGACCATTTCCTCATTCAGTCTCTCTCCTCCCTCCTGAGAGACCTTTCCTTTACTGCTCATTTAGCACTTCCCCCTCTTCATCCCTGCTCAATCGTGTTATTTTTCTCTGAGCTTCTCTTCCCCATAATTCCTGTCGTTGCAGCAAAAAGACGTTTTAAGACAAAGCAACATTGCCCTCAAGTGGCGTTTTTTATATATAGTGACTATTTATGACATTTGAGCGTATAATATATCCTGCATGGATTCTGAAAGACTGGCTTTAGAGAGCTGACATGTTTTGTTGTTGATTACAATGTGCAAAGGAACTGAAATGGCAGTACCCATAATCCTTTGAGGAAAGCTTCTTTATAAACATGATTCTATGGGCTTCTGGGTGGTTAATTCTGTTAAGGCAGCATTCTAGCATGTGGAGATTGGTCCTACGATGCCCACATGGTATTGAATCTGTATTGCCAATTGTGGCTGGCAGCCCCTCAGGGCACCGCATAACTAATAGCATCAATATTCAGCCAGTGGGGATAACCACATTTCGTGGCTCAACAGCGATGTCTGATGGCCGATCAGGTGCCTGCAGTCTGCTTGCTAAAACTACACAGGAAGTCTTTTTTGGACACATGTCGGCGCAAGCTCAACAAGCAAGTGCGTGAAAAGAAAATAGTGGCTGTATCTGTATCAGAGCCCAATCTAGTGCGCCCTGTCTCCTGCATACAGTGCACTGGCAGAAGTGTGTTTTTTTAAAATGTGCACTGTTTAGCACGCGACGTGCAGTATGCGTAAAATATTTGCCGTACAATTTTCCAACCGCACCGTGGAAGTGTCGTAAGACATCCCACCCTTGCAATGAATTTTTTTTGTTGTCCACTCAATTATAAATGTGTCCACAGACATACCGTACATTCAAGACATAGGCCTAAATAACAATACGTTATTCAGTACAATACAACACTGTACAACAATCCACATTTTAACTTTGAGAGCAGCGGATCAGAGGTATGATTAAGAATATTTTTGAAAAGAAGGTGAGTATCTGAGGTTTTGAGTGTAGAAAATGCACTGCAGCAGAAACAATGCATCTCTTAGATATGTTCTTGCTGGCCTCTGAATTCTATAATGGCGGCCTGGGGGAGAGTTCCAAACCGCAAGTAGGGATGTAGTGTCAAGAGAGTGGTACTTTGTACTGTGTATTATTATACTACAGCAGGTAATACTAGATGTTTTAGTAGCAGATAGCACATAACTTTTAAAAAAACATACACATAAACAAGAAATACAAGAAAATAAATTGTTACCGATATTTTTAATTGGCGATGACGCAACACTCTTGGAAGACTGGGCCATCTCTTGTCTCGTGAAATCTAAGGAGTGATAAATAAGCAATGGCTTCATATCACTGAGACATTAAATATTGAAATCCGCAAGTCCAAACAGCAGGCAAAAAGCTCTAAGGCTTTAAACTATCAAGGTCAGCGAGAAGTCGCAAGCTAACAAACTACACTGCATACAGGACATCGATGTTATGTATTTGAATTCCGTTCCGCCATAAATAATTAAAGCGCTGTGTTTCTATATTCATTAAAATGGAGCAGAAAAATAACACCTTCTGTAAAAAGTCCTGTAATAGAAGCGGAAAACAGAAAGCGGGAAATGCATATACAGCAACATTGTAGACGGCATCTGAAGGAAAGCTTACATGCACCCGCACAAGAAAATTCATGAAACTTATCCAAACATCCAATTTTCCTTAAAAGGTTACTGAAAATCTTTTTTCATACAAAACGTAACATGCCCTTGCTGACTAAAGAGTGTGGTGTCATTTTCTATTACGTTGAGCAATATAGGTGTGCTTTTATATGTTGCACATTAAGCCCAAAACATAATTTGGTCAAAAAGTACATTGTGATGGTGATAGTGTATAACTTTTAATATAACTTTGATATGAAAAGGAATTCTCTCAGCCACAAAAGTATGGCTGCGTATGTGATTGATTTCTTAATCGATGGATTCCCTAACTCTTGTGTTGATGCAGGGCAGGTTTTCATATATTATTCACCAGTCCTGATTCCCTGATGCCGTATGTCCTGTGTGCTTTTTTCATGGGAACGCCATCTGAAAGGCAGCGTCGTGAAATCCGTGTGTCATTTTACACTCTTTATTCACATAAAATACTCTTTAAACAGCAACAATATTGTGAATAAATATAAATATATCATTATATAAATATAAATTCAGCATATTAGACAGGCAGACAGACAGACAGACAGACAGACAGGCAGATAGATAGATAGATAGATAGATAGATAGATAGATAGATAGATAGATAGATTTTAATCACAATTTGATCTCTAAGTGCCTTACAGTGATGAGACACTCACCTCAATCAATGTGTAGCCCCCACCTGGATGATGCACGGTTGCTCATTTTACCAGAACATACCACATATTGGCCGGGCTGGTGAGGGATGGAACTATTAAACCAATTAAATTGAGGGATAGCCGGGTCGGATACTTTTGCCAAGAAACCAGGAACTCTTTGCAATAAATGCCATGGGACCTTTAATGACCACAGTGAGTGAGGATTCTCTGTTTAACATCTCATTCATAAGTAATGATATTTCTATTTCGCTTGTGATAAACATGTTGTGTATTCCAAAAACACAAACCAAGGCAGAAATTAAATGAAGGACATTTTATCTTTATATTATAGCTTCATAGTATTTCTAATCATTTCCCTGTCGGAGCATACAATTCATAGAGAAACATTCATCGTTTTTTGTGATCAGGCTAAAATAAAAACCAAAAGGTTATTTAACGTTACATTCGATCTTATTTCCTTGAGAAAGAGCGAGTAACTCAGAAGCTGACAGTCTGAGCACTTGGCCATTTCAAGTTTGTCACCGTCAGCTCTGACTACCAACAGTGAAGGCGCTGTATGACTGAAATGGTTGAGAAATTGATGTCATACACCCCCCTAACCCATGGAGACTCACATCTGGCCCTCAAATACAAATCTGGCCCTGGTTGTCTTTTCCGCCAGCTAATCAACTGAACAATTAGTGCTACTTCACACCTGACTTCCAGGTAAAGGGACAGTGGAAAACCAGCGGTTCTCTGCCCTTGAGGACCGTGATTTGAGTAACAGGTCCCTAGGTCTTCTTTTTGATAAGAAAATAATCTTACACTAAAATGCACTAGGTGCCCTTAAATGCCAAAAGCCATAAACAAAACAGGCCTGTCTAGCTGAGCTGCTCTTTGGCCTAGCTTCCACTGTAGTTTCTCATCAGAACAATATCATATATCTGCATAAATAGTACAGAAATAGTTTGAAGATATGTTTTAATATGCTGTGCAAATTAATCCATTATTTGTCAAGCCTGCAATTGATTTACATTTTAAAATATATTTCTGAGAGTGTATGCCACCATTTTCAGTAGTTGATATGGCTGGGAAGTAGTTTTCTTGTTGTTGATGTAAGAGGCCCATTATGCAACAAAAAAGATTGTCATACACTGAAATATATATGGTATATGGTAATATATGTACATCTGAATAGAGGCCCTCCAAATATGTTTTTAATAAATACAAAATATTTTTGCATACAAAATACAATAATACATATACTGTTGGTTATTTCAGATATATCAAAATGAGACCAAAGCAGCAATATTGGTGTATTTATGTATATTCAATACATTTATCGATACAGATGACAATATATTAACACTCTCATTTCACAAATTAGTCAGTGTTCTGTCTGAATGTCACTGACAGATAACTGCTGATTTAACAGATAATCAGAACAGACATTTTCTGGAAAAAAATACAAATAAAAAATGCCAATACATTGGATTTCCATATATTGGCAAAATATATTTTTGTTGCTTAAGGGGAAATATATGGCCAATGGTATGAAAAATAAACTGTATAACAATTTAATGGTTAGTTACATATTTTCTTCCCTCTCCTGACCACTAGAGGGAGACAAATTATCGGTCAAAGCAACAAAAATATATAGATTTTTATGCTTTTTGAATACGGCTTCAGTTACTAGTTCAGATGTGAAATTAAATTAAACGCAAATGACATTGAAGTCATCAACAGTCATCAACGTTTCCAGCCTCTGGCAACCATGTTATCTGGCTGGTACCAAGGTCGTGATTGTAACTTCTATAGCAGGGGTGGGCAACTCCAGTCCGGTACGGTGTGTATGCATGTTTTTACTGCCACCAGTTACCACGGCTCAATCAGCTAATTAGTCATACACACACTCACCGATTCACTCGTAAATTACAGAACGATAAAACGCTAAAATACATGCATACCGGATTACCGGCACAAGAACATTCATCGGCAGCTGTTCATATCGCGGATATGTAGATTAAATGATCAGATTATGCAAACGATTGGGCTAATTAAATAATTGCTAACTAGTGGTAGCAAAAACCTGCATACGGAGGTTGGAGTTGCCCATCCCTGTTCTATAGCTATAATAGCTAATGCATTCGATCAGACAGTTGCCTTTCATCCATTCATTTATTTTTCAATTGTCTCAATATGTGGAAAAGTGCTTGAAGTGTGAAAGGGCCTGCAGACGCAGAAGTGAAATCATCTGGTGCCCCCTGAGTACCAGAGGTGGAAATCCAGGGGACATGAAGTAAAAGTCCTACCATGTGTTTCTTCCACCCATAGACTCAGCCAGCTGATTTCACTAATTAGTTATACCTCCTAGCTGAAGAATTATGTTAATTAGCAAATCCAGATGATTGGAGCAAAATACTGGGGAGGACTTTTACTTTATGTCCCCTGGATTTCCACCTCTACTGAGTACTAATGACATGTATTTTCCTAGCTGGCATCAATGCTTCATGTTATGTCCCTATGCTGCCTTGCGAGTGTGGCCCTTTAATTCTTTGTGCGCTAACTTGTTTCATTCGACTCACCTGAGTCTTGATTGGAAATTGCCGACACCTGTTGTGTATTTGCCTGAGAGTATATGTATCCGCAGTGTTTTCTAGCTTGAGGTGGTTCGTTTTCGAGGTGGGTTTATTTTCCCTTTGGCTAACTTAATGTATGTTGCCAGCGTTTCGCAGCTGCGCTGAAGCAGTTGTTACTCTGCTGTGGTGGTGCGCGATTTCTGGTTTTAGTTCCGCTTAAAGTCGGTTTCGTTTCAATGCTTCCTAAATACGGCAGTGTGGTATAATGGTTAAGGAACTGGGTTTGTAACCGAAAGGTTGCAGGTTCGATTCCCAGGTCGGACACTGCCGTTGTACCCTTGAGCAAGGTACTTCACCTGCATTGCTTCAGTATATATCCAGCTGTATCATTGGATACTATGCATAAATGCAAAAGAAATGCTGTGTAAGTCGCTCTGGATAAGAGCGTCTGCTAAATGCCTATAATGTAATGTAATGTAAAACCGCCGGCCGTTGTGTCTCAGGTCTGAGTATATTTGATTTTGGGCCTCATGAAAAGATCTCATATTGGGCGCCGCCACCCCATGCCACCCCACCTCTGCACATTTAGACAACTGTAACCACACCCCCAGAAGCTTAGAATCGACCCAATCATTTTAAATACTAACATTTTATTGACTGTCATTTTAACATTGACGTTAGTGACATCACATGGACATCATTTAACACTGGCAGTCACCTTAACATTGACTGTCTTTTTTGACAGTAGCATGACAATGGTTACCACTTAAACTTTGGCTGTCAATTTCACTCAATGCTTCAAACTGCCCAGTGCCCAATAAAGCCTATGTTTTTTTTTAGTTTTTTTTTTAACATATTGATCATTTTAAGCGGAACATTTTTTTAAAATTTGAATTAGAATTTTATTGAACAAAGTATTTAACCATTATTCTCTTCCAACGGACCTCCTGCTATAACGTCGAGGTTGAGAAACATTCACGTTTACATGCACGCAGCGTTCGCCCTAAGTTTTTTTTTTCTGGAGCGGTGGCTCATAAGGCAGGGGCGGGGGTCTGAGGGTACTCCCTGTCCTGTAAGGGGTTAATTGTGCGGACAGGCTGGGTACTGGGGGGAGGAGTTACGAGAAGTTCAGGGTTAATGAGATTCACTAAATAAAGGGTTGACTACCTTCCCGTCTCCGTCTCATCTTAAATATCCTCATTATCTAACATGGTGTCAGAATAAATACTGTACTGCAAACGTGAAACTACGTGTAAGGAGAGAAGACACGCTTCCTGGAGACACGAATGACACGAAGGAAATCGCGGAGCTCCGTGTCTAGTGGGAACAAGTTAGCATTAGCTACAATGGCAACTCCAGCACCGGTTAGCAACATGCAGCTAGCCCCACCAGGCAAGTTTGATTTCAACGATGCAAGTGAATGGCCAAAATGGATAAGGCGTTTTGAACGCTTCAGGATAGCATCATGCCTTGATAAACAAACAGAGGAATTTCAAGTTAACACTTTGATGTACACATTGGGGGACGAGGCTGAAGATATATTGAATGTCCTACTAACAGAAGATGACAAGAAGGAATATGCAACAGTGAAAGCAGCTTTTGACGCACATTGCGTGAGTAAATGTAACGTGGTTTTTGAGCGAGCACGCTTCAACAGGCGGAACCAAGAGCCAGGTGAAAGTGTAGAAGCATTTATCACAGCTGTCCATACCCTAGCCGAGCAGTGTGCATTCAGAGATCTCAGAGAAGAGTTGATCAGGGACAGAATTGTTGTTGGTATACGAGATGCAAAACTGTCTGAGAGCTTGCAGTTAGACCCTGATCTCACACTAGCTAAGGCAATAGCCAGAGTAAGACAGAGTGAAGCTGTGAAGAAGCAACAGCCCATCCTGCGAGGCAGCTTAAGAGAGGAGCAGACAGCTGATAATATGGAAGCAATAAGTACAAGGTCTAGACAGGCATGGCGCGGTTCAAGAGAGAAAAGCCACGGCACACAAGGTGGATCACAGGAGAGGGACTACCAGTCAGCAGGATGTGGGAGATGTGGTAACACTAAGAACCATCCATGGAAGGAATGCCCTGCTAAAGACGTTGAGTGTCGGAAATGTCATCGGAGAGGACATTATGCAAAGAAATGCAGAGCTACTGGAGCTGTACATGATATCACAGAGGAATATACAGAAGAGGAGGAGGAAGAGTTTGCCTTTCTGGGAGAGGTAACTTCTGAAGTGAGCACAGAATGGAATGAACTGGTCAGTTTGAATGGACAGAAAGTAGAGTTCAAACTGGACACAGGAGCAGCGGTGACTGCCATTCCAAGCAGCAGCTTCTCCACAGGCACACATGGGCGACTGCAGTCTCCCCGCAAAATCCTGTATGGGCCAGGAAATAATATCCTGGAGGTTAAAGGATGTTTCAAGGGACAGTTTGTCATCAAAGACAGAACCACAGAGCAAGAGGTCTACGTTGTGTCAGGACTGTCAAAGCCACTGTTAGGGCTTCCTGCTATTGAGGCTCTCCAGCTTATTCAGCGTATACACTCTGTACAAGTGAAAGGGGAAGACTTCAAAACTAGCTACCCCACAGTGTTCAAAGGCTTGGGGCTGTTGAAGGAGCCCTACAAGATCGAACTAGAGTCGGATGCTGTCCCATATGCCCTGTCATCGCCACGCAGAGTCCCCATTCCTTTGCGGGATAAAGTCAGAGCAGAGCTTGAACGCATGGAGTCAATGGGAGTGATATCAAAGGTCACTCAGCCCACCCAATGGTGTGCTGGCATGGTGGTCGTGCCAAAGGCAAAGGAGAAGATACGTCTGTGTGTGGACCTGACCCACCTGAACAAATGGGTCCGACGAGAGGCTTATCCTTCCAGCTGTGGACCAGACACTGGCCATGCTCACAGGTGCAAAGGTCTTCACTAAACTGGACGCTACATCGGGCTTCTGGCAGGTGCCCCTGTCAAAAGATAGCACCCTCCTGACCACCTTCATCACCCCGTTTGGTCGCTATTGCTTCAACAGGCTGCCATTCGGGATATCATCAGCCCCAGAACATTTCCAGCGACGAATGACACAGATGCTGGAAGGCTGCGAGGGAGCTGTGTGTCATGCGGATGATATCCTTGTGTATGGAGAAAACCTAGAGCAGCACAACGCCAGGCTGCATCAGGTTCTCAAGAAACTGAGAGACGAAGGACTTACATTGAACGACAAGTGTGAGTTTGCCAAGGACAAGATGATGTTCCTTGGACACTACATCACTGCGGAGGGAGTCACCCCTGACCCAGGAAAGATCAGAGCGATCCTCGAGATGCCAGAGCCTACCTGTGTTGCAGACATCAGAAGAGTGATGGGTATGGCAAACTACTTAGGAAAGTTCCTGCCACACCTTGCATCCTTTACCGGTCCACTGAAAGAGCTCCTATCAGAGAAGAATGAATGGTGCTGGGAGACACCACAACAACAAGCTTTCCTGAAACTGAAAACAGAACTGTGTTCACCCAGAGTCCTAGCCCAGTACTCACCCAAAGCAGAAACACGTGTGTCAGCTGATGCGTCGTCATTCGGCCTCGGGGCTGTGCTGATACAGAAGCAGGAAGATGATGAGTGGAAGCCCATCACATTCATCTCCAGGGGACTATCAGCAGCGGAAAAACACTACGCCCAGATTGAAAAGGAGGCATTAGCAGCAACCTGGGCATGTGAACGCTTATCCTCCTACCTGCTTGGTCTGAGATTCACACTGGACACAGATCACAAGCCTCTGCTGTCACTGCTAAGCACCAAAGCACTAGATGAACTTCCCCCTAGAATCCTGAGATTTCGTCTGAGACTGTTGAAGTTCTCCTACGACATAATGCATGTCCCGGGTAAGCAGCTAATCACAGCAGACACACTGTCTAGAGCGCCAGTGAAACACACATTCACCCAAGCTGAGAAGGAACAAGAGGCAGAGGTCAGGGTCTTTGTTGACTCAATCAGACAGAGCCTCCCAGCTACAGAAGGCAGACTCCAAGAGATCGCTGCGAAACAGGAAGCCGACCCCGTCTGTAACAAACTGATAGCCTATTGTCGGACTGAGTGGCCAGACAAAGGCCACCTACCCCCGGAGCTAGGAGCATACTGGACAGAGAGAGAACCTGTCCATGGCGGGAAACCTCCTACTAAGGGGACAGAGGATCGTCATCCCCAGGGAGATGAGAAATGAGATACTGGAGATTCTGCACGAGGGCCACCAGGGAATAGTTAAGTGCAGAGCCAGAGCCCGTCAGTCTGTCTGGTGGCCAGGACTGTCCATCCATATCAGCCAGAAAGTGGAACGATGCAACACCTGTGTGAAACACAGAGCAGCACAAAGAGAACCACTGATAACGACACCCATACCAGAGAGGCCTTGGCAACGTGTAGGCACTGACCTGTTCTTTTGGGAGAAGGAAACCTACCTACTGGTCATTGACTATTTTTCTCGTTACATTGAAGTGGCTCATCTCCGGGTAGCCACAGCTGACACGGTCATATCAGCCTTGAAGAAGGTCTGGGGCCGCCACGGGGTCCCAGAGACCGTGATGTCAGATAACGGCCCGCAGTATGCCTGTGCCCTCTTCAAAGACTTTGCTACTGAGTACGGTTTCACTCACATTACCAGCAGCCCCAGATATCCGCAGGCAAATGGAGAAGCGGAGCGCGCTGTGGCTACAGTGAAAGGGCTTTGGAAGGAAGGAGGAGATCAAGTAAAAGCTTTGCTGACCTACCGCACTACTCCACTGGAGTGTGGCTATTCCCCAGCACAGCTCCTGATGGGGAGACAGCTGCGCACCAACCTACCCCAGCTGCCACAGGTTCTGGCTCCACACTGGCCCAACATCAGACAGTTTCGGAGGGCAGAAATGCTCGGGAAGGAGCAGCAAGAGCAGCGCTACAACAAGCGTCACAGAGCACGTCACCTTCCTGACATGCACCCAGGCCAGAGTGTATGGCTGCCCACAGAGAACACTCAGGGAACAGTGATTGAACAGGCAGCAGCTCCTAGGTCCTACCTGGTGAGAACAGATGATGGACTGTTACGGAGAAACCGCTCTCACCTGCGTGAGACTCACCAGCCAGACTCTCAGGCTGCAGTGGGGCCTGACAAACAGACAGAGACTGTTCAGCAGACAGGTGGTGTCCAGAACACCACTCATGTTACGTCCTCAGGCAGGCAGTCACGTCCACCCTTGAGACTTGACCTTTAGACCTTTAGAATGGACTTGTATGTATGTGGTTACACAGTTCTTAGTTCAGAACTGCACTTGTTTACAAAATGCATTACTGTTGGTAAATGTTGTTTCTTACTTAACAGGGGAGATGTCCTGTAAGGGGTTAATTGTGCGGACAGGCTGGGTACTGGGGGGAGGAGTTACGAGAAGTTCAGGGTTAATGAGATTCACTAAATAAAGGGTTGACTACCTTCCCGTCTCCGTCTCATCTTAAATATCCTCATTATCTAACACTCCCCCAGAGAATTTTTCATTTACAATGCATTTCATGCATTTCTGTGAATTTTGAGAAACAATATAACAGTGTTTCCCATACCAGTAAACAATAGCGGCACACCGCCGCACCAAGAATCTGGCCGTTGCTACAGTATTATGTAGGCTAGTACCTGACAATAAACTACAGTGTGTATGTGTATACTCTCATTTGATACCAATGACCATAAAAGCTTAAGCAGCTCAATCTCCAGAGATCTAACATGAATAAAATGTGCCCATTAGTTAAACATCTGCTTTCAGTCTGCTTCTGCTTTTTATACTGAAAAAAAGATCAGCAAAACATATATAATTATTCTGGGGTTAGGGTTAGACCACTGGCCTCTCACATGGTCTTTTCGTTGCACATTGTGCATGTTATATCGCTGCATTTATTTTATTTTTTTTGTAAAGAAAATCGCCAGGCTTGGCTATAATAAAATATAAGATTCATGACAAAAAGCCACATTGGTTATTTTATGATAACTTAATTTGAGGTGACAGTTCACGGCATGTTATCCTCTCATGATGACAGCGAAGTTCCCATTAATTAGCGTCATTCCCAAAGGAAGGCATTTATTGAAGGGTTGTTTCTCCTGACTTATTTTTCCATGTAGGGTTCAATAGGAAAATGAGTCAGGAGAAACCACCCTTAAAGTGATCCATCAATATCTACTGCATATCTGACAGCAGAGTGAAGGTTTGAGGCTCATTTGATACCTCAGACCCTTGATGACTTACAGCAATTTAGCCAACCATGTGTTCCATGCTATTCCCGTGTCATTTACAGCTTAATCTAGTCCCACCCCCCAATTCCCATAGAGATCCATTCAAATGCAGAGACGTTATAGTATCACTTGAACCTATCGCTTGTGTTTTCAGTACCTGAAAATAAGATATCAAGAGTCTTTTGATATCCTTTTATACCCAGTCATAATAGCATCACCTGTTTATCTGTGGAATGTTCCAAACAGGTGTTTTTTGAACTTCCCAGTCTTTATTTTTTTTGCCCCTGTACCAATTTTTTTGGAACGTGTTGCAGGCATAAAATTCGGAATTAGTATATATTTACAAAAATCAATAAAGTTGATAAGTTAAACCATTAAATATCTTTTTTTTTTGGTACTGTTTTCAATTAAATATATGTAAAAGAGACTTTACAAATCACTGCTTTGTTTTTATGTGCATTTTATATACTGTCCCAACTTTTTTGTAATTGGGGTTTGTAGGCTACATATAACATAGTCATCAGTCTCAGGTACATTGTATGATGTGTCTCTGACAGGATTTCAGTGTAAGAGATAGTAAAATATTTTTATTTTTAATAGTGTTTTGTTAATTAAGTAACAGGCGTGGTCAATCCTGGCAGTGCAACTTAACTACTGGTGATGGAAGTTCCAAAACATGAGAATTATTTGGATTACCACCATGCTTCTGCCCACAGGATTTCCTGTGACCCAAAGAAAATTCCCTTTTTTCCAACTTCTGCTCATGTTTATTGCTAATTATTGCTGGTTGGTAACTTCCTTCCTAGAGAGTAGCCTAATAGTAATTCTGTAAACTTCTAAAAGTGTTCTAAGTCAACCAAGCTGCAGATTCATTTTTCAGCACAGTTTTGCAGTTCTGACATCCCAGAATGCTCTCTTATGTCGCTGCCCCAGATGTGCAGAAGGGTCAAGCCTCAACTAAGTTAGAGGCTTGGGCTGGAGCACTCTCCATAAACCAGAACCATCTTGTATTCATAAAGCATCTCAGAGTAGGAGTGTTGACCCAGAAGTGGCAACCAGGCTACCAAGGTAGGCTAGCCTAAGCAAGGGAAGGAAGTAAGGTAAGAGAAAAGGTACCGTTTTTAAAAACTGAACGCAATCCATGACTTCTTTGGTCCATTTCACTTGATCTTTATCTGGCGTAAACATACTGATGAGGTTTTTTTTTTTTTTTAAATCTGAACTGAAAACACCAACATCTCCTGTGGATTGTGTTGAGGGCATTATCAAGCACCCTGGCTAACGCTCGAGTAGTGGGTCAGTTTGGCGCTACCTGACCACGTCACCGCGTTAGCCAGGTTATCAAGAGCCCTCGCTTCGTGTTGGGCGACAAATTATTTTTAAAATAAGAATTTAAAAAAGAGCCCTCGCTCCCATCTACGCTCGCTCCACCTTGGCTTCTAGCCACAGCTACAAACACGAGGCTCTGTGAGCGTCACATGACTTTAGTCAGCTGATTTTCAGGGATGTTCTCGTTCAGCTGAGCGGAAGCGGTGCAATGCAATTCATAGTCAGAATAGTTAACGACGAGTTGACGTTTATTTCATATTTTAGAGTTTTTGAAAACATCCAGACATGTTGATCACGAATGTTCTGACAACAGTTTTGACCCTTACTACTTTATTTGTCTTGGTCTACTGTCACGATGTTCAGGAGAAAATAGATCAAGGTAAGTTGAGTTATTATTGCTAACTATTGTTAGCTACTTTAAGTTACCTATGAATGGGAAGATAAGAATTCCGATTGACTCGATCGTTCTCTCTTGCAGATGCTCAACCCGAAACTCCTTCACGAACTCAGTTTTGGGTTCTAACCAGGACGGGTAATGCGACAAACTCCACTGAGCTGACTTATGGTTTTGTGTCGTGCGTGATCTCCGTTATATTTTATGGGAGCAACTTTGTTCCTGTGAAGAAGATTGACACTGGTGATGGTAAGCAATCCATCCCGAACTATATATTAATATTGTTATTGATTAAATCATGGACATAGCTTCTAGTTTTTTTTTATTTAAATAATGGAATAATATCCGTTCCCCAGTAATTCGCTAACTAGCCGTCGCGTACCTGTCTGTTATTGTTAGCTAGCTGTCAACGCTCTGTATTTGTGTATTTTTCTTTTTAGGGTTGTTTTTCCAGTGGGTTCTTTGTGCTGCTATATGGACCGTGTCATTAGTTGTCAACATAATTCTGAACTCTCCCACGTTTTGGCCGCTGGCAATGTTGGGCGGTGTCATATGGGCAACAGGCAAGATCTCTTCTCATGATTCATTCATTCTTTTCATAGTTCCTGTTCGGCGTAATTGTCAAGCATTTACTGACCCCCCGCGTTGAAGTAAATATCCTGTTTGTTTCTCAGGTAATATTACGGTTGTGCCCATATTGAAAACCATTGGCCTTGGACTTGGAATACTAATTTGGGGTTCTTTTAATCTACTAATGGGTTGGGCAAGTTCGAGGTATGTATAGCCTGTTACCGCTGTTATGGAACTCCTAGAGTCAGGGACGTTCTTAAATTGCATTCTATTACAATTGGTATATTCGATGTATTCTTTTTTTGAAATTGTAACGTTTCCTTTTTTGCAGGTTTGGTTGGTTTGGGATGGACCCTGAGGAAGTTGCACAGCCAGTGTTGAACTACTGCGGCGCAGGTCTATGTTTATTAAGGTACTGGTTTACTGAAATAAAATATGTACTTATTTATTAATCATTTTATTTATTAATTGCCAGTAGCAGTGGGAATGGTCAAATTGGTACACTATATTTTATTAAACTTGTAATTGAAGGCAGGGCCGTTTCTAGACTGCTTTGATTGGGGGGCATCAAGAGATGTTGGTGGGGCACAGGGGGAAATGAAGTAATGGGGGTCTGAGTGCCCTCCCCCAGAAAATGTTGAGCCTTTTAATACTCATTTCCTGCATTTCTACACAACCTCACACAGGGCATTTTCTAAAATAAAATGTTTTATTTATTAACTTTTTGGAGAATATTTTAATTTTTTCTAAGACCTAAGTGAGATTTGAGATGCTTTCATATAAAGCTGAAGCCATGGTAGGCTAATCAGTGCATAGTAATCATCAGTAAGATAATTTAATTACATTTAAATCCACCTCCACCCCTCCCTTCCCCCATCTTATAGGACAGAGGTAGCCAACATGGTGCCCGCGGGCACCTGGTAGCCCGCAGGGACCACGTGAGTCGCCCGCGAGGCATGTTCTAAAAATAGCACTAATCACCATGGAGATCTGTCTAAATAAAAATTGTATTTAATTGTGTTGCTGTTCTTTTTAAATCAAAAGCGCTTGCATTAATATAGATTTGAAAATGACAAGATATAAAATAAAATTTTAAAAACAAAAATGTTTGTTTCTGAAGTCAAAGAATAATGTGTGCGCAAGACAAACTGCCATTGCTGAGACAAGGAAGCGGGCGCAGCTACGTTGGGGAGCTTTGTGTGGTTTTTACCCACAAAATAAAGAAAACATGGCAGAAAAGTGAAATAAAACATACTATTTTCACAATGATTGGGAGGAAGAGTTCTTTTTTACGACAGTGAAAGAAAAATGTGTGTGTCTCATTTGCGGGGCGACTTTGGTGACGGCAAAGCGGCACAACGTGGAGAGACACTTCAGTACGTGTCACCAAAGCTTCCATGTTAACTACCCACCCGGTAGCGCACTACGGACAGAAAAAGCCCGTGACTAAAAAAATGTTAGAAGTGATCATTTGTACAAAAATATAACGTGTGATTTTGAACAAAATGCTACAAATGAGCTTTTTCATACAAAACTGTCAAGAAAGATATTTACAAAAATATCAGAGATGTGATAACTCTCTTTCAAATGTTGAAACGGATTAACAGAAATAAATACTGTTGCGTGTTTAAATACATCTGTGTTTCCTACCATGTGAAATCATTGTTAATAATTATTGTGAGGAATAATTCCCATTGACGTGATTAATATTTTGGTGTTTGGGTTTGAAAGGCACAATCATCATGTGTTAATATCCCTTAAAACTTTAGTTTCACCAGAAAAGGGCGTTGTTGTCTAATAAAGTATTAAACGGGGCAATAAAAGGAAGTAATAATATCTAAGTCTCTTCACATATATTATTATTAAAAGGTGATCTGTGCAACTTTGTTATTCAGGAAGTTTGTATCAAACAAGTAGCCCTCTGTACTGCTCAGTACCCTTTAAGTAGCTCTCAGTTTCAAAAAGGTTGGTGACCCCTGTTATAGGAGGACAACTTTATTTATGCCCAATAATGGCAAATCATTGAAACTAAGATATAAGATACTGTAATAGGCTCATGATTTTCATAAATATTTTATATTCCACCACCACCCCTCCCCCCTTGTCAGAGGACAACTTTATCATTGCCCAATTAAACCAATATGATAGAATCTTAAGTGTTTTGATCAAGTTTATTTAAGCAATGGATCACAAGAGTGAGTACGTTATTGGAAATATAATCACTCAATTATGCTTCCTAGGCAACATTCTGTAGAACGCGTGTCTACACAATGGCAGTGCGGTTATGCGATATACCAGCACTGGCGGAACGTATCTTGGCCAATCACGTTACTTGCTCGAATCTCATAGTTGTATAATTTCTCATATTTATCACCCTTTCTTAGAGGACATATGGGAATTCTGTGACTCACACTTGTATACACCTTCCTGCATGCTACATGAGATCACAACATCAGTCTTCTGTTTCTTTCCGTAAAAAACACGTCGTGCAACACGGTGCGGCGGAAGGGGGTTAAGATGCGTGATAACGTGGAGAAAGGACTTTTGCATGCTGCAGATGAAAATCCACTAATATCCCATTTGTAAACAGTCACCTACACATGGCAATAACTTTGGCTGTGTTTGTTCTGCAAGAACCTACTGAGGGTGGACAAAATACCGGAAACACTTACAAAAACTTAATATCTAGTAACTAATAATGAGTAGGCCCACCCTTTGCCTTCAAAACTGTTTTAATCCTTCTAGGAATGCTGTCATACAATTTCTGGACTGTGTGCATTAGCCTGGGATACAAATGGTTTTCAAATGGCGGCCCTGCCATAAATACCAGCTTTGTGAAGCTCACAACATAATGTTTTTGTTGAGACTGGTTCAGATATGGATTGATTGAATTATGTGGTGATGTTTAGATCTGTAGTTATGTGGTTATTAGCATCTATCCTACCAAGTGTCCGTCTGACTTGCGGCCACAGTTTTTATTTTTGCGGATACTGTTTTTTGGGGTTGGGCATATGTTGTCATCATTTTTGACAGTGTTCCCCTTGCCACCTTAAATAATTTTGTGACCAATGCACCTGCATTAAAAGCCTTTTTTTAATCCAGATTTTTTCCCCTAGTGCCATCATATTCTTTTTTGTGAAAAGTGATGTCCAGAGATCAGTATCTGCAGAAGAGACTCCTTTACTAATCGACAGTGTAAGTGTTATTACGCACCTTTTTTTGTGTGTGTGTGTGTGTGTCATTAACAATTGACATTCTGATGTAAAACGTTTTTGTATCATGAAAGTATGTCTCCAAAACAAGACAAATGGTATTTGACGATCGTATTCTGACATGAAAATTATTTGTTTATAGAAAATGGTACGTTAGAAAGTAATATATATGTATGAGTTTATGATAATAGATACATATGCATGTGTGCATTTGTTTGATCTATTTTTTTTCTCTGGACAGAGAATTAATTCGGAAGGTCTGCCTTCCTCTGACGACTCGTGGATAGACACACTAAGTCCAAGGTCCAAGCGTATCGTGTACGTATGCATACCTTCTGTGTGCATACATGTCCCATGTATGCATGTCTCCTCTAAGTATGTTGCATGTATGTACTGAGAAGGGGAACAATTTTGTACTTTGGTCACCAGAGGTGGAAATCCAGGGGACATAAAGTAAAAGTCTTACCATGTTTTTCTTCCACCCATAGACTCAGCCAGCTGATTTCACTAATTAGTTCTACCTTCTCTCTGAATAATTATGTTAATTAGCAATACTGGGGAGGACTTTTACTTTATGTCCCCTGGATTTCCACCTTGTTGGTAACACTTGTGTACTTAATTACTATAGCTGTGTCACATGGGATCTAATTAATGGACCACCTCCTTTATTGCCATTTATTTCATATTTTTCAATTGATTGAATTGAAAATTGTATCCTGTCCAGTACAGCAATGTAATGGTCATTGGCTTCTTGTATTTGACCCAAGACCGCAAAAGGAGCTAGAAATGACTCTCGCAAATATCTCAGCACAGATGCAATAATTAAGGAATAATCGAACTAGACATTATTCTTAAAAAATTCGAATACCAAATTTGATATATCTTTTTCTCCATTTCCATGGTCTGTTTTTGTGCAACCTAGGTGGAAAAGGAAATATAAGTATTTCAACTGTAGAAGTGGGCTGGACCTTTTTACTAAACAGTAATTTGGTGAATCGCCTGTGCTCTACATATGGTCAACTTCCTGTCAAATCTCAGTGATGGCTCAAACAGAAACTTTTAATTTTGACAAACCTTACAATCTTACTTTTTAACAATATGCACAAATCCTGTTTCATTTCTTTGGCCGCTGTTCTGGGTCACATAGCCAGTCTGTAGTGTGACCAAACTACTCTGCTGTTTGTATGCACTCAGAGGCTCTGTCCTGTTCTGGGTCACATAGCCAGTCTGTAGTGTGACCAAACTACTCTGCTGTTTGTATGCACTCAGAGGCTCTGTCCTGTTCTGGGTCACATAGCCAGTCTGTAGTGTGACCAAACTACTCTGCTGTTTGTATGCACTCAGAGGCTCTGTCCTGTTCTGGGTCACATAGCCAGTCTGTAGTGTGACCAAACTACTCTGCTGTTTGTATGCACTCAGAGGCTCTGTCCTGTTCTGGGTCACATAGCCAGTCTGTAGTGTGACCAAACTACTCTGCTGTTTGTATGCACTCAGAGGCTCTGTCCTGTTCTGGGTCACATAGCCAGTCTGTAGTGTGACCAAACTACTCTGCTGTTTGTATGCACTCAGAGGCTCTGTCCTGTTCTGGGTCACATAGCCAGTCTGTAGTGTGACCAAACTACTCTGCTGTTTGTATGCACTCAGAGGCTCTGTCCTTGCGGCCTTTGCGGGGGTGCTGTACGGCTCCTCATTTGTGCCTGTGATCCATATTAAAAACCACGCCGCCAGGAACGACACCAGGTTCGCAGGGGCAAGTCAGTTTGGTAAGCAGGGTTTGGGATCTTCGGCCTTATATTCTGCCTGGTAACAAGTGCAGTCAGAGACTGCCACATCACTGTAATTTAACTGTAAATTAATGTGGCCCCTATTTGATCTAGTGGTCAAATAGGGGTACTGCAGCCCTTTGATTGCGACAGGCACACCGAGTAAAATGCATTTGTGTGGTAATAACTTAATAATGAGTGAGTGGAGGGAATTAGAGTAATTCTTAAGGGAGCTCTCAGTGTGAAGCATTGTCAGAGGTCCTGGAGTGCTAAAATGCTCTGAATATGATTTTTGAGCCCTGCTCCTGCCTGTCTGATACGCGCCTGCTGTCTTGCAGATCTGGACTACGTCTTTGCCCAGTTCAGCGGAATATTCCTCACCAGCACCGTTTATTTTCTTATTTACTGTGCCGTCATGAAAAATAAACCGAAAGTTTACTCAAGAGCCATCCTTCCAGGTGAGATGTTTTAAATAGACGACGCAGAGTTTATGGGTTGAAGATCATCTTTATGGGATGAAAATGAAAACTTTTCCTGTTAACCTTGACGAGAGTGATGGCAGTGAAGTATTTTGGTTTGATTGGTTGTTCAGCACTATTGGTGGTTTTGTTCTTTCAGGTTTTGCTTCTGGTGTACTGTGGGGAATAGCCACCTGCTGCTGGTTCATGGCGAATACCTACCTGAGTGCGGTGGTCAGCTTCCCCATCATTTCTGCTGTAAGTCCTTCAGCTGAGAACCACACTCGTAGTGGGCCTTATGCATAATTTATAACACCTTAATAAGCCAGTCATGTCATTCGCAAACGTGAATGTTATAATCGGCTTGTATCTACCGGCCTTCGTAGGATATGTGATATATGACATATCACTAGTATCAGAATTAGGGATGCACAAAATGTAAATTCATGAAATGGCCAATATCAATTGACTGCCGGTATTTTTTGATGCCAATACCTCCATGTTTTTACATTATAGCATAAATGTTAACTGCAAGGTACAATGTAGAGGAAAAGGGACTCAGCACACAGCGGGAGCATTCCACAAAAGAGAAAAATGCAGCAAAAAGTGAGCTAGTAAGCAAACGTTTCGGTCTCGTATTACCTTTTTCAGGGTTTCCCAGAATAGTGCAAACCGCAAATCTTTTCGAGACAAAGAAGCCACTCAAAACAGCTGATAGCCATAAAAGCACTATTAGAACAATGACATAGAAAGCGTAAGCAATCACTGAAGTTACAATTGATGTATTTGCAGACAAGAGGGTCGCCCAATTAAGCAGTCAATTCAAAGAAAACATTTGATAGGTTAACAACTCATAGAAAGGGAAATCTAGGACAAAAACGACTTTGACGGGAAGGCAAATGGATCCTTTCTTTAAAAACTGTACAACCGTATGGCCTCATTGAAGATCTGGAATCTAGCGTGTTTTCTGTGAATTGACTGCTTAATCGGGTGGCCCTCTCTTCTGCATGCCACAGTGTACTGTGCCTATGCATATGTATATTTATATCGAGATTGTTATCTTTTTGATATCCGCATATATTGACTGACTTCCCTACATTATTATTGTTTTTTGACTTGTGTTCTGCGTGTGAACAATCTAATGCATCAATTGAAACTATTGCTTATGCTTTCTATGTCATTGTTCTAATTGCTCTTTTATGGCTATCAGCTGTTTGTAATTATCCGAGTGGCTTCTTTGTCTTGAAAAGGTTTGTGGTTAGCATCGTTCTGGGAAAGCGTTGAAAAAGGTCATACGAGACCGAAATGTTTGCTTACTACCTCTCTTTTTATCACTTTTGCGCTTTAGATTGATGTCTGGCAAATACATTTTTGTACTTTTCTATATGTGGACATTTTTCTATATGCTCCCGTTCATCTCCAGTGGAAAGGGTGCGAGTCCCCTTCTTTCTACGTTGTACCTTGCATTTTTTGGGGTACTTACGCACCCATGATGAATACTTCCTAGGACTTGTCACAAGGCGCAACTGCAATTATCTCCTTTTAAATGTAAACTGCAACCACATTTCCACATTCGCGGAAGAAGTAGATGAGCAAGGATGTCGACTTTTGAAGGAAAAATTTAGCAATTTATCTGTTTACCAAACATTTTCAACTTTTATTATTACAAAGAGTATGAGTCTGGAGACCTGTTGAGTTTCTTTACTTGTGAGTTTGGCTGGTAAAATGTTAAAAATGTTAAAAATGAGTAATAAGAGGTTCAGGTGACTATGGATAGGCTGTTTTTGAGCATATTTACATGTCAGTAGTGCATCAAATGAGTCACCTCCCAATGTTGAACCATTGCCTAAATAAAGTGGAAAACATGTCTGCTCTCCTTTTAAAAGAATACTTTTTTTATTTTTTATTTACAGTTATTCTTGCCACATTCTTAAGCAGATGCATTCCAACTCTTTTTTTTTTTACCCTTTCTGAGAAAAAGTGATAGTTTTGAGTGTCATTTAAATTTGACACCTCTGTCTGTCAGTGTGTGTGCAGTGGTTCCATTGGCTCCAGGCGAATCCCTGATCAGTGTTGAAGTCCAATCAGCTGACACAGTGACGTGTGAAAGGGCGTGGCCTAAGGAATCATTCAGGGAATCACATCAGGGTTAGAAGCGGAAGCAGGGTTGGTGTAGCCACAGTCTGCTGTTTTGTGTGCACATAATTGCAGTGAAAGACATTTTTTAGTAAAAGTTACTTTTTTTTCTCCTTTCTGGCACAACATGGAGGTTATTTGCAATGCATTTGGGATTTAGTTTACAGCCTGTAGCAAATTGTTTCCATTTTTAAGATGTGCTATGAGTTTAGCTGTTACTAAAATGAACCTGAAAAAATAACACTTGTATAATTTTGTTAGGAGTTCAATAGAAAGTGCATTGCTGCTGGACTTCATCTGTGTTGATCCTGTGTATTATTAATTATTATTATTATTTGTGTGTGTGTGCGCGTGGGTGTGCACGTTTGTGTGTGTGTGTGTGTGTGTGTGTGTGTGTGTGTGTGTGTGTGTGTGTGTGTGTGTGTGTGTTCACAGGGCCCTGGCCTTATTGCTGCTATCTGGGGATTCCTAGTTTTCAAGGAGGTTAAAGTAAGTATGACTATGTGGCAGTACTGTGCTAGACATATAAGGTACATTTGGTGATATTATTATATCCCAGAATGTATAGTTGAAGCACATGAAAACCCAATATTAGGCTTGGGCGGATCGCGCACACATAGGCCGCTTACGTTTGGGCATTTCAAACATAAATAGGTCTATATTTAAGCAATAAGGTACGAGACGCAGTACTATATCGTCAATATAGTCACAGTTAAAGGGTGTTGCTCGCAGAGGGCCGGAAACCCTTTGACTGTGACTATATTGACGATATTGTACAGCGTCGAGTTACCTTATTGCTTTTATAAAACGGTTGCCAGCTATATTGTAAATAATATATAAGGACAAGGCACACTTTCAATAAAACAATTTTTAATTAACGTTATTAATTTAATTTCAGCAGCAGAGAAAATAGTCCCCAGTGTAGCTGTTGCCATGCAACACAAAAACAAACAAAGCTAGGAATGGAATGCTAGCTAGCAAATAGACTAATAACATAAAATAATAATCATAATAATAATAATATAATGCACTGCACTAGTAATAATATAATGTAATAGTTATAACGTTAGCTAAAACCGTTATCTATATATAGCCTATAACATTGCAGATGTGAAGTAATGTCAACTTGCTTTCACACAACCAGTCGGTAATTAGGCTATGTTTCTCACGTTAACTTACAGCTAGCTAATTACTAAGCCTAGCTAGCTAAATTCCTACTAAATTCGTATTTCCAAACTGAAGAAATACTGCACCTCTAACCACAAAAATGGTTTGCTAGATTAAAGTTGCTGTAACGTGCCGAATACAAACTTTTTATCTGCAGATTTAATGTTTTAACCGGTTTCATTAATCAGCTGTAAGCCTAAACTGTTGCTATCTTTACTAGCATAAAAGAGGCAAATCTAGGGCTCTCCAGTGAGAATGTCACTCCACCGTTAATTTCCTTTCCAGTGGATTTGGTTTCCAGGAGCTTTCGATTTTATGTCCACTCACGGACATGATTTCTCTAGCCTCGGCTCCACGATTTAAGTGCACATGGGGTTTGGTCACCAGAGCTCACGGCTCCTACGTAGCTAGTCCACTACGTGGGAGCTGGATCTTACGAGGGAGCCGGTTCCAACACGGGACTCGGCTCTCACAGAGAACTCGTTTTCTAGTGCTCCGAAGTCGGAACCGACTTGTTGACAGTACCCGGTTTTCAGCAAGGACCGCGACGCTGCGTTATCATGAATGAGATGCCCAATAGACGCGGGCCTTTGCCCACCAAAGTTATGCATGGTGCCTGTCTGAGTTTATGTTGGTGCTTGTTCAATAAAAAAACAACCAAGCACTGACAAGCATACCAGTAGCTACACATTTAGACACGTAGTCGACTATTCCATTTGTATTAGATTTTGTGCGTTAGGTGGTGCGTTTGATTCTCTGTTCGGAATATTAGTTTAATAATTATTTTCAAGCGAAAATAATTCAGAAGGATGCTTTAAATACGTGTTACAAATCCAATTACATTCTTTAAATCCTTATGTTTTATATTGAACCTTATGTTTTTCTTTGAATCTTGGGGAGCCGGTTCTAACTCGGAATCGTGGTTTTTAATTGGAACCGGAACCGGCTCTGAGAATTCTGGATCCGCCCAAGCCTACCCAATATAGTGCAGCATATAGTCACTAAGTATTGAAGTGCAAGAGAATGCTATGGTTTGTTTGATCAGTTCAGGTTTGTTGTAATCATCTGTCAGTGCTGTTGATCATATTGTGGCGAGCGTGCAAGCAAGAATGGAAGGTCCACACAAGTTCTCAGCTGCTTCGTAACCTGTGCCCCATACACCGCACGACTCCAGGTCACGTGTTTATTTCGTCAAAACAAAGCATGAAGGAACTCAATTCACTATCCGCTAATAGCGGAGGTACACATTTAACGCACACACATTCATTCACGGTGTTCGCATTCATTCACACAAACTACAGTTAGATTAACACAGATAACAACTATAACGTAAACGATTAACGATATGGAAACAACATTGGATCAAAACGGTACATTTAAACATTAGTAATTAAGGGAAATCGCTAACACTCGCGATTTCCCATGGCGCATTGCGCCCACAAGTATGCATCGCTGCGACCCAGCTTCCGGGTCGCTACATAGCCCCCTTCTAAGGGGTCAGTTGTCCCCAACGACCCCATCACCCAACACAAAGTCCCGGTAACGTGCCGGTGGTCGCCGTTGACGGCCCGGCCGCCTGGAGGGCGCATGAATTGTTAATGTTGGGGAGCCAACCGGCTCCGTACGGGCAGTGTCCGGGCTGGCTCCCCCCTCCTCAACAGGCGGTGCGAGCACAACAGGCGGGGTGAGCACAACAGGCGGGGTGAGCACAACAGGCGGGGTGAGCACAACAGGCGGGGTGAGAGAAACAGGCGGTGTGAGAGGTCGGTAGGGTGCCAGCCTGTCCCGGTGGAGCACCACCAGGCGGCCCCGACCGGGCATACGCACCCGGTACACCACCTCCGACAGTTTCTCCAGGACTTCCCCCGGCCCCTGCCAGTGACTCCGCAGTTTGGGGGAGACCCCCTTCTTGCGGACGGGACAGTAGATCCAAACTCGATCCTTAGGCGAAAATGCCTGTCCCCGACACCGGGTGTCGTACGCCCGTTTCTGCCGCACCCCGGAATTAGCCTGTGCCTGGCGGGTGTAGTCGTGGACCACCCGGAGACGGTCCCGTAGTCGGCGGAAGTATTCCATCTCCTTTCCCCCAGCGATCTCCGGCTCGGGCGGGGCTCCGAACACCAAGTCCACTGGTGTCCGGAGCTCCCGCCCGAACATGAGAGCAGCAGGGGTACACTGGCTGGACTCCTGCACGGCAGTGCGGTAGGACCACAGGACCAGGGGCAGGTGGCGGTCCCAGTCTCGCTGGTGCTGGCTGGTGAGGATGGCTAGTTGGGTGGTCTGGGTGCGGTTGAACCGCTCCACCAGCCCGTCGCTCTGTGGATGGAGCGGTGTCGTCCTGGTTTTACTCACCCCCAGCCGCCGGCAGACCTCGCCGAACACCTGCGCCTCAAAGTTCCGCCCTTGGTCGCTGTGTAGTTCGGTGGGGACCCCGAAGCGGGCAAACGTTTCTTCGACCAGCCTCTCCGCAGTGGTGGCTGCACTCTGGTCTGGCACCGCGTACGCCTCAGGCCATTTGGTGAAATAATCCATGGCCACGAGGACGTAGCGGTTGCCGGAGTCAGTCACGGGGAAGGGCCCGAGGATGTCCACCCCCACTCGTTCCATTGGGGCCCCCACCAGATACTGCTGCAGTGGGGCGTGGGAGCGTTGGGTCGGCCCTTTCCGGGCGGTGCAGGAGTCGCAGCAGTGAACATGTAGTTCGACGTCCCGCCGACAGCCAGGCCAGTAAAACCGCTCCCGGAGGCGGTGCAGGGTCTTGGAATTCCCGTAGTGCCCCGTCCCCACCGACCCATGGACGAGTTGGAGCACCTGGGAACGGAGCACCCGGGGCACCAGCAGTTGGAGGAGGTTGCTTCTTCCTCCAGGGGCCTGCCACCTCCGGTACGCCACCCCGTGGTGCAGTTCGAAATTCCCCCACTGGGAATGGAATGCCTTCACTTCCGGTCCCAGGGCGGACACTTCCGCCCACTCTGGACGTCGCCCCGCCTCCAGCCAGCCTCTCACCTCTCAGTTATCAACTTCCTGCTGTTGTTGCAGCTGTGACGGGGTTAACTGGAGCCACCCGTCTTCCGGACGGGTCGCTTGCACGGCTGCCACTGTGAACGCCGGCTGGTCGTGTTCCTCCTGTCGCCGGCAGTAGCGACATTCCATGGCCGCACAGGGACGCCGCGAGAGAGCGTCGGCATTGCCATGATGTCGCCCCGCTCGGTGCTGGATGTCGAAGTCGTACCCTTGGAGGGCCTCCAGCCAGCGGGCCACCTGGCCTTCGGGGTTCTTGAAATTCAACAGCCAGGTGAGCGAGGCATGGTCCGTGCGGACGAGGAACCGGCTCCCGTGCAGGTAGGGCCGGAAGTGGCGAAGGGCCAGGACTACTGCCAATAGCTCGCGCCGAGTCACACAGTAGTTCCTCTCTGCCCGACTCAAGGCGCGGCTGAAGTACGCCACGGCCCGTTCTCCCTCCTCTCCTGGCTGAGAGAGGACTGCCCCGACCCCCACATTGCTGGCATCGGTGTCCACAATGAAGGTTCTTTTGACGTCGGGGTAGGCCAGCACCGGAGCTTCTACCAGGGCTGCCCTGAGCTTGGCGAAGGCTGTGGCACAGGCGTCGTCCCAATGGAACGGCCGCCCTTTGTCGGTGAGGCGATGGAGCGGGCTGGCGGTAGTGGCAAAGCCTTGGACGAAGCGACGGTAGTAGGAGGCCAGGCCCAGGAAACTCCGCAGTTCGTTGATAGTAGCAGGGGTTGGCCAGTCCCTGACGGCAGCCACTTTAGCAGGGTCGGTAGCAACGCCCTGGGCACTGACCACGTGACCCAGGAAGGCCGTCTCTCTCCGCAGCAGGTGGCACTTCTTGGGGTTTAGTCGCAGCTCGGCCCGTCGGATAGTCGCGAAGACTTCCTGCAGGTTAGCCAGGGCTAGGTCGAAGGCGTTGCCATGCACCAGCAGGTCATCCAGGTAAACTATACAGCGACTTTGGGGAATGGCCGCCAGTACCCGCTCCATCAGGCGCTCGAAGGTGGCCGGTGCGTTGCAGAGCCCGAAAGGTATTACCCGGAACTGCCACAGCCCCTGCCCAATCGTGAAGGCAGTCTTTGGTTTTGCGTCGGGGGCCAGCTTCACCTGCCAGTAGCCGCTGCGTAGGTCGAGAGAGCTGAACCAGCTGGACCCCGCGATGTGGTCGAGAGCGTCGTCGATGCGGGGAAGCGGGTAGGAGTCTTTCTTAGTGACAGCGTTGAGGCGGCGGTAGTCAACGCAGAACCTCCAGTCGCCGTCCTTCTTCCCCACCAAGACGGCTGGGGCCGCCCAGGGGCTGTCAGAGGGCTCGATCACTCCTGCAGCTGCCATCTCTTTAATCTTTTCCTCTGCTGCCTGTCGTTTTGCGAGTGCCAGGCGGTGTGGCCGCAGCCGGATGGGCTGGGCAGACCCAGTCTCTATGTCGTGCTGGACCAGACCGGTCTGACGGCAGTCCTCGTCACGGGCGGCGAAGATGTCGGCGTAGTCTTCGAGCAGGCGCTTCAGCTGGCGGCGTTGCTGGAGGTCGAGCCCCTCGCTGCTGCGGTGCCACAGCTCACTAGTGGCCTCAGACGTCTTGGCGGCGGGACCGGGGGCAGGCTGACTGGTGACCGGTGGGTTGGTTGCGATGGCGGCCCGTTCAGGCTGAGGTCGGGGCAGCGGTGGCAGTGAGGCTGGGACGTGCTGAGCAGCTGCGGCTTGGTGAGGGCCCCGTCGGGTCTTCTTCCCCTCACGATGGTGCTGGAGTGCTATGGTTTCGGTGCCGAGGGTGATGGCTGCCCCCGGCACGTCAACACGCGCGCCCCAACGTTTCAACAGGTCCAGGCCAATGATGCAGGGCTCCTGGATGCTGGCGAGCCAAAACTCATGGACGAGCCCTTGTTCGCCAACGCGGATCTGCAGCGCTTTCTTCCCTTTCATGGCCGACGTCTCTCCCGTCACCGTTGTCAGCCGGGTGTTGGTTGGTGACCATGCTGTGGGGAGTGGTCCGGTGGTACCCGGAAGGAGCCCCGGCCGTACCAGGGAGATGGTGGACCCCGTGTCCACTAGGGCCCGGCAGGTGTGGCCGTCGAGCTGGCAGTTCAGGTATAGCCCTTGGGTGTAGCCTAGGCGGCCTACGGGCGTGCATCGGCCGTAGAGAGGGGCTGAAGGCTGGAGTGGCGGTCCCCTCACTGGGCCACTCCGCTGTCGTTTCCCGCCGGCTGTCTGGTCCTCACCTTTGGTGCTGGGGCCGGGCAGTCACGAGCGATGTGCCCCGGCTCGTCGCAGCGGTAGCAGCGGTTGGTCAGCCCTGGTTGCCATCGTCGAGCCGCTGAGGGCCAGTTTGCAGACCGTGGGGGTGGTGATCGGGCTCGGCGGACCTCTGCTGTGTCGTCCTCCTCATCGTAGTCGGCCAGCCTGATGCGTGGCCCTGGGGAGGAGGTTCTCTGCGGGTCGGCCCGAGTGGCGAGTATTGCCTCGGCTCGTTCGGCTTCCTGAATGGCTTCGCTGAGCGTGCGGGGCGTGGTGAGGCGGACGTGCTGGCGCAGTCGCTCTGGCGTGAGTGCTTGTAGGAAGGCGTGGAGGGCTAGCTCTTCTTGAGCCGTTGCGTGGAACTGCGGGTAGCCCCGTTGAGCGTGCAGCTGTACGTCGGCGGCGAAGGTGCCCAGGCTCTCTCCCTCTTGTCGGCGGCGGCTGGCCAGTTCCTCTCGGCTCTGGTCGGCGAATCGGTGCTGTCCGAACCGTCTCTCCAAGGCGGTGGTCAGGGTGTGGTAGTTGCGCTGTTCCGTAGGCCCGAGGTCGAGCAGCACCTGTATTGCTTTCCCCTCCAGAGCCAGTGCTAGGTGTGTGGCAGCCTCCTCGCTGCTCCAGCCGTTGTGCCATGCTGCTAGCTGGACCTGGGACAGGTATGGCTCCAGCGGCGTTAGTCCGCCGAATTTGGGCAGTTTGGCTGGCGTTCGGGGTGCTGTGGCGAGGGGTGGCCGACTGAGTACCGGCGCCCCTGGTGGTAGCTCGTGGGCAGCGGCGGTGGTGATGGGTTGCTGCAGTTCGGCGTTGGCAGCCTCTGTGGTCCTCCAGGCTACTAGGGGGCGCTGTGCAGCAGTAGGCGGCAGGTCTACCTTACCAGCTCTCAAAAGAGCCTTTGGAATTTTTGCGCTGTACTGCACTGCACTGCCTCCGGCCCCTAGGTGGCGATCTCCATCGGCGATCTTACCAGCTCTCAAAAGAGCTTTTGGACTTTCTGCAATGTCTCCAGCCCCTAGGTGGCGATCTCCATCGGCGATCTTACCAGCTCTCAAAAGAGCTTTTGGACTTTCTGTACGGTCTCCGACCCCTAGGTGGCGATCTCCAGCAGCGTAGGGTAGTCGCTCATCATCAGCGGCGGGCTGTGGAGTGGTGTCGCCATTCGTCCTCCTGGTCGCTAGGGGGCAGTAGAGCCGTGGTACGCTGGCGCCGTCAGGCTGGGGTTGCATCCCGCCCACCTTGATTGACTGGCGCCTCTGGATCAGCTGTAACGCTTCTTCCAGTTCGCGGATCTCTCGTTCCATTCTCTGCGTCATCCCACTTCTAACACCAATGTGGCGAGCGTGCAAGCAAGAATGGAAGGTCCACACAAGTTCTCAGCTGCTTCGTAACCTGTGCCCCATACACCGCACGACTCCAGGTCACGTGTTTATTTCGTCAAAACAAAGCATGAAGGAACTCAATTCACTATCCGCTAATAGCGGAGGTACACATTTAACGCACACACATTCATTCACGGTGTTCGCATTCATTCACACAAACTACAGTTAGATTAACACAGATAACAACTATAACGTAAACGATTAACGATATGGAAACAACATTGGATCAAAACGGTACATTTAAACATTAGTAATTAAGGGAAATCGCTAACACTCGCGATTTCCCATAGCTAAATGGCTATAATGTAATGTAATACTTGACAGAACTTTTTGAATGTAAAATATTGCAATTAAAGTGCATCTCAAGCTCAATTTTTGAACCAGCATTAGTTCCACTTTCTCTGTTTTAGGCAGATCATTCCTAAATCCCTCTGGTTTCACTCAACAGGGTTTACGAAACTACATCATCCTGGTACTGGCTTTCTGCATCGTCCTTTCTGGAGCGATGCTGACCGCGTTCTCAAAGGTGTAATTGGCTACAACAAGACCTTCGGCCACAAGGTGGCGACGTTGGACAAAGACTCTGTCAAAGGAAACTCGGGCCAGTGCTAAATAACAGTCCAATAGCCTTTTTATAAACCTTTTGTTGAATTATTTGCACATATTTGCATACTGTACTGTTATTTAATACACTTACACAGATTTCTGCATTTGTAGAACTTTTTTCTAATCAACTCAGGTGTTTTTGTGGCATTTTTTTCTGGTGTTTGAAGGACACTAATCTCATTGATTGAAATAATAATGCTATTAATTCACACTATACCTGCCAGAAATCATATTTTTTGGTAAGATTTGCATGAAAGGCTAGTTATTCAAATGCAAAAGAGTATAGTCTCATTGGGGTGCTAACAGGAAAGTTTCATTATTATTGTATGTTGAGTGACTGGTTAACTGATAAATGTGCAACATGGATTACCGTTATGAATTATGAAATGATGTACATTTAGCTTTGATTGGTTGGTCAGTTTGGTATAGAAAGAAAAACGGACTTGAGTCAGTCCATGCTGTCCGAATGATGCACTGTTATGGAACAAAAGGATAGAGCCATGGGGTTCCAGCCCACATTTTCACAGCAGTGGTGATTATCGAGCTGGAAATGTGTGCGTGGAGGCAGGTTGTTACACCCATTTCCCTTCATTGTCCTTGATTAACAGTCGAGCAATTAATTAGCCAAATAATTAACTCTACCAGGTAGTCTATAGCTAATCCTTCTCACTTGTGCTCGTGGCAGTGTTATTCTTCTTAGGTATTTCCATGGCGTGTTTGTCACTGTTTGAACTTGTGGATAGGTGCACTTTTTGTCCTCTGCACCCACATCCAGGGACTAATGATGTCTTAGAGGTCTGATCTTCTAGTCTTTGCAAGCTAAATGATCACCGAAGCACCAACATACTGAAGTCTGTTCACTGGTCTTTATCATGTGTTATGCTGAAAGTCAACGTGGTATCTATCTTTTAATGTTGTGTATTATTTGTATTTTGTTTTACTACCATTTGCAACTCGACTCTCATCACTGGACCACCATTGTGTTTACAGATCACCATAAGTATAAAGGTGTCTCTAAGTTCAATATAGCAACATTTTGCTCGTTTGGACATACCAAATGGTCAAATGGACATACCAAATGGATAAGACCAAAAGTCTTTTTTTGTAACAGCCGAATATTTTGTGCCTGTTTGGTACAGCCAAACTCTTTTCTTGGGTTTAATTTTTTTATTAGAATTTTATTTTATAGAATTTTTTTTATCGAAGATCCCCTGGGATCCCTTTCAGTGTGTTTATAAAAATATAGTGCAATCGTGAGATATGCTTAACTTGTACCAGTTTGCGTGGATTAGCGATGGACACCCTGTTCAAATATTGCTTTATTGGGTGTTGGGTGTGTCTGGGCGAATGTGATAGGCTGTTATTCTCACCTCTCTTCTGCTCCCTCCTTTCTTGTTTTTAGCAGGAAATGAGGGTGTCGGCCAGTTTCATGTGACTTGAATCCCTAAGGAGGGTACCTCTGATTGTGCTATGCTAATAAATTCAATATTTACCGTTATCCGCCTCGCCATCTTGGTCTGTGATAATCTGTGTTACTGATTAGTGTGGCAATCACTGTTCAGGCCTCTGAAAAGGAGGCGGTATTGTTCAAGACAGATAAAGTAGCACAGCGCTGGAGCTAACAGGCAATTCATCAGAGCACTTACTGTTTCTGGTGTCAACAAAAGCTTCTTCTTGGGTTTAATTAGGTCTGATTAAATGTGAAGGTTAGTCTTGTTGCCGTGTCTTCCCATACACCTTCATAAAGCATTGTGTTTTGTTTGGTCAGAACCCGGGATAAAATGTTTACTGACAGTGTGCGTGCGTGCGTGCGTGCGTGCGTGCGTGCGTGCGTGCGCACAAGGAGTAGTATGTAGTATGCAAAAGGAAATTCTGTAAAAAGATACTAAGGGTCTTTTGTTCAAGAAGATGACTCCCTTCATTTATCCAAAACGCATTCAGGGCAGCATAAATAACAGTAATTAAGTTCTCCATCAAATTTTAACCTGCCAATAACATCTCCTGACATTGACTTAGGGAAATGGATTTACAATTTATTGTAAATATTTATTTCACAACCTATTTTTGGTTCGTATAATAACTATCACAGCAATTCATTTTTAGAACAATATATTGCAATATACTGCATGAAAGCAGCAGTCATTTCTATATTTTCCAACGTATTGTGAAGTTAGGCAGTATGTTTTTGGATCATGATATTTATTTGAAAATATTTGACACATTCCATATCCATGAGGGAAGAAAGGAACTGAGGACAGTGTTGGATTTATTGAAATAATTGTTGATAAAACTCTTGAGCAGTCACATTGGCTTGTCTGTCCAATGTTGGTGCTTCCTGTGTCGATACTTCTGTGCTGCTTCTTCATTCTAGACATTTATTTTTGTGTGTTTTTCACCCAATATGAACCTAGTTCTCAAGGTAAACACTTATTTAGAGTGGTAATTGCAGGGAAATACTAGCGATCAATGTAGAAGACTATTATTCCATCATTAAAGGCATATTGAACTTTGTTAGAACATAATATTTTATAACTGGATGTCGTGATTTTATATATCAGCATAATCTGCATTGTTTGAATTTGTTTATGTGCTAAAAGTGCTTTTGAGACCTGCTTCGCCATGCAATGGGAGTGAATGGAGAGAGAAAATACGTCATTCTCCGTTGGCCAGTTGCTGACCACTGGAGCAACTCATGAAGATAAGCGTGAATATTACGACTCATATCGGCGCCAGGTAGCTATACAAGATTATGTTCTAACAAAGTTCAGTATGCCAAGCCAAAGTAAAGCAAAGTGGTGACAGGAAACGGAAGCATCAGAATTATTCCAAATGTACAGTCCAAATGCATGATTTGTTTGTGCAGTTCTTGGCACATTGATTGACACATTCATTGTTAATTGATTAATTGTTACCTTGTATGGTTAGGCTAGAGTGGCTGAATGCATCTGTAACTAATTAAGCCGTATATATTTCCAATTTTAAAAAATAAAATATGTATTTCTCACATCAAGTCAAAATATTATGTCAGAGTGAGATGTCGCGTTTTTACATATCCATCTAGACTGTGAATAGACTATGAATCAGTGAATGGGGGTATATACTTAGAAATATACATAGAAAAAACACTGATTTGATCTTCAAAGGACATTCTCGATTGCATAACTCAACGGCTGTATAGGCTACTTTTAGCAGTTGTGTTATTGTAGATGAAAGAAAATGCTCTTTCTGAATCTTATAGTGCACCAATCCAGTGGCTTTTATAATGCACTGCAGCGAGAGTGAAGTGTTTACACATGGCAGAAAAGAAAAGGGATCATTCAGGCAAGCAGAATGTCCTCTCTGGTCAAGGTCCAAATCAAGGAGGTTGGTTAATCCACACATAACACGTACCAGAGAGGCAGGTATAAACCAGAAAACAGGCCTTTCAGCCCATATAGGTCGGCCATTTACCTACATATGATGATATGAGTATTATTAGTTGTTTTTTTTGTTGGTGGTATTGGTTTTAATAATAATCATGATAATAAAGTAATTTAACTGGATGTACAGGATGTGATGTTTGCTTAGAGTATCAAAGGAATTTGATTTACTTCTTCCGTGGTAGTGTTCCATATAAACTAGCCATCAAAACCAATATGGAAATATGACAGGACTTCTAGGTTTCTGCACACAATGGAAATAGATATAAAGTGGAAATTCTTTTGAAGTCTGTGGGTATGAAGTCCCTTCCTCACAATGGAGGAAGCGGTGCACTAAGATTGTGAAACTGGACCTTTTTTTTCTTCTCTCGGCTGTCTCATGGTCTCATTGAAATAACCTCACAAAATGTGTTTGTTTTTTTGTGTTTGTTGTTTTTTGATAATGTTTCAAAGCTAGTCTGTATTCAAAAAAAAAAAAAAGCTAATGACTGATTCAGTTGGATAAGGTCATTGCTCGCTTCAAATCCCACAACTTTCCATCATCATACAGCATTTCTGAAGTGACGTGAAATGTCAGACCGTAATGGAATTCTGGCCAAACTCGAATGTTACTTATGCAAGAAAAGAGAAGAATACATCTCAGTCTTAAAGTGTTCCTGCAGGAAACCTGTATCGTGCGCAGACTTCCAAACTGTCTTGATATTTCATTGCAAGATATTCTTTTGAACTGAGGCATGACCATGTTTGTTCATTAACAAATGCATACGTGCACCATCTAAATCAAAATTACGCATTCCAACAAAGGCTGTGGAAGGTTTGGAATTCAAATTTCTGATTGCACTGTTTTTTTAAATAATTAAGTTAATCCTTGTGAAGTGTAACAAAAAAAATAATAAGCATATCGGGGGCTACAATGAGGGTCTCATCATTAATTTTGTGGAGAAAATATACAGCTGAAAAAATTTCATGAGATTGGTAATATTGCTGGTGTCTCCTTGCTGTGCACGGCAAAGGAAATGTATCCACTTCAGAAGATGAACCACCAGAATCCACTCCGCCCATAGGAGTCGCGTCTCCCCTGTGTACCTCTTTCCACCCAGCAGCTCCTCAAGACAATTCATTTTGATGAATACAACTGGAGAGCTTTCACAGTTCTGTTCATCTCCATCTGGAGAGCTTTCACAGTTCTGTTCATCTCCATCTGGAAGAAGGGCAAAGGAAAAGTAAGTCATACTGCCAATGCAAATATCTGAGCAGATAGCTATGAGACAAAACGCGTGATGGCACAGGATAACGTTCAATGCTAAATCAACTCATAGAGTACATTTTGCTCTAATAGAGTACATGTGGTCTATACTGGAACTCTTAAAAGTTGAATTGGCACTGAACATTTCACTGCGGAGTGTGTGGGAGCATAAGGATGAGTTCTAAATTATTGCATTCCTTCCAACAGTTCCAGATTGTCAAGGATACTTAAAGGAACACACCAACATTTTGGGAAATTGACTTATTTGCCATCTTCCCCAGAGTCAGCCAAGACGATGAATACCCTTTTTTTCTGTGTGCGTGCAGTAAGAGACCCGCACCGTTAGCCTAGCTTAGCCGCAATCACTGGAAGTGGGTTAGACCAGTTAGCCTAGCTCCCTCAAAAGTGACAAAATACACTTTCCAACAACTCCAAAGGTTTCTTATTTACATGTTGTGACTTGTGTATTTACGACGTGTACGAATAACAATGTAAAATGAGACATTGTAATTTTCGAAGCAGATACATACTCTTCATTAACTATTTTCTTCTTGCCGAACCACCGCTGCCTGGACACAGTGATTGCACGCAGCACCTCTGTTTGACAGGTAACGCGCGCTCAATGAAGTGAATATCATCAGCTAGCTAAAGAAAATAGTTCCGGGTATGTATCTGCTTCGAAAATTACAATGTCTGATTTTACATTGTTATTTCTACATGTGGTAAATGCACAAGTCACAACATGTAAATAAGAAAGTTTTGGAGTTGTTGGAAAGTGTATGTTGTGGATCTCCGAGTGAAAATATCTCAGAGTTGTTTTCAGAAATTCAGAGTTTTTCAACTTTACCTCTCAAATTTCTCTAAGTGTTTAATCAAAGAGGACGAGGCAATAATTCTCAGAGAATTCTAGACTTTATTTTATTAAATATACAACAAAAGTCCAGCGGAGTGCCCCCGCAGAGACTATCAAAAATGCCAGACCTTATCCCATACACCGCACGATCAAGGTCTTGCCAGAGACACTCCCCTCGCTGGCTGGCTGTGCCCCTCCGCAGAGACACTCGCAATTATTCTTGGTTTACAGTCCATCTTTATACAGTTTCTTATCAGATTGTACATCTCATTATTTGTCCATCTGACCTATTTGACCATACAAACACAGGCAATCTCTATCCCCGCCTTTCTTCGAGAACTTTCCAAACTTTCCTTTGTAGGGCCTACTCCTATTGGATTGTATCCAAGTGACACCTGGATTCTCAATCACCCGGCTCCGCCCCCCAAAGATAGCTTTCAAATTCCCCCCCCCCCCTGAGATCCCCAGCCACCCATCTCCAGCTGCGTGCCCCCCCCCCCTGGCATCGCCCCCCAGGCCTGGGAAACTATCTCTTATCAGACTCTGGTTTCTTGGATGCTATCCAAGTTCTTCTTCAAATGCCTGGACTGCTGACTGTGTGCAAAAATAACAATGGCTAATTAGTATATTGCAATGTGTTTTGTACTGAGCCCTGGCCGGCCAGACACCAGGTGTCCAGGCGCCAGGAGCGCCAATTTCTCTTATCAGATTCTCCGAAAAACAGCAGCCCCTGACTGGCCCTCAGCTCCCTCTAGTCAGAGAGACAGAGATCATGTCTCTCTGCTCTTAAAATATTTTACTGTGCTTATGAATGCATTTCTCTGTTCTTAATACATTTATACATTCTGTATATTGCTCTTAATACATTCACAGATACATATTCAAATATTATCAATACATATTATCACAGGTAATATAGTTTAAAAGTGATTCATATTCAAATATAGTCAATACATATTATCACAGGTGACCAATAGTTTAAAAGTGATTCATATTCAAATATAGTCAATACATATTATCACAGGTGACCAATAGATTTAATGGAATTCCCAACATGTACTTCATCACTTTTGAGGGAGCTAGGCTAACTGGTCTAACCCACTTCCAGTGATTGCGGCTAAGCTAGGCTAACGGTATAGGTCTCTATGCGTCTTACTGCACGGACACAGAAAAAAGGGTATTCATCTTCTTGTCTGATTCTGGGAAAGATGGCAAATAAGACAATTTCCCAAAATGTTGCCGTTTTATTTTAAGTGAAATTAATTAATCAATACAAACCTGAAAACACAAGTCACCCGAGGCTCTCTTTCTTCTTCTTCTTCTTTAATAAATGATTGGGGGTTATCATCTTACCCTGTAGCTCCACGTGTGCCCTTTAACAGTTCACACCAACAAAACTCCCTTTTCAATAGTGAAAGATGTCCTATAGATATCAGTCCAGGAAAGGATAGCATGCTTCTCACTGGCGACAAAATATTAATGCGAGCAAAATCACTCAGTTCAGCTTAAGGCATTACTGAAATACATTTCCAATGAATCCTAAGTGTTCATTCTTCTCTAACAGAGTTTACATGAGTCCAACATGGATAAAACATTCTCTATCGGGGACGATGTATTCAATTAAAGTTTTCTGATTTGGATTTTCTGGCAAAGATTAATTGGATAACAATGTGAGAAATAGTATATGTTGAAATGCAGAGATGGGTGTTTCATCAATCGGTGTTCAATCCAGTCGAACAGATGCCTTAACTGCATATTAAATTCTGAATCCAAGCTTAATATTTGATGTGTGTTGGGAGGGGAAAAGTCAACGTTTCACTAAACAAGCTGCATGTAGTGCTTACAGCAGCAAAAGATTTTTACAATATGTTTTAAGGTACATCAAAGGCCATCTCTGAAGTTCAAAAGACAGAAAAAAATAAGCAATTGTTATTGACTATGCCTTATTGAAACGGGATTGCTTTTTAATCATGCAAGACGATCAAAATCCATGATGATTATTATTAAATAAATAATGACCTCCACCACTCCGACCTGACGTTCACCAGCACTATTAGTGTATGATACATGTATGTCTCATTAGATATTACATGTAAGAAGGATATTCAAATAATACACAACCAAGTCTCCTAGATTCCATAAACACTTTTCAAAATGTATTGAAAAACAAGAGCAGCAATCAACAGTCCGTCTCTACAGCTACAATAGATTATAAATGCAGTATTTCTTTTCTTTTTTTTTACCATATTATTAATTTTTGTTCCCTGTCTATTTGAGTGTGCCTCTGACTGTTCATTAGAATGCATTGATGAATATTGCAAAATATTCCACTGAAGAGAGCCTCAGATGACTTGTGCTTTCAGGTTTATATTGATGAATTCATTTCACTTAAGTATCCTTGACAATCTGGAACTGTTGGAAGGAATACAATAATGCACAAAAATTTAGAAACGTGGTTTTCACTTATTGGAAATGTTCTGAAGTGGGAATACATGTTTATTAAGTAACTTAGTATAAAGTGTGTCTTTATGAATAAGCCTCTGTTTTCCATTATTTGATCTCCAAAAAAAAAAATCTATTTTAGACAGTTAATTGTGTTGCTTCAAGAAACATAAAAGACTGAGAAAATTCCACAGACAATGATTATATACAAGGCGGCACGGTGGTGCAGTGGTTAGCACTGTCACCTCACAGCAAGAAGGTACCGAGTTCGAATCCCGGCCGAGGGCCTTTCTGTGTGGAGTTTGCATGTTCTCCCCGTGTCAGCGTGGGTTTCCTCCGGGTACTCCGGTTTCCTCCCACAGTCCAAAAACATGCAGGTTAGGCTAATTGGAGACTCTAAATTGCCCATAGGTATGAATGAGTGAGTGAATGGTGTGAGTGCTCTGTGATGGATTGGCGGCCTGTCCAGGGTGTATTCCTGCCTCTCGCCCAATGCATGCTGGGATAGGCTCCAGCACCCCCCGTGACCCTGAACAGGAATAAGCGGGTTGATGAATGATGATGATGATGATTATATACTTAGTTTGGTGCATGCATTGCTTATTGCCTTATGAGGGAAGGCCTAGCCCCCCCCCCCCCCCTCCACACACACACACACACACACACACCCCCACCCCCCCACACACACACAAACACACACACACACACACACACACCCCCCCCCCCCCCCCCCCCACACACACACACCTCATAAGGAATAATGTATACAGTATATGTAGTTATACTGTATTTTGGAGGAAGTCACAGCCACATTGAGAGATTGTGTGTGTGCGTGCTTGTGTGTGTGCATGTGCCCACACACAATGCCTCGTTTAATTATAATGTTGTTATGCGCTAAGCATGTTGTCTGAAGGGCTACCCAATTATTTATACGCACACACATATATATATATATATACAGGTGCAGCTCAAAAAAAAATTATATTGTGAAAAAGTTCAATATTTTTTGTCACTCATTTCAGAAAGTGAAACTCATATATTATATAGATTCATTACACATAGCGTGAAATATTTCAAGCCTTTATTTCTTGTAATTTTGATGATTATGGCTTACAGCTAATGAAAACCCAAATTCAGTGTCTCAGAAAATTAGAATATTGTGAAAAAGTTCAATATTGGAAACTCATGGTGTCACACTCTAATCAGCTCATTAACTCAAAACACTTGCAAAGGTTTCCTGAGCCTTTAAATTTAAATCTCTCAGTCTGGTTCAGTAGGCTACACAATCATGGGGAAGACTGCTGACTTGACAGATGTCCAGAAGACAGTCATTGACACCCTCCACAAGGAGGGTAAGCCACAAAAGGTCATTGCTAAAGAATCTGGTTGTTCACAGAGTGCTGAATCCAAGCATATTCATAGAAAGTTGAGTGGAAGGAAAAAGTGTGATAGGAAAAGGTGCACAAGCAACAGGGATAACGGCAGCCTTGAGAGGATTGTCAAGCAAAATCCATTCAAGAATTTGGGGGAGCTTCACAAGGAGTGAACTGAGGCTGGAGTCAGTGCATCAAGAGCCACCACGCACAGACAAATCCTGGACATGGGCTACAAATGTCGCATTCCTCATGTCAAGCCACTCCTGAACCAGAGACAACGTCAGAAGCGTCTTACCTGGGCTAAGGAGAAAAAGAACTGGACTGTTGCTCAGTGGTCCAAAGTCCTCTTTTCAGATGAAAGTAAATTTTGCATTTCATTTGGAAATCAAGGTCCCAGAGTCTGGAGGAAGAGTGGAGAGGCACAGAATCCACGTTGCTTGAAGTCCAGTGTGATGTTTCCACAGTCAGTGATGATTTGGGGTGCCATGTCCACTGTGTTTTCTGAAGTCCACAGTCAATGCAGCCATCTACCAGGATATTTTAGAGCACTTCATGCTTCCTTCTGCTGACAAGCTTTATGGAGATGCTGATTTCATTTTCCAGCAGGACTTGGCGCCTGCCCACGCTGCCAAAAGTACCAAAAGCTGGTTCAATGACCATGGTATTACTGTGCTTGATTGGCCTGCAAACTCGCCTGACCTGAACCCCATAGAGAATCTATGGGGTATTGTCAAGAGGAAGATGAGAGACACCAGACCCAACAATGCAGACGACCAGAAGGCCGCTATCAAAGCAACCTGGGCTTCCATTACACCTCAGCAGTGCCGCAGGCTGATCGCCTCCATGCCACGCCGCATTGATGCAGTAATTCATGCAAAAGGAGCCCCAACCAAGTATTGAGTGCACAGAAATGAACATACTTTTCAGAAGGCTGACATTTCTGTTTAAAATATCCTTTTTTATTGATCTTATGTAATATTCTAATTTTCTGAGACACTGAATTTGGGTTTTCATTAGCTGTAAGCCATAATCATCAAAATTACAAGAAATAAAGGCTTGAAATATTTCACTATATGTGTAATGAATCTATATAACATTACATTACATTACAGTCATTTAGCAGACGCTTTTATCCAAAGCGACATACAGTAAGTGCATACAGAAAGGTCATCGAAGTAACTACAGAACAGATAGGAAAGCACATTCTTCCCATAAAGTAGCAGCTATCCCTAGTAATGAACACTGAATGCAGTTCACAGTGAACTGGGTACATCAGCTCTACTACAATTCTATTCTAAATATTATAAATTTGGATACACAGTTCAACAAGAACACATATATGAGTTTCACTTTCTGACATGAGTGACAAAAAATATTGAACTTTTTCACGACATTCTTATTTTTTGAGCTGCACCTGTACATGTATATATCCACAAATAACTCAATACAAAAATACACACAAAAAATACACACGGTTGTTCTGGAAACCAATAGAGAAAGCATCAATCAAGAGCATTCTTTGTGGACTTGATCACCTAATTTTGTAATGGATTTTAGTGGCGGATAAAACAAGCGAAACAAACAAAGAAAACTGTCTCAGAGAGAACAACAAAGAATAAAATAAATAGCACAGAATGCTAACAGGAGGAATAATACCTATACCTGAACTGAAAGCTAATAGCAAGTCTCCGTGAACATAAACAGCATTTAATATCACGAGGTCGCTAGTACCTGGCTATACCTGGCTCCATGCAATGTCGAATGACAAAGAAGCACCGGGGAAGCAGAAGTGAGGAACTTAAATACCCCGCAGGTAGAGGAACGGGAACGGAACGTGGAAAAAATCTGATAGATTCTCAATAGGAAAATAAGAACAAGAACCGCAACGGAAAAGAAAATAAAAACCCACAAACCATGACAAATTTCTTCTGTAAATACAACATAATAGTGTATTAGCACAGAAGGAGTTTTTGTTCTAGATAAATGCATTGGACATATGTTCGCTGCTCTTAAAGAAGTCGCAGCGGACACTAAATTGTTTCTTGCACTTCTGAAGCAGCTGACTGTTTATAAATTCACAGAGGTGTTGTTTAAAACATGTATCCATACATTTCAGCTTAAGGAGTGAGATTTTCATTGCCTGATTTGCATAGAGATGCCATCAGGAAGAAGAAACAGGTCAAACAAAAGGTCAATATAATGTAATATCTGCAATGATAGTTAATATTTATCTGCATTGCAATAAGACAAAGGCGATGATGATGATGATGATGATGATGAAGAACATGATGATGATATTTATTGAGGGACCATTCAGGTACATTATATTTATGATCATACTATGATAAATATTGTTGCTAAATAAACTCTTGGAATACATGTTATATGAATAAATGCTTTTTAAAAACAAACAAATACAGAATAATGAAATTTCCACTAAGAACTGAATTTATCCATTGTATTTGTACATTGCTTTGGAAAAATTATTTCCTTTTGGCCTGAAGTGATCTGACATAAGGACTTTCATTCACTGGAAACAAGATTCAATTTGTCATTACATCTTTCAATTATTGTTAGCAAAGGTTATTTTTTGCAGACTAACTCTTGATTTACTTGATTGCAGGTCAGCATCACTGTGCTATTTTGTTATAAAAAGTAGAACAGGAAAGATGGAGGGGAGGCTTGTCAAGGGTGGAATCATGTCATGGTGCAGAAGCTTCTTTGATTCAAATAATGTTTGAAGTTGACCCTTCTGAGAAGTCCTTTGAAGATATATTGAATCTTTTGGAGTGATGGCATCCTTATATTTCATGGACGTAAAAGGACCTTTGATTCAGTCACTAGGTTTTTTCCAATTTCAGCTGTCAACAAATATGAAACAAATATGTTGCGACTCAAGATGTCATAATTAAATTTTTGAAATAGGGTGAGATAGAGTACCCTCTGGATTTAGACTTAGACCTTTAAAGTCTCATTCTTTAATAATCTGGAATAATCTACGTAATAATAATATTAAAGTAGAAAAACTGATGGTGATGCAATCTTTTCTCATGAACTATACTCTCCAATTTGGAAAAGCAAGTTTATTTTCACAGGAGGACTTAGATACCTACTTAGATACCTAGCCTGGTCAACTGAGGGTTCATAATACCAATGATATATTAATGACCAAGGGCTCCACAGCATCCAGAAATTAAAGACTGCTTACTCTCTCCATAACTCTTCTCATTTACTTTACTTCCAATTCCCACGATTGTTTGACTTTCATCCTACAATAGACTTGTTTCAGGCTTATATTCATGATTTATACATAATTTATCAAAAGCCTTGCTGATATCTAAGATCTGGGATAAAGTATTATTTTAACACCTAAATGGAATCATGTTTGGGATTATCTGTTTTTTTACATTACATTATAGACATTTAGCAGACGCTCTTATCCAGAGCGACTTACATACTTCTTATTTTTTTATATTCATTCATACAGCTATATATATATACTGAATGCAATGCAGGTTAAGTACCTTGCTCAAGGGTACAACGGCAGTGTCCTACCTGGGAATCGAACCTGCAACCTTTCAGTTACAAGTCCAGTTTCTTAACCATTATACTACACTGCCGCCCTAGGCATTTTTTCAAGGCATTTGGCTCAGCAATTACATTTAATATATACATTTTAAATTGGTACACAGAACATATGCCACTCCCTTGAGCTTTGATATTTCCAGATCCTTTGCTTACTCTGCAATCAAAGATTTGAACCACCTTTCCCATGTGCAATTTTTTCACATTTTTGAAAATCAGTGTTTCATATAGTGCCCAAGGTGCAGAAGTCATCTTTTGCCCATAGTATTCCAGCTAAATAAGGACTCCAGCGTGATTCATGGTGAAGACTTTTGTTGGCATTGCTTACTGCTGCAAAAAAAGACAATATTGCAACAATAATTCCATCCAGATGTAAAATTAAGAACATGGTTTTCACACCGTCAAGTAGATAACTGCTGGTTATCTTTTCTACCTCATAGTGAATTGATATATTAATGTCAATGATTGGCCAGAGATTCCTCTGACCTGGTGTTCCAGGTACTGGTCCTGTTTTGAGGAGAATAACATAAACCAGCAGTACGATTGACCAGTTTGAATACCTCTGTACAATGAGATTGCTGGTCCTCTCGCTCCAAAGCCTCCCTTTTTATAGGTACGTTGACTGTTCTGAGTATCCAGGGTTGGGATGTAAATGGTCATTTGGATTAATGTATTTACGTGTAGCTGAATGTCTTGTTCCTCCTGAACACCAAGACCAGTGAAGAGACTTTGAAGCCAGAGAGGCAGCAGTGAATTGCTATGTTGTGCTCATAATTGAAGGCTTCAGGCTTTTAAATGCAAAAATGAAAGCAATATGAAAGATACTCTTAATTTACCGTTCACTGCACAGTGGATGTTCCCTTTAAAGGGCAGCAGACAAAAAAAGTATTTGCAGATCACGTTCTGTTTCTGGGATAAATTTTTTAAAATACACTACTGATTGAAGCAAGTGTATTTGTGCAGTGCTAAAGTTAACAAAGAAAAAATTTCAAGCTTCTGTTTTTTGCTTATTCAATATGTGTGAGAACCAAACTCAACGTACAACATCGTTTAATGCACAAAAATCTGAAAAACACTGATTAACAGTGTTCATCCTCCCTAAGGACACTCTGTAGCGTGAGAAGAGTGAAGAGACGCTGAGTGCTTTGTGTTCAGTGTCAGGCAAAAAGTCCCTTTTTCCTGGAACTACGTGTCCCACTGTGCACAGTGTTTCTGAATGGCCACAGGTGCCTCCTCCTCCTGTCACCAGGTCTCCAGAGGCCAGTACTTGGAAAAAATGGCGGAGTCGATGTCTGGCATATGATTTCACAGGTTACAACGGTTTCCTTGAGGGCCTGATCGTGCTATCTGTGATATTGCTCCTCACTCCCCCCCAGAGTCCTTTACTGCAGTTGTGCCCAAGTGGGTCACAGGGGATGGGTTCACTTTACACCCCTAGCAAAAGAAATATGGGTTTGATAGTTCTTACAGAAGTGATTCTGAAAGGACTTGCAGAGATAAAGAATGGGAAGAAGGTGCCAACACTATCTCTAAGAGGATGCGGTTAGCCTGATAGCTTGGGGGTAACCAGTCTTTCACATGGCTGTTTGTGACATGTTGTATGGAGGTAGATGACTGTTTAAAAAACTTCCCATCGCAAGATTAGCGTGGGGTTAACTTTACAACCTAAATAAACTCAAAACTCGGTTGTTTTAATTTACCATTAATCCACTTCTTAAAGATAATGTGCAATTTTGTCCACTTGTTCTAAAAGTGGCGCTGATGAGCCGAAAACACATATCACCTTGTTAGGTAGCGTCGAAGAAAAAGTTTTTCGTGTGAATCACAAGGTAAGCGTGTGTGAATCGACACGGGAAAAAACAGCGGAATTTTTGTCTCAAAATTCCGTACGTAAATCCAAACAGATCAAGCGTGTCCTTCGATCGCCAAATGTAGATTCGCCAGTGCGCAAGCCAAGCTTTTGATTTGTAAACGTGAACATTGGAAACATATCAGAAAATGTTATTTGCATTTGTGAATATAATTTTTGCATTCATCCAAATGATGATTTACGAAACACAAATTGAGAGGTGTTTGTGTGTGGATGGCAAACACATACTTGTGGATTCTCTTTACGAAACACAAATTGAGAGGTGTGTGTGTGTGTGTGAATGGTAAATATAATTGTGGATTATACTTTTGTGTTTGTTTATTTTTGATAGAAATCTACCTCCATAATGTTAGGGCCGGTTGGGAGTGGCTGTGTTTTTTGTGTAAAATACATTTAATTTTGTCTTCCATTGAAAATTCTCCCCTCCATGTCTTCTTCATTAGCCACCCTTATAGAAATGCATATTTACTTCATGTTTCAAGATTTTGCAACATTTCACAAAATATATGGGCAAATATAAAAATGAATGCTATTGTCAGACATTGTGAGATATTTTTAAGTGTATACGTTCATTATAAGATCATATACAGGTGCAGCTCAAAAAATTTGAATATCGTGAAAAAGTTCAATATTTTTTGTCACTCATTTCAGAAAGTGAAACTCATATATTATATAGATTCATTACACATAGAGTGAAATATTTCAAGCCTTTATTTCTTGTAATTTTGCTAATGAAACCCAAAATTCAGTGTCTCAGAAAATTAGAATATTTTGCTTTAACATATTTTTAAAGTATCATATTTAATATTTGGTCGCATATCCTTTGCATGCTGTTACTTCCTGAAGTCTGTGACCAATCAACATCAAAAGACTCTCGATGTCTTATTTTCAGGTACTGTTACAAGCGATACTATAACCTCTCTGCATTTGAACTGATCTCTATGGGAATTGGGGGGTGAGACTAGATTCAGCTGTAAATTACACTGGTACAGTATGGAACACATGGCCGGCTAAATGGCTGTAAGTCATCAAGTGTCTGAGCTATCGAACGAGCCCCAAACCATCACTCTGTTGCCAGATATGGAGTAGATGTGGATGGATCACTGCAAGGGTTATTTCTCCTGACTCATTTTCCTATAGAACTCTATGGGGAAAAAAGTCAGGAGAAACAACCCTTAAAGGGATCCATCCACATCTACTCCATATCTGGCCGCAGAGTGATGGTTTTGGGCTCGTTTGATACCTTAGACCAGGGGTGTCAAACTCTGGCCCGCGGTAATTATATTTGGCCCGCGAGATAATATCACATTTCTATTTGAGTTGGTTTGAAATTTGATTTCTCAGGTGTTTATAGTATTAAGCTTTGCTTGTTCCAGATTTTTGTTTTTTTTCAATAAATATGAAATCTGGCCCGCGACTTTGTCCCAGTTTTTAATTTTGGCCCACTGTGTATTTGAGTTTGACACCCCTGCCTTAGACCCTTGATGACGTACAGCCATTTCGCCAGTCATGTGTTCCATACTGTACCAGCGTAATTTACAGCTGAATCTAGTCTTACCCCCCAATTCTCATAGAGATCAGTTAAAATGCAGAGAGGTTATAGTATCGCTTGTAACAGTACCTGAAAATAAGATATTGAGAGTCTTTTGATGTTGATTGGTCACAGACTTCAGGAAGTAACAGCATGCAAAGGATATGCGACCAAATATTAAATATGATACTTTAAAAATATGTTAAAGCTAAATATTCTAATTTTCTGAGACACTGAATTTTGGGTTTCATTAGCAGTAAGCCATAATCATCAAAATTACAAGAAATAAAGGCTTGAAATATTTCACTCTATGTGTAATGAATCTATATAATATATGAGTTTCACTTTCTGAAATGAGTGACAAAAAATATTGAACTTTTTCACGATATTCAAATTTTTTGAGCTGCACCTGTATTTACAATGCATATAGTGGGCTCCACAATCATTGGCGCTCCGGACTGGCAATGCGTAAAAAATACTTATTGAGATAAACTCAAAATGGCAAGATGTGAAAAATATTGTTGTTTATTAATATTTCAATGGAACCAACCAAAATCATACATTTATTTAATAAAAAATAAAGTTCACCAAAATCAAGGTTTCATAATAATTGGCACCTCTGGTTTAGTACTTGGTGTAACCACCTCTGGCAAGGATAACAGCATGGAATCTTTTCCGTAAAGGTTGACATGGTTAAGGAACACATTTGGAGGGATTTTGGACCAAAGCTTATAGGAGGCCTTGAGGACCATTAGACAGCGGTGACATCGTCTACAAGCACACACAGTTGAGGCTAACTGGTAATCCATGCAGCTGTTCATCAAGTCTGTTTATAACGGCCCCACCTGCCGTGCATTTTGAAGGAGAATCAGCATGGATTAAATGTTTAATGTTTGTGTATGGGGTGGGTGATGGGGGAGATATGAAGACAGATGTCCACCACTGGCATATTTATTTTTGTTATTCAACGACCGCCTGGACTGGTAACCATATGCACCCTGCTTATCAGAACTTTGGAGATTTGTTTATGTTTGCAACCAGAAAATACTTGATACTTTTTTGCCTTGCTGAAGCATCTGTATGTCCATTTGAACTTATAAGCTACTACTAGGCCTACTTTGTTGATTGTAAAAATACATACCCTCAATACAGCATTTAAAGGTACAGTGAATACATTTTCAATACTAACCAAAGGGCAAATTACAGTAATCAAACTTTACCTGGGACTAGACAGCAAAAAGTGTGGTAAGGTAGACTTTCCATCTAGTCTCATAACACATTGATTTGTGACTGGTCATTCTTCTCCTGCTAAGCTCAGCAGAGCACACACAGCACATGCCTGTGTTGTTGTGTTCTTTTATCATCCAGGTGAAAATCAATGGCTTTCTGCCAGTGCACCAACCCACTGTTTGTGTGTGGAGTGTGTGTGTGTGTGTGTGTGTGTGTGCGCACATGTATGAGTGTGTGTGCCTGTGTGTGTGAGTGTGTGTGCCTGTGTGTGTGTACGCTCACGCATGTATGAGTGTGTCTGTGCCTGTGTGTGTGCATGCGTTTGTGTGCCTGTGTGTGTGCCTGTGTGCATGCATGTTGCATTCTTGAAGGTAATTTGCTGAGATATACACATTCTTTGTCACATAACAAGATAAATATAAAACATACGTAAGAATAATTAATGCCTGATAAATGGTCTTTTTAATTACAAATGTCCAAGTAGACATATCATGTCCATGGCTCATTGGCATGTAATTACATTTTACATTTCCTTCTCATTGGTTATATCTACAGATACATCTACACTATCCAGAATTTAAGAAGGAAATTCAAAGAACCATGAAGTAATTAAAATACAGACATGCTCAGCTTCAGAGACGTTCTCTGAGCAGCTAAACCAATTAAATGATTTCCAATGCAAAATTTATTGTGTGCAATAAAGAACTGTGGTGCAAAGATTATGGAATGCCATGCCCCTTAGCTTATTTCTTTTTGGTTGATATCTTCCATGCAAACTGTGGTCTGAAACAAAAATGTCACCGCTGTGCAAACAAATTGTGCAAAAAACTCCTGTGGTTCAAACTTAAAACATTGAATCATAGCAACAGTAGAACTGACTACTGCAAGCACAAAATTGTATGAAGCTCAATTATTTTTCATACTGCATGTTGGACCAATGACCGTAAATGTACCAACTGGAAATCCAATGAATACATGGTAAATATTGATAGTGTTACTGTTCCTACTTGTGGCCACGGAAGCAAATGTGCTGCAAATCTTTCATTTGCAACCACCTGGTGTGGCAAAGACATTTGAGACATATTTCACTTGTCAATCACAAATATGCAAATGTTGAAATTGTCTTTACAGACACAATGTCACTCTTATCTGGCCATTGTTGAGGATCGTTGTGGAGCGCTTGTGAGGGCGTCTTTTGAAATATCACACGGTTGTTTGTTAAGCCATGTATTCCCTGATGCGATGTCTTTGTTCTTAACTGAATAAATGTGTTTTTAAACTGACTAAATGAATAGAGCGACTTAATATGCAGTAACATACAACGCAATGTCCAGAAAGATAATGGTTTTGTTTTCTTAGCTAATATATATGGTAATTAAGTAAACCCTGGACTTGACAGTGTAGAGAGCTTGGGGTCAGTGGGCTTTAGTTCAAACCACCGCAATGTAGAATTGATCATTGAGTGTGTTATGTATTTATAAAAATGATAAACACACAACCCAAGTAATGAGGTGCAGAGTATCAGGCGATGGTATTTACCATTAGATATGGTACTTACACATGTATTGGACTAATATGTTTATCATTTTAGGTGTTTTTTATGATAAATACAATTAATACATACACACTACACAGGCACACATTTGGTAATGGACTGTTCATTTGTGATTTTCTTTTAAATTCTGGCAACTATTGCCACTGTCTCAGGGATGATTGGTTTACCTATAATTTTTAATTTTCTAGGTATAATTTGAAGTCCATGCAAAAAAGAAAAAAGAAAATGTTTGTGACTATTGTAGCTCTTTCTGTCAGAAATAAAGTAGGAGAACCTTGAGAAAATAATTTAAGATAAAATAATAAAATGTATGACATTGGCTGTCTTCCAAATCACTCTCCATGTCTTGCATCCAATATAAAGTGGGCTTTGCATAATCTGATCCTTTGGTTAATCCATTAGCTTTCATCACGAAGATGAAATAACAACCAATTTGAATGAGAAGGATGAAATGAAAGCATAATATTTAAAGGGTTTCAGTGAATTTTGTCCCCCACTGAGGGGTGTTTCACAAAGCGGGATTACTGAGTTCGTGAAATCTGAAACCCTCCCAAATCTGGAACATGGACTGAAGTAAAAGAGCTGTTCCAGGTTTTACTCAGTGCAGTTATCCAGCTAACTCATTAATCCTGTTTTGTGAAACACCGCCCCAGATGGAGCATTAGGCAGGCTCAAGGCTGGAAAACATTTCCTTGGGTTTGGACCTGCAGTGTATGTTCTGTTTGACCTAGACAGCCCTATAATGCCTGAGAATTCCTTTTGTTTTTTTGATTCGATGAACATAATAGACACGATTGTACTTGTTTCTACTGTAAATATACATCCATATATAGGATATTAAGGATGTTGTACAGTGAATTTTCTCGCCAAGTTCATATTCTTGGAGAAATATGTGAGTTTGTGAAATTTGAACCTCTTGTTATATTCCCACTGGCACAATCTAGTTTAACAAGGCTGGGTATGGTTGGCTTGTCACGAGTGGTAGAAAAATGCACTTAAAAAGCCAAAGAGTGAAAGCAGCATACGTTGTCTCATTCAGCCAAACAACCGTCTTCAAGAGCATCAAAACTCTTCCCAGGGTATACAAAAAAAAAAGTTCCAGACAACGAAATCAAAAACCACTCTAAACAATTCGAATATATCTTCAGTCTTCTGTGTGCATACCCCTCCAATTCCTCTCAAGCGCACTGAGACGGGACTTCAAATAATTGGCTGATGAAGCTGGGCAGCTGCATTCAGGTGTGTGCAATTTACCAGGTGTTTTTGTGGTTAATTTAATCAAAATCAATGCAGATATGACGTCTGTGATAACGCAGCAGTATCCTTTCAGCGAGGCTCCTTAGGTTCTTTTGTTTCTACCACTCGTTCCCAGTGTCAAAATGTATGAATGAAAAGGGACTGCCAAGCTTGACCTTGTAGTTTATCACGTCTTTTTTTTCTTTATTCCAGAAAACATGAGCTGCTGAACTGAAGCGCCTAACAGGGCTACGCCGCCGCGTAATGTCGCCGTGACACAATAAGTCTCACGCTGCTGGGAAGAACAGGCCAAAGGGGAAAGGTCAAGAAGTCACACGGTAGCCTACCGCAAATATGGAAAAGCGTCCGCACGTTCCACAGAACTTCCACCGTACTCCAATGATGAAAAAGGGAATCGACTAGATGGCCGTTGAGGGAAAGGCAGAAATGGCTGAAGAACGTCTCTACGATTAACCGGGAAAGTGAATCCGCTTCAGTGAGAATGCCATTTATTATTATCAGGTGCTGGCATGCGAGCACTTACACTTACTCTCGTGTTTGTATTGGTGGAATGCTACCGTGTATATTACAGTCAATACCAGGGGTGGAAAGCACAGTGAAATGTTCTACTCAATTATATATTCAAGTACAAGTAAAACCACTGGTGTACAAAAATTGTAATGTAAATTTTAAATTGTAAAAAGTAATTTGATTACTTGATTACTTTTCAAATAAATATATTAACAAATATTTGTTTTTTGTTTGTCTGTCTGACCAAAAAAAATAATTTCCTGTAAAGGACTAATAAAGTATCTAATCTAAAATCTAACCTTGATGGGCACATACCCACACACATACATACACACACACATACAAACCAGGCCAATGCGCCCCTGGTGCATCATAAACCTCTTCAAAGGAAGCCAATTGTACGAGAAAGCCACAGACATGGCAAAATGTATTATCAGTAGCTTTTTCTGAGGCATTTTCAAAATGAAATCTCATGACCAGTCATAGTCCAGTTTATGTGTACAGCTTGATTTTATTGGATTGTTTTTGGTGCAATGCTTGGAATTTGATTTGATTGGCCATTGACTAAGCAACGTTGAGTGATTTTTCTGGCTTCCGACCCTTTATGTTCAGTCAGATTTGTCAAGTCGGTCAGAAGGAATGATCTCCAATGGATGGCCTACATTTTTTTATCTGTAATGGATCATTTTTTTTTTTTTTAATTTTTTAAAAGCTAACTGAAATACTTAATTGAAGTCATAGTAAAATCACACATTTTCATAGAAGCTACTCTAAAATAGCTGTAGTTACATTACTTTCCATCCCTGGTCATAGACAAAAGCAAAAATGCAATTGCCAAATTGAAGTCTTATAATGGTTCGCAGTGTGTGAAATTATTTTGTGAAAGCATCAGTTCAGGCATTTTACAGGGTAATTAATCAGTGGTCTAGAGGCTACATGGTTTCTTTACAGCTGATAGAGAACTGTAATTGAATTACAGTAATTAGATAAGTGTTATGATAAATAAATGCTTTCTCTCTCACACACACACACAGACAGACAGACAGACAGACAGACAGACAGAAAGGCACACACATTCTCACACACAGACACATATACTCTTTCTCCTCACTTTCAGTAATCTCCAGACAACTGTGTCCACAATTAAATTTAAGTTAATGCCCCACACAACGTCAAGGCAGGTCTAATCCACTCAAAATAGAATGCATGCCCTCCATGCAATATTGCTAAAATAAACTTTTGTATTTGCATTAACGGTTCGATGTAACACTGTTCAAAAAGGAGGCAGATCCTATCCAACGACTGTACAGTGGCCAAGAGCGGCCCACTGACGCCACAGCTGTTGGTGCAGCAGCAAATCAACACAACAGCGGACCACTAGTGGACTGTTGAGGCAAAGCTGCCATTGACCAGCTGTTAAATGAATGCAAAACATTTGCTGAATGGTCTTGCCACTTGTAGTGCTGATTTGCGGAATTCTGGTGGACTGATGGGTGGCACCAGTGACGCTCCGATAAGTGCTTAGTTGCTGGGTGACAACGTCTTCTGGAGAAAATTCTGCTTCTTCAAAAACTGCTTTCCATGCCTGGGCCCGTATTCACAAAACATCTTAAGGCTAAAAGTAGCTCCCAACTTGCTGATTTAAGAGAAACTCTTAAAAATAATGGGCGTGTCAGTCCTAATTTTAGGACTCCAAAATTTTTGGTCTAAGAGTATTTCACAAAGCGTTTCAGTGTTAAAACCAGCTCCTACATTTGTGAAAAGTTACGGGTAGTCAAGGACTCCTAAATCACTAAGAACAAATCACAATCAATCCAAAAATGGCTGCTGCCGGCAATCCGCCTCGTAATCACATCAACATTTTAGAAGCATTTAATGATACTGAGCTTTTAAAAATTGTATCGCCTTAATCGCGAGGGTATTATGTTAACAGTAGAGCTATAGTCAGGGATGTAGTCACTTCACCAACAAACAGAAACAACCCAATAACACCAGAGATCAAGGTTCTGACAACTCTACGCTACTTGGCCACAGAGAAAATGCAGCTATGCAGCACAGACAAACTAGGTATATCTGAGTCATCTGTCAGTAGAATATTACATCAAACAATAAATGCTCTTTCCAGACCCCACATCATCCGATAATTTATACAGTTTCCTCTTGGTGTTCGCCAACTACAAAGAAACAAAGCCCACTTTGTGGCCATAGCTGGTGTAGTTGATGCGGACACATGCCTGATTTATTGCACCATCACAAGATGAGCATGCATTTGTCAAACGCCTTTTCTCTTAGCTTAAGATTTCTCCCCATTCCTTAGTAAAAGTTGGTCTCAGCAGCTTTGTGAATAGGTTTTAAGAGGAAACCCTTTACTGCTATTTGGGAGTCCTCTTAGTGGTAAGATAAAATGTTTTGTGAATACGGGCCCTGAACTGTAAATGTTCTATCTTCCTTAAATGATAAATACCATGATGCATCAAAGGTGAATGCCATATGCTTTTCGGTCCTCCAAGCGTGCGAAAATGTCACACTCCTCAATTTCAGAAAATCCCCGCTGATAAGAAGCTTTGGCTAAAGAGACCCTGCTTAATAGAATAAAATGAAACATGGCTCAATTACAGCTGTATACATCAAAGCTTTCTGGATTTTGTTGTTTGTCAAATTGTCGCACATGTTATGCTGCTAACTGTGATCATGCTGTGATGTGTGCCTATTATAAATAAATAACTTTAAGAGTAATGGTATACTTCTTGAGGGATCAGAAGAAAACGAAAAACAATGGCTGTTTTTTTCCTGGTCACCTGAGTTATTACAAAACCGATGGTAATGAGAATTGCAAGCTTTTCAGCCATCTTGGCTTCAATCATTCATTCAAATGAGGCTTGAAGTGCCACGAGTGATTCATGATGTTTAGCAGCATAATGGACTACATGGGAGAGGGCACTGGCCTTATTTCAGATCTCTCTGCGGTGCTAATTTGAAGGTCTCTTGTTAAATACTAAAGACCTGCATATGGGCTCCGGCAGTAAAAGCAGCAGCATTCCCATGCATTTTGTTTTGGAGAAAGCCTTGTTCACATGGCTCCTAACTGCTTGCCAAGGAAATGTTCCAGTTGCCTACAAAGCTTTGGAGCGGTGTTGATGGGCCAGTAGGAGGCGCTCATCCAAGTACTAACCAAGCCCGAACCTGCTAAGCTTCCGAAATCAGATCGGGCGCATTCAGAGTGGTATGGCCATAAGAGGAGCACTCTTCCCTCTGGACCAAACGCAAATCCAATCCAATGCCCCAGCACAGTGCTGGGGGGCAATGTGCTGCTGAAGATGCCATCCTTTGGATGGGACGTCAAACCGAGGTCCTGACTCACTGTGGTCATTAAAGATCCCCACGGCGCTTTTCAAAAGAGTAGAGGTGTTAATCCTGGTGTGCTGCCCAAATTCCCCACAAAAAAAACACTGTCTCTCTACATCTGGTAACCTAATCACTATCACCCATTTATCTGATTGGCAACACAATCATTTGCATTCCTGCCAACGTTTATTAAGATAGTATACAGTAGGCCAGAACCTCCAAGATACGAACCTCAGACTTAGAACCTGGAATTAGCATAAGGTATTAAACCTTTTCAAGCTGTTATATTGTTTTTGTTATAATCACTGATGCAAAAAAACATTAATGGAAATATGCGGCAGTGTAGTATAATGGTTAAGGAATTAGACTTGTAACCGAAAGGTAGGTCGGACACTGCCGTTGTACCCTTGAGCAAGGTGCTTAACCTGAATTGCTTCAGTATATATCCAGCTGTACGAATGGATAAATGTAATGAGATGTGATGAGAAGTTGTGTAAGTCGCTCTGGATAAGAGCGTCTGCTAAATGCCTGTAATGTAATGAAATAAGGCACTCTTTACTTTGATAAAAACTGAAAATATTCTCAAACCTCTCCAACTGTCACTGGGTGATGAGTCCACTGAGTATCAGTGAGTGGGGAGAAGATTTCTGAAGGAACTGCACAATGCTATGAAAACAACAGTACCTTCTCATATAAACACATATTTAAACGTGACAGATGCATTCATTCACTAACAATATTAGAAGCAGTTCAAGTTGAGCTGGGTAGTCAGAAGCTGCCTATGAATTTTCAGTCCACCACTCTCCTTTCAATGTTCTCTCACTGATGCAGAGTTTGCCCCATGTATCTTTCAAGCCCTTTTCATGGTCAATAGCTTTCTGTTTCTCTATAATCTATAGGCTGAGCGGTGTTCTTTATGACATTCTTTATTACTTAGTTTGTAATGGTTTTTATGTTTGAGAACGATTAGCATGTATTACTACCAGTTGTCAGCTATAGGCTATACCATTTATTATTATGTTTCATCAAATTATGCATCCATAAGTCTGTAGGGAAAGAAATACATTTTCAAATAAGATCAAAGGTGCCAGAATTTTTTCAGAAGTGAGAGGACGAAAACATGGAGGGAAACAGTTGAAGTTGTTCAGGGCCCGTATTCACAAAACATCTTAAGGCTAAAAGTAGCTCGCAACTTGCTGATTTAGGATAAACTCTTAAAAATTCTGACAACTCTACGCTACTTGGCCACAGGGAAAATGTAGCTATGCAGCGCAGACGAACTAGGTATACCTCAGTCATCTTGATGTTCGCCGACTACAAAGAAACAAAGCCCACTTCGTGGCCATAGCTGGTCTATCCGGTGTAGTTGGTGCTATAGATGGGACACATGTCTGAATTATTGCACCATCACAAGATGAACACGCATTTGTGAACAGAAAAAAAAATCATAGCATCAACACACAGGTGGTTTTTGATGCCAACTACAATATTATTGACATTTTCGCCAAGTGGCCAGGTGCAACACATGACTCCCGAATCCTACAGGAGAGTGGCCTGAGGCTGCTGTTTGAGAAGCATCATGTCCCAGCTGGATGCCACTTGGTGGGAGACAGTGGCTATCCCTGCAGGACGTGGCTCCTCACGCCCTACATCCACCCACAACCGGGATCTCAGTTCAATTACAACAGTTAAGCTCACAAAATGTTTGCTTTCCTTTTTAAACTATATTGGTCACACAAACACCTGAATTGTTAATAACCACATAGAATAAAACATCTTTATATGAATATGGCAACATGATACCTCTTTCTACAGTATTTCTATGATGAAATCACTGACAGAGACCCATCCACTATCAGCCAATCCCTGTGGGCAAAGTAAGTCTCAGCAGCTTTGTGAATAGGTTTTAAGAGGAAACCTTTAGCTAGAAACTTTTATTGCTATTCGGGAGACCTCTTAGTGGTAAGATAAAATGTTTTGTGAATACGGGCCCAGAACTATAACATTTTAGTGTTTTAGTTGCAACATTGAATTATAAGAATTAAACAGAGAGACGTGTTGGTGTTAAAAACAAAAGTGAGGGGGTCAAATGTGTGTGTGTGTGTGTGTGTGTGTGTGTGTGTGGAGGGGGGGGGGGGGGGGTCCTTCCAAGTCCAGTGTTCAAAATGTCAGTGAGTTCACTGGAGTAGGGCAGAACTGTTGTTCTGTCATGGCCAGTAGTGCAGGCAGGGAGTGGGAGATGAGGGTTCTGCAATATCAAAGCCTTTTGTTATGGCAGGTCTTCAACAACCGGATTTTTATGCCCATGTTGTGTGCCTTTCTGGAGCTGGCTTTTAGCTGAAGTGTACACTGCCTGGCCACAAACAAAAGTCGCCGTTGCACCCGTCATGCATAGTACCCACTGTACAAGCCTCTGGAGGCATCGTTATCATATGGGGTTGCTTCAATTGGTCAGGACTAAGCTTAGCAACGTTATGCAGAAATAAAATGAAGTCAGCTGAGTACCCGAATGTACTGAATGACCAGGTTATCCCATGAATGGGCATATTCCAGGACGACATTGTCAAGATTCATTGGGCTCAAATTGTGAAAAAGTGGTTCAGGGAGCATGGGGAATGATTTTCACACATGAATTGAGTCCTGACCTTAACCCCATTGAAAGTCTTTGGGATGTGCTGGAGAAAACTTTAAGGAGGGCCGTCGTCAATACAAGATCTGGGCCATAAATGTATGCAACTCTAGACAGAAATAAATGTTGTGACGTTGCATAAGGTTGTGGAAACAATGCTACGACGAATGCACGCCGTAATCAAAGCTAAAGGCGGTCCAACAAAATATTAGAGTTTGCAACAAAAATTTTTTTAGCCAGGCAGTGTATAACCTGTCTGTTAGGTCGCATTCCAACTCTATTTTCATCAGGTTAGCATTTTGAGCATGCTTATGTTTACCTTGTACAATAAAGCACCTATGCTACAGTGAGCCTCATTGCTGTACCAATATCCCCAACAATTGTTTGTCCCCAAATCGCAACATGCCACTTGTTTTATTGCTGTTTCAAATAAAAAGCTGGTGTTTAAGTTACCTGAGAAGTAATATAAGCCTCAACCCTGAGTGGTGTCATTTTTAATAAATGCAGTGTAGACACAGTATTTGATTAAAATTGGCATGAAAAACCCAGTAATGAAATTGCAAATTCTATGGAAGAAAACATGTGTCCTACACTTTCTGCACATCACTCCCAGCGATATTTACACCCTTGTAGAAGGCATGAATCTAGCTACCTGAATAATTCAAGTTGAGTTAGTGAGGCCTTGTGATTGTATAAAAAATATATTTCTATCAATCTAAAACATTTGTGCAGTTCATTAGAATTTTCATCAGATCATTTTGCCACCCTGTTTTTATTTTCAGTTTGTGAAAACAAATTGCATTTTTTTTTTAAAGAATGGTACCAACAGGATTAGGAAACTGAAAAAAGCTAAAGAGAAGGCTCCCGTGGATGAACCTGCAAAGGGATTCTTATGGGAAATCAATGTATTTTTCACACATATCCTTTCAGACACTGTGTGAAGCATAATATCTCTGAGTGCCATGTCTCAGGGCAATGGCCATGAGGAGACCTGCGAAGCAAACAAATATGTTGTCTGTAATTGGTCAACTTGTTAGTGTTACTTAATGTATGCTGTTACAAATTACATGTTTCACGCAAAATTATTCTAATTATCACAAGAACAATACATGAAATCATGTTCATTAAAACAAAGAGATCAGAGATCAGTCTAAAGGCATCTTTTGTCCCTTGTCATTAGGCTAAAACTGTTTCAACTGACGTGTAAAAATGTCAAGTGAAAAAAAAAAAACAGGAATTTGGAATTTTGCCTTGTTTATTTTACCCCACAAGCACCTTTTTTCCCCCCCACGTTGGCCCAGTGTAAAATTCTTAGTTATATGAACTTGGTAGTTTTGGTTTTGTATTTGAATGGAGTAGTAAAATTTAGTTCACAAAACTACAAATATTTTACTAGATCTATTAGTCTTGTTAGCTGAACAGCACAATATGAGTTAAATACAATTAATTTATTGTTGCTGTGCCAACATAAAAGGCTTGTCACCAGAGTTTATCATTTGTAATCTACAGAACATTGAACGTCAAGCAAGCTCAAAAGTGCTATTCGGCAAGTCAGTCACCTAAAAAAAATGTATTGGGAGAACCCAATATTATTTTTTACAGTGCACGCTGAAAAAAATTATAGTCTAGTAAGCTACACGTATTTCTTGTGGATAATTCAACACTGTTTTCCCCCAACTCACTGGCTCATTTCAGCGACTGGAAATTTTTCAGTCATAGCGACTCAACGATACACGTCGTTTCCACATTCTCTGGTTGCACTTATTTGACTGCCCTTAACGTGTTTGCTTCAGCTAACTCAAGAGCGCTCCCTATTTATGAGCGCCAGGTCCGCCTGCTGGAGTAGCCTATACAGTGTCGCCAAGAAGCTGTTGCTCGTGAAAACGAGGACAGAGACTAGACTAGCGGTATATTTCAAACTGTTAGCTGAACATGTCAGCTTTAATTGTAAGCTTCCTGATTACCAACAGTGTTTTATGCAGAGCGACAGGTAAGACTACTACTCAATGTATTATATTATGAGAACAAATCGATTGCTCACAGTACCATAGCTGGGTCATTCTTGTAAATAATTGTGTCGCACTTATTTCCTTGTGAAAAATAGTCGACAGGTAAACAAATCTGATTTGAGCTAGAAAATTTTAACTGCATTGAGCCAATTTGCATAGGCTGTATCTAACAATGATAAACTGTATTGACTGTAGGATCCCCTGTTTTTAGAATGGCAAATATTCTTGTGGAATAAAGTTCTTTATAAACGTTATTTAGCTAAATCCTGTGTTCCACTGAGTACAGACCTCTAGGCGGGCAATGAAGAAGATCTGGTGTGGGTTGCTAGCAGCATCTAGCAGCAAAACAGGAAAACTTTGCCAAGAAGTCAATTTCAAGGCTGGTAGACTTGTAGGCTGGTAGAAATAATAAAGTGTGCAGCTGGACAGGACTTTTGAACTTGAAGAGCCTCGTTAGTACGAAATAAATAGCCCTACGGCCAGGGGTTGCAGGCTACACAAAATACACAATTATCGCAGTTTATGTTGCTGTGTTGGGAATTGCGCTGTTAAAGGGTACATCAATGATAGCAGATGTCAGAACATTGTCACAATATGATGTTTTTCAGTAGCTTAACCTGAATCAAGATAACATGACACCTGTATTCTGTGTAGAATAGCCTATTAGTTGCCAAATGCATGAGACTTAATGAAAACGTGTATCGAAGCAATCCATTGGACCTTCCGTAGCCTAATTTTAGACGTCAATCGTCCGGTTTTCGACAAATATGAAATCAATTTACACGTGATCTTTTCCACCGACATAGCATTTTGCTTAATATTTAGTCTACCTTCATTAAGCTATCTTATTTATTCAACAGTTATTTTACGCTGTTGATATAATGAAGACAGGCACGCGTAGGCGAAGATGATCAAACTGACTGGTGTTAATTGGATTGGTCGAAGTCTTAACTTCGTGTTTTCGTAACGGCAAAATATGATGTGCTGGTGTTATGTGAAATTCGTTGCATTTATCATTTCCTTGTATTTTAATATCATGCTAATAGAGCAATATCTTATATATATATATATATATATATATATATATATATATAGAGAGAGAGAGAGAGAGAGAGAGAGAGAGACAGAGACCGAGAGTGAGTGTGTGCACTCATTACATTCTGTAGTACTGATTTAGCAACCTTTGCTGCATTCCACATGTAATTTATATTTTTACAATGTCCGCGGTTGCCTACTGTTATATTATGCAGCTAATTGCACAATACTTACCTTATAGATTAGCATTTGTATTGTTATGATTATTCACCAATTTAGTTTCTGTACAATTATAAATGAAAGACGATGTGCAGTGAAACCTAAAAGAATTATAATCACCATGATGAAGATTTGACTAAAATATTATCATTGTTTAAATTAAAATCTACAGTATGCGCTCCAACATTATTCACACAATTAACAAAGATAAACAAAAAAGGCTGTATAAATGAAATAATATAAGTACAGAGCTATATTTTAATTCTCAAACAAAGAACCCTTTTAATAGTGATTCAATGTAATCAAACTTAACACTTTTCTCAACTTGTAAATGCATTACCAAAAATGTGTCAAATATTTAAAGTGTTCAGTACATTGTGCTTTGCAAGGATAGTGTTATTAAATAATCTGTGGTTTAATAGTTTGAACATATTTTGTGGATATTTTAACATTTTTGCATACAGGATCTTACAAGATCCTTCAAATCTTTCAGTCTGTGCTTGTGGACTGCCCTCAATTCAAACCACGTATTTTTGATTGTACTCCAGGGCCGTGTCTAGGGGGGGCACGGGGGGGGGGCCAAATCGAGAAAAAATTTAATCCGACAATATGAAGTCGTCAGCAGGCTATTAGGGCTACAGACGATTCGGCCAATCATAAAAATGTCACATTGAAATAATATATTTTTCTAAAATCTGATTGGTTGGTTTGGCCATATAAAACATGGAGACTCAGCGAGAGAGAGGTCAGTTTCTTTGAACAATCCATGCTGTCTCTTTTTGATAACTGTAACTGTTACGCATTGCTTAGGATATAATATTCCCTAGCCTAGCTTACTCAGTGAGTTGGGGACATTTGATTTGAAATAGATTGATTACATATTGCATCTAGTTGTTATAGCTGCGATTCTGCGAAACATCTACAGCATTGCATTAGCTGGCTGCACGTGTATGTGCGCGCCCGTATGTGTGTGTGTGAGTATGTGTGTTAGCTAGCCTACTGCTGCGTGTTGGCTATGTCAGCCCTATTTTCCTCAAACTTTGGAATACTTCACATATATTAAAATACACTATCATATCTGCCTCTCTCTCTCTAATAATTTGGTATTATTGGGCATAAATAAAATTATCCTCCTATAAGATGAAGGGGGTGGAGGACGTTGGTTTAAAATGGAATAAAATGATCTTATCCACTAATATACTGATTAGCCTATACTTTAGCTTTATATGAAAGCATCTCAAATGTCATCTAGGGCTTTGAAAAAAAAAATCTTCAAAATGTTCATAAATTAAACATTTTATTTTTGAAAATGCCCTGTGTGAGGTTGTGTAGAAATGCAGGAAATTAGTTTTAAAAGGCTCAAATTTTTATGGGGAGGACTCCCAGACCCCGCTACTTCGTCCCCCACTTGTGCCCCACCAACATCTCTTCATGTCCCCCAAATCAAAGCAGTCTAGAAACTGCCCTGTCTGGAACCAGACAGCCATGGCAAAACAGTATCTTTTTGACCAGTTGAGGGTTATTCTGAGGCAAACTTTTGATTATTGTCTGCTGAAATGTCCATTTGCTGCCAGGTTTTTTCCCAAAATGTCTTCGTACTTGCTGCAGTTCATGATTCCATTGACTTTAACAAGAGCCTCAGGACCAGTAGATGCAAAACAACCATGGATGTTACGAGAACAGATTGGAACCAATCGCAGACACCAGAAGTAATTGGAATAGGCTTTATTCATGGTCGACAAACACAGGTCAATGTCCAGCAAACAGTGCAATAGAGGGCAGGCAGAAACATCGTCAAATCCAGGCAGGTGTCAATGTCCAGTGAACAGGACAATTAAAGGATGAGCAAAAGCGAAGTCCAGGAACAGGCAGGGGTCAGAACCGGAAAATCCGTCAGAGCAGGGGATCAGGAGGGCGAAGGGTAGGAGCAGGGCTAGGACAGGGAAGGGAAGGTGGGCAGGAGGGCTGGAGCAGGGCTGGACAGGAGCAAGCTGGACAGGCAGGAGAACAGGAACTGGACGGTTACACAGAACTGAGCACAGGAACTCGGAACAGGAAAGGAGCAGGCAGGAATCAAACGCTGGAAAACTGAGACAAACACAAATGCAGGGCACAAGACGATCTGGCAGAAAACACAGAAACAGAGGAGACTAAATACCAAACTAACGAATAAACAACGAGGACGAAACAGATGTGACGAAACGAATGAGAAAACACAATTCGGGTGCGGGGAAGTGGAGACACAAAATGGAGGGAGAGAAGGAAAACACGGAACGGACTACCAGATAGAAAATATATATAAATGGAACGTAGACTTAAGACGTGGAGGTACGGGACGTGACAGTATCCCTCCCCCCCTAGGGGCGACACCTGGCACCCTACCCTCCTGTAATGGACACCGGCGCAGGAATTCCTGGATCAGGGAGGGGTCGAGAATGTTCTGCTCTGGTACCCAACTCCGCTCCTCAGGTCCATACCCCTTCTAATTGACCAGGAATTGGCGTCCTCACCCTCTGCGCTGGACGTCCAGGAGATGGCGTACGGTGTAGGCCGGGCCACCCTCGATGAGTCGGGGGAAGGATCGGAGGGCTAAAACGAGAGGTGGAGACAGGTTTAACACGGGAAACATAAAACACTGGGTGGTTGCGGTGTAGGGGAGGTGGAAGGAGAAGGCAAACAACAGAGGGGCTGATTACACTGGAAATGGGGAAGGGGCTAATAAATCGGGGGGTAAGTTTTTTTACAGGTGGTCTGGAGGGGGATGTCCCGGGACATTTTTTGACCGACCTTGTACTTGGGAGCAGAGCGTTGACGACGGTCCTTCATCCTAGAGATGTGTTTGAGGAGAACAGACTGGGCACTTCATCAGGTCCTCCGGGCACAGGATACCAGGGTCTGCGCTGAGGGGGTCTCCACCTCCCTCTCCTCCTCTGGGAATAGGGGTGGAAGGTACCTCAGGCAGCAGAAGAACAGAGACATTCCCATGGAGGAGACAGGGAGGGACTTGTAAGCGTACTCAATCCAGCAAATACAGCTGGACCAAGCGGTGGGGGATCTCTCAGTGAGGCAGCGCAGGCCCTTACCCAGCTCTTGATTAAGACGTTCAGTTTGGCCGTTAGTGTGGGGATGGAATCCGGTGGAGAGGCCAGGGGTAGCTCCAATGAGCGCACAAAAGGAACACCTTAACCTGCTTGCAAACTGAGGCCCTCTGTACGAAATGACCTCCAGGGGAAGGCCATGAAGGCGGAGACATGCTGGACCAGCAGCTCAGCGGTCTCCTTGGCGGAGGGGAGTTTAGGCAGCGCCACAAAGTGTTTGGCTTTGAAAAAACGGTCTACAATGGTAAGGACCACGTTGTTCCAATCAGAAGCCGGCAGACCAGTGACGAAAGGTGCCAACTTGGAGGCATGGGCCCATGTAAACGATTGAGTGTGGGCCGACTCGGGAACAAATAGGTGAAAAAAGCTATGAAAAAAAGCAAATGAAGACGGGACAATGCGTCAAGCTTGATATTTTTGGATCCCGGCCGATAGGACAGAGTAAATTGGAAGCGGGAGAAAAATAGTGAGCCTGGCGAGGGTTGAGTCTTGGGGCGGAACAAAGATACTCCAGATTACGATGATCAGTCCACACAAGAAACAGGATGGAGGCCCCCTCTAGCCAGTGCCGCCACTCCTCGAAGGCCATTTTGACGGCTAATAACTCTGTCTCCGCTGCTGTAGTTTCTCTTGGCACCCGAGAGACGATGGGAGAAGTAGGCGCAGGGGTGCATTTTATTATCCCCCGCAAGCTGAGATAGCATGGCTCCCACACCAGTATTAGAGGCGTCCCACTACAAACAGCCTGCTGGGGTCAGGGAGCGACAAGACAGGAGCTGAAGAGAAACGTTGTTTCAGCTCGAGAATGGCTGAGCTGGCCTCCTTGGTCCAGCTGAAAGGCGTTTTGGTGGACTTGAGAGCTGTCAGGGGGCCGCCACAGAGCTGTAGTTGCAGATGAAGCGTCTGTAGAAGTTTGAAAATCCAAGGAAGCATTGTAGTTGTTTGTGGTTGTTGAGTTCCAGCCATTCCTGGACCGCCCTCACTTTTTTTGTATCCATCTTCAGCCTCCCCTTGGCAATAACGAATCCCAGGAACTGAACTGATAACTAATGGAACTCACACTTCTCCGCCTTGATGAATAACTGATTCTCAATGAGGCATGGAATCACTTAGTGTATGTGATGAATTTGTTCTTCAGGAGTGCGAGAGAACACAAGAATGTTGTCGAGGTAAACATATACAAACCTAGAGATCATGTCCCAGAGCACGTCATTAACCATCGCCTTTTTCTTTAGAAGGGGGTTCAGCCCCCACGGAACTGGCAGCAGAACTGAGGCAAGTGAGGTGACACTTGGGGTTCCAGCCAGTAATAATTCCCCTGGACTAGTCAATTTGGGGATTGTGCTTGGTGGGCTATGGTGATCCGAGCACCACAGGAACGAAAGGTGATTCCATAACATAAAATTAAATCTCCTCCTGATGATTGCTGGAGACCAGTATCTCCACAGTGCTGGTCTCTTCTCTGATCACTGCCAGAGGCGCCCCGGTAAGAGTGTTGGTGTGAAGAGGCGTCTTCATAGGGGCGGTGTGGATGCCAATCTGACGGACCAGGGCAGGGCAGATGAAGTTAGCGTCTGCTCCAGAATCGATAAGGATTTTAATAGGGAGCTGGGTCCCATTCCAGGTGAACAGAGCATGATGAGTGGGTCAGACGTGAGAGGTCAGGGAAGCGGCTGTCAGGACCTCCTTTTTCGCAGGGCGTTGCCTTTGACTGGGCAGTTTTGGATGAAGTGATCTGGACCCCGACAGTGCAGGCATAGATCACTGGAGAGGTATCGCTGATGTTCTTGAGGTGTGAACCCGGCACAATTCACTTGCATCGGTTCAGGTGGGGCGGATGGTTCAGGAGAAACTGGACGACTGAATCGGCCAGGAGCAGGAGAGGAGCAGGAATAGGACGGGAAAAGGCAGGCGGGTTAGTGGACTGGTTTGTAGAGGCATCACGACCCGCCTTCTCCCTCTGGCGCTTACGCAACCGATTGTCCACTTTAATGGACAGGGAGATCAGGTCATCCAGGGAGCTGGCGTTGTCTCTTGCCACTAACTCATCTTTCAGAGCCTTCTTCATTCCATTACGGTACGCTCCCTGGAGTGCCGCATTATTTCAGCCAGACTCCACAGCCAAGGTCCGCAACTCCATTGCGATCTCGGCAGCACTGCGGGACCCCTGGCGAAGATGGAGGAGGCATTGAGTGGGATCCCTTCCGCATACAGGGTGGTCGAACACTTTTTTTCATTTCAGAGATGAACGTCAGGTAATGGGAACTGGCAGGGAGCTGACTGTTCCAAATCGTGGTGCCCCAGTCCCGTGCACTTCCCCCAAGACAGGCCATCATGAAGGTGATCTTTGTTCGGTCAGTGTGGTAGGAACCGGGTTGCATATTGAAAACGAGATCGCACTGCATTAGGAAAACCCTGCATCTCCCCAAATCGCCGTTGTAGCTTTCCGGATGGGGAATGCGGGAGGACTGGGTGGTGCCGCAGGAACTGGAGGAGGCAAGCTGGTGGAGAACTGCGAGACCTGGGACCCCATCTGACCCACTTGGACGGAGATGGACATCAGGGTCTCCATAACGTCTCGCAATAGTTGGCCGTGCTGACCAATGACTGCCCCCTGGCAGGCGATGGCGTGGTGGATTTGTTTTGTGTCTGCTGGGTCCATCTTGGCCAGATCGTTCTGTTACGAGAACTGATCGGAACCAATCGCAGACCCCAGAAGTAATAGGAATAGGTTTTAATCGTGGTCGACAAACACAGGTCAATGTGCAACAGAGGGTAGGCAGAAATGTAGTCAAATCCAGGCAGGGGTCAATGTCCAGTGAACAGAGCAATGCAGGATGAGCAAATGCAAAGTCCAGGAACAGGCAGGGGTCAGAATCTGTCAGAGCAGGGGATCAGGAGGGCGAAGGGTAGGAGCAGGGCTAGGACAGGGAAGGGAAGGTGGGCAGGAGGGCTGGAGCAGGGCTGGACAGGAACAGGCAGGACAGGAGCAGGCTGGACAGGCAGTAGAACAGGAACTGGGGTACACGACTGGACACAAAAACTCGGAACAGAAAAGGAGCAGGCAGAATTAAGCGCTGGAAAGACTGAGACAAGCACGAATGCAGGGCACAAGACGATCTGGCAGAGAACACAGAAACAGAGGAGACTAAATATTAAACTAATGAAGAAACAATGAGGAACAGGTGCGACGAAATGAATGAGAAAACACAATTCAGGTGCAGGTAAGTGGAGACACAAAATCGAGGGAGAGAGGGAAAACGGTAACACGGAACAGACTAACAGATAGAAAATACATATAAACGGAAAAACCAGACGTAGACTTAAGATGTGGAGGCACAGGACGTGACACCTGGAGCCTATCCCAGCATGCATTGGACATGTCGCCAATTCATCAGAGGGCACACACATCATTCACTCACACACTCATACCTATGGGTAATTTAGAGTTTCAAATCCTAACCTGCATGTCTTTGGACTGTGGGAGGAAACCGGAGTACCCGGAGTAAACCCACGCAGACACAGGAAGAACATGCAAACTCCACACAGGAAGGCTCTCGGCCGGGATTCAAACTCTGCACCTTCTTGCTGTGAGGCGTGCCGTGCCGCCCCGGTTTTACTGTCTATCTGTAAGAAGCTGATTGTATTATGCATTTTGTGTTTTACAGTTACTTTAACCACATTCAGTGTACCAGAGAAGAAGTCCAACTGTCCGCTTGGCTATTTCCCATGTGGAAACCTTACCAAATGTCTTCCGCAGCTCCTACACTGTAATGGTGAGGATGACTGTGGCAACCAGGCAGATGAAGAATACTGCGGTGAGTTTCTCCAGTTGTCTCCGAAAGGGTGCCCCTGGGAATTTATATATACAGTATATATGTGTATACAGGTGCAGCTCAAAAAATTTGAATATCGTGAAAAAGTTCAATATTTTTTGTCACTCATTTCAGAAAGTGAAACTCATATATTATATAGATTCATTACACATAGAGTGAAATATTTCAAGCCTTTATTTCTTGTAATTTTGACGATTATGGCTTACAGCTAATGAAACCCAAAATTCAGTGTCTCAGAAAATTAGAATATTTTGCTTTAGCATATTTTTAAAGTATCATATTTAATATTTGGTTGCATATCATTTGCATGCTGTTACTTCCTGAAGTCTGTGACCAATCAACATCAAAAGACTCTTGATATCTTATTTTCAGGTACTGTTACAAGCGATACTATAACCTCTCTGCATTTGAACTGATCTCTATGGGAATTTGGCAGTGAGACTAGATTCAGCTGTAAATTACACTGGTACAGTATGGAACACATGGCTGGCTAAATGGCTGTAAGTCATCAAGGGTCTGAGCTATCGAACGAGCCCCAAACCATCACTCTGTTGCCAGATATGAAGTAGATGTGGATGGATCACTGCAAGGGTTATTTCTCCTGACTCATTTTCCTATAGAACTCTATAAGGAAAAAAGTCTGGAGAAACAACCCTTAAAGGGATCCATCCACATCTACTCCATATCTGGCCGCAGAGCGATGGTTTGGGGCTCGTTTGATACCTTAGACCCTTGATGACGTACAGCCATTTCGCCAGTCATGTGTTCCATACTGTACCAGCGTAATTTACAGCTGAATCTAGTCTTACCCCCCAATTCTCATAGAGATCAGTTCAAATGCAGAGAGGTTATAGTATCGCTTGTAACAGTACCTGAAAATAAGATATCGAGAGTCTTTTGATGTTGATTGGTCACAGACTTCAGGAAGTAACAGCATGCAAAGGATATGCGACCAAATATTAAATATGATACTTTAGAAATATGTTAAAGCAAAATATTCTAATTTTCTGAGACACTGAATTTGGGTTTTCATTAGATGTAAGCCATAATCATCAAAATTACAAGAAATAAAGGCTTGAAATATTTCACTCTATGTGTAATGAATCTATATAATATATAAGTTTCACTTTCTGAAATGAGTGACAAAAAATATAGAACTTTTTCACGATATTCAAATTTTTTGAGCTGCACCTGTATGTACATAATCTTGTAGTCTCTGTGTTTGCAATAAGTATACAGAACATTTACTAATATTTATTTCAGCCCCAAAAAATATGCTGTGGTGGTGCTAAGACCAAAAAGTATAATTTAGATTAACATCATCTCTCAAGCAAATCTTGAGTGAAAAAAGTGCTGATTTTTCTTAATCCAAAAAATGAAAACAAACTAATTTTGCTGGATATTTTTTGTATGCCAAAGTCAGCAGGGTATAAAGGGGGCACATTTACTGCTGTTATGAGTCTGCAGGTTTAGAGTTTCTATCCATAAATGCCTCACATAAGATCAGTATAACTGCACTCCTATTTCTAGTTTTTTTAATGTGTCATCATAGCCTTGTGAGCAAACTTCTCCATAGTTAATAAAGAAGGCATCTGGTACTGGTCAATTCTGTTGTGGTCAAGTGTTTTCCTGGTGGTGATTATCTGACCCTAAAATGTCTGCGGCAAAGATATGTACATTTCAGAGCATGGCAGTATTTGTCCAGCTTTTTGAGTATAATCTTAAGGCTTTTATCCTATGAAACTGTTCTCTGTTCACAGCCTTGCACAGCTTTTCACAGGAAAATGTTCAGCATAAAATCCACTCTCACAGTCCTTTAAACTCTACTAGAGTGCATGTTGTCCCTATTGGATTCAAATTAACTGCTTGAGTTGATTTAGCACACATGTCTCATGTCCTCTTGTGGTGTTATTACATTGAATTATTTAGTTTCAACCTAGTCTAAAATGGAGGATGTACAGGGAGTTGAGGGTTTTAAATATGAAGAGGTGAATGAATAAAATACTGGCTGTAATCATCTGCAAAACATCCATTTTGCTTCTTATAAAGTGGTGGCACCAAGGGGGTTGCAGCTAAAACTAGAAACACATTTAAAACAGTATTACACCATGATTTACACAGTGTTTTGAAAGTGCCTTCATATTTTTAATATAAAACTGCTCCTTCATTCTTTCAAGCATCTGAGTGTGCCATCCTCTTAAAATTGGGAACTCTGAGTCATACTATTACCATGACAGTCATTAGGTAAATCTTGGCAGCAATACACCATGGCAGCTGGTGTGACTGGGATTGTTGCTCCATCAAAAAAATTAAACATACCCCATATTGCAGTCCGAACCAATGAAATAAGTTTAGGATTATAATTTCGTTTCTGAATTGTACACTGGGCCATATATTTTATTCAACCCACAGGAATGTGCATGCACATTTCACCGTCATTTTAAACAAAGGCAAAGCTGACCAGAAGTAAAATATAAATTATAATTTTTTAAAAGGGTATGTAGTGAACTTCAGCTGATAGTGACCCTTGGCCTGCATTTCCTCATTAAAAGCTTGCAGTTTAATGTAGGATGAAACACAGAAGCTTAGTTCCTGCCTGTAATAGGTTAGCATCACCTTTGTACACTTTGCATTCAATCAGGTGCTAACATTTCACACCCTCTCTCTGGACCACTCAGGCTGGAGGGGCAGGCGGTGGAACAAGTCGAGATCTTTAAATACCTGGGCACTGAGATCGACCACCACCTGTCCTTCACACAACATGCGGATGGGGTCTACAAAAAGGCCCAACAGCGCATGTTTCTCCTGAGAAGGTTGAAAGGCTTTAATGTCAGGCGGGATATTTTAACAGCAGTATACCGGTCACTCGTCGAATCAGCCCTCACATTCAACATTGCATCCTGGTACAACTTCCTCACAAGTGAAAAGCGAGAAAAATCTCACAAGAATCATCGAGCATGCAACCAAAATCACCGGCACCACTCAAACCCAACTGTCGGATCTTTACAGTCGCGCAGTAAAAAGACAAGCAGACTCCTTCACTATGGATCCTTCACACCCCCTTCACCTCCTTCTCCTTTCAGTTACTCAGGCCGCTTCAGAGCACCTCAGGTCAAAAAAGAGAACTTACAAAAACTCTTTCATTCCCACTGCAATATCCATTTTAACTAAGGCCAAATAGACTGTCACTACTTTTTAATGCGGTTTTGCACACTTGCTCGTATTTATTTGGAATTGTTTGTGTTTTAATGTCATTTTATGTGAGTTTTTTATGGGTGGGAGTTTTTTTATGGGTGTATGTTTTTATGTTGTTTGTGGGCCCCTAACCTAAGAAAATTTTCTAGCATTATGTGATAGACAATGAAGTTTTTTAAATTGAATTGAATTGAATTGAACAGGGTATCTTTTTTCAAAGTGGTGTGCTGCTTAGTGCCAAGCCATTGCAAACAGATTTAAGGTAATTACCAAACAAAGGTAAGACCTCTATTTTCCATATTTGTTGCTTCTGATTGGCACTGCAATACAGTGTTGATATGAATAAAAACTCATTGGACGGCGCTCATTGGGCCATGCAGCAGGATAATGATCCGAAACATATATACTGCCAAAGCAACCAGGAAGTTTTTGGGCCAAAAAATGACTGGCCAAGTCAATCACCCAACCTCAATCCAATTGAACATGCGTTTCATGTGCTGAAAACCAGACTGAAGGTAAAAAGCCCCCAAAACAAGCAAAAACTGGACAGCTGCAGTACAGGCCTGGCTGAGCATCACCAGGGAAGATACCAAGCGTCTGGTGATGTCTATGGGTCGCAGTGACTTGAATAATTGGCTTGACTTAATTTTTAGGTATAAGAAAACCAGCATTACTACTGGCCTCCAGGGCCAGATTTCAGTATCACTGATCTACAGTCTACATAGAAAAATGTTCATTTTGCACTATTAATTAATATCAGATGCATCTGGTAGTCTACCACTGAGCCAACATGCATATCTTTAGAAAAATACAGAATCCCAAAATCAAATTTTATGAGGCACATTATGAAATATAAATATATTATACAAACCCCAATTCCAAAAAAGTTGGGACAGTGTGTAAAATGCACATAAAAGCAGAAAGCAGTGATTTGTACATTTTCTTTTACATATATTTAATTGAAAACTTTACAAAGAAAAGATATTTAACGTTTTACCTTATCAACTTTATAGATTTTTGTAAATATACGCTAATTTCCTAATTTGATGCCTGCAACACATTCCAAAAAAGTTGGGACAGGGGCAAAAAAATACTGGGAGGTTCATAAAACACCTGTCTGGAACATTCCACATGTAAACAGGTGATGCTATCATGACTGGGTATAAAAGGATATCAAAAGACTCTTGATATCTTATTTTCAAGAACGCTTACAAGCGATACTATAACCTCTCTGCATTTGAATGGATCTTTGGGAATTGGGGGGTGAGACAACATTAAGCTGTAAATTACACAGGAATAGTATGGAACCCATGGTTGGCTAAATGGCTGTAAGTCATCAAGGGTCGGAGGTATCATACAAGCCTCAAACCATCACTCTGCTGCCAGATATGCAGTAGATATGGATGGATCACTTTAAAGGTGGTTTCTCCTGACTCATTTTCCTATTTAACTCTATGGAAAAATAAGTCAGGAGAAACAAGCCTTCAAGTGACTAGTACTTCAAGCTTAACTAGTACTTAACAGTGCATCCTGTTGTGCTTCATAGGAGATAACAATGGATGGCCTAATCTGTTTGACAAATATTTTGGAATCCTCAATAATGAATTTGGAACCAAGTCCAACAAATGCTGTAAGTATAAATGTTTTTTTTGTAGCATTCAACAATAACTTGGTGAAAGTAATGAACAGGAACTTTAATGGAATTGCTATAATCACAGTATGGCCTATGTTTCTACAGTAGGTTTAGCAGTGGTGGCACATGCATATTCAAACCTGTCCTATCACAGAGAAAGTTAATATGCTGTCTATTCCTTCTGACAATCTATTCGGGAAGATGTCTTCAAAGGGAGCCTTTCTACTTGTTTCTGATTGATGTCATAAACAGATTGGAATGAAATAGAGATCTGTGGGGAGAATCCGATAGGACCAAGCGATAAGAATCATTTCCAGATAAGAACCATTCTGCAGAAAACACAATGTGGAGGTATATGTATTTTTTTCTCAATATTAGCCAGAGGACTTCCAAGTGCTTTTCAGAAAAAAATGAGTTCTTCATCAAAGGACAGTCATTGAATTGTGGAGGATTCTTGTTTTGACCAAGATTACTTGTGCCCATTCTATTATTATCAGGGCGAGATGGTCGGAGGACCAGACACGACAGGTAGGATTCTTAAAGTGACCATGAAGGAACACCAATAGAAGGGAGAATACTTTGTGAAGAAGAATAGGGCAAAAGGAAAAACTAAGACCAGACCGCAGCTCTCGTCCCGAGAGAATTAGGGGAGCGGCTGGGAAAACAGAAAGAACAGAACGCGACCCGCAAAACTGACGGGCGAGATCTCGTGGTAACGAGAGAGAAAACAAAACAAAATAATAAACACCTCAACTCTCAATCAGGACAGATATCAAAACGAGGTAGATGAGAAAACTGAAAAACAACCCAAAATGGGTGAAACAGTAAAATAAAGAAATAATCTCCACCCTCTCAAGAGGAAGAGAGGAAAATGAGACTAGTAAATAGTAGAGAGAGACTTCTAAGAACTAAAGCACAAGCGAACAAGTCCCGCGTTGTCCTTACAAATAGGTATGAACAAAGTGGTCCACAGCAAGTGCAAACACCTATACCATACCAGCTTTCTATGTCAAGGTTAGACAATATGGAAGCACCTAACCTGGAAGGCACAGAGGTTAAATAGCCGGCGGAAACACAGGACAGGTGTAATCGCTGAGTGCAGGAATAGAATGAAACCCCAGTATGGAACAGAGAAAACAAAAGAAAGGGCGGCCTGCAGGAAGGCGAGCACAGAGAGGGGAAAGGCTCCCTAACCATGACAATTATGTACCATGGGTGTCATGGTTCGTGGGTTATTTTTTCTTTTTCCGTTGTGGTTCTCATCTTGTTTCCCCCTATTGAGAATCTATTGGATTTTTTCCACGTTCCAGTCCGGGGTTTTGCTTCCCCGTTCTCGTTATTCATTTCACCTGTCCTTCTACCTGCGGGGTATTTAAGTTCCTCACTTCCGCTTCCTCGGTGGTTCTTTGTCATTTCATATTACATTGAGCCAGGTATAGCCAGGTACAAGCGACTTTGTGATATTAAACTTGTTTTATGTTCACCAGGGACTTGCTTCATAGCTTTATCTTTTCAGGTATAGGTTTATCCACTCCTGTAAGCTTCACTGTGCTATTTTGTCCGTGCTGTTCTCACTGAGACAGTTTCACTTTTGTTTCACCTTCTTCTGGCCGTGTTAGGTTTACATGTCGAAGGTGTTCTTTTCTTTTTCGGTTTCCCGTGTTAGCTCTAGTATTGAGCTCGGAAGACTTAGTTTTGTGTTTTTACTCATGTTTCGAGTTCGCCCTGTTTTCCTGGGTTGTTTTAGCTTCTAGGATTATTTATTTTATTTTCCACCCTTTTGGGGTTTAATCTATTTGTGGTCCTCACCGTTTGTGAGTCACCGTTTCTGATCCCCATTTCCCATTGCGTTTGTCCGCCACTGGAAACCATCACTATGGGATTTTGAAAAATGCAGACAGCACCAAATATTTTGCATCATCAGATGTACTAGTTCGCTCGGGATTTTCCTTTTCACGTTCCAAATGTTTTTATCATTATAATTTACATCCATACTATTTTTACCAATACAGTCTCTTAATAGTTTTGTTTTTGTTGTTGTTTGTACTAGTTTTCAACCTGCTGTATTTGTAGTTGTTTGTGCAAATGCAATATTTTCAGGTGTGATTGTACACCACTGTGAATCTAATCAATGTTCCTCTTCATTCAAATATTTTATTTACTTCTGCAAAGTCCTTTTAATTAACTGGCGCCTGGTACTTAAATCCGCCTTTATTAGATTATTCCAATCACGGAAGCTCTGGGAACAAATTGATTTTAAAATTAATTTTGTGAAGATCTCTTATGGGGTCTTTTAAGTACTAGTGAAATTAATAAATTTGAGAAGCAAAAAAACAGTGGCATTTGCTCAAGAATTTGTGTATACTTCTGAACACTTTTGTGTTTAAATAATTAAAATATTTATAATTTCGGAGTAACACATTTAAGCAAGTTACTTTATGTACACAGCACTTTTTAATTCACGTGTATACTTGCCAAACTCATAATGTTGTGTAAACAGGGCAAAGGAAGCACATAATTAAACCTCAAAAAAGGAAGACTTAATTGTGTAGGCCCTACCTACTGTTTCTCGTGTCACACAGGGAATTTTACATTTAAGCTTGTCTTTCTTTCGTTGCTGCTCACAAAAGCGCCAAGTAACAAAAAATAAGTTAACCGTGGCATGAATCTGTTTTTACAAGAACAAATCTTAAGTGCGGTCAGATTCAATCCGGGCTGTTAGATAAGTTGGCCATTTTCGGAGAAAGTCTCCTGTGCTGTTCTGTACCCCTCTCTGCCAGTGCTCGGGGCCGTCCCTGACCCGTGCCTGTGCAGAGGCCTGGAGCTGGACTGTGACGGCGCCCTCCTCCGAAGCGTCCCGACAATTTCCACTAACGTCACCATGATGTGAGTACGGGGTCCGCTGCACCCACATGCAGTCTGTCACTCATCTGTTCCGACAGCCTATTGGTACTGAATACCACAGCCTTCACTATAGGGGAGAGTGCAGGCATGCATGTGCACAGCAAAAATGTCAGTGTAAATCTAACACTGCTGGTTTACATTTAACACCCTAGGGTGTTTATATGAGACCACAGACTCAAATTTACACCAAGATATTTTGCTATATGTGCCCTCCTTGGAGGTATGTGATGTCAGATGCCGCTTCTAGCTTCTGTTGACACCATAGATGGCAAGTCACTTCACTTCACTCAGTTGACCACTGGTGTCACTGCTGCGCGAATATCCCTGCCTACTGAAACCCTACATACTAGTGCAACGCTTCAGCCAATTGCTAGTCACCCTGTTAACACTGGTATGGTTTGGATTCGATACCGCACTATGAGGCTCATCCATGCGCTAGAACTGTGCTTTAACAAGATGAGCCACCCAGCACCCCCTGCATAAACTATTACTTTTTTGGGGGGGGTATGCACTGTTCTGAGCTGTTGAGTGGCTACTCCTGTTAAAGCATTGTTCTACTGTATGGATAGGCCACACAACTGGTATCCAATTCTGACCAATCAAAGCTGACTGTGGCCAGCAGGCCCACAGCGTGCAACATAATTGGACATGGCTCGGCCCAGAGAAGGGTGGGATTTCAGGCAGTAGGACGACCATGTATCGTCATGCACCAGACACCAGGTCAATCGGGCACAGACGCAGTCTGCCTGCAAGAGCTGCACATTAAGTATATTTTATTTTTGCACAAGTTTGAGAAGCAACAGCTTGATATCAGCGCTTTCAAAGGAGGTAACAAGCTTGTCCGCACTCTCGCATATTGGCAGATGAGGCTGCAGCACAAACACAAATTGGGCTTTACAAACTGAGAGAAAACATGGCTAAAATTATTTTTTCCCTCAGTGTCATACTTTGCAAGCTAGTGAAGCTACCAATTACTTCACACTAGAAGAAGTTGAACTACAGCAAAGCTACCCTAGTTTGGTTAACTAAAGCTACTTAGAAAAAGTAGTTCAAACTACTGATCAAATTGACAATGTAAATGTGATTTGAAATTATAACAAAATATAATATGAAAAAGTCGTATGCCAGCAAAAAATGCCACTCAATTGAGTGTTGTTCACATGTCATACATGAACCAAAAAAATAAAATACCCCACTATTCATGGGAAAGTGCAAGGAATGTCAGCTTTGGTTTTATATACAATGTCCATCAGTCAGACACCTGCCTTCCAAAAACTAGAGTCCAGGTGGGGGTATTGCACCAAGCAGGATTACTCTTCTAACTTCTAAAATCGCATGCAACAACTTCTCTGAACATGTGTTAATAAATAGCAATAATCAATACTTATTACTAATTGACACCTAATATATTCAAGTTTAGTTTTACAAATTCAGATTCAAAACATTAAAAACTATAGTTAAATATTTTTCACAGGTGAGCTGACAATACAGCTTCCTGGAATACCCCTGAGACCTAAACCTGTCCTAAACAAAACAATCTCATCTGGGCTTTTCACAAGGACAAAATTGCACATTGTAATTTCAGTTGTTAACTACACATAGAAATGGCAAAAAAAGTAATTTAACTAGTTGAATCACTATGCAAATATGAATGTAGTTGAACTACCAGCAAGCTACTGCAAAATGTAGTTAAACTACTAGTTTAATACATATTATTCACTACTCCCCAACACTGCAAAAAGATGAGACGTACATCTTTGAAAGCTGCACAACTTCAGCTGGAGGACTTTTGAAAATAAATAACCGATTAAATAAACGGTCACAGATTTGGAGATAAAGCGATAAAGAGACAGAGATACCAGTTCACTGTAGCTCTTTAAACATGCGGAGCACCGTTACGGTCAATATGATGACACGGCTCAGGGTTTTCTTTCTAGCACCTAATCGCTTGTCACCATTCCAGGTCTCTACAAAGAAACGGGCTGAGGAAGCTCAATGCTGATATATTCTATAAGTACCAGAATCTTCAGAAACTGTAAGCCATCTTAATTCTGTCGTTTATTACGTTTGAATGTTGAATCAGTTTATTGGGAGAAGGGCCAGCAGTATGTCATGCTGGTTTGTGAACTGAGTTGTGTTGCCAGGTTACCGGTTTTAATCCTGTCACTGTGTTATAGCGCAGTAGCCTTGAGCAATATACTTAACTAGCATTTTTCAGTAGCTACGCTGCTGTATAATATAATAATCTATGAAATGTTTGCTATGCATGAATATCCTATTTTGAATAGGGATAGGGAAAGTTTTGTGTTACATAATGCTTTCGATTTTCATCTTGCCTACCTGTAGAATTAATCAGGAATGTTTAATTTGGCCTCTTTCATGACTGCATTTTACAGACTGGGGGGATGTCTTGAATTCTCTTTATGTATGTATTTATTTATTTATTAACTGAGAAACAGTATTGTACCTGGGAATCCAGGCAATTTTTTCAGGGAGGAATCTTTATCATTTAAATTCTTTAGAATATAATTTTTTAAATGAGAAAATGACCCTGGTTGGGGAAGAGCGGAAAGGTTGTTTTGAAGAGAGGGGCTGCATCCGAAGACTCGAGACTTATGTCCTTCTTTCCTTTTTTATACCTGCTCTATAGAACAGGGACAGGTGAAAGCAACATGGTAGATACCTCACCTTGTCAATCAGTAGTTACATTACATTACATTACAGTCATTTAGCAGAAGGCTTTTATCCAAAGCGACATACAATAAGTGCATACAGAAACGTCATCGAAGTAACAACAGAACAGATAAGAAAGCGCATCCTTCCCATAACGCAGCAGCTATCCCTAGTAATGAACATTGAATGTAGTTCATGGTAAGCTGTGGGTAAATCAGCTATACTACAATTCTATTCTAAATACCATTATAAACGTCAACAAACAGTTAAACAAGGATGGGAAGGAGAATGCTACCTCAGATATTTCAGACGAGGCCAGGGACAATTAAACATTTGCAGTCTGCAGGTGGTACCGGCTGGTTCTGCGTTAGTTTTAGTCCTTGGAAATTGCCTATGTAGTCAGTGTCTCACAGTGCCACCTAGAGGCTACCGCAAGGAAAGACCCTGTAGCAATTTTTTTTTAAAGCAATAAAGGTTGTTTGACCTGATATTTACTTTTGATACAATAACTAAATATGTAAAAGCATATTTGTTTTTTTTGTTTTTTTTTACTATAATTCACACGATATACTTTGTTTTGTAGATATCTTCAGCACAATAGGATTCGAGTTGTGAACCCACAAGCATTCAGGGGACTGTATAATCTAACCAGACTGTGAGTTCCACAGAGCTTCCGCAGGCTTTTTTCTATTCTTTACTGCTTTGCATGCAAATTCACACTCCTTTTTTTCCCATTGTCAATTTTTCTGAACATTAACTGCCATTTTATTTGTCTGACTAATTGTCCAAAGTTACAAGCTCATCTGGAGGGAATGTTGTTTTACCATTGCCGTCAATTATAGAGCTGGAGATCAGGTCAAATCCTCAGGGTGCCCTGGCTTCATGAGAGCCCTTAGATCCTCTCTAATAATCTTACCTGAGAGTTACACCCCCGCTCTTTCTAACACGTCTCAAACCCACACAGGGACTAGCACTTGATGCCAAGTCGCATGAATATGAATTTCTGTTTCCCGTGCGGTATTTATATTTGGCCTTTGATGATTCACAGTCAAGAGGCGCAGTCACAGAGCTCTTGATTACTGATGTTTGAGAACTTTCAGTCTGTGTTGCGATTCATGATTAAAATGTGTTTTCCCCCACTATGGATTGGTATTAGATGGTATTTTTATATAGAAAAAAATAGAAGCGCATTAAAATGACTCATCAGTCACTATATATTCACGCTATATGTGCTGTGTATGACCTTTGTTCATGCTGGAAGCATATGTGCTTCATCTGAAATATATCTTGACTCTCATTAGTACATGCATTTAAAAGCACACTGTATGCTCTGTTGGCCTGCCAAGCCTTGTTACAGAAAGCAAGAGGTTGTCTCTTCACCTTAATATCCAGGCTGCACTTCAAAGTGTGGTATAATATTAATGTGGTATATTTCGCTGACAGTTCGACTGTGCAGGGAGTACAGTGTTTAAAAGCATTCCAAAACGGGCCTCACATCAGCAGACTGTAAAATATGAAACTTGCAGTTTCACCCCAATGCCCTGTTGGGAAGCAGACGTTTCACTTTGCGTTGGTGCAATGCGTATGGCATGGCAAATGCAGATTGGAAAGATTCTGTAAGGGAATGCTACTGCAAACATTCCAGTCTATGTGAGCGCTTCTCTTCTCCGTCTAAAGGAACTGAACTGAACTAAACTGAAAAGAAAATTCTTGCATTGCAGTTTGTTGTGTGCTGTCATTGAATGTTTTTTTCTCGTGACCAACCTTCCCCTTAAAGTCCAAGCGATTCACATGGAAACGGTTTATAAGACGAGATACCTGATCACGAAGGACTATGTTTTTTTTTCAACTCAAAGCTGTAAATACGTTAGACCTTTTCCACGGCCGAATTTAATAACACATGACTTGACTAGTCTTGACTCGACTTTTTCTCAGTGATCAATCATGTCTATATATAATAAATTTTCTGTCTTTGTTTTACTTGTTTAGCTCATTTTATGTTGTCTCCTTAGCATTGTTTATTTAACTGTTATTTAACATTGTGTCTTCATTCGTACATTCCAGTGCTTTTGTATCGTGTCTGCTGCTCTCTGATCCTTTTTTGGAAAGGGCTTTAAGCATGCTTTATGTAAAGTATTGTGTAAATATAGAGTGATTCGAATTTTTTTAATAAGTAATGTTTGAGTAAACGGCCAGCACTTCACACAACAGCACAATTTTTTTAGTAACAAATGTTTGATAAATATAGGAATACTCACATCAGCTGTGTGTATTCATCATCTCATAAATTAATATTGGCTGTGTTTTTTTTTCCAGATATTTGAGCTACAATAAGATATCCATGTTAAAACCTGGAGTGTTCCAGGATCTTCATAAACTTGAATGGTTGTAAGTTTTCCCAGCACTTCCTATTTTTAAATTACTATGCTAGATGCTATTATGAATTAATATGCTTGTTTTCTTGCACTCACTATTACCTTTGCATAGTAACTTGCTCAATATAAAATAAACTCTCATAAAGTATTTTTTAACTCTAAAAGCGTGCATTTAGTCCCTCTCGTGCTCATACGTATCAACTAAGAGTTGAGTTTGATTCAGTTAATTATGAGCTTATTAATGATAAGCTGCATTTGCACAAGACAAACTACTTTGCTCTGTTTGTTCAAACAGTATCCCTTTCTTAGATCATTTCCATCATCAATTATTTTTCCATTGATCACAGGATACTGGAAAATAACAAAATCAACCAGATTTCCTCTCTGACATTCTCTGGGTTACGCTCCCTGGTCCTTTTGTAAGCATCTTGTTTCAGCTTGTTTCATATTGTCTGCATTGTTCCACAGGCTCACAGATATATCGAGTTTAAACTTTATTGTGTAAAGGTTGAAGTGGTTAAATGTCATTTAAGGCTAAATGTCTTCACTGTTATTTGAAGATTGAGAGAAAGATTAAAATAGTCGTATTTAAGTGTACATTTTAATATATTTAAAAATGACGAAAGCTCACTTGACACACAGTGAATTACATGAGTGGCTTTGTTTTATGTTTAGAGTCTTTCTTAATAATGCTCTCAGTCAGCTGCATGACAAGGCTATCTGCCTGGAGATGCCCAAACTGAACTGGCTGTGAGTCCCGCCATCTATTCAAAATATCACACAGTCACAGAGACACACACAGACACACACACACACACACACACATACAGACACACACACAGACTGGACTGATGAGTGAATGATTTTAAAGTTTGCATGCAATAGAAATAGTAATAGTTTGCAGTAATAATGTGACATTTTAGGATAACACAACACTTTGCACTTTGGGCAACCAGGTAAAAGTCAGTAATAATCTCTCTCATCTGTTCTAATTTTTCAGTGATATGGAAGGAAATCAGATTGAAAGTGTTGGCAATGTGACTTTCTCCTCTTGCAAAATGCTAACAGTGCTGTAAGTGTTTCGTTGCCTAATTTCTTAAGTAAAAATCTCCAAGTCCTTCACAGTACAAGTTTTATTTCAAAAAACACAATGGAAAACCCACTGATTAATACAATAAGTAAACTTCTGTTAGTGTGTTTAGTAAGTTAGTTTAAAGGCTGAGATGGTCTGAATAGGACGTCTGGTCAGGTTGATTACTTCAGAAACAAGATGCTGAGAGCAGAATGTCTCATAGCACATAGCTGTGGTAAGACTCACGCTTATAAATGTTGAAAGGAAAAACCTTGCCTGAACTGCTTCTTAGTTCTTGTATGTGATTTGTGAACATGAAAACAGAACCACGGTGTTGCAAAAACCTATGTAATGAGACAAAGTGTGAAGGCATAGTAGTAATAGAAGCTTTTGGAATAGGAGCTTTTGCTCTGATACATTTTTCAATGTCAAAAACTGACAAATATATGAAAGAAATGTAATCACCCTAACTACTACCCATTTTTTACCCACCTCGCACCCCATTAGGGTTCTACAGCGAAACCGAATCAGTCGCTTACATGAAAATGCTTTCTCGCCGCTACAGAATCTTGGGGAGCTGTAAGTTCTCATTCAGCTTGAAAGCTTTTTTTTTAATCAATTTAGCTAGCTGATCATTTCCAACTGTAGGTTTAAGGTGAATGCAGTGTTATTGAAAGCACTGGAAACACTGCACACATAGTTTATTTAAGTGTATAGAATAGAATTTATATAATATCATTTAATAAAAACAGAATAAGAAATTTAATCAAATGGACTAAATCAATTTGAGAAGAAAGTTGTATTTCTTGTTAAATGTTGTGAACATTATCGTGTTGTATGCTATATTAGAAATGCTTTTTAGATTACATTGTTATAATGTCTTGTATTTATTTCCATGTTTTCTCACAGAGATTTGTCAAATAACCAGATCAAAACAATTCCCCCAAATCTATTTGTTGATCTTGGTGAGCTCCTACAGCTGTAAGTGTGTTATGTTGCGTATTCACAGAATACATTGAAAAATATATCATCTGTAGTATATCATATATATATAGCTTGCATTTCAAAAACCACATCTCCAATGGTTTAATTTAGAGCTTAATTAATAGAGCTTTTTCAAACCAATACAATGGCCAATTGGAGCTGTGTCTGTACATCAGTGGAATCACTGAGAGGTTTTTATATTTTTTTGAAAGAAATTTATACTTTTAGTCACCAAGGTAGCATTAAATACAGTGAAGACATTGATAATGTTACAAACTACTATTTCTTTTCTATTTCTACATTAGCAATTGTAGCCATTTTTCCACATAGCACCCCCCCATTTTAGGGCACCAAAAGTAATTAAAATACATTTAAATAAAGCCATTATATTTAATGTTTGGTTGCATATCCCTCCATACCAGGGGGGAGTATGTGTAAAAATGGCTACAATTGCTAAAGTAGGAATAGAATGAAATAGAAATAGTAGTTTGTAACATTATCAATGTCTTAACTTTTTTTGATCAATTTAATGCTACCTTGAATAAAAGTGTCAATTTTTTTCAAAAGCATAAAAATGTCTCAGTGATTCCAAGCTTTTGAATGGTAGTGTATATATCCATGTTATACTTATTGACCTAGACTTGAGTCGACTACAGGACGTTTATGAGGGAAAAGAGGGAGTACAATTAAGTTCACTGTGGATAGTGAATTCCAAAATTTTGGAAGATTCACATTTATCAATGTCATAATTAGATGGAACAATGTGTTTTAAAGTTCAAACGCAAAAGAGCTGACAGACACGCATAGAACCTGACAAATGTGTACCCTAATTATAGGCTACATTAGTGCTCAGCACAGCAGAATTCAGTGTAATGAATTTAATCATGTCACTAATCATGTGACATTTTAATGGAGATGCCCTGTGAGCAGATATTATTAATGGTCATATTTTTTGTGAAGCGGAATACATTTTGGTTTTCTTGAAACTGTCCATGAAACCAATTATGACACTTAATTTTTTCTTCAAAGGAACATTTCCTATAACCCCATTCTTCAGTTGCAAACGGACCACTTTGATAACCTGCATAAATTGAAATCATTGTAAGTAACCTTTTTGTTCGTAGTTTGATTGACAGAGAACGTGCTTCTTTATGTCCATCACTGTGGAGATGACATTTTAAAGGAATATGTAATGTTTAATTGAAACACTCAATATTCATCACAATGGATAGAGGTATTTCATCTTCAATTTGTCCTGCTTTCTCAACACATAACTAAATTTATTATACTAGAGAAATCCTAAAACCATGTGTCCTTATGTAAGATAAAGATGGTTACATAGACATTATACGCTTGTGTTATTTATTTATTAATAATAAATAATTGACATACTCAATTATTTGTCATCTTTATCTTATTATATTAAAAGAAACCATATAAGCAAGAAGTCATAGAGCTAATACAGATGATGAACAACAGAACCATCACACCGGTTTAGTCTCTGATTATGAAATAAATCTCTAGCGCCATTTCTAAGTGCCATTCCTCTTTAACTAAAAGTTTAAAATGAGACCCAAACCGAACACAACGGTTTAAGTTTCCCTGGTTCTGTCAACGTAACGTGCTTAAGGAAGTGCCAGAAATAACACTTTGTGAAGCGCTCGCTCGGGAAATGATGGATTCTCTTTGGTTGAGAGAAGGTGTATTTACAGTAAGTGCTCTGGTACACCATAGTGTCTCTTAGAAACCTTCCCAGCCTCCAGTTACCAAAAATAATTTAATCACAGAACCGCGGCGCATGTCTCTCATGTGGATAAAAGAGAAGACATTTTGCCGTACTTTGTGACTGCATTATTTTCTATATAGAAATGCATTTTCTGTGCAAAGATAGCATCCATTATTTCAGGCATTAGACTGTGTTGCATACTTCTGGTGTGACATTAGACACTGTCAATGCCAAAAGGGATATTTGAATCTATGGATTTCTGAATTTGCTAATGTATGTAAAACATCACAAGTCAACCTCAGAAGAGGGAAAGTGGCACGACTTTCCTAAACATTAACAGTGTTCATTTCAGTGTTAACTCATTTAAAGTTAAATGAAAATTGGCCCAAAGTGGGCCAAATGAACTCTATCCAAGTAAATTCTACTCTATCAGAGTTGATTTAACACTGAACATTTTACTGTGCCTTATACAGTAAAGGAAGGGAAATTATCATTAATTCCATTTCATGGATGATTGACTAAATGGATCACAATAAAGCCCTCTGAATAGAAAGTAATAAAAATGTATTTTGATTGATTGAATGATTGATTGAAAACAAGGCGCGGTGAAATTGTTATCTGTTTCAGAAGCATAGAGGGCATGGACATTATCAACATACAGAGACGAATGTTTGAACCCCTGAAGGACCTGACACACATGTGAGTTCTATATGTGCTTTCTTACTTACATATTAAAAGATGAAATATTTAAAGATTACGAAGAGTAGCCCACTGTACCGTACTGTATATATAGCATGATACCATTATTTAGCATGGGTACATTGATTTGACACAGCTCTGTCAGTGGCACTTTGTGCATTGTTTCAGTGGTAAAATAGCATAGCAAATTATCATGAGGCTTAAGATAATTATTAAAAATAGGTTTATTACAGTATCTTAGATAGGAAGGAAGCAGCCTTATAAACATGTATTCACAGAATATAGAGCAGAATGTTATTCACTCTTGCCCTTGGAGAGCAGTAGAGGGCTCATTTTTTAAATTAGTATCCCATTCAGACCCAACAAACCAGTCTGAGGTGAGGTAGCAACATGGTCAACTGCTTTAAATGATCGAGTAGTGCTGAATGACGAGAGGATATCTGCCTTTAAGAGGATATCCTACCCAGTGCATGCCAAACAACATACCTCCTCACATGTTACTGGTGTCCATATGACCAAAAACAAAAAGCATTTACATTGTGCAGTGCATGCGTTGCAACAATAAAGGATAATTAACAATCACACACAATTTATTAATTGTACTTTTTCACAAGCCAACTACGTCTACGCTGATCGCACATTCCTGCAGCCCCCTGTGGCTCATCCATTCCAAGAAATTTTTTTAATGCTATAATAATACATTAATGATGTCATTTCCTGCCTGTACTAGGCAGTACATCTCTTGAAAAAACGAACGGTTTCTTCACTGCTCCACTCTGGTCTCCACAGATATTTTAAGAAGTTCCAGTACTGCGGATACGCTGCGCACGTGCGTAGCTGCAAGCCCAACACAGACGGCATCTCCTCCTTTGAGAATCTGCTGGCCAACATTGTACTCAGGGTCTTTGTCTGGGTAGTCTCAGCCACCACCTGCTTCGGAAACATCTTCGTTATTTGCATGCGGTCCTATATCAGATCGGAAAACAAGCTACACGCCATGTGTATTATATCTCTTTGTTGTAAGTGACATGTTTTGTGTTGCATTCCGTAATTCTGGGTGAGCACGCTTTGGCACCTTCTTAGTATGTGCGTGTGTGTGTAGTATATGTATATACAGTAATTATGTTGTTTTATTACAAAATATATTATATGTTTTTAGATGTAATTATTGTGGATTCTGTCATGGGTTTTTGGCAGTCTTTTTCCCTTTGCGGTCGCTCGCCACTGGAGCAGCGCGAGGGCGCTCTCGGCTTACTTTTCCACTCCGTTACGGATTTTTGCTTTCCCGTGTACTCAGTCGTCTCACCTGTGCTGAGTTACCTGCCGGTTATTTAAGCCCCGTGCTTCCTGCTTCTGGCGCTTCTGTATTGTATTAATTTGCGATTCAGAGCGGGTAAGGTACAGGATTAGGCACTCAAGGAGACCACTTTGCCCCATAGCTTGCTTCGGGGTAACGCGGGACTTACCTTCCGTGCATTTAGCTGCTTTAGAAATCTTTCTTTCTCTTGCACTTTCGGTCTCTCGCTCGGGTTTTCTTTGCCCTGTTCTGCCTAGACAAGTGTTGTCTGGCCGTTTCCTGTCCACCTCTCTCCGCCTGCTTTCTAGTTGAAAGCGAGAGGTCTTTTTTTCTTATTCTGGTTTCTCGCCCATTAAACAGGGTCGTTTGTTGCCTTTCTGTTTTTTTAGAGGCAGAGGTGTCTCTCTTTGTTTTCTGTAGTGTCTACAAGTCATTCGCCCGTTTCCCCGTGGGTCACTTTCATTTCTCCTCTTTTCAGCCTCCCTCTTATTGTTACTCTGCTGTCGAGAGTGGGAGCATTGTTTATTTTTTAGCTTTTTCTCTCTTTTTATTTATTTATTCATTTATTTATAAAAGCACATAACACAAAAATACCACTATAAATACATGGAAGGAAAAAGACATGCAGGAGGGGACTAAAAGCTGAAGGCTTATGAGGTGTCCCCACCAAAAACAGGACAAACAAATGATTCAAGACATGCAGAAAAAAATTAAAATAATAAAAAATGTAATAAAATAAAATTTGGACATAAGTAAAAAATTCACATTGACATTCAAAGCAATATGAGCAGTAATTTCCTATCTTCTGAGTTTCTCCGTTTGCGGGAACTTCCCAGTACCCTATTGCCGCGTCTGGAACCCTAGGCACCCCCTCACAGGATTCCACATTATATTTTTCACGGTTTTCATTTCCATGACTTATTAGTTTAATAAACTTTTACAATTATGAATTTCATGATTTTAATGACAGATGAACTTAATCATTTTTACTACCACAACAGTCAGATTTCCATGAAATTGGATTACTTTAAAGATGAAATTGAAATGAAATGATTTTTAGTTTAGAGCAATGTCCCATGGCTTGTCAGAAATTTTAAAACCATGACGATAAATGTGCACGTTCCAGATCTACCTCAAAAATATTATAAAATTACAACCCGATTCCACTGAGATTTTTATAGGATGCCAATCTGGGATGAATGGTGAGCCTAGATGGGCTGAATGATCTGCTCTCTTCATCACACATTCTTTTTTTCTTAACAGTGTGGCCTGCATTTAAAAAACATGATTCTGAAATATGTATTTCTATGAATTTCACATGTAGTGCCACTTGCTTGCTTCTTTTTTGGTACGGTTTATAACTCTTTGGCATCTTCAAAGCAATCTAGGCCTCCCAACACCATATTCACTATGGCTTATAGACATTTTGGAGAGGTACTTTGTAACAGAATACAACGTAGTTCCTATTTTCCTCCCCCTAGTTTAACGTCTGTTTTTACAAAACCACGCCCCGCACTATTTACCCCCACCCCCACCCCAGGTGCCGATGGTCTGATGGGCGTGTACCTGTTTGTGATTGGCGCCTTTGACCTGAAGTTCCGAGGCGAGTACAACCGGCACGCCCAGTCATGGATGGACAGCGTTCAGTGCCAGGTGGTGGGCTCGCTGGCCATGCTGTCCACGGAGGTGTCCGTTCTGCTGCTCACCTACCTCACCCTGGAGAAGTACGTCTGCATCGTGTACCCCTTCCAGTACCTGACCCCGGGCCGCTGTCGCACAGTCAGCATCCTGGTTTCCATTTGGGTCCTGGGCTTCGTCATTGCCTTCCTCCCCCTTGTCGGGAAGGGCTTCTTCCGGAATTTCTACGGCACCAACGGAGTGTGTTTCCCCCTGCACTCCGAGCAGCCTGAGACCATTGGAGCACAGGTGTACTCGATTGTCATATTCCTGGGTGAGCGTCATTCAAAAATGAATAATTTATTATCGTTATTATTATTACCATTAGTGATTTTAGTATTAGCATTATAATTATTACTATCAGACTACTACTACTTCAGACTATGACCAGATTAATTTAAATTGTGTCACTGTTCGCCTTCCTGTTTTATGCATACATCATGGTATTGGAGAAACAAGGTGCTGTGACCATTGCTGTTAAACCTCCTGACATTTTCTAGCAGTGCATTGGGTTTTTGTCCAGTAGAGGGTGTGCACTATGCACTATACATGAGGGTGTGCACTACGTAGAACAGGGGTAGGTAACCTGAATGGTGCCCTGAGCCAGTCAGTAGAGTACTCTAGTGCATATACATGAGGGTGTGCACTATGTAGAACAGGGGTAGGGAGCCTGAATGGTGCCCTGAGCCAGCCAGTAGAGTACTCTAGTGCATATACATGAGGGCGTGCACTATGTAGAACAGGGGTAGGGAACCTGAATGGTGCCCTGAGCCAGTCAGTAGAGTACTCTAGTGTATATACATGAGGGTGTGCACTATGTAGAACAGGGGTAGGGAGCCTGAATGGTGCCCCGAGCCAGCCAGTAGAGTACTCTAGTGCATATACATGAGGGCGTGCACTATGTAGAACAGGGGTAGGGAGCCAGAATGGTGCCCTGAGCCAGCCAGTAGAGTACTTTAGTGCATATACATGAGGGTGTGCACTATGTAGAACAGGGGTAGGGAACCTGAATGGTGCCCCGAGCCAGCCAGTAGAGTACTTTAGTGCATATACATGAGGGCGTGCACTATGTAGAACAGGGGTAGGGAGCCTGAATGGTGCCCTGAGCCAGCCAGTAGAGTACTCTAGTGCATATACATGAGGGTGTGCACTATGTAGAACAGGGGTAAGGAACCTGAATGGTGCCCTGAGCCAGCCAGTAGAGTACTCTAGTGCATATACATGAGGGCGTGCACTATGTAGACCAGGGGTAGGGAGCCTGAATGGTGCCCTGAGCCAGCCAGTAGAGTACTCTAGTGCATATACATGAGGGTGTGCACTACGTAGAACAGGGGTAGGGAGCCTGAATGGTGCCCTGAGCCAGCCAGTAGAGTACTCTAGTGCATATACATGAGGGCGTGCACTATGTAGAACAGGGGTAGGGAGCCTGAATGGTGCCCTGAGCCAGTCAGTAGAGTACTCTAGTGCATATACATGAGGGCGTGCACTATGTAGACCAGGGGTAGGGAACCTGAATGGTGCCCTGAGCCAGCCAGTAGAGTACTCTAGTGCATATACATGAGGGTGTGCACTATGTAGAACAGGGGTAGGGAACCTGAATGGTGCCCCGAGCCAGCCAGTAGAGTACTCTAGTACATATACATGAGGGTGTGCACTATGTAGACCAGGGGTAGGGAGCCTGAATGGTGCCCCGAGCCAGCCAGTAGAGTATTTGGGGGTCCTTGGCATGGAAAAGTTTGGGAACCCCTGCTCTAGTGCATATACATGAGGGCGTGCACTATGTAGACCAGGGGTAGGGAGCCTGAATGGTGCCCCGAGCCAGCCAGTAGAGTACTCTAGTGCATATACATGAGGGCGTGCACTATGTAGACCAGGGGTAGGGAGCCTGAATGGTGCCCCGAGCCAGCAATGTGCCCCACTGAAACACACCACCCACAGGTTCAGACTTCTTTTCTTGGTGCTTCATTTGTAAACTTTAATTTCATGCATTCCTTTGAGTTATATTCCCGTGCGTGTGTATTTCTCACTGTCTCCCACAGGCTTGAATTTGGTGGCCTTTCTTATTATAGTGTTCTCCTATGGAAGCATGTTTTACAACATCCAGAAGACAGGCACGAGAGCAACCGAGTACAGCAATCACATCAAAAAGGAGGTGACCATCGCCAAGCGCTTTTTTTCCATCGTGGTCACAGACTCACTCTGCTGGATCCCCATTTTTGTGCTAAAGATTTTATCTTTGATGCAGGTGGAAATACCAGGTGAGTCTATTTAAGTTTTTTTTTTTTTTGTGCAAATTACCAGGAATACATACAGTAGATTTAGACATGATCTGAACCATATGTTTCAACAATAGTACTGAACAAACAAAACCACATTTTAGTTGTATCTAAATTTTCTTCTCAATCGCCATGTTTTACTGAACATACAATATATGCTATGTACAGAACATACTGAATTTCAGTAGTCTGAAAGGCTACATCATTCAAGATCTCAGATCATTTATTCGTATATGAAGATAACGTATTTGCAAAAGCTGAATAATAGCTTTTACCACATTCCGATTTACCAAATTAAGTTGCATAGCACCATGTCTGTGACATATGTCCATTGTTTACAGTGAAGATTTCTGTGGGCCATCAGAGTATTGAAGATAACATAGCGTCCACTGAAAATTAGAAAAATGCTTATCTTACATTACGTCTTATTTTTTCGTTATTTGTTGGCTCCCAGTTTCATTCCCTTTGGCTTGCCAGTGTCTATCTCACACTGATTACATGTTATATCCAGAGATTACTGAGGGACTGTAGTTGACCAGAAACTTGGTTGATGTAAAACAGGCCAATCTACAACACCCATTTAAACATAATGCAGCTATGCATAAGTTGACCTGAAACCCCCCAAAAAATCATACATACTGCACTTGAAATGCTGGCAAGAAATAAGTGGACCAGATACTGCGGCTCCAGTTGAAAGGTGAGACATGAGAGCGACCTGTTGAACTTCATCCACCATATGAAATATGGCTGGAAGATGCATAAATATATCTGGGCCATCTATTGTTCCGCAGGCACAATAAGTTCTTGGGTGGTGATCTTCATACTTCCAATCAACAGCGCGCTCAACCCAATCCTGTACACGCTCACCACGCGTCCATTCAAGGAGACCCTTCTCCAAGTGTGGATCAGCTACAGACAGAGGAGGCCTGTCTCGCGCGCCCATCCCGCCTACGCGCCCTCCTTCACCTGGCTGGAAATGTGGCCCATCCAGGACTCCGCCGCGGCGCTGTCCTCGCCCGAGTACCTGGCCCACCCTTCTGAAATGTCCTCGGGAAGGTCCGTGCTGTTGCCCGCCAAGAACAGAAATGGCATTTGAGTCCATCTGACTGAGTATGTCTTTTCCCACCCGGAATCAAAAAGCTTGGAAATTCTTGCCATTGCCTCAGAAATGTGTGTAACATGGAATGATAATTTGATGACGGTGGGTTTCAAAGTAGACAACAGTGCAATGGTTTTATTGGCAAGACAACACTCCCTAAAAAGGCTCCTTTGTAAGAATTTCTGTTGACCCCTCAACACATCTGTTAAACAAATTATTTCAATATCCAGTGTTGGGCACCAGTAACATGTTTCAGTGTTTCCTGTCAGTGTTTTTGAGAATTCTCCTGTTACTTGAAAGATTTTTGTTGAATGTTTGTTTTTCTTGTGATATTGAAATTTCTAACTGTGCATCAGATGTGTGTCATCTCACGAGATAAACAGTTTGATATTAGAACTACGAAGTACAGTAGAAAGGAATGAGCAATGACAACATAATTCACCATCTAGAAAACTAGTTAAGGAATAAGAATAATGTCTAATGGATGATTTATCCATCTTTTGAAAACTGGGGGGTGTTTATGGATCAATGCTGCACATACAGTGAGCACCATAATTAATTGGACAGTGACACATTTTTTTTCATTTTGGTTCTGTACTTTAGCACTTTGGGTTTGAAAGGATGCTATGACAATGAGGTTGAAGTGCAGACTCAGCTTTAATTTCAGCAGTATTTTCATTCATATCGGATGAACTGTTGAGAAATTATAGAACCTTTTATTCGTAGTCCCCTCCATTTTCAGCATCAAAAAAATATTGTACAGTTTAACATAATGTAGAATAAAGTTTTTTTTTTAAATTGTATTTGGTCACATATCCATCACGTGGCGCTGTAATGGCGACATGTAGTGTTGTGGATACTGGATCCAATCCTGCCAACCCCGCTAATTTGTCGTGGTTTACAAGTAACAAGAATTTCAAAGTTTTCAACTTTTGGACCCAATCTCTTTATAAGTTTTCAAATAAGAAGGATGAGGCAGTAATCTCAGAGAATGCAAGACTTTATTCCATACAACGTACAACAAAAGTCTAGCGTAGTGCCCCCGCAGAGACTATCAAAAATGTCAGACTTTATTCCATACACCGCACAATCAAAGTCATAACATCTCCGCAGAGACACTCAAAAATGATCAGTTTTAGTTTCACTTTTATACAGTTTCTTTATCAGATTGTCCATCCCATTCTCCGCCCATCCTTGCCCATCAGGTGTTTCCTCAGACCCCATTGACCATACAGACACAGGCCATCTCCATCTCCGCCTTGTTTTTATTAGCGTCATCCCGCTTCGAGAACCTTCTAAATTTTTCCTTCGTAGGGCCTCTCCTATTGGATTGTATCTAGGTCACACCTGGGTTCTCAACCACCCGGCTCCGCCCCGTGTGCCCCCTCCCATGGCATCGCCTGTTTTTCAGGCCTGAGAAACCACCTCGTATCAGACCCTGGTTGTTTGGACACTATCTACTAGGGCACCACAATATAACTGTTGTTTTTAGAAAGTACCCAACTTCTTATCAAACCTTTTGAAAGGTACAAAAAATAACTGTTGCCTCAGTTCTTATTTTCAGGAAAAATAATAACTTTTATTAACTCTATAGTATTCTATGAAAGTGCATTTTAATTAATATATCACTATGTGTTTCTGTGCTCATTTTGTACTGAAACCAGGGTCCGATATAATGGTGGGTCAGACACCGGGTGCCTGGAAATTCAACTTTTCATCCAACAACTTTTAATAACTGTTGCCTAGGAATGCCTTGGAAGGTGCCCAACACAATCATTGTTTAGGAACATCTTATCATCTTATCAGACTCTCTGGACTTTCTGGAAAGCACCAGCTTTCAACTGTGGCCTTCAGCTTTTCTTAGTCCGAGAGTCAGAGAATGCGTCTCTCTGCTCTTATAATATTTTACTGTGCTTAAGAATGCATTTCTCTGCTCTTAATACATTTATACATTCTGTATATTGCTCTTAATACATTCACAGATACATATTCAAATATTATCAATACATATTGTTACAGGTGACCAATGGATTTAATGGAATTCCCAACAATAATTCCCAACAATCCCCCCTTTGAGGCTTATTAGCCTCACCATTACCAATTCCATTATACTACAGTGCTGCAGGAGAGCATTCATATTTCCAATCCTCCTCTTTTCCATCATTCCCTACATTTTTTAAGCTCACACGGCCCATTGGTCCTTCCACATAACGTATACTAGTGTATGGCTGTAACCATACTAAACCACCATCCATTCACTGCTGCCAAATTATATGGTGCGATAACTGGGTACCTTTCTTTAAGATATACTTATGATTAATGTTCCACTGCAGGTTTTTCAGCAGCTGGGCAGCTGAGGGGTCCGCACTTAATTCCAAAGGCAGCAGTACCACTCCGCCCTCTGCCTTTCTCTGATGCAGCGACACTCCCCAGCAGCCCAGTCTGCATCACACCTGCAGCATAAAAAGAATATATAAGAGTACATAATTAAACTAAATTTGTAAAATTGATTATGCCATGTATACAGCAACATGAGATCAACTGTCTCGCTTTTATCTGATCTGGCGCTTGTATACATGTTTTAAGATTCTAAGAGTAAATATGTTTAATTTTGTACTGCAGGACATTCAGCAGTCGGACAGCCGAGGGGTCTGCACACAGTTTCAAAGGCAGTAGTACCACTCTGCCTTCCGTTTATCTCTGATGCACTGACACTTCCCGGCCGTCCATCCCGCTTCAATCCATGCAGCACTGAAAAAATACATGAGTAAAAAATGTAAAAATTGATTATATAGACGCCCATGGCACATTTATACAATGTCTCAAATTTTTAATCATGTTATGTTCTTTCACAAAGGGGGTGACTGGTATTTGTATAGCATACCATGTTTCCAGGCGTTATGTAATTCTGCATGAGCCAGGTGGGAGCGCGGAGATACGCCACGGAGATCGCGCAACAGCCCCCCCCCCCCCCCACCTACCCCCAATACTACTACTACTATCCTCGGTCAGATCATCTGCAGCCTGGAGCAGGCATATCCATTATATCCATGAATATTAATATAAATATTTCTAATATAAGTAAATATAGCTCTCTATCGCCCGTTCCAGAGGTGACTAAGGGCCCTGAGACGCACAACCAAAAAACCTCCCACTTTTGTCTAGGAAGGAGAAAAAGGTTGCACTCCTCTTACAACTCTGAACTCTTTCTCTTATTTATAACAAACATAATACTCTGGTTGCTCATAATGAAGAGTTTGCACATTCTCATATTTCATTCGCTTGACCCGATACATTTCAGTTCCCCCTTTGTGGTGTTTCATCAGTCCAAGCCGCTGTTTGTCTGCGGCCAGGTTAAGTACCAGCTGATGATCCTCTGTGGTCTGGGTCGCTTTAGCCACCAGAGGATATGCACCCACAATTCTGGTGAGAAAAGACCTCAAAACAGGTAACAGATAACAGATCATCAATGCTCTGCCACTTTGTGATGGGTGTATATCGTTTATCGGATACCCCGTTGTTACTGCTACTGCTTTTTCATAGGCCCACCACACTCCTGCTAAGTCCTGATAACAGGGTGGATAGCCTAATGCCACCTCATCTAGCTTAGTGCTGTAATAAGCTATAGGCTGTTTTTGCCTTCCTTTACAAGTTTCCTGCAGTAACATTGCTGTAGCAAATCCTCCTGTTTTTGTTGACACATATAGTTCAATTGGCTTGTCATAATTTGGTAAGGCTAGCGCTTGTGTTAATTATTATTTTTATTTTTATTTTACACTTTCAAACACTGTGTCAGCATCCACATCTCACTTTAATTTGTTTCTTAAATTATCTTGTCCTGCTTCTTTCATTATTTTCCTCAGTGGGTGTGTTTTCACTTTGATCCTGTTGGCAGTATTGTAGCTTTTTTCTTTTTCTGGACACCTTGTGCCCTTTTTGCGTACATTTTTCTAAGAGCTTTAAACTCTCTATTTCACATTGTTCTTGTGAACTTGAACACACTAATAAGTCCTCTACATATTGTAAAACTACACTATTTAGTTCTAATCCTTGTAGATCTGCAGCACTTGATTAAAACCTGGGCTCTTGACTGCTACTGCAGCTGTGGAGGGCCATTACGGCAGTTTCTTATTACATGCCCTATTTGCCCACATCCCCAGCATTTTGGACCCTGAGGGGGTCTCTGCTGATTGTGCACATACCCTCCTTGACCTTGTCCCCTATTCTGATTCCCCTGTCCTTTGTTCCCTGGGTTCTGTCCAGTTCCCCCTTTGTTCCCTTGCCCCCAGTTTTGTGGCGGGGCTCCCTGCATTGCCCCTTGAACGTACATTGGTGTTGGGAATGCTGGCGGAGGAACTACAGCGAAACTATAGATGATGATTGGCTGGGATCCGCTCAGGCCTCTTTCAGAGAGTGGGGGTTCTGGCTCTTGCCATGTGAAGTCTGCCATGATTGGTGCTATTTTCTGTGTGTCATCTGGAAAAGTTTTCTTTGCACCTCCCGCTCCTGGTGGCGGCATCTTTCCACAGCATGGATCACATGGTCCACAAACTCTCTGTGTGACATGGGAGGCAGTCCCACTACCTCCTCCAGGCGGTTTTTGGCAAGCTCTGGCAGTCCTTCTAGGATGGCTGTGCGAAACATTGCTGTCATAATGGGATCCCTCTGTATGTCTTTATCCAGTGTCATTCTCCAGTTTCTGAATTGATTCTCCACAAATGCTGCTGGAGACTCCCCCTCTTTCATAGCCACCCCCTTCAGCATTGCTATGCTCGGCCTTGTTGGGTAGGCTTCCCTCAGAGTGTCCCATATCTTTTTCCTATACAGGTCAAATTTTCCCCTATCCACTTCGGGTCTGTCTGCTTGCCTGTAACCAGCTTGAGCCATGATTTTCAGCGTTTTTTCCTTTCCCACTACCTTTCCGAGTAGGGCCTTCACATCTCCCAGCGCCAGCATCCTTCCCACCATTTCCTCCTCCAGCTTCCTTATCCAAATGGCTGCTCTGTCCTGTATTTCCGGCAGGGTCGTGATCAGATTTTGGAGGTCCTGGGCAGCCCAGGGAACATACTGTGGGAGTGGTCCCTTCATCAGCATTGGACATACTTTTTTAGCATTTCTGCTCCTTGTTCTCATTCTTTCCTCACTTACTTCACCATCTCTGCTCCTTGTTCTCATTCTCTCTTCACTTACTTCACCATCTCTGCTCCTTGTTCTCATTCTTTCCTCACTTACTTCACCGTCGCTCCCTCAAGTAATTCCTCCTCATCACCACTTTCCCCTCTCATTATCTGGTATCCCACTCTGTCCTTCAACACTTACTGTTTCCCTAATAATTTCCTCAAAGCCGTCTGCTCCCCCTATTTCCAACTGACTTCTCCTCCTAACTTCCTCCTCTTGGCAGTCCCGTTCTGCTTTTTCTCTCACTTCTGCGCAGCTGTAATAATTCCTCCTCTTCTAGCTGTATAAAATCCTTTTCTTCCTCACTCTCTTGCTGCCCCCCCTCCTGTAATTCCTCTCCTTCTTCCTCATGTTTCTCCCCCTCATCGTCTGATCCTATTTGTCCTGCCTGTTGCTTGCCAATCCTCTCTCTTACCATCTGTATCTGACTTTCTGTTTCCTTTCTTCTACTTCATTTAACTGTTCCATAATTTGTTCCCGCACTTCTCTCTCTCTTTTATTAGTTCTCTTCTTTGACTTATTCTTTGCTCTATAATTCATCACTATAACCTTCATCTCTTCGCATGTTGCAAGGTCAAATGTTCCTTCTTTTCACCAGCGTGTGATTCCTTTTTCAGTTCTTTTTTCTTTTTTTTTCCCCGTCTGCTGATATTTTTGCTATATCTGTTTCTAAAGCTGGACAGCGCTTTCCCAATTTCTCTACTGGTGTACCCACTGTTTTTATTTTATTTATTTTTATCCTTAGTCCAGCAGTCTCTCGTGTTCGTGTTTGTTCATTTGAATGTGTTTTGTCGTGTCTGGCTTTTGTCTTTGTTTTTTTCATGCGCTGTGTGTCTGTAGTGGGACGGGGAAGCGGGCTGGAAATTTTTCAGGGCACTCCTGCTGCTCGTTTGATAATATTGACAAATTGTCTAGTCGATATAATTTTGTTTGTGGTCGTCACCATGGAGACGCATTCGCAACATGCTCGGGAATGTCCGTTGGATCTGCAGACTGCAGCAACAAAGTTTACCATCGCTCTTCACCGGAGTTGAGGATTTCTGGACTGATCTGGGAGTGCAGAGAATCTTCAAAAGGCAGCCAGGGAAGGAGAACATAATGCGGGGGAGGAATGAGGAGACGACTGGGAGGATTGCACTTTAATTCACTTAATTCAATTGACTGATGTAATGATTCTGTTGGATGTCTTTGATATGTTTGTTTGTGTGTTGTGGGTCTGCCCCACTGTCTGTCTTTTTTTGTTGTTGCTGGGGCTACAACTGAAGTTCCCTTGTGGGAAAATAAAAGTTATTCTATTCTATTATATTCTATTCTTTGCATGCCATGACTTCCTGATGTCTGTAACCCAACAATATCAAAAAACTCTTGATATCTTATTTTCTGGTAGCTACTCTTACAAGCGATACTATAACCTCTCTGCATTTGAATGGATCTTTATGGGAATTGGGGGGTGGGACTAGATTTAACTGTAAATTACACTGGAACAGTATGGAACACATGGTTGGATAAATGGCTCTAAGTCATCAAGGGTCTGACATATGAAACAAGCTTTAAACCATCACTCTGCTGCCAGATATGCAGTAGATATGGATGAATAACTTGAAGGGTTTCTTTTCCTGACTTATGTTTCCAAAGAGTTCAATAGGAACATTTGTCAGGAGAAACAACCCTTAAAGTGATACATCCATATCTACTGCATATCTGGCAGCAGAGTGATGGTTTGAGGCTCGTTTCATACCTCAGACCCTTGATGACTTACAGCCATTTCGCAAACCATGTATTCAATACTGTTCCAGCTTAATTTACATCTAAATCTAGTCCCACCACCAAATTCCCACTATAACTGCTATACAAAAGCAGAGCAGTTATAGTATCGCTTGTAAGAGTACCAGAAAATAAGATAAAAAGAGTCTTTTGATATTATTAGGTCTCAGACATGTGGAAGTCATGGCATGCAAAGGATATGCGACCATATATAAAAAATTATTGCTTCATTCTACATTATGTTAAACTGTACAATATTTTTTGATGTCCGAAAATGTGGGGGACTATGTACAAAAGGTTCTATAATTTCTAAACGGTTCATCCGATATGGATGAATATACCCTCAAATTAAAGCTGACAGTCTGCACTTCAACCACATTGTCATTGTATCCTTTCAAACTCAAAGTGCTAGAGTACAGAACCAAAATAACAAAAAAATTGTAACTTTCCAATGAATTATGGTGCTCACTGTATTCAATGACTTTTACTGTATGTGGACTGGTATTGTGGAGTAATTCAGAAGGATGAGACATTCAGATCATTTAAGGCCTGGTTCATCTCAAGCATCGCCCTGAATTATAGCCCTCCACGAGACTATCTACTTTCAATCAGCCGGAAGGATTGGACAGCCTATGGTAGCAAACAGAAAAATAAGTGTACATTTTTATGTTTTGACAGTGTTTTATGGTATCTGTCATCAATTACTGTTTTTTTTTTTAAATAGTTGCAGAACAGTGTCATGTATATACAGTAGAATTGAGATTCTATAATGTAAACAGTCTTCATTTGAGAATTGACTGTTATTTAGTAAGTCAGAGAACAACTGATGTTGCATATTTTTCAATATAATATGTAGTGTATGCAGTGGAAGTGTTGTTAACGTTGAGTGACATTAAAGTGTTGTAATAGCACCAAATTACACTGGTCATATAATCCATCTTTGATTTCAATAGAAGTTGCTCTTATATAGTTTACAACTCAGGTTACTCAAATTTTCTTTTAAACCACCAATAACTTTATACCAAGAAGGCTGGTCATTCAGCAGAATAACCAATGCATGATTGGTTAGTTTTCACAATGTCCATTTGTCTAGTCCAATCTATGATGAGAGTTATGACGATATAAATAACTCTCCCATTATTATTTATCTATTATTATTTACCACCATTTGTAGTATGCACTAAAGAGAAAGGAGGCCTCATGAAATACAACTTAAATTAGATTTCACTGATCTGCATTAACAAGACTGGTCAACTGCCTCATAAAACTAGATCTATTTAATCCATTTTTGAGTAAACGAAAGGATAAAGGTTCTATAACATGTCAGATATGCTAAAGATAAATACAAGGCTAATGAGATGACAATAGAGTATAAGGGCAATGTAACACTATTGTGAAAAGATGCAACATTGAAGAAGTTATGAAAATAATGAAAGTATGATTTGTCCTGCTAATTCTGACATACATAGAATGGACAAACCTCTTGAATGTCATGTTATGTGTGCATTTGTGTGACTACTGTACAATATTGTACTAACTGTATGGATTGTATTATTTATGTTGACTCCATATTTATTAGGGGGTTTTCAACCAGGGATCTAGGGATCCCTAACAGTTTCTGAAGTCACTCAGACCTCAGTATTCTAAATAAATACAAATAATATTTTAATATTGTATGGTCACCTTTTTCTGGCATGTGAAATTGTATAATTTCGAGCAATTAAACAAAGGGGTCCTTGAAGGTGCTGTAGGGGGTCTGTAGTCAGGCTTGATATGCAAAAACTATATATAGATTTGGGAATATACACTGCTCAAAAAAATTAAGGGAACACTTAATCATCACAGTATAACACCAAGTCAATTAAACCAAACCAAACCATGCTGGATGATGTTGCAGGCAGCATAACATTTGCCACGGCGTCTCCAGACTCTTTCACGTCTGTCACATGTGCTCAGTGTGAACCTGCTCTCATCTGTGAAGAGAACGGGGCGCCAATGGCGAACCTGCCAATTCTGGTGTTCTCTGGCAAATGCCAATCGAGCTGCACGGTGCTGGGCTGTGAGCACAGGTCCCACTACAGGACGTCGGATCCTCATGCCACCCTCATGGAGTCTGTTTCTGACAGTTTGGTCAGAAACATGCACACGAGTAGCCCGCTGGAGGTTATTTTGTAGGGCTCTGGCAGTGCTCCTCCTGTTCCTCCTCACACAAAGAAGCAGATACCGGTCCTGCTGCTGGGTTGTTGCCTTTCTACGGCCCTGTCCAGCTCTCCTCGTGTAATGGCCCATCTCCCGGTATCTCCTCCACGCTCTTGAGACTGTGCTGGGAGACACAGTAAACCTTCTTGGGATGGCACGTATGGATGTGCCATCCTGGAGGAGCTGGACTACCTGTGCAACCTGAATGGGCTGCAGGTACCGCCTCATGCTACCAGTAGTGACAAGGGCACTAGCAAAATGCAAAACTAGAGAAAAATCAGTCAGGAAGGATAAGGAGAGAGAAATCGTCTGTGGCCACCACCTGCAAAACCATTTACTTTTTTGGGGGTTATCTTGCTGTTGCCTCTCCTGTCCATCTGTTGTCACTTTCATTTGCACCAAAGCAGGTGAAATTGATTCACAATCGTTTACGCTTCCTAACTGGACAGATCGATATCCCAGAAGTTTAATTGACTTGGTGTTATACTGTGTTGATAAGTGATTAAGTTTATTTGAGCAGTGCATTTCAAGGTATAAAACCTTTTTTAATATAACCATTTTTAACTTATGATCGGTGTCCCCTGTATGCCTTTGAGTGTGGATGGGAGTCCCTGGATCACAAAAGGTTGAAACCCCTGTTTAAATGCAAAGACAGCATGTTTTGCATCTTGCACTGAAATCACTAACAGCTTAAAATCCCTCACTTTGTACTATATTGTACTTTTGGAGTTTATTGCCCGTAACTTCTTATATCACCAGTAGATGGCGCTAAGTTCACAAAATTGCCTCTGTTCTTGAATCTGTCTGATAGTGTCTGTGTACAGTACAGGTGATACATTTCCTTTTTCTTTTTCTTTTTTTAAAGCTATGGACAGTCAGGTGAAACTTAGCGAAATGATTGGCTCCAGAACAAGAAAGAAAATTAGTCAATTCAAGTGATGCTACAGCCACTATGTTGGATTTATGCATTTTATGACGTTTGACTGTAGTTTGTAAAATTACATTTTTGCCAGTTTGATCATCCACTTGAACCTTATTTTTGAAGTTATTTACCACGAACTTTAAAAGTGACCGGCAATGTTTTATTTGTTTTTAATTATTTTAATGTCTTATTAATCAGATACAATCCTTGCAAAGAGCTATTGTTAATGTGCAAAAATTAACGAAATGCTAGATTTTCACTGAGATATATTTTGAATCACTGATGATGTAAAGACGACCTTACCAACGATGCCAATCTGTGAACTATAGAACTGTGAGCCTGCCACTAAACTGTGTCAAGTGAAGTCATTCTGTTCTTGTAAAATTCATTTTGTCCTTTATAAAAACAATGAAAGCATTTAATGTGGCATCAAAGTTTTTAGTACTTGATGAATGGTAGTGTGCCAATCAGTACATTTAAATCAACTGAATTCAACAATAGAATATACAAAATAATATTTGTGATGACTGATATTATCAATATCATCAATCTTTTTAAGGAGTCCATGAAATTACTTGGAACATTTAAATGGAAAGACACTTCCTTTGTAAGGAAGTAACAACTATATCGTTTATATTTTCCCCATTCTTAATTCGCACATGCGTGGTTTAATTGTCCATCAAAATTATAGAGTTGGTTTGTTGGAGGTTTCTTCAACTTTCAACAGTTGTCTCCTGCAGATGGCGTGGTGACATCACAATGTCCATCCTTCAGCAAGTCTCTCCATGCCTTCAGAAACTGGGCGTTTGCAGAACATTTCGTAGCCAAGTCTTTCACCTGCGTGGATATTATCGACGACGCATGTAGCATTTTCGTCAATGATACACTTGCCTGGAACAAAAAATAAACAACAATTGCATCAGCATGTCATATTAGCCTACAGTTCATTCAGACAATGCAGTGTTATAAAAAAATAAAAAATGAAAGAAAAAAGTAAATTCGGGAGAGAATTTTTCAGACAATTCTCAGGCTTTTACCTTAAACCTGCTAAACTGGATTTTCCCCACGGGTGTAAAAAGCAAGGCACCCTCCTATACTAATTTCCCTTCAACTCTATATCTCCACCTCCTTTTCAAGTTTTATTTTGTGTTGTAAAAATGTGACTCTTTAACCCTGTCATTCTTATTTTTTTGGCGGGGGGGGGGGGGGGGTGTTAAGAACCTCCTATAGGTGCGACGCTGCCTCCGGACTCCTGGCCCAAGATAAAATACTAGCCTACATCAAACGTTCCGAATGCAATGCACAGCAGTGGCCGATTTTCATGCATTGTGTACATTTTTCCAAACGCGTTACTGAATTTAATTCGTCAGGTGAGGGAAGAGGTAGAGTGCTCCCCTCCCGCTCCAACACCCCTCTCAGAGCTTTTCTCTCTCACCCCTCTTCTCTTACAAACTAAAAACACAACGCATACTCCAGCACGAAAGTTTATCTGGACAAGGCGACTAAACATTTTTACACTTTCTGACACAGATTAACTTGGTAGCTCGTTACTTCCACGGCTGCTTGTTGTTGGACTACTTACGTCATCAATCTGCACTTCAATTTCTTCTAACATCTCATGATCTGACAGATTGAAGACTATCTCCGATGCAATGGATGAGTCTTTAGACATTGTCGGAGAAAAAACGGAATCTTCCCCAAACAAAATACAATATAAAAATAGCACCTCCGTTCAAATCTACCACTCTTGTTTTCAACTTCCCGCGGATTGTGGTTCCGCGTTGTAACGCCCCGCCCATAACTCCAAATTTATGGGAATCAATTCTACACGGGGCTGCGTGTATTCGCGAGAAGTATATTAGTATATTATATCGAATGTCTTCTTTGATAAAAGTAGAATTGTATAGTTCATATTAACAGTGTCCATTCAAGACCCAAATTATGTGACAACTTCAGGAAAAAACACCCTCTTGACTTCAAAAGTAAAAAAATGTAAACTATTTGAGATTGAATCTCGTGGTGTTCCCTATATAAGACTCAATTTCCCATAGGCCTCGTGATTATTCTGTAGTATGGATAAGCGTCCTCCAACCAGCACAACGAATTTGCTTTTATAATCGAATGACCGTAAAATAGGCTGACCTTGGATCACTTTAAATAAAATTGCAGGGTTGGTGATGATGGTCGGTCAAGCAGATCTTGAATCGGTTGTTAGGGGAATAAAGTACCCAGAGAAGACGATAGATAGAAACTACTCCTACTACTTGTCAGCTGAGCAGGTTGTTAGTTGGAAAGATACGTTAGCCAGCCGAAAACGTTAGCCAATCGGACTGCAACTCCAGCTAAATTAATTACGTAGCTAACTTGTATAGCCTACTGCTTTTAGAGGAATTGCAATTATAGGGGCTTTGAGATAACATCATGTTTCCAGCCTGCAGGTTCTCTCTGCGAGGTAAGTAACGTTAAGTTTACTGACTGGCTGTCTGTATGCAAGTATGTGGTATTTAAAACGAATAGGCTATCCTGCTAAAAATGCTGGACCAAGAAGGATGGTTACTTTCAAGCTGACAATAACGTAAAATGGCAAGGTTAGCTTGTAATTTAGCAAATGCAGAGGTGCAAAATCCAGGTTCAGGAAAGAAAAAGTCCTCTCCAGTATTTTGTTCAAATCACCTGGATTTGCTAATTAGCACAATTCTTCAGTCAGGGGGTAGAACTAATTACTGAAATCAGGTGGCTGAGTCCATGGGTGGAAGAAACAAATGGCAGGACTTTCTGACCACTGGATTTTACACCTCTGGTCAAATGAGACGGTAACACTTTACAATAAGGGAACACACCTCATGCCTTCACTAATGCATGATTTAATGCATGATGTATCATGAACTCTGTGCGGCTCAATATTAATAAACGATCGTCATTATTCATTCATGTGATTACTGTACACTTAATGTATCATGAATTAATGAACATTAACTCATAGTTAAGTCATACATTAAGTATCATGTCATCAAAGTAGCTGCAAACCAGTTAGGTAGACAAAAGCTTCTCAATCGGTGGTGGATTTATCCATTCTGGGGCCCCAAAACTCCTCCTGACAGCATGCTGACAAAGCTGTTTGCTTAAAGGAAAATTCTGCCCCCTTCCTATCATTTACCTGTGGAAAGGCTGCTTCCCTTGTGCAAATGGTGACAGTAATATCAAATGTTTTATGTTATTTAAATGTATCTTAGAAATTGCATAATTAGTAGTTATTTTCAATGATAGCCTATATTTGCCAATATTCAGTCATTCAGACTATGCTTCTGGGCAAACCCTACAGTAGGCCTATGTATAATGTCTCATAAAAACCACGCTAAATAGATTTGATGGTGATCTTTGTAAATAATATGGAGTAAATGTGTGTGGATTATGACAGCCATTCATGTGTTTTAGAGAAGGAATACTTTACTTATCTTTCAATGATATAATTACCAATACTCAAGGTTAATATATGGGGCATTCTACCGAATTAGTACAAAGTGCGGTCCCACAACAAAAAAAATTATTGAACAAAACAATTAAGTCTTCAGACATAGATATTTACTAAGAATATGTTATGGTCTATTTAAACACAAGGCATTAAATTAGATAGTGATAAGCTTAATATACACAAAAACATCATTTATAGGGTACTTTCTATTGGGAAGTAGCTGTCCCAAACCCTGACATCTAAATTTCAATTTCTGTAAATAACACTTAAAACATTTTTTGTTTTTTTTTGTTTGATGGTGTATTTAGAAGATCTTTATGATTACGTTCAAACAGATGTTGGAATATTTAGATTTATTGTGGGTTTAATTTTTTAAACTATAAACTATACTCAAAAAATCATGTCCCCAGTTTTCATGTCACTACTGAAACACAAGGTATTTTAGTCCAATGGCTGAGCCTGGTTTTTAGCCACACCCCTGCATTTTTGACAAGACAGTGACAGTGCATCCCTGTCCCTCATGGCTGAATGGTAAGTAGCTATATCCCATACTTTTGATATAAATCTGTTCCAAAATCTGAAAATTGGCGTGTAACCTTAAGAATTGTCACTACCGAACACATATTCTCTTCGATTAAGTAAACTTTTTGGGGTTTTTATGCAAAGTATTATGTTTTTATGTGTGTAAACCTCTTCAAAGACATGTATGCTAGCCATGTACTTGCTAGAATTCTTTAGCTATGCTCAAACTTAGCTAGAATCGTCACTACCGAAACAGTCACTACCGAAACATATGGTTAAGTTTCGGTAGTGACATGATCATTTCGGTAGTGACAAAAAGGAATGGTAAGCAGGTTGTTTTGAAATAAATGTTTTAAAGGTCTCCTATTTCACTATTTTAAAGCATATATTATAGGTCTTGGATATATAAAAAACATGTCTATGAAGTGTTTTGCTCAAAATACCAAGCAGATTACCCATTCTAGCCTCATCCCCCTCTATTTCAGCCCTGTTACTAAAGTGCTAGCTAGGGCTACATACCTAAGTAGTGTGACCACAGTTTAGTCTATGTCTTCTGATGTAAGTAACTATGTAGGCTAACATTAGCTAGGCTATGTTTTGTGGACTAAAGGTTAAACATGTAGATAATGCTAATTTCTGTCTGAAAGAGAGAATCATAAGACACCAACATGCCAAAAGGAATTAGCAAAAGTGGAGCAGAGAGGCTGAGAGAATACAGACAAAGAGTGAGGGATGACCCACTGAAACACCAAGAATATTTAAGAAAGGAAAGAGAAAGAAATAAAAAACGAAAGGAAGAAGGAAAATTGAAATGTATCAGCGATTTATCGAACAGGGAACAAAGGAAGGTCAGAAAATCATGGAGGAAAAGACAGCAAAAGCACAGGGTGTCTGTGAAACGACAGAGCGAGATGGAGACATTTTGCAGGGCTTCCACACCACCTAGCACTTCTAGTGAGGCTGATCAGACACCAGAGCATAGGCCTGCAGACCAGAAAAGGACGAGAAGTGCAACTATATGTTATGTCTTCAAAAATAAAATGATTCTATTGACCCCAAAACATTTGTGTTTGTAATATTTCCAACATAAGGCATGTAATGAGTTAAGATTAAGCAATAAGGTTGAGGGAATATGATACAACCTTGAGAACAAAATACTGTGGTCACTACCGAAACAGTGCAGTCACTACCGAAACACTGGATGTTTTGTAAAAAATAAAGTATATTGAGTTATCAACTAAAATGATATGATACTGATTGGTTTATTGTATGTTCAATTTCAACAATCATCAACTCTGGAATCAATATGATCAGTATTATGAATTTTACAAAGAAAGATTGCATTAAGATTTTGATAAATTGTATAAATTGAACTTTGAAATTTGATTAAAAATTCACTTTTATTGATTTAATTGTGAAAACCTTCAAGAAATATTTGTTTAAATACTATTTACAGAAGGGAAGGTAAAACAATCTTAACAGGTTAATATAATACTCTTTTACTACAGTGTATTTACTATGTTTCGGTAGTGACAATTTTTGGGAGAGGAAGAACATTCCAATACAGTCTGAAAATATGATGTAAAAATGTACGGTTCTTTTACTAGATATGTGTAATTTAGATATGGTACAAAATATATATGGACAAAGTTTTGTGGTATTTCCAACCTGACTTTGATCCAATTCGGTAGAATGGCCCATATATGCTATTTGTTGGAAAAATTGGGTCGGGTTGAGTGTGATACCCAAAAAATATCCAGTAAGTGGCAGTTCTGAGAGCAGAAACAACCTTGTTAATTAGAGGTCAGAGGAGAATGGCCAGACACATTCAAGCTAACAGAAAGGCCAACAAAATAAAAATTGAACAACAGTGGTGAGCAGAGGGGCATCACTGAATACACGTGTTGAACCCTGAAAGGGATGGGCTGCAGCAACAGAAGATTAAATAATACTAGGTAGGTATTCCTAATACAGTGGATACCACGTGTAAATTGTAAGGAGTTTCAAATTTCATCATTATTTCACACATGCGATCACCATTACTTCCTAAGTACTTGGCTGACTTGTGTCCCTCTAATTAAAGTATCATGGCATGATACTAATTTGTAAATGATTACTTGATGTACAGTGATAGGAGGCAAGCATTTGTCAACCATGAGTTCATCATTACTTAAATATGAGTTCAATGAAATGTGACCCTTCAAGTAAAGTCACACAATATTCTTCATATAGTAATGATTACCCCATCATCACATCACTATTACTTAATAAATATCTCAATGATCTCCGCACCCTTGAAAACCTAATGTTAAAATAAACCAGTCAAAAGTCCAAATAGAACATTCATTATACACAATTTATTAAGACATTCAAAAGGACCTCATTCCTACGTCCTCTGTCGCCATATCTGATTTTTATAAATCCCCTTGGCCCTCTCTATATTTTGTGTATGCCCCCCACTGTTAGGATCAATAAAGCTCCTGCTGTGGTTAACTGAGTGTGAAATGGGTGTATCCAGCAGTGGCAACGCCACTGATCACTTATTATTGTGGTCCCCCGACGAACGTGTCTTCTGATGAATTGGAGCAGTCTTCACCAGTCTGAGAACTGGCTGTTTCCTCCGATACCCCAAAATCCCAAAAACCCATTTTCACCTCCTCCATGTCCTGCCATATCTCCTACGACCCTACTGTTAAAAGGAGGTAATTTACAAATCAAAACTAGAATGGCACTCAGAGAGATAGACACCCAAAAAAAGTGGGCAAAGCACTGAACTCTATGATATTGGACGGACTTAACTGCTTGCTTCTATTGCTGAAGTTACAGCAACCAATATGGCTTCCAGTGCACTGCACCTCTCAATTTCCGCATGGGCTATAATTTAGAAACCCCTGCCCTTTTCTACCAAACTAAAGGGCTAACAGTCATATATTAAACCCACTTATATCCACAATACATATAAGAATAATAATCAATGCGTGATTATACTTGACACGATACAAAGGTAGTTTTACTCATCGGAGATGACTCTGGTTGGTCTTCTTGAACACGTGATGATGACTAGCTGACGGATAGCCTACAGAAATCAGTATGAAGAGGTTGAACTACTTGTAGGTTTATTACGACATCACGTGATGTAGTTGAATATAATCTATTAAGTTCAATATTTTCTTTGTCCGAGACCACAGAAATAAAGTTAATGAGTTTTCTTGCACACTGAATATGCACGCACAGAGGAGGCAAAAGATTACATATATCACCAGAGACCGTTTTAACACACACACACATGTATATATTTCTGGTGGCAACTGAAGGATAATTAAGTTAGGCTACTGTACAAGCTCCTCGCAAAATCTAATTATTTCACTTAAATCCAGTCCTGAGCTCACATGACAGGGTAACGTTAGATACATAAAGATTTTACTCCGAAAAGGACATTTCTAAGGGAATTGTGCAATTTAACATTTGCCTAACTAGCTAATGTTATAGTTAGCAGAAATATGCAAATCCTTGTGTGTTCTAATACTAATGCCACTGAACTAAATATATAACTACTGGACATTGGCAAGCAAGTAAGTAAAATGACACAGTAGGCCTCATAGCAGCTAGCGTGCTAGCTATTTGTGTTTGAGATTGATTCGCTGCTAGGTCGATTTTTTTTTTGCACATATAGCCAACATTGAACGCATTTACAATGAGCTAACTAGCTACATAAGCTACTTACCGGAATTTAAGTAACATTCATGTAGTTTCAGAGGGTTAAAAGCATTCGGTTTTGTTCAGGATCTTCTGCAGCGCATTCATGTTTACTAGCTGGATCCATACCATAGATAGCCTGTAGCAACAGAAAGTAGATTCACACCTAGAGTTCTGTGATTCAGTTTCATGGACGTTCTAACCATAGATATTCAAATTACCATACTTTACGGTTGTGTCCTTGTATATGGAATCCTAAAGGCGTCAAAATTCACAAACAGGTTATCTGGATTGTAAATTATTTTAATAATTTTCTTAGCCTCCAATCAGTCGATAAAATAAATTTCAAATCTGAATTTCACTTATCAGTAGTTTTAAAAGCGAACAGCTTTGTCAGCACACTGTCAGGAGGAGTTTGGGGGCCCCCAAAATGGATAAATCCACCACTGATGGTCTGAGAAGCTTTTGTCTACCTAACTGATTTGCAGCTACTTTTATGACATGTTACTTAATGTATGACTTAACTGTGAGTTAATGTTCATTAATTGATTACATTACGTGTAAAGTAATCACATGGACTAATAATGCCTTGATCATTTATTAATATTGAGCAACAGAGTTCATGATAGATCATGCATTATTTCATGCATTCAATCATGATGAGTCATGCATTAGGCATGAGGTGTGTTCCATTATTGTAAAGTGTTACCAATGAGACAATAGCATATGATAAACGGAGATCTACCGTTAGCTCGCAAGCCGAAAGTTGCGCACCGTGTGGTGACTCCAAATATGGGTCAGAGCTCAATTTGTGGAGGGTCCTTGATTGTACCGTTACCCCTTTCTCGGGTCATAACTATAGTAGATTACACTGCATCTCTGAACTACACCTGTTACTGCTCTTACTGTTAACGTATTGCGGATAGCTAGCCATTCGTTGGCTCATAGTCTGTAAACTTCTGTGAACTGGCTACACCAGCTGCTGCTTGCTAAACACTGGCTGGCGTTACATTACCTTGTACTTTTCCTGGCTATGCTTTTTAATTAAGTTTTTATACACGTTAGACAAGAGCCTGTTATGTTGATAACACTGCCACGGAAAATGTTGAAAGTATTTGCCCTGCTGCTCGATTAAAATATAAATGTTTATTTAATATGCTGTTCAATGTCCAGTTGGCTGGATACGTTAGTTTATAGCTAAGTAGCCTATACATTGGACTGAATTTGGTCTCTTTTAGTTTCTGTAGCAGGCTAACGTTACGATATCAGCTGTTAGATTTGCATCACTCTGCGGACTAAGATTGGACATCCGTGTTCTAAATGGTTAGCATATTATGTCCTCTGCTTTTTCCTTTTGCATGTTCCGTGCAGTTCGGCCATGCGTGGCGGCTATGAAGGCGCTGCGGGTTGAACATCTCCCGGAACAGCTCCGCTCTGTGAGATGGACCTCTTCCCCGGCCCTGGTGCCGCGCATTACAACACACTACACAGTCTACCCTCGGGAAAAAGACCCACGATGGAAAGGTAGGCTATATAGTCCCGCAATGGGATGTATAGTCAATTGCGAAGTGAAACTGCTTTTTTTTTGTGTGGATGGCAAATCCACATAGAACCCACATAGCCTACTACATTAGCATAGTTTTTGAGTTGAGAAAGTTTGTTGGAAATATGAATGTGTATTCACATTATTGATGAAAGTCAAAAACCTGCATTTTAAAATGTGAGGTTTTTTTTCTCACTTTTCTTACATGGGTCTGTCTCTATTGATACAACCTTAGTCAATACTGTGTAGGCTACTGGATTGGTTAAAGTCACACTGTGTCTTTGCAGGTGTGCAGATGGAGCGCTTCGCGGATGAGGCCGATGTAGTGATTGTCGGAGGGGGTCCGGCCGGCCTATCTGCTGCTATCCGTCTGAAGCAGTTGGCGAACAAAAGCAGCAAGGAACTGCGCGTTTGCGTGGTGGAGAAGGCCTCTCCGATTGGAGCGCACATTCTCTCCGGAGCGTGTCTGGAGCCCAATGCGCTCAACGAACTCCTACCGGACTGGGAAAAGAGAGGAGTGAGTCAGAATTTCCGCTTCCCAAATTTCAAGTAGGCTACTGTGAAAAACGTCAAAACTTTTTCACATAGTCGATTAATATAGGGCCTATACGCCCTGGTATGACACTGCCCCTGGGCTTTCTTATAGACTAGCTACATGATTGTCGTCACCTCGAGTACAATGTGACATTCAGTGTATCAGCCCTGCTACAAGACAATTTGTCTGTGACTCAGGTGTGAAATACATATAGCCTACTATGTATAGCCTATAGGCTATTCTGAAACATCAATATACATAGTATATGGGTATTTGCTAAAATAAGGATGGGATTTGACTGTCCATTTTATCAAATATCCATGTGATATCAAACATGGATATAAGCATCAAATAGTTTTGGTATTTTTTAACATTTCTGCATGCACAATCAATTATGTTAGTGGTGTTACATAGGATTATTGATACACCAGATTGGAATTTGAAAGATTGATGATTGTGTTTATTGCATTCAGGCACCTCTGAATACACCTGTCACGGAGGACAAATTTGCAATTTTAACAGAAAGGTTTCGAATCCCAGTTCCAGTGCTACCTGGTGAGTGTAATGCATTAGTGTAATGTAATGCTAGGAAATTAAAGCACAAATGAACTTTGGTAGAACTTTGGGTTGTGTAGTTACCTGGCCATGATATGAGTCCAAATGGTGGTGAAATATGTTCGTTAGTTGCTCTGTGCTCTCCTGGCCTTATAATCCAGAATAGGGTATTTGTCGCTCTCCATTCACTTCTATAGGGCAGCTAAAACAGTCTCAAAATGACACTTCTAGCACGTATATGAACTAGAACGAAGCAGCTTCTGTCAATACAAACAATAACCAGTCCTCGTACATATATTTCTTTTGTGTAATTCAAATTATTTATAAAAGTACTATTTTCTTAATTGTTGTTAGCAAGCTAAAGACTAGCAAAATGTTGGCAGGTCGGTTTGTTTACCATAGATATATACTACCAGGAATGCTTGCTACCATGGAAATTTGGACCAATTAGTGGTTTCTGACACATCACGCATTAGCACTGTTTCTGGCGCAAGAATTACCTACCAGATCTACGTTCCAAATAACATAGGAAAATACCAGGAAAGGGCTATTTAATTCTTATTTTTTAAAATACGTACGCGTCGAGGACTGGTTATTGTTTGTATTGACAGAATCCACTTTGTTCGCGTACATATACGTGCTAGAAGTGTCATTTTGAGACTGTTTTAGCTGCCCTGTAGAAGTGAATGGAGAGCGACAAATACCCTATTCTGGATTATCACCCCAGGGGAGCACAGAGCAACTAACGAACATATTTCACCACCATTTGGACTCATATCATGGCCAGGTAACTACACAACCCAAAGTTCTACCAAAGTTTAGTTGTGCTGTAAGGTCTCCTTCCTGGTTGCAAAACAAATTCCAGCCCCACTTACCCTATATTTTATGACATTCCAGAAACAGTGACTTTTTAAAAATATGTGCAGTGGAATGGTCTTGTTACTTTAATGACAACGGCACCATTCATTTGCTTTCCACAAACATGCATTCAACAATTGGCACTGTTAAATTTGATTAACTGGTGTGCCGTTGAAATTGTGCCGTCAGGGCTTCCAATGACTAACCATGGTAACTACGTTGTCCGCCTGGGCCATTTTGTGCGGTGGCTTGGGGAACAGGCTGAAGAGCTCGGGGTGGAACTGTATCCTGGGTATGCTGCTGCAGAGGTACAGTGGAGACTTTGCATCCTCCTGTTCAGTTATCTCTTTCTGTCACTGTGCTCAGTGGTGTAAGAGTGGTGTCCAACCTGGGTCTGGAACCTATCATACTTTAAATATGTTACTTCATCACTGCTATTGAGCTCATGCTGTTTCAAATTTTTTTTATTTAACCATTCTTTAACCAGGCAAGTTAATTGAGAACATGTTTTCATTTACAACAACAGCCTGGCTAAGAAGACAAACACAGCAATGTAATAACATAATAATAATAATAAGTCAGTACAGTGTCCTAACCATTAAACCAGGGCTTTTCAAACTCGATCCTGGGGACCCACTGTGTTTGCTGGTCTATGCAAGATAGGAATACAATGAGCTGTTAGGACCCACTGTGTTTGCTGGTCTATGCAAGATAGGAATACAATGAGCTGTTATAATGGTTCATTAGACACATAGGGCCTGATTTACTAAGACCTTTAGCGTGCGCAAAACCATTTTTCACACGCAAAACTAATAACACAACCAATGTTTTGCGTGTGCTAAAAGGTTTTGCTCACGCTAAAGGTCTTAGTAAATGAAGTCCATAATGTCTATTGAAGAATGATTTACCGTCTTTACGTTCCCGTATGTCAGAAATACGTAGCTATGTATGCCATGAAGAATAAATAGTCCACAGGTATATTTGACATCTTAATTTCTTGAAGTGTGGTCACCTGGTTACTGAAACGAGTTCAGTGGTGAATGGCGATGAACCAAACATGCATTATGTTGCAATAAGTGAAAATATAAAATTATGTTTGAACTTAAAAATGTTTCTACAACTTTAATTCATCAAGATATTGGCTGTGACCAAAAACAGCATGCACAGTATTAACAAAAAACTGCATTGCATTATGGCTGGGATTCAATGATTCTTTGTACTTAATTTAACTCAGTTAAATGCATTTTTTCTTATAATTTTTCATGCAGCTTGGCAAGTTCAGCAATCACTAAAAAGAAATCTCCAAGCTGAGTTTGTGAAAAAAAAGACACTTGCCTTTTATTTGCAAGTCAATGTTAACAACAAAATCTTGATTGAATACAGGACAATGTGCTGCTGTCAATAGAATGTTTCATGTTATGGAATGGATGACATCACATCTACTGTAATATTATTCCTAGAAATATTTCATTTTATTGTGTCACCCACTGATAACCTACGCTACGGTAACGCTTGAATTTCATCTTCAATTCTGAAGGTCTTGTTTCATGAGGATGGAAGCGTAAAAGGAATCGCCACAAGCGATGTAGGGATTTCCAAAGACGGTTCACCTAAGGTACGACTTTGCTAAGTTGTTGTCATTTAAAAAAGTATATTTGTTCAAATTATTTTGCCCAGGAATTAACCAGAATTCATATTTTTGACAAATTAATATGCAGGCTAATACCATTTTGTAATGCTTCACTGTTTGAAAATGGTGGCCTAGCTGAGTAACTAAATGTGAATATGTTCTCATACGCTACTTCACCAGAAGTTAAATTCCACGTTCATTCAGTCTCTTTGATGCCGTTGTACCTTCAGGATGTGTTTGTAAGAGGCATGGAGCTCCATGCAAAGGTCACAGTATTCGGAGAAGGCTGCCATGGGCACTTGGCAAAGCGGCTATACAAACACTTCAACCTGAGGGATAACTGCCAGCCACAGACCTATGGCATTGGACTAAAAGAGGTGTCCGTCTGCTGATGCACTTTTTCGTCCTTTTGTCGTCTGTTAATTTCACTTTCCTTACAGATGCAAATACAAGCCATTAAAATGGCATCTCACCTTTACAGAAATTGAATATATTGTACATATTTGGATAATATAGTGATAAATAAAAAATAGATCACAGCAATTTCCTTTATGAAAATGTACGACAGTATTTGAAAGGCACAAAAAATTGTATATTTATAAATTGTACATTTGCAAATAAATGGTTTCAATATCTGCATAGCATACTGTATTTCAGTGTATTCATTTTTCTAAGGGCAGGTGGAGGTCTCCAAGTTTGATTTATAATGCATTATTAGTAGATCCTAAGGGAGTCTAATCATACACAGTAGTCCTGTGGCTACTTAATTGAAACAGTTCGGAGGTGCTGTGCCAGTTCATTATTTGTACCAGGCCACAGCTAATTTTTATAGTAGTATTGTGAATTGAGGTGTCACGTGTGCTGTGCACATCGCATTTTCAACACAGAATGAATATCAGTGTCTTGGTTTGTAGGTGTGGATCATTGACAAGAAGAAATGGAAACCTGGCAGGGTGGAGCACACAGTCGGCTGGCCTCTGGACAGGAACACATTCGGAGGCTCCTTCTTATATCATCTGAATGAAGGGGAGCCGCTGGTGTCCTTAGGCTTTGTGGTAAGGGAATTTTTTTTGTTGAGATTTGCATTTTCTTCCAGTGTGCCAAAGTTCTTTTTTTCCTTGTTGAGCTCATAAACCAGGTGTTCTCAAGCTCAGTCCTGGGCCCTCATGTATGCTGGTTTTCCTTCCTGCCAAAATTGTAACACCCTGCCATGTACTATGCAGCTTCAAATGGGAAGTTCATTTTCTTGGGAAATTACTTCAATTGTAGTGTATGCTTTTGATTGGCACAGATAGTTTTTTGTGTGAATAATGACATTTATGTACATATATATGTATGTACAGACGTTTCTCATGATCTGCAAGCTTCACAATGGCTGGTTTTCTATGTTTGGCAGGTTGGTTTGGATTATCAGAATCCTTACCTCAACCCCTACAGAGAGTTTCAAAGGTGGAAACATCACCCTTCCATTGCTCTGACTCTGGAGGGAGGAAACCGCATTGGTTATGGAGCCAAGGCTCTCAATGAGGGCGGATTCCAGGTGGACCCACCTCTCCTTTCATTTATTTCCCCAGAGCCAGAATTGGTCATTACTCCATAAGCTCTGCTTTGGTGGTTGACTCTCCACATTTGTCTTTATCATTCCTTCCCCAGTCTCTGCCAAAGCTCACGTTTCCTGGAGGACTGCTAATAGGGTGCAGTCCCGGGTTCATGAATGTGCCCAAGATCAAGGGCACCCACACGGCCATGAAGAGCGGCATGCTCGCTGCAGAGGCCATCTTCCGGAAAATCACAGATGAAAACGTGAAATCCGAGACGGCCGGTAACGCTTGGGACCTCTTCTGTGTTTTACGGATAAATGACCCTGGCAGCAGTTTCTGCAGGTTTTCAGTCAAAACAAGGTTAAAGTTTGGGTCAAACAAGGTTAAAGTTTTAGGCAAAATTCTGGAAATAACTTTAGACTTTGGAATGCCCAATCACATTTTTATGTCCGTCTCACCGCTAGTTTACTCCCATGAATTTGGAAGAGCAGGCTAGCATACGTCCTCTGAAGCATGCGTTTCCAGCCACTGTTTATTGTAACTCCGCTGTGAGCAGCATAGCTGTGCAGTCGTTGTGTTGGAAGAATGAACTTCCTGGGCGGCCGGCACAGGCATGCGGCCCGTGCATAATAAATTGGGGAGAGAATCCTCCATACCTGGATGACGCTGTAGCCAGTTGGGCTCCACTATCGTGGAACTGCGTGTCACTAACTGCACTGGCAATGTCTGGGTTTTATTCCAGACCGCAGTACACACCACTACAGCAAATGCTTTAGCAGGACACATCACTTGACAGCCCATAAATGCTTTTGTGTAAATTATTACGCTTGTAAATTATAGGTTGTATTTTTCCATGCATATAAACAGTTTTTTTTATGACATAACGAGACTTTTTGTTACTATGATGAGTGCCAGACCATTTGTTGAATTCGCTTTCCCTCCATTTCTGTCTTTATTATTATTCTGTTAGGAATCCATGTTCCAGAATATGAAGATGACTTGAAAAAGTCTTGGGTTTGGAAGGAGTTGTACAGTGTGAGGAACATTCGACCGTCCTTTCACAATTATTTTGGCTTTTACGGAGGAATGGTGTACACTGGAATATTTTACTGGATTTTCAGGGGGAATGAGCCATGGACACTGAAACATAAAGGTAAGAGAGGTGAATGGGGTGGAAAGATTTCTAGAGAACATTCTAGATTTCAGTCAATTTTATTGCTGCAGTAGGTACGTATGTTTTGACTAGAATATTGGGATGGAATAACACTTGAAAATATTTTGCAGCTCCATGAACACTGTACCTTTTGGATATCTTTGTTGCAAATCGAGACCAGCCTTGTTCACACCAGTGTTTTTTCATGATTTAAGGTAATGACTGTGATCGGCTGAAGCCAGCGAAGGACTGCACACCTATTGACTACCCCAAACCGGACGAGAAGCTGAGCTTCAACCTCCTCAACTCTTTGGCGGTGAGCGGGACGAACCATGAGCAAGACCAGCCTTCGCACCTCACTCTCATGGATGACAGAATTCCCGTTGCCCGAAACTTAGCCGTTTACGACGGGCCAGAACAGCGCTATTGTCCAGCAGGTACTGACAACGAAACAAAATCCCCTGTGTTCAAGTTTCAAGTGAAAGGGTTCTCTTCACCTAACAATAACTTGTTTCACCCATTTTTTTTTTGCAGATGTGTACGAGTATGTTCCTATGGAGACTGGAGATGGTTTGAGACTACAAATTAATGCACAAAACTGTGTTCATTGCAAGGTCTGTGACATCAAGGATCCCAGCCAGAACATTAACTGGGTTGCCCCAGAAGGAAGTGGAGGACCTGCATATAATGGCATGTGATTTATCTTTTTAAAAATTCAGTTACATTGGACTGTGAATGTCATGAACGTTGTACATGGCAGGTAATTGCAAATGCCGATTTTCTATTCAAATACAACCTGCACTCTCCCGATTGGTATAGCTGATCATGTCATGCAGTTAAGCCAATCATAAACATGCGCACTTCTTTTGCAGACAAGCAATGCACCCAACTATAGAAAATTTAACTATTACTACGTGCCCAGCAACTGAATGTTATTTTTATAATACTGGGCACAGGGAGTTTCATTCATTCATTCATTCATTCCATTTAAGTTGAATAAAAACAACTTGGGACAAGTTTTTTTTACAACAAATTTTCAAACTGCTGCACAGCACATTGACTTCTGGTGATTCACCAACCCTTTAATGGCCAGCTCAACCACCTAGTATCGCACACCCCGAGTCCCGATATCCTGCCGAAAAACACGCTGGACCCAACCACACCTGATTGAGCCGTCTCTACCATTTGGTTTATGAGTCAAGTCCAACACACTCCCCAACAATACACCATGACCCAAAACGTGCTCCACCAAACGGTTGAGGGCCATTAAAGGGTTAAAGGCACTCTGCCACTGTGCTGCCAGAATAGCAACGTAAATCTTATAAATTATAAAGAGATGAAGATTGTTCAGTCAATGCATGTGCAATAGGTTCCCCAGCTCACTCCAAGTTTGCTACAACTTCTGTTTCGTTATATGTCCATCACCGCTGCACTTTATACATCAGTGAGTCAAACGCAAGGTAGCTGGATGTCTAGTGTGGGCAACATCTCTTGGCAGAAATCTATGCTGCTTATGTTGTCAGAGTGAGACTTCACATTTTGTCTACCTTGAAAAATGGATATTAATATTTTATGATGAGCGTGAGTTTGGTGTTGGCTCGCTAGCTAACAAGATCCGTTAGAGACAGATCAGTACTGAGCCAATTAAGTAATCACAAGTTTGTGGTCGTAAAAAACAGGAACGTAAAAAATGATTGCTTCAGTGTGAAATTAAATGTCACTTCCAGGATCATTCCTGAAGCAACCCCAAGGACTATGTGTGCCAGGATATAAAGTGATAACCGCTGAGTCAATATGTCAAACTATGTGCCATCCATGCATTAATTATGTATGCTTTGTTGAAATTCATAGTGTGAGAATCTGAGATCTTGCATATTAATGTAAGTTAATTATTTTATGAAAGACTGACAGTACTGTTTTTGGACCATTGACAAAAACATTTTTGTACACAGTTGGGCTTTACACTGCATTAAGTAACCAATAACCATCTGTTTCAAAACTAAAACTGATCAATAAAAAAAAACTTCTTACAAATGAACCAACATGATTGAACTCATTACAAGAACACATTAAACCAGGGTTCACTATTTATTTGGTCAGAAAAATCCTGGGAATCACGTGACATTTCAAGTGTACAAATTTTGTTTGCAGCCACTCCAAGCTTGTGTGCAACCACTCCAAGCTTACAAAAACAAAGAAATATGCAGGCTACAACAACCAAACCAGAAAGTGATACAGTACATTAACTTCTACCTGTTACATAGGGGGGTAAAAGCATACAAAATGTTGAAATGAGATTTATTTTTCTCGTAAGCTACCATGCATGTGAGACAGTTCCAAGAAAATTCACTTTCACATCGTTTCTTTAAAAATGTATTTAATGGAGATGTGTTTTTTTTATTTTTTACCCCCATATCAAGCATTAACATATTGCGTAAAATAAGAGCAAAAAATAACCTTATCACATCCACTCAGAACATACTGCTACCGGTTTGGCTGATCATCAAGTCAAAGTGAACCGTTAATGTTTTCGGCAATCAAACTACAGCGTGGTTCATCTATCAAAGGGACGGCCTTATCCCGCTGGATTCTTTGAATTAATGGTTCGTTCGCACATCTGCAGACAAACGACCGTCGGCCCGGACCTGCGGCGGAAACCTTCAGGCGAACATTTTAGCGTACGTTCTCTTCTCCTTCTCCTTTTCCTCTTTCACCTTCTGTTTGACTCTCAGCATCTCGTTCCCGATTGCTGGAAACCAAAGATTCGTGGCGGAAGGAAATATTAACAAAGTAGCAACTATGACAGACCGTACATCAGCGCATGCATTCAATGGCAAAACTAAGGATCTATTTTGAACTGCATTTCTTCTTTCTTCAGGAAAAGATGCAAATACAGCATCTACGCAGTCTGAATTTATTGCCCTCAACAGCACAAATGCTGCAAATTTGTACTTAGTAGGAACCATCAACGTGGTCTTTTTTTTGTTCTTTTTTTTATACCGTTTTTCTTAATTCCTTTTTATTTTGTGATTACTGGCTGACATTGTAGCGTAAAACATTTACGGAGCGTTTTTCTATTTAGCCTCAGACTCCAGCAAACTTGCACATGTTGCGTTTTAAAAAAATTTTTTTAACACATTCAGCTGGACATTCACAGAAGTTCCTTGCTCAAGGGCATACCAGAGTTGCCCCACCTGGGATTTGAACCTAAAAACCTCCCAATTTTATAACGGTCAGCCTCGTATCCTAACCACTATAAAATCAACATTACGAATCTTACCTTTGTCCTCGGGTGCTATTTCTTGAGCTTGTTTAAGGTCAAGCTGTAATTAGAAGGGGAAGATTGGTTACTGGGGGGAGAGTTTGTGTGGAGCATCATTGACTATTTTCTTTCATCAATGACAGGGTTCTTTACCAGAGCATTGTTGTACTCCTTCATTCCTTGCCATCCTTGAGCCCTCCTGTACAGCGCTTTAGTGTTTGCATGGTTCAATTCAAGCGCCTTTTCCAAAACAAAGTGACAGAAAATTATGCAGTGTTTAATGTGCACTCAGTGCGTCATAACATTGTGGAAGCACCTATGGTGATTCCATGAAAAATTTAAACCGAGGGTGTATCAAATCAAATCAATATTTATTTCTATAGCGCATTTCACAACCAGTTGTCACAATACGCTTCACAGACCCAGCCTAAACCCCCCAAATGAGCATATATATATATATATATATATATATATACACACCGATCAGCCACAACATTAAAACCACTGACAGGTGAATTGAATAACATTGATTATCTCGTTATTTTGGTTCTGTACTCTAGCACTTTTGAGTCTGAAAAGATACTATGACAATGCAGACTGTCAGCTTTAATTTGAGGGTATTTTCATCCATATCGGATGAACCGTTTAGAAATTATAGAACCTTTTGTACGTAGCTGGCATGCAAAGCCAAAGGATATGCAACCAAATATTTAAAAATTAAAGGCACAGTCAACTTAGTGTATGTAAACTTCTGACCCACTGGAATTGTGATATAGTGAATTAAAAGTGAAATAATCTGTCTGTAAACAATTGTTGTAAAAATGAGTTGTGTCATGCACAAAGTAGATGTCCTAACTGACTTGCCAACACTATAGTTTGCTAAAATGAAATCTGTGGAGTCGTTAAAAATTAGTTTTAATGACTTCAAACTAAGTGTATATAAACCTTTGACCACACACACGTTTTCTTCTCCCTCCAGAGCACAGTATTAGGAACCCTGGTCACTGGGTTTTTTTTCCCCTCTCTCCTTCTCCCCCTCTAAGTGTGTGCCATCTGATCTGCCACATTTGGTTTGGACTTCTAGTGTTTCACAGACGGCTGCATTTACCTCATTGCAGCTGTCAATGGCATCTTGCCAGAGCTGCATTTTCAGCTTGCAGGCAGCAATGTTCAAGATGCAGCTCAGGGCAATGGGTTCCAGCCTTTTTTGCGCTTTGTCATCGTCCACAACGTCCCCGAAAACTTCCAGGTACCTGCAGCCAGTTCAGTAGTCCAGACTGAGACTCAACAACTGAACACCTAACCTAGCAACTAACTACCCCTGCCAACAGTAGGGGGCAGTGAAGCTTATGATTTCTCCCTCGTCTGTTTGTTTCTGATGAACAACGTGGCTAAACATATTATATTACTGACAGGTTTCAGTAACACCCGCTACAATTATTTCCTTTAGTGCAAGTAAGAAATGAACGGACTACTAAGTTTTGTGCAAGCAATATTTACGATGCCAGAAATATAACTATGAAACCTGGCAACAGATCACATGATAAGGACAACAGAGATATACACAACCGGAAGTGTCACTGATTTGGGTTTACTGATCAGGTTTACTTGGAAATACAGTATATTAGGTGACCGATAATCTTATTTATAGAAATCTTTGAGCCACAACGTATTGTCAAAAAGAAAACTGTACAGTAAGAAACACCTCAGAGCTTTGGAGTACTTCTTATTAGCTGCCATCCAGTTTTGGGACTTGAAGAAGTTGTTACCAATACCCTTGACATCTTCAGCAACTGAAAAAATGCTGTCAACCTATTGGGCAGAGAGGAAAAGGTAAAATATTTGCTGAGCAAAAACTGAAGCTGTACCCAGATGCAGGCTAATGATTACATGGAAATGGCACCTACATCTTTAAAATCGATATCGGAGTCCTCTGGGAAGTCAGGATGGGCGTCCCCTGAACCATCATTCGGCGCGACCCCCCAGTCATCCCCTGGCTTGTGTTCTCCACATTCGGCAATGAAACATGGCTTTCAAAAGGTCAACAAAATGCTCCTTTTTTAGTTTTTGCAATCATTGTACATTAACATTCATAAAAAATATAGATAATAAAAAGATTTAATACAAGCAAGACAGTACACCACAAGTAAGTATTAATGTCATCAAATATCATACACTGTATCCTGTGGCAAATATTCTCAATTAGACTGGATAAAAACGTGTTGTGGCACCTTCGCTGGCGTTTCCTCGTTTGTCTCCACGGCCTCTAAGATTTTGACAAGCCCCATGCCTTTCACCACCTGGCCAAAGACTACATGTTTCCCATCCAGGTGATCCGTGGGGAAAGTGGTGATAAAAAACTGGGAACCATTTGTGTTGGGTCCTGCATTAGCCATGCTGAGCAAGCCTTCCTTGTCATGCTGAAATAAAAATACACACACAATAAATATAACATATTCTTACCGTTCACCTTGAGTTTCTACTTGCGCTATACTGATTCAACCTTGCTGATTGGAGGAAGATGCCATATTACTCTCAGGTGAAAATGGAACCGTTGGATTTTTATTTTTATTTCTTTTACCTGATCTAGACATGACCAAAGTATTAAATAAAAAATACAATCCATGTGAATGATTTCTGCACTTTGGAACAAAAGGTGCATTATTACTTTATTAGCACTTTGTGGAAGAAACTTACTTTGTAGTAAAAGTTTTCATCTTCAAACTTCTCCCCATAAATGCTCTCTCCCCCAGTGCCATTTTGACACGAGAAGTCCCCTCCCTGGATCATGAACTTCTTTATAACTGTAAGCAAAAATGTGATTACTAAACTCAGTTGGTCATTTGTACAGGCATTGCCATCCCACTGTACAATAAAAATACTCGAGTAACTCACAATATAAACATAACAAAGAAAAAGACATGGTCCTGGAACTGGACTTGTAACCAAAAGGTTTCAGGTTCGATTCCCAGGTAGGACACCACCGTTGTACCCTTGAGCAAGGTACTTAACCTGAATTGCTTCAGTATCCAGCTGTATGAATGGATACATGTAATAAGAAGTTGTGTAACTTCTTATTGTAACTCGCTCTGGATAAGAGCGTCTGCTAAATGCCTGTAATGTAATGTGTGCCTCCCACTTACTCCTGTGGAATGGACATCCTTTGAAGTGTAGTGGCTTTCCTGTTGTTGCACCCTCCCCCTTTTCGCCGGTGCACAAGGCTCTGAAATTTTCGGCGGTTTTGGGTACAACATCTGCGAACAGTTCAAACACTATACGCCCAACTAGAGAGAGAACAGAGATGCAGTGCGTTATGAAAGAAGCCAAGGTTACTGCACATAGGGGCAGGATAATGTTATCGTCCAACAAACTGGTCAGATTCTTCAGCTTGTACACTACATGACGTGAAATAGAAACAAAACACATTTGTTAAATAACTGTGATAGTGAAATTATACGCTAGCTACTGTAAGTGTGTAGCTAGTTATGACGTCACATACTGAGCTTTTTTTTTTGCATAAAGCTAACGTTAGCCAAAAGGCTAGCGAGCTAACCAATCATTTTTTCCACAGAATCATGCATTGTTGGATGACTCATAACAATCACGATCAGTTGTTAAATAATATGATCAAGTGACATCACGCGCTAGTATTACACTAACAATTCAGCTTGTAATTTTACAGTTGGGTGCAGCTAGAAATTACTAGAACATCAATCCACCACGTTGTAGCATAGACGCCGCTAGCTACTTCTGTGTTGTCTGGCGCTATAACGTTACATACCGGTATGTGAAGGCAGTTAGAAGGCTAGCTAACTACATGTAATGAAAATTACAGTAAATTAGTTCAAGGACACTTTCAGTTCAATGCGACAAGCTCACTAGCATGCTATGCCATGAATCAGTAACGTTATATCAAAGAAGGAAAAAAGTGCAGGCGCTTTCAAAGCCCGTGCATGCAAATTGCTAGCTACACAGCTCTCTAAGTTAGCAAGATAGCTAACTTAGCTCCATATGAGTTTCAGACCAGTTCCGAACCTCTTTCTCCGCCAATGTCAATGTCAAAGAAAACTCGAGGGTTGTCCTGGTTCGAATGTTTTCTGGCAGGTGTTGGGTTTGACATTTTCAGTGTTGATCAAAATATCCGTGGTGTATTTCTTCTTTTAGCACCGGTTTAGACCTAGAAAACGATGTTGTCAGTAGAGCGACTACTTCAGACCATAGACTGTATCAGACCATAGCACGTTAGATAGGGCTGGAGAGTCGATCCCAAAAGAATCGAATCCAGACTCTATTGCGTCGATTCCTGCATTAATTCGAATCTGGAATTTGAGTCCAATTGGAAACTTGGTTTTAAACTCCTGAATTTTTTCAAGTTAAAATTAGGATTCATTAATTTATATTAGTCTCTACTAATTATCTCTACGAATTATCCAATATTATCTACTAATAGTGCTTTATTAATTTGCCTGATCTCTAAAATTGGCATTTCAAGCCATATAGGACAGAGCACTGAACTGAGCTATTTTTGGATGGGGAAAAAGTTTTGAACTGTCAATCAAGTTGGGTAGCAAACTTTTCACAATTTCTTTTTAGTTTAATTTTCATTTCAACAGTCTTCTCACAAGTGATTTATTTTGCTCACAAACCTAACTTCATAAAGGAATGGTAATGCCTAGGTTGTCAAGAAAATATTCTGTTAAATCAACCGTGTGAAAAATTATTTTGTATAACTCAGTTCTTTTACGAGTCTGCAAGAAATTGGAATTGTCCCTGACCACAGTTATGTGCCCCTAACATTCTTAGGACTGGTTTCCCAGACATGGATTAGGCCTAGTCCTAGACTAAAATAAAAATTCAATGAAGATCTTCATTGAAAAAAGCTACACAATTAAAAATGTTAAGATATTTAAAAGTGGTTCATTACAAACTCTGTTTTGTTACAATTGCAACATGCATTATTATCATCATCATCATCATCATCAACCTAAATTGAACCAGGGGGTATTTCACAATGCATGATTTTGGAGTTGCCTGGATAACTGCACTGAGTAAATCCCAGAACCCTGCCAAATCTGGAACATGGACTGAAGTAAAAAGAGTTGTTCTGGAGTTATCCAGTGCAGTTATCCAGCTAACTAAGTAATCCTACTTAGTGAAATAACCCCCAGGTGTATTAAATTTTCTTCAGAGATCACACTAATACATTAACCAGGTTCACCAATATGTTGATTTTGAATCTACTTGGGTTTAATTGTATGATTGCTGAATAAATGGTGAAACTGAGGTTTCACCACTGAAAAAGCAGATCAGGCTGTCATGGAAACCAAAAAACTGTCTGTGGAATTACAAGATTCAGTTATTAGGCAGCAAAAAAAATCTAATAATTATAATTATAAAAAATATTGGCATGGCTTGAGCACCATTATGTCCATTACAACAAAATGGTAAAAATATAGAACAACCCATAAACTGCCAAGATCAGGCTGTCCTACCAAACCAAGCAAAGGGATGAGAAGGGACATTGTCAAAGAAGCCAGCTACAACATGGGCCGAGTTGCACAGCCCATTGGCAGAAATGGGAGAAACTGTCCAGAGATCAAAAATCTCTTCAGCACTTCACACATTTTGGCCTCGTTGGGAGTGGCTAGATGGACACTAGAGTTAGTTAGGCCTATCTAAAGGAGCTATTCGTAAACTGCAGCTCGTCCAAAATGCTGCAGCAAGAGTCTTAACTAAAGCAAAAAAATTTGAACATATTACACCAATTCTTAGATCTCTACACTGGCTACCAGTCTCTCAGAGAATTTTATTCAAAGTACTCCTAATTGTCTACAAATCTCTAAATGGTCTTGGGCCAAAATACATATCTGATCTCCTCTCACCTTACATTCCAGCTAGACCCCTAAGGTCAACTGACACCAGTCTACTAAACACTCCAAGAGTGAAAACTAAACACGGTGAGGCAGCTTTTAGTTATTATGCCTCGTGTATCTGGAATAAACTTCCTGAAGAACTCAAACAGGCCCAAAATTGAAACACATTCAAAACCAAGCTAAAAACTTTAATGTTCTGCAGTATCTATAACTAAACACCTACTTTTCTCCACTATTTTTATATCGTATTTGTATTTTTATTTTTTCTGTTCCTATATTTTATTCTTATTTCTATTCTTTTACTCTTTTACTATAGAGATCTATATTCTTTTATTCCTATTTTTGTATTCCTATTGTTATTTCTTTTATTAAAATTATTAAACTATTCTCCTGGCTCTGTATTCACATGCTCCCTGTAAAGCACTTTGAATTGCCATTGTTGTATGAAATGTGCTATATAAATAAACTTTCCTTGCCTTGCCTTGCCTTAGTTAAAGTTAGTATATTCTGGAATGGTATAGCCAAAGCAGACTTAAATCCCATTTAATCTGTGGAATGACCTGAAAATTGCTGTCCATCAATGCCCTCTGTCTAACTTGGCAGAGTTGGAGCAAATTTGCATGGAGAAATGGGCAAACGCTTCAAAATATAAATGTGAAAACCACATGATATAGACATACCCGAGGCTTAGAGCTGTAATTGCTGCCAAAGGCCACAAAGTATTCAACACATTTGTAAATGAGAAATGGCCTTTATACAAAAAAATATACTTTAATGTGTTGAATTTAGTGTGTGGCGGGAAAACTTGCATTTGATACATATGTGACGAGGTGTGCCGGGCGGATTATATACAGACAACCATCAAGAAGCTCTACTATTTATAAAGACCCCACTCCTGCCTTTTCCTAGCCTCCTGCATCTACAAGCAGCGATAATTGACACACATGAATCAGGCTTTTCTTTGAACACTTTTATTTCCTTCCATGGTGTAATGAGCAACAGAAACACTACAAAAAAGAGGCAATAACAGAAACCACTGGAGTGGTTTTGATACAGCGAAGTATGGATATCCCATGCCCACTCCCCCATGAACTGCAGTGCGCACACAGCATTGAGAACCAGTACAGTGCATCAAGAGCATCTTCATTCATCACGAGTAAAATCATACAACAAAAAAAAGAGGAAAACTCTCCAATAATTTGGAGGAAACAGGTGAACCCCTGGCAGTATAATGATTGTGGTGCCAAACAAGAGGCCCCTTAAGTCTTTAAAAATATACCAGACTCTGAAATGGGGCTGGTACCGGTGGGATTCTGTCAGTTGAGAAGCAAGCTGGGGGTTCAGTACTCAGGAATCTATCTAGCAGTAGCCGCCTCCCAAAATAAATTAAATAAGCCGCAAAAAATGGTGACTTATGGGAGAGTGGGCAACACTTTCGGAGTCAATAAAACTGAGGGTGGGTGGGGAGGCCGAAAAAAGAATAAAATCACAAGTGCTTTCAGGGCTTCTTTGGGCTGCCATTATATCTGTAATTAAAGTACACCCTGTCATTGGACGGTGGTTGCTGTGGGAAGCCAATGAGTTCTGAAAGCAGCAGCCAGTGGCAGACAAGCATATTATCTGTTGGTCCCACCTCTGTAACATCTCTAGAATTCATCCATATTTCATGACATCATAAAAGATACAGCTTATCTTAAGATCTCTGGGTATACAAACCTCAAGCTCAACATTCCAGTCCATTTTGACTATGCAAAAAACATAACTGAGCAGGTTATGGAGCTTTTTTTTTTTTGGGAGGAAAACTTCTTTGTTTGGGTTATATAGGTAAAGGAGTGAAATCACGCAGTCCAAATGAGCTGAGACACATGAAACAAGACCCATTTTAGCTCTAGGATAGCAGTTACAAAACCTCTCTTTATGGCTTTTACAAGAGGTGCAACACAGCCAGAGCGGAAGTAAAGTTATTGCGTTCTCCCCTACCAAGTAAAAATTGAAATTTGCTATAAAACAATTCATAAAACTTTGAATAAAAAGGGGGAGAGATGAAAAAGGAGAGAAGTCAAAGACAGACACCCAGAGAACAGAAGGAAGAGTAAGATTCCACAATTAAGAAAAAGTCGATTTTATTGTGTATCGTGGCTTGGTAGTAATCCTGGAACAAAGAGGATAGGGGCAAGGGCGTTTTGGGGGAAGGGGGGGGGGGTTGATGTTTGATTCTTTGGATTGCTAGAGAAAACTGCCAATACATTAAAAATTAGACTTGAGAAAGAGAATAAAAAACTGCTGTATCCTCAAAGGCATGCTGGTAACAACACTCTGAACTAGGAGAAAAAAACAGAACAAGGAAGGATAGGAGAACAAAAATGCAGGACCAAAATAAAAACATAAAATGACGCAAAAGTATACAAGGTAAGTTTTTCCCTGGCATCTTCGAACGCAGCTATTCTGGATCCCCGACATAGGGTAGGACAGCGCGGGGTCGGCTTCGACCTGCCGGTGGCTGCAGCGATTCAGCAAAGGGCCGCGTATACTTCCTGTCGCAAATAGATGCATGTGCCGATGCGTCGGTTCTCTCTGTTGATTGTTTGGGCATGGCGAATGGCATTTAGAATCCGTTTTGGAGCAGGTTGATTCTCACGAGAGGTATGCATGGAGGGAGAGGGGGGCAAAGAGGAGTGGGGGTGGGATATGGGGGAGTGGAGGGGTTTTTGGGGAACCTTCTCCTTCTCCCCGTATCCCACCTCCCATTAGCGCCTTTAGCCGAAGTTGTGTAGCGCAAGCCGGAACATGTCATTGGTGCACACCCAGGCGTCGTTGATGTTTTTTAGGAGGAAGACCTGATGGAATCCCATGATGGAGTCTTCGTCAGCCTGGAACAAACAGATCGAGGGTTAGTCCTGGGTAACCCCTGCTCAAAGCGCACTCGCTCTCTCCCAGCCAGTTCCGCCACCACCGCCCCACCCACCCCCAAAACCATCCCTTTATTTTTCATTGGCCCATTTAGGCTTCCACCAGGGTAATTAACACCAGTAAGACACTTACCTTCGAGTTTAAGACAAAGCAAAGCAAGCCATAACTTTAACATTAAAGTTTAGTAATAATCACTTTTCAGCATAATCTGGATCTGGCTTATTTGGCTGTTTAACATGGCATCCAAAGGCTAGACACAAGAAGAACAGATCGCAGTATCCAGATTTTCACACCGTCATTGAAAAGTAACACAGAATAAGGTATACCGTTTAATCGTAACAACTGCAAAATGTCGGCAAAAGATGTTTGCATTTCTCAATTTATAATGCACTGCATTTGCATAGTCCATGTAATTGTAAACATTTCTAAAGATATAGCATATACAACTGTATAATAACAACTGTAATTGAATAAATTACGCACTATTATTCTCAAATGTCCTGTATGGAAGGCCGTGTTGCAAAACGCTGGACACTTCAGCTGCAGCGAGATGATCAACCCTGTGTTTTAGACTAAACGTGGTCATTGACATGCTTTATTTCGGCATGAGTTTTATGGCGAGACGTGCCGGCGAGATGTTTGCGTCCTGAAGGTTTGCGCTTCTCTCTCTGCACGTCGCTGGGCAGACTTCACTGTGGTGAAGGCTGCATGTTCCACTCCCGCTCATATAGCCACACGTTTATTATTATTTATTTTTTAGCTCTGTCCATTTTCCTGACCAAAATCTATGCATATATTTAGCGACATCAACTTTTACGCTAACATGTTATAAACAACTTTTACGCTAACATATCTTTAGTAGTAGAGGCAGAAACTCTGTGTTTTCAACACCAGGCTTGATCTGGTGCTGGATACTATCTTGTTTGTAGGGGAGCGCTAGGTACCCTTTAGTGGTAGGAAGATGACGAGCATGATTGGGCCGAGTGGCCAGTATAGCACTGATAACAAACAAACTCCCTCCATCACAACAAGAGGGGGTGCCAGTGGGGCCCACTTTAGAGAATGACCAAAATTGATACAGAATAAGTCGGCCTGACGTAAGCAACGAAAGACGAAGCTTTCATTAGCTTCAATGAGGAAAAAATAGATTTTAATTTATAAAAAATAAATCTATTTGTAGTTCATCATGAGCATTACATTATGTCAGGATGTTATACAAGTACTTTTTGCAGTCTTGGCATGGTCAGTGACAAGGTAAAGTGCCGTATTAAATATAATTGAGCTTTCAAAATGTACATACAGACTAAGCAGACGAGTAAGCGATCTGAAGCAGCGGATTCAATACCCTGACATGTATCACTACGTCCTTAGGTTCCCACGCAAGTATATTTAGCGGGTACAGTGGATATAAAAATAATTTGCAACATCCACCATTCTGTCAGGATAAGTGCGTTAGTTATTTGGTTTTTTAAGCCAGCATTAAAAAATAAAATGCAAAGAAATTGAAGATTTGGATGTAGCACGCGTGATACTGGCTTTCAGGAAAGCAGCGGTACAATCATCGTAGCCTGCTAGCCCAGTAAAAATGATAAACAGTTAGCCTACAGGGAAAGGCAGCTAGACAAGCAGACCATCTACTTAAATTAGCTTGAATTTGCGGATTTTACCGTAGATTCTGTATGATTGCTCGTCTGCCAAATGTGTTCAGCGTTCATGTGATTCAACAGTGGTCAAGCCACTATAGTTCCACAGAGTGTCTGTTCGAGTTGAGGGGTGGTCTGGGTGGGTTAAAAAGGCAAACTAATTATTATATGGCAAATTAGCACAGCTAGAGAGTTAGTGAAACACTTAAGTTAAAATGCTTCTTTTGAAGCAAGCAGGATGACAAACTGAGGTGCGCACAAAAATGTGTACAAAAACGTGTTGCGTTCTTTTGCAGTCACCAATATCGCCCGATTACCTCGTTTACATACATTACACCATCTCACTTTTATAAAGGTTTCCCCTTATACTCCGTACAGTGGTCCCCAACCCTGCTCCTGGAGATCTACCGTCCTGTAGGTTTTCACTCCAACCCTAACAAAGTACACCTCATTCAAGAACTAGAGATCTTGTTGAGCTGCTAATTAGTAGAATCAGGTGTACTAAATTAGGGTTGAAATGAAAACCTACAGGACGGTGCATCTCCAGGAACAGGGTTGGGGACCACTGCTCTAGTATCATGCCAACATACTGCTATAATGGAGCCGTGGCTTTTTTTGGCAACCAAACGATGGCCTCCATCTTGTCCTTTTATTCTCATCTAATCTGCTCGCCAACAGGATCACTTGTAACATATAGATAGTAATTTAATCCCACATCACTTGTGCTGCGTGCAACAAAATGTTATATTTTTCCCCAAACAGCAGCAGTACTTTCCAAAGAGACGCCATTTAAATGGATACTTATTAATATACAATCTCTAAAAACAGTTTGCGCAGTAATTAAATAACACTGTGGGTATTTGTATTATTTTTATTCTGTGGTATACGGTATTACTATCGGATATCGGCTCGATTCCTGTGCAGCGGCCAGCGTACGTTCCGGCACAGGTCTCAGGAATGCAGAGGGAAGACGGGACTCGTTCGCGGATGCGCATTAAGCTCTCGGCAGAAGGGGTCCGCATTCCTGCGCGCCTTAGGCAAAGCAGCAGGGAGACCCCGCTCATTTAGGCAGTCCCGCAGAGCACAGCAGCGCCTGTTCTCTCTCGTCACCCAACATGGCACAAGTCCCCCAGCTCACACTCAAGGGGTTAAAGGCAACATAAGGCTTGTGTAAGCTGCCCCTCCCCCCCCGGATCCTTGGCCCACCCCCCGCACCAAGACTGTTTGCACCTGGCATTAACATGCATCCCGGGTGATCGGATTTCATGCGGATCGGGCTAAGCCACGTAAAAACACAGGTGTAAACGGACCCAAGACGCATTAAAGATCCAATCTCCCGAACCAATTCAGGAGGGAGAGAGACGCATTTGGGCCACATTGATAAACAATAATAAACAAGTCTAAAGGCAACTGCGTCTCCGATCCAAATACTTCCATCGCGTGAACGGAAATGAAACTTCACACGCAGAGGATCAAGTGCACGCGCAGCAAAAAGTATCCGATAGCCAGTGTAACTTTCATAATCGTGTGCGGTTTAAAAGTAACACACACTGTGATCATTTCAGATTAATTTATACATTTATTCCATAAAAAAATGCTTTGAGCCCTCAGAGGCTCTTTATCAAGCATTGATTTGATTTTTGTAATTGTTGAAAATATTGGAGCATTTAGCAGCAAACTGACTATGTATAATCAAGATATTCTCGCCACCATTTCAGTGTTTTTCTTCCCACTGGGGAGTTTTTACCTCATTCGCAGTTTTTGGCCAATTCTCCTTCTGTTTCTCTGTACAGCTTCTTTTGACAGTTCTCTGTAAAAAGCGCTATACAAAATTAATTGAATTGAATATTCGTGGATGGAAATCAGCCTTCTCCTCCGGTGCAATGTCTCAGGTGCGTGCCGTCTTTAGAAAGCTAACTGTCAAAATTATGGGGAAGTGACGTGCCCGACTATGTACTTTTTTTTCAAAGAAAAAATAAATCTGATCTCAATGCGGACATGATTACGCATGCTAATGTCAGGTGTAAATGCAATCCGGTTAAATCATAAATGGCCAAGTTAATGCCAGGTGTAAACGGGGCCCAAGTTAACCTGCCTGTGGCTAGGCCTTACCCATAGTGAATGTCTAGGGGAATCAGCGAGGTCACAACACACTGCAACATCGCTGTAGCCATTGCGCATGCCAAGGAAAAACTGATAAGATGTGTGATGTGATGTCACAGTCAATATTAACGTCACAGTGTGCAGTTTATGCCCAATCATCTCATCTTCTGCAAGAGGAATTTCACAGCCATCCAGGAAATGGAGGCATGTATAGCTTTTCTTTGGAGTGTGGCAGTGTACTTGAATTCCAAGTCCAGAGTGTGGAACAACTGGCAGGTTAACCGTTACGTGGAAAAAGGGGATGGAAAAGAACTAACACTTGCATGTACTGACTGAACACCAGGGAAGCAGTCACTCTAAAGCTTTCCATGGAATAAACTACTGGCATCACCGTGCTCATTTACTCTATACTTGCGTCACTGCACAGCCTACACGCCGATGATGCAAGGTTTTTGGGTTTCCCAGCTTATAAACCAGAGACATCTCCGACACTGGGTTGCCAGGTCAAGGGAAAAATGTCCCGCCCAAAAGTCACTGAAAACCCTTGAGGCTAGAGAATTGCACGGCCCAACACCAGCTAAGGTCCTGTTCGAGCTGAGGTCGCCCACAAAGAATGAGGGTCCTCACTGACTGGCAGTGAGGTGTGAAGTAGGTGGGGCCGTGTAACAGAGGTTGTGTAGGGCTAGCCATAAGATCTCGTTGGTGTACACCCACGCACTGCTGTAGTTTTTTTAACAGGAAGGTCTGATGGAAACCCAGGACCTGGTCATCGTCTACCTCAGCATATGGCAAGAGACGCAACAAAAACAAACTGTGCCGGAAATACTCAGCACTGATCTCACTGATTTTTTGTGACAGTGGACAGGTAGATTAACTGTCAAGTTAATCTCTGCTCCTCTTCAGCTATTTTTGATTAGGGAAAATTTTATTTGTTGCATTTCAGCCAGTTCATGTGTGCCTGACCTAATTATTATTATTTTATACTTAATTTTGGTCACATATTTAAATTATTAATTATAATTAAATAATTATAAATTTCACTATTAACAACTGTAAACATTAATTTCTTTTTCATGCATCAGTGGCTCAAGCATTTTTGAAGAATTTGGCAAATCAGCAGTTTTAGGAGGCAACAATCCTCTTCACCTTCTGCTCCAGGGTTCACTCCTGGCAGAGGCATGGACACCTGTCAGACAGACAGACATACCCAAAAGGCCTACACAGGACAGACGACTAACGTCTGGAAGGAAGAGAGGAAGAGAGGGGGAGAGAGAGATGAAGAGAAGAAAAGAGGAAGAGAGAAAAAGAGGGAGAGAGGATGAGGAAAAGGGGAGAAAGAGAGAGAGAGAAAGAGGAAAAGGGGGAGGCAGAGAGAGAGGAAGAGAGAAAAAGGGAGAAGGGGAGAAGAGGGAGAGAAAAGAAAAAAAAAAACGTACTTTTAGTTGTCCTACTACCATACTGAGTATGCAGCTGTCGGGAGTGGGCTGGTGGTCCTGTGCAGTTATGCTGTGAGCAATTTTCGTGAAGGGAAGGCTCTGCCAAGGAAAAAAAAGAAAAAAAAAGAAAAAGAAGTGGGGCGAAACAATTAGGCGATTTTTCAACGCTGCCCGTGACCCCAAACTGTTTCCAGAAGTCACGGGGCTACTGAACTCTGTGAGCAAAGCGCTCCTCCTTTCCCGCCATGCTGCGAGGGCCACTGCCCAAATTAACGGCACGTGTGCACCAGACGTGCACCCTTGGAAAGGAGCCAACAGTTACAGGCTACGTACAGTGTTTTGTTCATTCAAACTATTAAACACAAACAAGAAGCAGGCGGCACCTTTTAAAAAGTGATAAACTAGGCAAGTGGGTGTCAATATTATTTGAACTGACAGGAAAGAGACTCACTGTTGAAAGCAGCACAGTAAATCCTCCTTCACTCTTGTTAGTCGATTTCAGACTAAATTCTCCTTTCAAATGTGCAAGCCTCTTCCATTGCAGTCATTTAAACACTGGAAAAGGTAGCATTTGTCACGATTTCCGCAACGCGTTTTGATTTGAATGCAAATGTTGGTAGTTATATGTTAATTTTGGAATGTATATGCGAGAGTAACAAATATTAATGTGCACCCCAGTTACTGTATGGTGCATTCAGCTTCGTGTCAGTTTGTCAGTCAGGATATGACCCGATTGACTAGATTTTCATAAAAGGGAGAGAAATGAAAGACTGTTCCTCGATTTTCCAACGCATCATTCTCCATTTTCAGGGTTAAATAACAAAATTATTGTACTTTACGGTACTTATGAAAATGTTTATAATGGACAGTCCTTAGCAAGGGCTCTGAAGGTTGTTGTAAGCAGGAGACGTGCTCACCCATGGCCCTTCTTAATAGTCAATATGTTTTACTTACTTGTCTAACGTTTAATTAAATTCTAAATTTCATGAACTGAAATCTGATTCATCACACAAGTTAAAAGTTAATGTTTATCTGCAGTCTCTGGCCAGGTGTACAAGAAGGTGAAATGAATCAGACGTACATCAAAGCGGTCACTAAACAGCACTAAGACAACAGAAGCATGGGACGCGTCATAACCACGGCCACCAGGTTCTCTAGACCATGTGACTCGCAGGGATTTCAACTTTAAACTGTTATCTTCCAGTGGGCCCTGTAGGCACTCAAATGGCACAATGAAGTGACCAATTATAATAAACAATTGAGAGAAAAATATAAATGAAACTGAGTAGCTAATTGAGACGCTTATAAAAATAATTAGTTGACCGAATACATTAAGGAAAGATGGAACATGGATGGAACTTCAATGATACAAAAAACATGTCCGAGTCAACGGGCAAAGCAGTATCCACCTGGTACATTGCACACAAACGGATTTAATTTATTTTTCTCAACTTGCAAGTAATAATAAATTGCGCAAAGATAACATTAGACCAACATTTAAAAACAAAAAAACATCAATTAAAGCCGAAGAACAATATCAAGGGGGAATAGAGAGAGAGAAACTGCAGCTCAATGTGATCAGTTTAAACTTTTGGGGTCAAATTGACTCAAAGCATAAAAAACGTCATAAAATGTCAAGATAATATGAGGGTTAATTAGTGGCAATTACTTTTTCAACGTAGATAGGCGATGAAATCAGGATAATTGTTTAACGCGTGGCTCGACAAAAAGCGATATCGACCTCTTGCTGGCGGAGAACTGAAGTTCATGAGAGAAAGAAAGTCGAGGAACTGGTGGCCCTAGTCATAACACAATACAACAGGATACCAAAACAGTAAAACATCTACATGCAAAATGTAAATTACTTACAGAGAGCTTCTCGACAATCGCTGCTTTTCCCTGGAATTGCTGTCCCTCCCACGTAAGGCATGACGCATCAATCTGGAAAGGAAGAGCAGGGAGCACAAGAGTTAGCCTGTCCTTCTGTACCCACACCAGGAACTGCATAATTGTGGATTAGGGAGGGTTTCAGGGACTATGCTACACCAGGCCATCATTTTCATCCCCGACCACCTGCACCAACAGCCCAAACCTGTGGCTAACAGCTTGACGAAATTAACTAAATCGACAGAGAAATGCACTTGATGACAAAACTTGCCAGTCAGAAATAAGCTAATCTTGAGCAAATCAAAAAGAACATTTTTTTCCCCCTCTCCTCCACAGCATAAAATCAGCTGGTTGCTGGGATACAGGGCCTATACAGATCAAGGGCCTTCAGGAAGTCTTTGAGAAGGCCCCTGGAAGGCTTGGCAACTAGCACGCGTCGCACCATACTGGCCCCAATATCCCTCCCCTGTTCCTCCAATATGCTGAACTCCTGCCAGGTACATAGTGGAAGAAAATTGGGTCCTCGTCCTTATCCTGTTATCTCTGGAAGCACTTTGCTTTTCAAGCAGTTTCACGGTAATAAAATACAATTACAGGGTTATCTTGAACCATATCTCCAAGTGATTTCTGAGATAAAACATTAATGCATCAACTGCATCAAAAGAAAGTGAAAAATGAAGACATACACAGGATGGAAAGTGAATAAAAAAAGAAAGACAGATGGAGAGATAGAAAGGGCACAGGATTAGGACATGCACACTGCTAGAGAAAAAGAACAGAGGATGGGACTTACATATATTGCTCCGAGTTGGGTCCTGTCTGTGTCAAACAACTGGTAGTAATGCTGTACGAAGCTGGACCCTATCTGCTCCCAAATCGGCTTGTCACCCATTCTGATTCAGCCGGCAACAGCCACTGTTTGGAGAAAGGACAGAACACGTGCTTAAAGCATGTTTCTGCCAAAGAGGCAGAGGAAGGCAGGGCACAAGAGATGGCGGATGAAAAGAATGTGTGTTGGTGGGTTCCGTTTGTCCCAGCTCAACCACCCTTGGCGGGCTGCCCCCCCCCCCCCCCCCCTTCCTGGCACCAGGGTCCCGAACAAATATCACAGCTCCTCCTCAACAGCAGCTGGTGTCCACCGGCTAGCAAGTCAGCAAACCCCACCCACCTTCATGTGGAAAGATTAAGCCTCAAAGATGCTGATCCTGGGTCAGTATCAACCTTTTAACACACAGTGGTATGGGGCGAGGATTATCTGCGGGCAAGCTGATCCAGGAGGATTGGTTGTTGGGGAGCGCAAAGTACTCCACGGTGTAAAAGCTCCCTTCCCTACCCCCCACAGGACATGGGTTTGAGTTGCTCTATAAATGGCATACTGTAGCTTCACAGTGGAGGTCTTCAGTGGGTACTGCTCAACTCCACTCTTTGGGATGTTACAATTCACCAGGTTTCCCACGTCATTTTTACCCAGCAACACTCGTAAGAGCTTGGGAGGAAAGCTTAACGGGTAAAATCATGGCAATGATTAGTGAAATCATGTGGTTTTGGGCCTGGCCTGAACTACAGCCTGCACATGATGTGGTCACACAGGACTCCAACCGAGAGGGCTGAGAAGATCTGATCTAAATGACATACTATGAGTCAGGCCATCAGACGCGATGACAGCGAACACTGCGTGTCAAAACATAAACGAGCGTAAACGGTCCAACAACTGCTCCTCGCGCCATATTTCTTTCCCAGCACCAGCGTCTTAAGAGACATGAAGCGCCTTTATGCTCTATTAGATAGACACCGGGAAGAAACGTGCCGCCTACGTGCAGCGCGCTGCTGCATACAAGCCCACTCTGTTTCTGTATGCTCTTTCCAGCAAAGAGAGGGGGCAGTAACTGGCAGCCAGGTTTCTTCTTGGGAGTGTCGCTCATCAATTCCCCCAGTTTCTCACCAATTTTCACCTTCGACCACGGGCAGCTGTGACAGACGGACCGAACCCAGGTCCTTAGCGGGGCGTCTCTATGCTTCTCTCTTTTTCTCCCCCTACAGCGCCTCCCCCAGCGGCGAAAGGAAAGAGAGCGGTGCACGTCCCTGCTGCCCACGGCTCGCTCGCCACGCGCTCGCAATGTGCCAGAGAGAGACGAGACGAGAGCTGAACTTTTGCAGAGGTGAGATGGATCGGCGGGTTCTGATCAAGCGCCGAGCCGATGCGCCAGGGACGAAACGCAACGCGCCAGCGAGCCAATCGCAGTGGCTCGTCCGCTTCTTTTTTTTCCACAAGGCTATGAAACAGACGCGGTTCAACAAAGGAACGGCAGCTGCGCCGAGACAACGCGGACGCCCCGGAGACGAGACTGCAAATGCGCAGTCGGGAAGGGGGAGGAGCGTCCGGGCGACTGTATTTTAAATAACAGCCCACCCAACCACTGAACGTGGGTAAAAGTCGCTTGCGGTCGGTAATTTATCCAGGCCTACCAGCGGACACACCGGGACTACATTTAACTTTCAACCCTTTAATTTAGTGCACTAGCTTCCATCTGCTGTTGAATGAAACAGACGGACTCAAGGCAAGACTAAAGCAACGTGTAGGTTCTCTTTCCGGAAATTTTGGAGTGGCCTGCAAATTTGGCCATCCTTAAGGAACGAAAGGTTCATTTCAAGCCCTAGTATGTAATTTCAAATTTGCACTGCAAAGAGTACCTGAGTCTGTTCCAAGGTACCACTGGCAATTTGATACCAGGCAAAGAAATACTAAGCCTGCAAGTACAGACGGGAGATGCATTTGTTGCTGTGCCTGTAAATAAGCAAGAGAATACATTTAAGCAATTTGTGGAGATGGAATGCATAAAAGACCAATTGGGAGCTAAACATGAACGTCGTCATCTTTCCAGCGCCGTTCCAACGTCAGAATGTATGCAGAACTTTTGCCACAACACACTGGCTCTGAACAGTAAACCTGAGAAAACTGCCAAATACAAAATATACTCGGTTTTTTTTATGTTAAAAGACCCGCAGACGCCCTTATTTAAAGTATTCCTGCATCCTGAGAACAGCTCAAAAGCTAACCTGGAGCACCAAAGACAAAACCCAACCTGATAGGGAAAAATGAGCAGCCAATGTAACAAAAAAAACGTGAATGATGCTATAGAATTCATACAGGAACACAACCGCCCGATTCAACCAATCGTCGTCTCATCTGAAACTCTCCTGAAAGCGCCACCGATTACAAGGAAAACCTGCGACTATCCGAGGGCATCTCGGGGTTCTCAAACCGTCATGACGCCAAACTTCCCCCGGCTACATCGACCTGCTTAGGCACATGACGATCCACTATATCAAGAGTGAGTTTGGTCGCATCCAACGGGGTAGTCCGACCGGTCAGTATCCATTCTATTGCAGTGCGTTTGGTTGTCAGTAGAAACAAGAATGGCTACACACACCCATCAGAAAGGAGGGAATTATCCCCCTGAATGCCGCACAGCCAGAGTGAGGGCTGGGCACTGAACAGAGAACTGCAGTGTCAGTCATTTTTACACAGCATTTTCTGGGGGGCAGGGGCCATCTGCACTTTCTCTCCTTTCCAATAGCAAACTAAAGTGAGCATCCACAATATCTTTAAAGAGCACAACTTCCACCTGACATCTTGGGACGTCTGGGAACGTCCTGCACTCGCTGGCAGTCATCCAGGATGCTTTCTGGGAATTCAACATGTTGAATCTTTGCAGGTAATTATCTTGGGAAGTCTGCAGACAAATTTCATAACAGAAACATTGAAAAAGCAGCATGGCTTGACCTACCAAAAAAGACCAAGGATTTGCTGGTGATTGTGCAAATACTTGCTATATCATTATACTCATACACACGCTTAGGTTCTTTACAAGCTCAGCAGATGGTCAATGGTCTATATCATATTGATGGACTGATATAAAAGATGGGTGCCCACTAAACCCATTCAGTCCATTGCTTTGCATGTTTTGACCAGAGTTATTTTTTTACCATTTTGTTTTTGACAATCACCATTCACATTGCAAACCGTCTTTGCAAAGTAACGGAACAGCTCTTGCTCTTCAGCTGCCGTTGTGACCATAGACTGTAGAACGTGACTGACACACGCAGCTCAATTACATTGATGCATCCATATGACAAACGTGTGTTAAGCTTTGCCATTTCCATCCTGACCCAACCGGCCAGCTAACATTCTCTCAAATTGAGATTAACCCCTGGTAGTTGTAACCAGTTGGGCCTCAGAACACACCAAAATACTGCTAGATACAGTATAATGTATAGTGGCTGTAGGGGACAAATTGCAACTTAATTTAAAAAAAATATGAACGTTAGGTCATGGTGAATACCAAATTCCAGGGACTCCGGCTTAAAGCATAAGAAAAGTTTGACACCTAGCTCCTATCTGCACTTTCAACCACGTTTAGGTAACTAGGCGCAGGAGAATTCACTTTGACCAAGTCAAATTTAACGAAACCATCCAAACTTCTCAAGATCACTAAAACTAAAACTTGGAAGGTGCACTTAGCCACTGTCAGCGAACGTTTTTTTTGCGGGTGGGCTAAAGTTACGTTAGCTAGCGAACCATCTCTGATGGTCAGTTAACCTAGCCAGCTAAATCAGTTAACTATACGCTTCTAACATAGACGGTAACGTTAGCTAACGTTGTGGCGAACTAACACAGTTAGGTCGTAGCTAGTCACGAATATTCTTGTGTGTGGAGGTAAGTCGCTCGATAAATGAATCCTCCTCATTTGCATTGTAACCAGCAACGTAATTATCTATCTTAATTTACATGCGAAAACAAGGTCAACTTAACTAACCGACCTAACGTAGCCAACATTAACTGTTGGGACAACAAACCAGCTACTTGAACCTTCCTAGTTTGTAAAAAAAGTATTGACAACCGTTTGACTTAGCTAGTCGGCAACTAACTTGAACTACGCTTAAGTCGTTAACAAGCAAATGAGCTGGAGAAGTTTCCATGTTTGCTGGCGAATGACATTCGCTGCTATAGCTAGCCAGCATTACCAGAGCCCGTACACTTTATAGCTAGCCAGCGTTACCAGAGCCCGTACACTTTGTAACGTCAGTTGATGAGCTGGTTAACTACATAGTGCCAAGTTACCCCAGAAGCTCGTTAGATTTCAAGTTAATGAAATGGCTAGCTAACGTTACTAACCCGAGCCAGTAAGTGATCAGCACATTTCATCTAGCGAAACTACTTGGGTGTGATCGACGTGTCAGCGGCATATTGCAAATCTATGATCTGGTTCACACGGAATGAACTGGAATAGCAAAGCGATCAGCGGTAGCTAGCTAGCCACACTACTCTGACCGACTAGGCTAGTAGCCCTGGTTCATATTAAGACGGTCTGCACACTAACGCCGTGCCCGTTAGTTAAATAAACGATTCAAGTAGGCTAACGTTACACTTATAAATCTGGTAACGTTAGCTAGCTCACTGGGTTTATGGTAGACAGCGTTGTTTATCTAGCTGGGATTGACTTGCAAACTCACGAGCAACACGTGCTTTCATTGCTTACTAAAAATATCCCACAGTTGGATCTCCTGGACTGTGCGCAGCCAGAACTAGCTGCAAGCGCTGCAGACAGTGGGGCCCAAAGTAAAGTCCCTCTTTATATGTAGCTAGCTGGGTAGCTAGCTAGCTAACATAGGCGTGTCTAAGCACTTCTGCCAAAGCCCTGCCTGTCAACAAAAATTAATCATTTAGCTATCTAATTCATTGTGGAACAATGACACCCAAAAAGTCCGAATGCTGATAGCTACATTTCTGAGCAATAGTATTTTTTTTTTTTTAAATATAACTCGATATCGTTACCGGCGGCAACTTACCAAGCGCCCAGAACAGCTACCCGTTTCCCAGTATGGCGATCTGTGAGCGCGGCTCAGTCGATCCGCCTGTCCCGCTATGAGCATGCTCAGTACACTGAGCCCGCGCTCTTGCATTGTAGGAGTAGTAGTTTTTCGTGTCTACCACTAAGCAGTAAAAGTCCCGAATCATAGTCTTATTGCTTATAAATTTATGCTCGACACCCAGGGTCTGTAAGACCTAGAAGTCTTGACAAGCACGTGTATTCACAAAACATTTATTTTCTCCTGAAATGTGGAACTAACATAATAAACCTCAATTCTACTTTGCCAGATAAAAAAAAACAAATGGCAGCAGACAGTGGACCACCTAGAAAAATTATGGCAACAAATAACCGAAAAACCAGAAAGATCTTTTCTGGTGAAGATATTTTAAGTTTGAATGATGAATCAAGAAAAGGAAAACATGTCTTAATTAAAAATAAAGCTTTAAATAGCGTTTTATTTTGTATGGCAAACTGAATATTTAACTTCAGGTTTACCTTACAAAGTAATTTTGTAAATTCTGTAGTAATTATACGTTATAATACTTACAAAATTAAATGTTTACACAAAGCTGGGATTGTCGAGCTGTATGTCAAGAAGTATGATTTCAAAATATCATTATATAAATAAACTTAACAAATGTATGTTCCAGGTTGATTTTGAATGGTGTTGATTTGGAAGAAAAACTGATGCTATAGGACTAACCACCACGTGGTTGTTGCATGTAATTACCAGTATATTGCAAGAGAAGAAATATGTTGAATATGACCATTTGTAATACTGTGAGGGAGAAAGTGAAAACAAAGCATGCTGCAAATGCTTTGCTATTCATAAAGCTTTTTCAGAATATTCTGGCCGAAGTACAGCCTTTTAAACTCCAGCAGAAGAAAAAATCTCAAACATTTAATTCTAACTTGTTTAAGCCCCATGTATGTTGTTTCAACCCTCCTTATATGGTAAATCTAGGTCCCCTTTTTCAATTGTTTCACAATAATGAATATATATGTAGAGTATAAAACAAAAAGCTCACCACAATATTTCAGCCTTCAACATCCTACATGAATCAGAGATTAATGGGGTTTTTTCCAGTAAAGCTGGGGAGGAGTGGGTAGAAGACTCAGACCACAACCTGACAGTATAAATCTCAGGTGGAGTAGTACAGTATCTTTGACCTAGGTGTTCCAATATAATATCCAGCTGGACAACATGTATGCACTGTAAATCCTTACTGCATAATGGTGATTGATTAAAAAATAAGAATAATTTCAAATAATTGACTTCAATATAATAGTATACTACTCAAAATAATTTAAGGGTCAAAATAAATTTTTTGATCATTTTTGTAAGTATGTCTTTTTAAGCCAGATAGGGTTAGAATATCCCCTTTGGGTTGTCATTTGGACTATATACATCACGTTATTATGGGACATGCATTCATTTCACTTATCTTTAGAAACTTTTTAAGTTAACCCAGATTTCCTTTTCATGGATTTGAAGCACAAACGTAGTCAGACTAAACTGACAAACTGCCTCGAAACACCCATTGTGACACCTCATGCACCATTTGCACGTGTTTTGCATGAGGTGTCATTCCATGCGTGCCAATTTTAGCAATAAAATGGCTGAGCATTTTCCACTCATCACATCATCATTTTGGGGGGTGCATGACTTTTTTTCATCAGGGTAATAAACTAGCGTCTAATCAGAAGTTTTTTGTTTTGTGTTTTCTGTTCTTGAACCATCAAATAATTATTTTGTCATTAGTCGTCACCATTTTAGCTTGTTAGCTTATATTTATATGCACAAATATTTTTGACCCTTAACTTATTTTGAGTTGTATATATTGAAGATAACAGCTGTGGCAACAATCATTATGTTCATATTCAATTATCCATGTCCATAAATAATATTTTGGCTGTGAGAAAGGTGTATGTCACGCTTCTAATTTAGTATTATAGCAGGACATGTTTAATTTTCACAATATACATTCTATATAGGGTGGTAGCTTTATATAGCCAATACTCTTCAATACACTTCACAAATTCACAATAAAACTCTCAAACTGCTCCCACTCAATTACTATTATTTGACATCTTCTCAGGTGTAATTTTGTTTTTTCATAAAATTTAGTTCTGTGAATTTGTACAATGTGGCAGAAATCCATATGTAATCCTAATCAGACTACTGCTGCATGAGGCAAAAAAACCATTTTTAATATTAATATATATATATTTTTAAATGCTTCCTTGAACCATATTGTGCTATTGAATGCTTTTCTTATTTAATTTTTATTTATTTAAACTCATAACACAACACTGTTTTTTTAAACTGAACTTTAATAACTTCAAATTGATATTTTTCTTATTTTTCATGTGACAGAAAAATCATAGAATTGAAATGACATTCATGTTGCTATTCTGAAAGCTTTGAAAGAGGCATAGCAAATACCACTGCTTTGTGGTGCCATGAACTGCCCCATTCGAGCTTAACCAAGTTGCTGACAGATTTGCACGTAAATTCCTATTCTCTTTAATTTCACATTACATGCACACTGTATGGTGATGCAGTGCCGTACTTTACCTCAGAATTCTAAGCTGGAAGAATGCACAAATCGCTGCAAGAGACATAGTTCCAACATGAGAATTGTTACACATAATGTTTAAGGACGTCCCCTTTAACTCGAAGCACTCCCAGTCCTTTCCCTAATACGTTCATTTTAGCACACAGTTTAGTTCAAGAAATAACCTAATACTTCCTTAAAGTGTCAGAGGGGTGAAACCATTCCGTTGAACGGACGAAGCTGTTTGTATTATTTTAAGGATAGATTGGATGATCTAAAGGAGCTAAACATACACACAATTAGTAAACTAAACTCAGTACTATGACAAGGTAAGCTATCATAAGTAGCATAAGTCAGCTAACAACGGCATTAGCTAGTAGCTAAATACAATTAAGAAAAAACTGTTTTTGTAGTTCTCAGCTATCAAACCACTTTTCCTCGCTTTTATACAAAAGGGTTCACTCGTCTCTCGGGATCCCTTATAAAAAGTTTTTTTCCGACATGTTAATGTTGATCCAGTTTCACTTCGATCAAATTTTCTTTCGAACCACAGCCGCGGACAGCATGCGATCCCGCTCTCTCACTTCTTCCTTTAATTTGGCCTCGGTTACTTTTAGTTGTCGGATGGTGGACTTCATCTCCTTCATTTTCACCTCCATCAAGGCGATGATGTCCCGCTGCTCATTCAGCTTCTTCAGCAACTCCGCCGAGGTGGTCCCAGTGGTCAGCGAGTAGGAGTGATCCAGCGACCCAAGCGCGCACAGGTCGACCGTGGAGTATGGTACACTTTGTTGAAGGGGTGTTGCGGAGGTTGTGGCGGCTACAGCCGACTGGAGGTCGCTGTTGCCCGCCAAGGCTGGAGAGCTGGAAATTACGGCGGTCAAGCACTGACCGTCCCCTTGCACAGTTAGGTCAATAGGCTTGGTCTCTTGGCCGTTCTCGCCTTTTAGTCCCACTTTGCAGGTGTTTGCAATATCATTGCTGCTGATTACCTCCGCGGTTGTACCGCTCAGAGTAGCATCAGCATTAGCACCTACTGAAACGACGCTTGTGATGATAGGGAGGACGGTGGGCACTTTCTTGTTTCTGCCGCGTCTGTTCTTTCTCTCGTTCACACCCCTCAGCGGGAAGAGTGTTGGCACACGAATACTGTAAGTCTTTCTGCCACCGGGGAAATGTATGCTACAGACACGATGGCCCGTTGTAGGCTGGAAGGTGCTGAAACAACCGCTTACCCCGGCCCGAGAGATGTTCTTCAGCCAAATCTCTCGCTGTACGGTGTCCTTCGGGAAGGTGTAAAATCTCAGTTCCCTGTCCCGATGTGAGTTGTTATAGCATCCAGGGACACAGCAAGTGAATCCAGGCATGCTTATTTCGAAATCGGATCGATATATTTGTAATCCTTTGAAAGTTTTCCTTATTTTATTTTTGTTTCGCTCCTCCGCGCGCTGTTATCAAGCCCAGTAGCTCCAGAGCGGAACTACACGTCCCACAATGCTAACAACTTCCTGTTTTGCTTCGAAGATGAATTGGCACGCACAAAGTCTGAAATATTGTTGATTTTAAAGATTAATCATAATTTGTATATACGGTTATTATATCAAATTGTGTGTATTTGTAAATAGGGTATACCTATTTTTATTTAAAAAGCACTTAATTTTAAATCCCACGAAACTGTGCTGAATGTAGAATGCAATGCTGTTTTAGTAATTAGTTGACTGCAAAATAAAAATATACTTAAAAGATGACTGGCAAATGAATTATGTTTGCCAACATAATTCTTAAAATATAAAACGTACCCACATTTCAAGTGCGATGCATCTAAATCGCTACTACTGTCGATGCCACCTGTAGAAGCTTTAGGTCTCTAACATTATGTGGTTGCAGACAACTGTTTCAGCCTTGTTCACGTCCATCTTTTTGAACTCGTGAAATGGCCTGAAGTAGTCAACACTCATTTTGCTATTACACATCAGTTACCTTCATGTGACCTAATATGCAAGTTCATAATTATATATAGTCTATGGGTCGGTTGTCCAGACATGAATTAAGCCTAGTCCTAGACTAAAAGAATAATTCTATGAAGATCTGCATTGAAATTTTTTAAAAATGCTTTAGTCTCGGACTAGGCTTAATCCATGTCTGGGAAATCAGCCCTATATGTTACAGCCTATGTAAAATCTTTGTTAAATAATTTAAAAAACATTTAACATTATCAAATATATTTGCTGTAGTTAAAATAATGTAATGTGTGCATCTACAAAGGTAATGTCACCACACTAAATGGCATTAATTAAAAGGAGAATCAGGGCAGTGATGTTTTTCACGCAGAACAACCAAAAACAAATCCAAGAAAGATATAACTTTAGAACTGAGGTTTTTTTTTTTACCCTCCATTATTTCAGGATAATTTGCCTCCCCTCGTAAAGTGAGAACAATAAACATGTCTGGCACAGAGTAGTGTGACTCAACACTCCTCCATAAGGCGGGGTATTACAACTACAACTACCACAATTCTGCAAACAAAAAACAAGCTTCTTTTCCGCCGACGAACTCTCGCGAGCTCTTGCTTGAATCGAAAGGCGGGAGTTTAACGTCATCATCAGTAATAGAGGAGAAGAAAAAAAAACAGCTTGAAATGAAAACAGTTCACGGAATACTGATGGGATCGTGTGTAACGTAACCAACGTTAGGCTATTTATTCAAATAAAAAAACGAAAGAAGTGTTCAAGTGAAAATCACGCAACTCGAAGTCCTGTAACGGCGAGGAATATATTGTAGCTAGCTAGTTACTAGCATACGTAATTGTAGCTGGCAGTAACGTACACGATCGAGATTAATGTTTGTTAACGTTATTGCCATTTATTCAGTGGCACAGCTAACCGTTATAGCTACAGTTACGTTAGATGTCCAGTTAGCCAGCTTATTACAAGATTCAGTTGATCGCGTTGATTCAGTTGATAAACGAAACTAATTATTTTTCTCGAGCAATAACGCTAGTCACACCCAGTTGACAACTTGCGAATTATTGGCACGGGAGCTACGTTAAGTAAATTAGCTGTCCAACGTGGTTATTGGTTTTACATTAGGTAGCGTTAAGCTTACAGCCTGCTTCACGATGGATTCCTTTGAGAATGTGTCTCCTCGAGTACTTCTGAGAAACGTGCTGTACACAGAGCAACTAAGATCACCAGTCACACGCACGTGAGTACAATTCCCAGATAAATTAATACAATGCAGATTATTTGATCAATGCGCAGTTTACCCATTGGAATTTACAGTGTTGCGATGTTGTATTTTTAATAAGAGGCGAGTCACCTTTAGCTGCTGCAGGGTAACGCTTGCTTTATGCTTATAACAGGATTTGCTAAATGTAAGCCTAAAGTAACGTTAGATTACGTAGTTTTGGAGTTGTAACGTTATTACATGTTGAATTGTGGATCTCGTAATTACTGCGTTCACTCAGATGTCAAAGCGAAGTGTGAGTCGGCTTCACTAAACTCCATGTTGGCAGTAAATTAAGAATCAACTGATATTTTCAATCCTACAACCTCACAGTATGTCTCAACAACAAAGTGTATCCTCCCGGGCCAAAAGGAGCACCCGACTGCGAAAGAGCGACGCTGGATTTATATCTCCTCAGGTTGCTCTCAGGCAAAAGCTCCGGGAGAACTTACACAAGGTGAGGACAGGCTTAGCCTAGGCATGGCTCTGTGTCTGTGTTCAGTAAAGTTACTGCTGGAGAATTGTTTAATCTCCAGTCTTACCCAGGTTAGGTCGTTGTGGACAACTCCAGTATCAGGATCACTATGCTGTCCCACACAACAGTAAGGCAAGACTACTGTAGTCCAAACTTCTGTCATCCACATCTATTTAATTGTATTGGTTTGTAGAACTCCCGCTAACATGACTAAATAAATTAAACTGGCAAATCTGAACTGCGCACGCCGGTGTGGGCAGTTGGTGTGATTGTAACTTAGAAGCCCTTACATTTTGATTACATAGAGAATTGATTGACAATCTGTGTACTTTAATTATTTATTATTTTAACCCCCCCCAGAACATCTCCAATGGGTCACCCCTTAAAAAGAGAAGGAGTTCTTTGTCAATTGCAACCACGATGGGAAAAGTGAAAACTCCTGCGGTGACATCATCCCATTCTCTGAGTGAAGATGACATCACCCCTCGGGGTCTGCTCAGGGGAATTCTCCAGACAGGTGTGTCTGTGCGCGTAAGGTGGGGTTGTGACATCATCAGGACCGCAGGTGCACCTCGCGTGGCATGTCCAGTTAAATCGCTGTTCCTCAACGCAGCGGCGTGGCCCTTGGCCCCGTAATCTACGTCAATCCTGCGGGTGTCAAGTGGCGACTGGTTGGGAGTTCCACGGGGTGATGTGCAGCTGTCTACAGTGTTGCAGGGTGTGAATTACACTCTAGCATTCGATTGTGGGGGGTCTGAGATTGCGACCACGGACCGGTGGGGGGATTGTGGTCACGGTTTGCTCGAGAGGCTCAGGTCTCCTTCGGGGGTGGGGGGGGGGCGGCTGAGCTCTGCCTGGTTCCCCTGTAATTCGAACCCTAGAAGGGTGGCTTCATTTGCAGGGTTTATCATTTGCACAAGGGTGATGCTGGTCTGGTCAATGAGGCATCCAAAATCAAGGAAAAAGAAAAATTGGGGACAAAACTTAGTCCCAAAAGTAAAATAAATAAATAATAAATAAAAAATAATAAAAAAACATTGCATTTGAGTAGCAGCCTTTATGTAGAAGAGTCAACATGTTTTTGCATGCTCTTAAACCCACCCGATGTACCTCTGCAGAACCTGAGCTGTCCCTGCTGGTTCCTGATCGACCTGACAGTAAAGAGACAGAGCCACATTCAACAGAGTCCAGCCTGTGCAGCAACAGACCCAGGTTCGAACTTTCCCACATACAACTCTTTGTACAAGCCCAAATTATTTTAGTTGGCTTCTTTCTTCAACACTGTTCAGGTTTGCAAATGCCTTCTGTGTCAACGGTTGTAGCGAGAAAGCTTGCCTTCGTTACGCACTCATAAATAATGTACAAAACATGGAAAGGCAAAGCAACATGATAAATCTGTACTGCTTTACACTCCGAAGAAGGTATTTGCATTTGCCCAGTATCTCAAAACTCGGAAGCAACAGTGCTTATATTTTCAAAATGTAGGTTTTTTTTTTTTTTCCTTTACGGTATTTAAATCAAACCAGTTTGAAATGATCGTGGGCTCTCCCGACGAGGTCCAGACTGGTTCAAGTCAGAAATAATCGCGTCTTTGACCATCTCACATCAAAAGATCGTTCCAGCCAACGGAACCAAGATTTCTTGCAGATTCTTTAAAGATTATCATAGGACTGCAAAATTTGTCGGGAGTTCGTCTTTGACATCAAAATCTGGGCAAAAGTCGTGTGGTGTCAGCTCGGCATAACATGAACCACTGACGTAAGCTGTTGTAGATGTGCACGCATTATCTCCGAGTGGTCATATCGCACGGCGCACGCAGGTGTCGTATGAATACCTGAAAATAACCCTACCTACGTTCTGTCGTGGCCTGAAGACTACACCTTGACTGATACACTTATCTAGGAACTCTCATGGTACTTGTTTCTTGTTTAACTGTGAGTTGAAGTTTATAATATTTCGAATAGAATTGTAGTAGAGCTGATTTACCCAGTTTACTGTGAACTGCATTCACTGTTCATTACTAGGGATAGCTGCTACTTTATGGGAAGGATGTGTTTTGTCTTATCTGTTCTGTAGTTACTTCGAGGACGTTTCTGTATGCACTTACTGTATGTCGCTTTGGATAAAAGCGTCTGCTAAATGACTGTAATGTAATGAAAAGAGAGAAAATCCGCACACTGCCAAATGCTCCCTAATGCCAAATTAATTTAAGGTTAGGTTACATGTGATGTTTCGAGCTACCACACTCCCTCAGACAGAATGAATGTAGTATGAATACCTACCAGCCTCTCTTCTGGACTCTTCTTCTGTTACCCAGCATGGGAATTTCAAACATGTCCAACCTGGAGCTTCCAGACCTGCCCACAGTGAACCTGACCATGGCCATCAGGGGCATCAGCAGGAAGAGGCCCAAGAGGAACATAAACTTGTCCGTCTTCGAGAGGAAGATAATCGACCAGAGTGGAGGTCGGCCGAGCTGGAGGCGGAGGGGGCAGTGTAGCATAACTGAGTTACGAGCCCAGGGAACTGGGTTCATAACTCAGAGGTTGCAGGTTGTACCCCTAAACAGGATGTTAAAGCTGAAGTGCATCTGTAAATATCCAGCAATATAAATTGATTGCACGTGTGAAAGAAATGCAGTAAAAACTCGAGTCAGGGAACAGGGAATTAAATAACATGGGTTACAATTGGCTACCAAATTGGGAGAAAAATGGGGGGAGAAATCTGAAACAAATTTTTTTTAAAGGATGAACAATTTGCACATTTTAATATTCCAGAGCTCTCCAGCTTCAATGAGATTACTCAAAAAGTGATGATGCGCAATAAAGCTAGAACCGGTTTGCATGATTGCCAACCCACTTGGCCAATAAGATCTATTTAATAATCGTTCAGTGTGTGTGAATTGTGAAACAGCACAGAATGAGAATTTTTTTTAAAAACAAGACATGAACATGTAAATCTGTGCATCCACAGAGCTCTCATCTGAGATGCCTATATGTAAAGGGGTCTATTGAAGAAGGGGGGTCCCTGGGTGTTGGGTTATTGAGTGCGTTCAGTCCTCCGTGCAGGCATGCTGTTGAGCAAGGGTGTCCAGTCTTATCCGAACAGGGCCTGTGTGGGTGCAGGTTTTTGTTTTAGCCCAGCACCTCATTCAACTAATTAACTAATGAGGGTCTTCAATCAAAACCTTGATAAGTAGAATCAGATGTGGGCTAAAACACAAACCTGCACCCACACCGGGGCTTTTGGGATACGATTGGACACCCCTGCTGTAGATTGTTTGTGTGCTGCTTTTCAGATGGCTCTGGGGATGGGGAGCAGGACGCGACGGGAAACCTGTCCACCATGTCGGGCGCATCTGCAAGGTACCGTGTCCAGTTCGATGAAGTGACGTGCAACTGTCCAAATGTTTTTTAAACAGGAACAGTGAATAGGCTTGTGGAAGAGTGACCTATTTAACAAGTGTCCTCTCGCCACTTCCCTGTCTTTCATCGTTTGTTTGAATGCTGCCCTCACAATAGACTTGCCTTAAGTTGACCTGATTGGTTAGAAAATGTTTAGGCTTATAGCGGCGAGGTACAGGTCCGGCATGCAACAATGTCCCAACACCGTTTAGCGTTAGTCCTGTACTTGTGCAGCGAATGATGATTCTGTTTATTTTGAACCTGCGCTGTCCTCTCAGCTCCCTGAGCCTGTCACTCAAGACGCCCTGTGTGGATCTGCACACGGACAGACGGGTGCTGCAGAGGAATGCTGGGAAGCGCAAGGCCATCAGTGTGGAGGACTTTGAGGCAGGTGTCCATGATCTCCTGGCCAAGAAAAGAAACCCAGGTACAACCCAGGAGTCTCTGCTCACAGCTCCATGTTTTACGTATGAATGCCGCAAGTTAATTAACAGTCTGCTGGAGAATCAAGGCTCTGATTGGTAGTGGCTCTCCATTTTTCTTCTACACCTCTTTACACACTTTAGTGTTGGGTATATAAGACTGCTGCCAGCACATAAGACTGCTGCCAGCACATAAGACTGTTTTGCTGATGAAGGCGGTACGGTGTATGCTTTTTGGATTTTTGAGCCTCATCTACTCATTCTGCCCTTCCTCTCTCCATCCCCGAAGACAGGGAGCAGAGTCTGAGTGAGACAGCAGGGATGGAGAAGTTCACCCTGAGCGACATGACTGCCTCCAACATCGCCATGAGCAACACGGCACTGTACCCGCCACCCGTCTCCACGCCCAATGCCTACATCGCGATACACGACCGGGACACCGTCACAGCGAGTCAGATCCAGAGAGAGGTGGAGGGAGGAGGAGGAGGAGGAGGGGTGGGAGGGAGAATGCAGGACGAAGTAGAGGAGGAAGAGATGAAAGTGGAGCAGCAGGAGGAGGAGGTGAGTGGAGATGCCTACGGGGGCGCAGGGAGGAATAGCAGTAGAACAGGGTCGAGGACGGGAGTCGAGGAAGGGAGATCAGGAGAACAGGGTTACGAGGAGAAAGAGGCGGAGAAGATTAAGGAGGAAGACATGGGTGCTGTGCTTGACGAGATTGACGAGGAGGGCCCAGAAGGGTCTGCGAGAGAGGGAGGGGAGGTGGAGGAAGGAGAGGGATTGGAGGAGGTGAAGGAACGAGAGGAGGGTTTTGGTGATACTGATGTAGAGATGGAAAACGCAGACCTGCGGGTAGAAGAGGAAGAAGGGAGTGTGGAGGAGGCAGAGACGATCGAGTCTGAGAAAGAGGAAAAATCCGAGAGGGAGGTCGAGGAGCAGGGTGTCGAGTCTGACGAAAATGAAGAGGCAGCAGCCGAATCTGAGATGCAGGAAGATGAGGCGGTGGAATCTGAAAGAGAGGAGGAGGAGGAGGAGGAGGAAGATAGAGACGACATGCTTGAATCCAACATACAGGAAGAGGACAAAGAGAAAGGCCCCACATCAGAATCTGACAGAGAGGAAGGAGGGACCACAGAATCTGAGACACAGGAAGAGGAAGTGTCCTCAGGTCTGGAGCAGGTGCGGGTGGCGGAGCACATCTCGCGGAGGGCCTATCGCTCAGATGGGGTGATGAAGATCCCTGGAAGGGCGGCCGGAGGACGTGGCTACAAGAGCCTCTCCAGCGGCCCACAGCCGATGGACACTGGTCAGTACTGCACTGAAAAAGAGCACACCTCTAACAATGGCACCCGCTTCATGACTCCTATAATGTGCTGTCAGTCCCCGGCTCGTTTAAAGTTGGAAGACCACCATTCAGGCAGTTTTGCATACTTCCGGGTAGGAGAGGAGTGGTAGTGGGGGAGTGGAGGAAAGGAGGTGGGGAGTTAAGAATATTGGGACACACCCCAAGAGTCATTTGATAGCCTTTATACCCAGTCATGATAGCATCACTCGTTTACCTGTGGAATGTTCCAAATGGGTGGTTTTTTTTTTTCCCCCAGTCCCAACTTTTTTGGAATGTTTTGCAGGCATCAAATTGGTGGAATTGGTGTATATTTACAAAAATCAATAAAGTTGATAAGGTAAAACATTAAATACCTTTTCTTTGTACTGTTTTCAATTAAATATATGTAAAAGAGAATTTACGAATCACTTTTTTTTCTTTTTTTACAGATCTACTGTTACCCCCCTTCCACCAACCTAGTTCTGGTTCTGGGCTGGTGCTAGTGCTAGTGGTTCAACTTACGAACCTTCTAAGAACCGGTTTGCTTTTCCACGGCCTAGAGAGCCACGTCATTACGTCACTGTATACGTCTGTATACGTCTCCGCTTTCCCAGCAATGCTAGTGCAAACTTCAAGCAGAGCAACAAAAATGGCGGACTACATCGCATCTCGTGTTGCTCCTGGATTTGCGAGCCTAACGTTACATACATTACATGTTAAAACCCAGATTTTGCCTGTCAATTTTTCAGCCGTTTTAATACAAATTACCAAGCCATTTGGCAGATCAACTCATCTCATCCATATCTCGACATAAAACAAATATGGGAAAGATTTGTTAAGCCGTTTTTAAATAAACCTTCATAATTATACGATACCGGAAATGAATTGTCCATTGACTTAACATTGGGGCATACATTTGCTAGCAACCGAAGGCTAATTGAAAGTTTGAATTACCGTTACAGCAGTCTCGTATGCGAGCATCAATGCGAGATTTCTTACTCCTACTCCTCGCTCTGTCTGAAGCTCCCCTGAGCCTCTCATAATAATCCCGCCCCCAGCCCCTGACGTAAGCGGTTCTTGGTTCTGGACCAGCTAAGTGTTGGTGCCGCTCTGGAACCTGTTTTCCTGGCCGAGAGCCGGTTCTCTTGCTGTTGAAACGCTAAGAACTGGTTTGAAATTAGGCACCGGCTCCGGTCCGGCCCTCGAACTTGCTTGGTGGAAAAGGGGTATGTCTCAACTTTTTTGGAATTGGGGTTTGTACAAGATAATATACAATGGCAACACCGATGACAGACTTCAAATCCTTGTTTTACATCATGAATCATTCATGACTGTCTCATATCACTCACCTACCCAACTTTCCTGCCCTTCATCTGAATCTTCAGCTTTCTCTGATTTAATCAAAATATTTGTGTGTAGATGCTGGTCAAGGATCAGGAGAGGCACTAGAGAGCACTGGGACACAGAAAGAAGGAGGGGCCACAGAATCTGAGACACAGGAAGAGGAAGTGTCCTCGGTGCGGGTGGGGGAGCACATCTCGCGGAGGGCCTATCGCTCAGAGGGGGTGATGAAGATCCCTGGAATGGCGGCCGGAGGACGTGGCTACAAGAGCCTCTCCAGCGGCCTACAGCCGATGGACACTGGTCAGTACTGCACTGAAAAAGAGCACACCTCTAACAATGGCACCCGCTTCATGATTCCTATAATGTGCTGTCAGTCCCCGGCTCGTTTAAAGTTGGAAGACCACCCATGCCAGTAAAATTGTATTATTGCTTCAAATCGGTCATTAATATACATGATAATATACAATGGCACCACCGATGACAGACTTCAAATCCTTGTTTTACCATCATGAATCATTCATGACTGTCCCATATCACTCACCTACCCAACTTTCCCACCCTTCATCTGAATCTTCAGCTTTCTCTGATTTAAGCAAAATATTTGTGTGTAGATGCTGGTCAAGGATCAGGAGAGGCACTAGAGAGCACTGGGACACAGGAAGAAGGAGGGGCCACAGAATCTGAGACACAGGAAGAGGAAGTGTCCTCGGGTCAGGAGCAGGTGCGGGTAGCGGAGCACATCTCGCGGAGGGCCTATCGCTCAGAGGGGGTGATGAAGATCCCTGGAATGGCGGCCGGAGGACGTGGCTACAAGAGCCTCTCCAGCGGCCTACAGCCGATGGACACTGGTCAGTACTGCACTGAAAAAGAGCACACCTCAAACAATGGCTCCCGCTTCATGACTCCTATAATGTGCTGTCAGTCCCAGGCTCGTTTAAACCTTCAGAAAAATAATTTTTGTGCGTGAATGCTGGTCAGTGCTTCGCGATTTGACATTTGACTATACCAGTTCCGTTTTGAGCGTAGCTCCCTAAATCACGCGGTGTTGTGGCTGCACTTGTAGGTGAGTACTATTGCTTCTCAAGGGGCCTTTTTTCATTTGCTGTTTCTCGCAGAGTTTGAGAGCGGTGAAGGACAGGTAGAGCCTGTCATGTCATCAGAGGGCGGAGCCTCAAGTGAGTGGCATAGCGAAGTGGAGGAGGGGAGCCTGGCGATGGGAGACTCGCCCCCGCATTCACCCCAAGCCCCGTCACCTGTGTCATCGCCCAATGAGATTCCCCCATCCCAGGAACACCTACACTCCAGTAGGGGGAGGAGCTTATTGGAGGAGGAGGAGGAGGAGGAGAAGGATGAGGAGGAGGAAAATATGAGTGGAGCTGACTATGCTGAGGTGGCAGAGGACAAGGAGAACTCAATCCCTCTGGCACAGCCGGTTTCCCCCGAAATGAGCCTTCTTAGCCCACACACCCCCCACACCTCCACAAGGGAGGAGCCCAATGCTGTGATGAGGACTGAGGGAGAGCCGGAGCCATCTGAAGATGAAGGGGAGGAAGAAGAGGATGACCTTTCTGAGAGTGAAGGTAATGAGTTTTATCAACATGCACACTGCTCAAAAATTCAAGGACGAACAGCAATATCAGAGTTGTAGGGGTGGGACAATGCACCGACGCATCGATCTGAATGTGTAAATACAACTGCATCGATCTGTAAGATTAGAATTGATAAGCATCGATTAATATCGCATTGTAAATGAATGTGCACATGTATTTATTTATTCAAAAAAAATATTAATTTAATTATTTAAAATATATATTTCTGAGACACGACTACTTTTAAAAGTGTTTCTGCTCCAACCCCCACGTAAGCGTGAGGACAGGCGGGAATTAAGCGACAATGAGACGGACAGATCTGAGCGAAATGGCTAGCTGCTCGAGTGCGACAAAAGAGACAGAAATTGACAGAATTTGCGATGTTCCGAACAGAAAATCAGTGGTATGGAAGCATTTCGGGTTTAGAAAGAAGGAGGGTGTACTTGACAAAACCGCTGCAATATGCAAGATATGCCAAGTTGAAATCAGATACACAGGCAACACCACAAACATGATAAACTATTTGAGCCGACGACACACCAATGACGTGAAGGACAGCAGCGGGTTAGCAAGCTAAACTCGGGAGTCATTGACACTTCCCCTGAGTTTCCTGGAGAAATGGCCAAACAGTTCTATTTTTTTGTATAATTGTTTTTATTAGTTTTTATACACATACCGTGTCCAGACAGTTAATTGTAAAGTGCTTTCTGATATTTTAATTTAAACCATTTTCTATTCAAAATCAAGTAGACGTTAGAGACAAAAAACAAAAATAGTAAGACTATTTCCAATGTCTTAAGTTCAATTATTACTACGTTAACTGTCTGATTCCAAACCTCCCCCTCCTCCCCCCCTTCCCCTACATATCACACAGACAAAAACTAAAATAAAATTTAAAAAAAACAGTTCTAAACGGGCAAAAGAGGTGCTATAGCCATGTTCATCTACAAAGACCTTAGACCATACAGTGCGGTAGAAGGGGGATTTAGTCAAAATTTTTAACATTTTAGTGAATAAAGGAAAGGTATTAGGGTACCATGTCTGACACTGTTTGAAAAACAATAACCTCAATAGGGCAACTTTAGAAAATACACTGTTAGTCATGTTTATTGCTGCATTATTTGCTGCAGACAGCTGCAAAATGTATGGCATGCCTTAACAATAAACATAATTCTGTGAACTTGACGTAAGGTTCTAATTGAATATTTAATTACTGCTGACTGTATCGGTATCAAATCACATTAGCATACCTATTACATTTTTTTAAAGTATCAAAATTAATCGAACCGAATTGAATCGAATCGTTGTCAAATGTAAGATGTTATGATGCATCGAACCTTTGCCTAAAGAATCGTAATCGAATCGTTATGGGATTGAATCGTCCCACCCCTACAGAGTTGTATCCGTGTCAGCCTATAATGGCTGAAAGCAAACATATTATCCATAAGCTATTTTATGACCGATATGATGACTTGCCATACATGTGCAGCGAAGCTAAGCGTTTGATGCGGCACCGATGCTGTAAATTAAGTGAAATCTTAATTTGGTTACGCTTTGTTGCCAGCTCATTGGTCGCAGACAGCAACACTACATGAACGTGCACGCGTTGACAGTTCAGTTTGAAAGCGACCAAAGAACTCGCGGCAGGTTTAAAAACTCTGCTTGTTGTGTTTTTTTTTTCTTTCTCTCTCTATTCTGGCTCAGAGCTGTCTTTGGAGACACCTGCCTTCGTTCGGAAGAGGAAGCGTGTGCTGACACCCGGACCCGTGGCCACGCCCAACTTCATCAAACAGATGATGGAGGCCAGGTATGCAACTGCCATGTCTCACCCACCAAGTAATCCCATGTAGGGATGTGATTTCTTCTGACTAATCAGGAAATACTGATTCTCAGACCCAGCGTCTTGTCAGGCACTCAGAGGGTATGACATAAGAAAACGCATGGCACACGCATCTGGCAAATAATGCAATGAGAAAAATGAATGTTTTTGTGTACTTGTCTCCAGGAAGCCAACGCAGGCCGCAGCCCCCACTGCCAAGCCCAAGCCCCAAAGAAAGGGGCGTGCCGCCCCCTCCCAGAAGGAACCAGGCCTGCCCAAGAGCTACGTCATGACCACCTTCAAGCACTTCGCCAAGACCACCGTGTCCTCGGAGTGCTACCCTATACTCAAGGACATGTAAGGGCCAGGATTACTCTCCTTTTATCGCTGTCAATCATTGCGTCACCGACCAATCAAAAAGGAATCGGAAGGCAATAACTAAGTGATGAGCATAAACAAAAGTAAGGTATTTCTGGGTTATCGTGTTTTCCAGATTGTTCATCTGCCTAAACCGTTGAAGTGTAAGTGACTCTGCTGTAGGATTCTGATAGAGGTAGGGAAGGAGGTGGGGAAAGAAATGCGATACTCAAAAGAGGCCTCAATGTTCCCGCAGTATGGCCAAGTACTTTGACCGTTTGGCTGACGACCTGGAGGCCTACACCACGCACGCCAAGAGGAAGACCATCGAAGTGGAGGATGTGGAGTTGCTCATGAGGAGGTGTGTGTGTGTGTGTGTGAGAGGGAGAGAGAGAGAGAGAGAGAGAGAGAGTGGGTGGGTGAGGGAGGGTGAGGGAGTGTGCATACGTGTGTGTTTGTGGTGGGTGGGTGGGTGAGGGAGGGAGTGGGTATTTCTCTAGCACTGTGGCCAGGGTATGAAATTAGCTTTTTTCCAGAGTGACTTGGATTCTGAAAATCACCAGTCATTTTCAGCATTTTACAGCCACATTTCCTTTTACAATATAATATAACCTTGTTGGTTACCTGGCCAAAGTGGCTGCTCGAGTAGAAAATCTTACCAGCCACAATAAAAAAATTTACCAGCATTTGGCTGGTGGTGGGTGTTAATTTCACACCCTGACCGTGGCACATCCAATGGAAAACTCCCTCAGTATCACCACCTCCTCATGCGTCAGTGGAGTTTCAGTCCCTGGGCCCCAAACCCCTCTCCGAGTAAGCACTAATGTCCTCCCCTCTGTTCCGTCTCCAGGCAGGGCTTTGTGACTGACAGCATGCCGGTTAACGTCCTGATCGAGAAGTACCTCCCCCATGAGTACAGGAAACTGCTGATCCCTGTAGCAACCAGTGGGAACAAAATCATCCCCAAGCAGAAAAGATGAACAAAGCCACTGCCCGGCTCAAAGCTTTGAAGCCAAGGCACCATCATAATCAGTGTCTTTTTATTGTTTCCATAAAATTACATTTGAATTTTGTTTTTCTTGTTTTTGTCTGAAAAATATTCTATTATGTTATTGAAATCCAAACGGTAAACTGTAAAGCCTTGTGTAAGTGAATGCTAATGCTGTTTTATATCCCCTTATTTAATGATTAATAAATATAAGAAAGCTCTTGGTCGTAAATAATTTCCTTCTGTTTCCACTCACAGATCTCTCAGTAACAAATTATTAGATTTTTAAAAAACCATGCTGAGAATGGATCATTTTTCTTTTCAAATTTGAAATGTTGGCCTCCTACTGAGTGATGGATAGATGCCTTCGATTTGGTTCTATTTTTCTCAATTGAGTCCCTAATGTTTGCAAAGTGTTGCTATAATCTCAATTTTGACATTTGTATCATGATACAAAAATGTCTATTTTCTAGTTAAGGATGTTTGTAAAAATTGCTGTACGTTTACACTGGGTCCTGTGGTGGTGCTGATGGTGGTCCTGCCCTGTTCACATCAGCCACAAGGAGGCGCTGCAGGACCAGGTCTGTGTCCAGGGGTGCGTGGGACTGTTCCAGCTGGACGGGCAGTGTCTGGAATGCCTGGCTCAGATATTGTTCTAGCATGTCCTGACTCAAGGTTGGGTCAATGTTCTCGAAGGCCGTCTTCAGATCCTCTATCTCCACCGTACTGAGTGACAAACAGGGAAGTAAAGGTTTAGACTGCCATCTTGTTTTGGACGGAATGGTTGAGTCTAGGGCCGTGTCTGAATCAGCACTCTTCCACAATATTGAGTAGCCTTGGTGAGAAGATGGGATGAGAAAGTCATGAAATAGGTGAAGATTTTTTAAATTGCAGTATACTTGGAACACCCGGATGACGCACTTCCGGGGTTTCTCTGAGTACATTCGGGAGCGCGCTTCAAGAAGTACACAAACATTTTGGTCGCACAAATATGACTTGAGGCTTCGTTTAAAAAAAATAAAAATAAAAAATGAGGCGCAGCTTCACTGACGTTTTCCTTCAAATACAACAAAAATACCACGTGACATGGCAGCGCAGGGTTCTTGTAAGACTTTCCAGCCAAATGGCGACTGAAAACTAGCCCAAAATATATTTTTAACCGAAACCAATGTATTTTAAATGGAAATCATATTTCTACTTTTTAAAATAAGTGCGTGCTTAGCGACTTTTCATCTTTACCCGTGACTACACTTTGAAAGTATCCCAATTTAGCTGTAAAACCGTGGACAGGGCAACACTGGTGGGACGTCTTATGGCCTGCTTACGACACTTCCGCAGTACAGTTGGAGATTAGTACGGCGCATATTTTTTGTGGACTGCTAAACTGCACATTAAACGGCACACTTCTGCCAGACTGTACGCAGGAGACAGGACGCAGTAGATAGGGCTCTGATTCGGACACGGCCTAGTATTGTCATGGCTTTCAGTTAATCGATCCTAGATCAGTGATTAGGCAGGTGTATGAGTGCGTTGCCCTCGCTGTTTGCATTGTGTTAGCTGATCCTGGATCAGCACATAAAGCGAGAGTGTGTTGCCCTCACCCTTTCTCTCCCAGCTGGTCCCTCAGCTCAGTGACGTACCGGCGCTTCGCCTCACTTCTCTGTTGCTTCACCAGACTCAGGAAGTCCCCGTGTTTCCCATCAGCATCCTGCTCAGGAGACAGCACTGCTACTGCACACAGTAATGCTTAAACGGGTAACACACTATACAGCCCTGCCTGGGACGTATATGACCCTGTAATAGGGCATCATGTAGTGCAGATTCGCTGGTTTTAACAGTTTGTGGATGAACTGATACAGTGGACACAAAAGCATAAGCCATCGGGATGATTTAAAGTGTGTGTTTAATGTGTGTGTGTGTGTGTGTGGTACCTCTGTATAAAGGGCCTGATACGAGATGCTTCCGCCGCTGTTGCCCAGCTCGTTCTGAGCAGCAGTCACCAGCTCTTCAATGTCCTGCTCTTCCTTGAGAGGGAAAGCTCTCTTCAAGGCCTCACTGTGCAACACAAACGCCTGTCCGTCAAACTCGCTGTGCCGCAGCAGAATTCGGTCAGTCAAATTCACTGCATAACACGTTAAGTCATCCCTACTGCGCAACAGAATAAATTGTCAGTTAAACTCGCCGCAAAAATAAAACCAGATTTCATTTTACTCACTACACAACGCAATAAGCTGCCAGTCATTGAAAATACCAATTATCCATAGTTGGATCCGCGAGACACCTTTCACAAGTCCACATATCAAACCTAAAATCAGTGTTCTGTGCTTTCTTCGTAAACATTGGGAAATAATTGTAGCACTATAATGAATATGCATAATAAATACCTGCTGAATGTTCAGGAGCTTCATTTGTCAGTTTTCAGACGATAACATGTCTGCTCATTTCTGAGCAGAACAGCGCAGAATTAAGTGCTGTTAATTTAACCAGAACATGTCCCCCTCGCCTGATCCCCGCTCTGAAACTCAGTTCACGGGTTTGGCGAGTCATCAATAGCATTTTGCTACCACACCAGGAAATCCATATCTTTGTCAATTCATACAAAGACGGTTCACTGGACGAAAACAAAGCGATCAGAACTGGGAGAAGCTGTCGTTGAACTAAAATTAGTTTTTTAATGTCTAAAAAGAAAAGGCAGCAATGAGCAAGAAGAATAATATAGAATGTGCTAGGGAAGGCAATGGTGCAACTTCACAGGCTTCAGGAGCTTCATTTTTTTACTGAAATTACATTCTAGCTCAATTGCCTAGAATTAAAATGATGGGAAAACCATCTTCAGTACTTTCCACACATTTATGCAGAAAACATTCAATCTTACAGGTAATTGCATTTTTATTGAGCCATTGTGTGTTTTAAAGATAAGAGAAGAGGAAGTCAGCTAGGAGATCAACACTCGATAAGCGTTGCTAGATCCATGATTTCTTGAGCCCCAGAAATTATTGACCAGGTTACAGCCAAATTAGACTGTTTAATGCCTTTTTGTGGCCAAATTGTCATGGATGAATTTCCGTCTTGACAATGGCAGTGTAAACAAGCCTTTATGTGACTCCTATACTCGCGCCTTTATCTCCAGCATTCCCAAGCGATGTCCTGTGTTCTAACTGGAATTCTCACCTGAACTCCTGATTGGTCAGCGTTCCACTCTCTGTGGCATCGCTCTGGATCAGCTCTTTGAACAGGTTAGACAGCATGTGGGTCTGCCCGTGGTACACGCTTTCGTCCACCTGTCACATCACACAGCTGTACCTCACCAAGAGTGTAGACAAGACAGCACTGCTACACCTCCTACCTGACAGTCAATAAACTTGTGCCTGACAGTCACATAACATTAGGAACACTGGAATTATAAGCCATAAAGCCTACATAATACTGTCATAAGCATAACATAACACCTGTCATAACCATTCATGACAAAGCATTAAAGCTCATGATAAATGCCAGAACTGTCCTAATGTACACAGGACATTTTTCAAAACGGATTCAAAGATCCGCTGCATTGCATCTTATGACATTGTTATGACACTGGTCATAAGGTTTAATATGCTGTATACAAGGTAACACAATCGCTGCCCAAATTTTGTGGTTCTTTCACATCCACTGAGTCACCTTTCCAGTAAGAATGTCATAGAAGAGGCCGATGAGATCATCTTCGCGGTGCTGCCGGAAGGTCTGCAGCAGGCCGCAGGCCCAGTCGCCAGCGCGCTCCCCATGCTGCCTGTCAAGATGCCTGCGTAGAAACACAGCCAGGCTGCTTCCCTCTCCGTTCTGTGGGTACAAGGGCCACATGTCAAGTTGTTTTTGTTTTAATGTCCTTACAAAAAATTTGCACTTACTTTCTTCTTTCAGTGGTGAAATAAATTTTATTACATTTTTAAAAATGATTTTCATTAAAAAAGCAGAGAATAAAAATACTGTTATACTATCGAATACTATGAGGAAAGTGCAGACTAGCACACAAATTTCTCCAAAATTCAGACAGCTAACTACTGCAACTTTTCAACTTACTGTTCAAGGAAAGCTGAAAGACAGTTTGGTGAATGTGCATACCTGCTCGTCCTCAGTCACTTTCTCCTTCCAGACATCCTTTATGAATCTCACTGCATCTGCCTTCTGCAGGCTCATCTTCTTAAAAAAACCCTCATAGCGCAGGCATGCTGGCATGTCATCGCCAATACTCTGAGTGGACACAAGGGGGAGCACCACCTCAATAAAGATCTCCCACAGCAGTGTGTACTCCCGTCAGCTTCCCTGGCAGATTGACTTGTTGCTGTTCTGTGTTGATGGGGGTCTCATGAGGTGGCTGTTTCTGAATTACAACTCATGGCGCAATTCCTCACGTTGGCATCACCCCAAAGGAGTGCAGCTGTTTTTTACGCGTTGTTTTTTAAAGCTGGATAGAGTGAACTGGAAGCTAAATCCTGAGCATTTATTAGGCGTAATGTTACTCCCTCACACAGGAAGAAAATATGATTATCAAAAGAAATATATATATATAAACGCACACACAAATGTGAGTGTGTTTGTGCGTGTGTTAAATAAAGAATATATGAGGGTTAATCAATAAGCAGTCAAGCCACTTTTTCATACTTCCCATTACTCATTTTCCAGATTAATTTAAAAAAAACATTCATCATGCCCTTGGTATTATTAATAACACTTTGTGTGTCTACTCTCTGTCATTTAGATTTTTTGAAACACATTTAAAGTTCTCATCCATCAATGTCTCATAAATCAACAACTACATCCTACATGACCAAACCCTAATGTTTGATGAGAATTACCTTTTTTTGAGATGCTTCCGGTGTTTGTATGACACCGACAAATACGTTTAATTTTATTGAGCCACACTACTTGTATCTCGTCCCTCTCACACCGAGAAACGCTTGCCAATTACATTCCTGCTTTTAGCACCCACCATTATGCAAATTACTCAAAATATTCACAAAGTGCTTTTCTGACACTTATTTACTCGAACGACTCGAAACCCGCTGGAACAAATTCAAAATGAAGCAAAGGAGCTGCTACGCCGGATGAACAATCACAATGTCTTCCGTTAGTTCAGCGAGAACAAGAAGCCATCTGTGGGGGCCTGAGAGTACTCTATCTGTCGTGGTTCTGCTAACTGTGGAACATTTTCAGTTACACAGGTGATGTCACTCACAAGGGAGGAGAAATTATACCTGCAGGATGGAGCATGAGCTCTTGTCTAAGACAGCTAAAGTTAAGAGGACACTGAAGCCTGCATTCAATCAACGTTTAAGTTCCGTTTGGTGAGTTAGTTCTAGTGATTTCTGAACTGTTTTCAAATGATTGCTTTAAAATAGTCTGTAAAAGTGAAGGGTATATGTGTGAATCTCAGCCGGAGTCCGCTATGTCCGTAAACATCGTCGTTGTTGTTCGGGAAGAGGTGAAGGTCACATACAGGGGTAAAACAAGTCAATTTAATGGGAGCTTTTAGGATCTTTAATCTAGTCTGATCACAGCGATGGGTCGAAGATCCTCGGTTACATAACGCGTGGTGTTCCGTGTCAACTTTGGAGAGATATCTGTTGATGCGCACAGAAAATAGGCAATTAACCGTGCTTTGACTTTCAGTGCTAAAAGAAAGCAACAGAAGAATGAGCATCTTATCACCATTAGTTAGCTCATGTTTATGCCATTTTATAATGATGGGCAGAGGTAGTCCTGACAAGCTTGTGAAAGGGTGATGATTATTAATCAGGTATCTAGTTGGTCAAAGTGATCAACAGAACGATTCCGAGCTAGCAAGTGTGCTAACTAGCCATTGTCATCTCACTATTTGTCCAGCACTGTGATTTTCCTTAGTTCTTTCTTGCAATTTTTCAGCATCTCTCTCCCACAGTATAATCCATGCACAGTTGACATCAAGAAACAGTGAGCGGTGACTTAGTCCGGTAGGGTTTGGACCACACGCTTTATTTTTGAACAAAAACAGAAGGAGTGGCAATCCAGCGCGCACACACCACTGTCTGTTTCTGCGGCTTTTGAGCTGCTCTCTCTCTTAGAAACCAGGTGTCTTCTGCTCCCCTCCTCTCTCTATCCCTCTCTCTCTGTCCTGTTCTGTATGCTTGCCGCTCTCTCTCTCTCGCTCTCTCTCTCTGGAAACTGCTCTCAGTTCACTGTAATGGAGTGAAATGAATACTCTCACTACAAATAGCTGCTGCTTACAACGCATATTTAAAAACCTATAAGGGGAAAACATGGAATCTATCACTGTATCATTACTGGAATAAGGTTAGCAGTAATGTGAATGGAAAATCATAAGAGCCTTCAGGTGTAGGGCACCCCCAACCGGTGTTTGCAATTTCCTTACCCAGGCAGGAGGTGCCGCTGTTTTATTTTATCTCTTGACTTTGCCAATCCTGCTGATAATAAACAACCATTTCTACATTGCGCGTGATGTACATTGCTTCAGATTTAAAGATTTACAAGACTTTCTCAGGAGAAGAGGATGCCTGGTCTCCTTTACCTCACTTAGTTTTGTGTCCACGTATGGTAAATTATTCTCTTTTCTCTATAAGTTATATTTTGAGGGAGTGGGTGTGGGGGGGGGGTGATGTACCTCCTGCTTGTCCTGCACTTCAGAAACAACTCCCAGCTCTGTCAGGACCAGCTCCAGAAGCTGCTGACTGCTCTGGTCAACTGAGATCTCCGCCCACCGTTCGCTCCCACCCAAGAGGTCTTCAGGGCACATGCACAGACACAAAGATACACAGACCAGACACAACACAACATGTATTACAGATATACTGTATATTATATAGTATTATATACTAATTGGCTCTGGGTTTTTAACATTGTAGGTTCTAGCTCCCTTCTGTTGACCCTGAAACTATTTTATGCACATTGAGCACACTGAAGAAGGGTGGTCCCGAAACGTTTGTGCATATCGTGCCTCATATGCCAAGAATAAACTCTTAGTTTCATGAGTATTTCGTGAGTGCTGTTCATTTTCGTTTATTATATTACAAACCACAATTCCAAAAAAACTGGGTTGCTATCATGACTTGGTATAAAAGGATATCAAAAGACTCTTGACATATTATTTCCAGGTACTGTTACAAGCGATAATATAATCTCTCTGCATTTGAATGAATCTCTATGAGAATTGGGGGGTGGGACTAGATTAAGCTGTAAATTACATGGGAATAGTATAGAACCCGTGGTTGGCTAAATGGCTGTAAGTCATCAAGGGTCAGAGGTATCAAACGAGTCTCAAACCATCACTCTGCTGCCAGATATGCAGTAGATATGGATGGATCACTTTAAGGGTTGTTTCTTATGACTAATTTTCCTATTGAACTCTAAGTCAGGAGAAACAACCATTCAAGTTCACCCCCCAATTCCCATAGAGATTCATTCAAATGCAGAGAGGTTATAGTATCGCTTGTAAGAGTACCTGAAAATAAGATATCCAGAGTCTTTTGATATCCTTTTATACCCAATCATGACAGCATCACCTGTTTACCTGTGGAATGTTCCAAACAGGTGTTTTTTTTTCTTTATACCGTTTTCAATTAAATATATGTAAAAGAGAATTTACAAATCACTACTTTCATGTGCATTTTATATACTGTCACAACTTTTTTGAAATTGGGATTCAGCACCCAATTATTTTGAGTTGAGCACGTTTTTCATTTGACCCTGAAACATTACTATTTTTTCCGGGAAATATTGGAACCTCCTGTAGGACAGCAGGAACTCAGTAGGGTGGGTGGCTGGGTGGATTGTTAGTCTATGATAACATCTGTGGTGTGGTGAACCGTGTTACAAGAATTTTACAGTCTTGCAACCCAAAGGTCTCAGAGTCAGTTGCCAGGTAGGCACTGAGCAAGGTAGTTACTTAACTCAAACTACTACAGTCAATATCAGCTGTCAAAATGGAAAAGTATGCAACCCACTGAGCAAGTAAATAATGTCAAATGAATAACGAGACTTTCGAGAATAACTTTCAGACACAGAATCAGCAGCGCAGTGGTCAGGCTGGTGGCGGCTAGGCCGCAGAAGCCTAGATGTTGGAACAAGCTGCTTGTGAAACAGAAACCGTCTCACATGGGAACTGTTTGCTGTCAGTGTGCAGATGGGCTTGACTCAAAAGTGTACACCCCGAGTTTAAAGAAATCTGAAGAAAACAACATCTGAGATTTGGGTTCAACTAGGGATGGTTTTGCCACCTTGCCGGAGTTGTTTGTGCACATTCTGTTCTCAAAGAGCTAAAGCTCTTTCAGCAGCGCTGAGGGTATGTAGGAGAGTCAGAATGAATCCGGTGCACGTCTCCCTCTGCGCCGTACCTGCACACTTCTCCCAGTCGGGCCGAGGGGTGTAGGCGCGGTCACCCTCTAGCTTGGCCTGGAGGTTGTCCCGCTCCAACACGAGCGTGTCGTTCTGGGCCTTCAGCCCATCAAAGTCCTTCTGCAAAGTCTCCAGCTTGTGTGTGTTATGTGTGTGTGTGTGTGTGTGTGTGTGTGTGGGAGCACGTGTGTTCACATATTTGTGTGCATGCATGTATGAGTGTGCGCACGTGTGCAGGTACATGTACGTGTGTGTGTGTGTGTGTGTGTGTGTGTGGGTAGGGTGGGGGTGGAATACAAACAGACAATGCAGAGGTCAGTGGTCTTCATTCATCTAGTTCTTTAACTCATTCAATGCCAGAGTGTTCTGGAACACTAAGCCTCAGCAGTGCCGAGCCAATATGGCTGCTGACATTCTAAATTTTTAGACTGATCCTGTCAATGTGCAAACATCTAATAAAACATATTATTGCCGGGCGCCAGGCCAGCCTAGAACAGTGAAAGTAGCTAACTGAGTGAGACAGTCCCCCTTCTTGGAAGTTGCGCGAGAAGTGGTGTGAATACCTCGGCAGTAAATGGTGGCATACAGATCTTGCGGTGTTTGTGTGTAAGCATGTAAAACGTCATCGGTCATCGAAAACATAATTTTTTCTGATTGGCTACCGCTCACCAAAGATTCAGCACTTTGCAGAGTGGCAGATCCATTATCGCGACCCCAAACCGTGGATACATTATTTGGATATTTCCACCCACTAACTAACGTTATTAATCATATCTTATCTTACTCCATCCTATCTCATCTCAGGTTAAGAAATAATAAACCCTAATTAACCCTAAATACTCAATCAGAAATCACTGATAAACTTTCATGTCTGTTACCTAACAACTGACGCCACTTCTTTCATATCGCGCACAGCTGATCAGTTGGGTAAATAAACAAACCAACGTTAGTTTGTTTACGTTCTAGCAGAGACGTCAACAAGCGCTGCGAGTCCGAGGCTATCCTAAAAATGGTGCAAAAAACGACGAGCTTTCAATTTCAAGCCTGACGAATTAGAAGTGTGATCGGTGCTATAGCCTAAGTGTTTTGTCACTAAACCACAACACATTGTTTGGGTCTGCCACAAGCCTTTCCACAATTAAATACTACTTATTGACATTTCCCTCGCTCTCCAAAAGTAATAAAAGCCATCAACGTTATGGAATTCCAACAGCTAACAACAATGAAGAATGAAGTTACGACACCAACAGGGTTATCCTAAAGTTAGGACACTTTATTCTGATTGGCTAACTTACCGAAGGAACAGAAACATTGTCCCTGACTACATTGTTGACACGTGTGCGCCCTCCTGTGTATAGTCTATGGCCGTGTCCGAATCAGCACTCTTCCACACTATTGAGTAGCCTTGGTGAGTAGATAGTCGTTGAGTAGGCAAATATTTTTTTAATTGCAGTATACTTGAAACACCCGAATGACACACCTACTTCCGGGGTTTCGCTGAGTACATTCGGGAGCACACTTTTCAAGAAGTACACGGACATTTTGGTCGCATAAATATGACGTGAAGCTTCGTTTAAAAAAAATGAGGCACCGCTTCGCTGACGTTTTCCTTCAAATACAACAAAAACAACACGTGACATGGCAGCACAAGGGTGGGGCACAGGGTTGCCAGATCTCGCAAGAATTTCCAAATGGCGACTCAAAACTAGCCCAAAATATTTTTTTAACCGAAACCAATGTATTTTAAATAGAAATCATTATATTTTTACTTTTTAAAATAAGTGCGTGCTTTGCGACTTTTCATTTTTACCCATGACTGCACTTTGAAAGTATCCCAATTTAGCTGTAAAACCGCAGACATGGCAACACTGGTGGGACATGTTATGAGCTGCTTACGACACTTCCACAGTACGGTTGGAAAATAGTACGGCGGATACTTTTTGCGGACTGCTAAACAGTGCACATTAAACAGCACACTTCATTAAACAGCACACTACAGTGCACTGTACGCAGGAGACAGGGCACAGTAGACAGGGCTCTATTATTTGTTCATGAGGATAGATGGCACGAGATGGCACACCTGCTGGTTCAGTTCACCATTAGAGCAACGTCAAACAATATCGATGGTAAGAAATAATTTGTATTCAGTTTGACTATCAATATTTTACATTGGTGAAGTGTAATCGTGAATATAGTTTTACATAAAAATCAGCTCTTGCATATCTATATATGTTAAAATAAACAATAATCACTGGTAATTTGTATAGATATGCAAACATTTTTAAATGAGCTTTCCGTGTAAGTTACTTTGTATCAACAGAAACTGTTCAACAAAACAGTTGTCCTGAGGCAAAAAGTAGCCTAACGTGGCGCAGAAACGTGTTGGTAGGCTACGAAATGACCGAGATGCGTAATTGTTTGATGTGCTCGTGTGGTACCTGGAAGTGGTGTAAACACTGAGACTCGCGTGGGACAACTGAGGAGGTCCAGAGTAAGAACAGTGGAGGCACATTTTATTGGGGTTTTGTTTTTGAGAACGTTTTGTCATTCTCGTCTGCCCTTCGAGCCGGGGTCATAACATGCTCATTGTAATGTGTCATTTTCATATACAACAGGCAAAATGCCCAAAATAACTTATTTCGAATTTCAAACCACAAGGAAAGATACAAAGTACAAATGTCTATCTCAAAACTATTTGGGCACAGAAATAACTTGAACATTTAGCATAGCTGGCTTGGAAACATGGGTTTGGCACCTGCTCCTGAGTCAGATTCACTAACTGGTCAGACCAGGGTGTAGCTGAAGGCCTTTGTTTGGCTTACCTTCTCCTGGTTCTCCTGGTGGGCAAGTTCCAGATTGTCCCAGTCTCGCCGGGGTACCACGTCAGCATAGTCAGCTTGGAGCTGATTGAGTTCCACCTGGGCCCGGGTCATATCCTCCCGGCACACCTGCAGTGTCAGCTTCAGCTTCAATATGTCCTCCTCTGCATTTGGGGGTGACAGAGAGGTCAAGAGGTCAGACGCAGGCAGCGGCACTCACTGCCAGAGTCTCAGTCAGTCAGTCTTTTTATTTTTAGAGCCCAATACGAAGTAGCCCATTCATGAAACTGCACCTGCAAGTGAAAGATTTGGAGTTATGCTTATACAGATATGTGAATACATCTGAACTTAACAAATTGGGGCTGCTGGGTGGCTCATCCTGTTAAGACACTGTTCTAGTGCATGGATGGGCCCCACAGTCTAGTAGGTATCAAATCCAGAACGTGCCAGTGCCGACTGAGGCCAACAACTCCAAAGGGTAACACACAAACACTCTAGCGCTGCCCAGGGATGGGAGGGTTTCAATAGGCTAGGATGACAATGCCTAATCATGCACCAGCGACCCCCACAGGTCGATTGCGTGCCTTCCAAGTTTGTCTGTTGAGTTGTACATGAAACGTCTACCTCTGACTCAACTTGCGATCTGGCTTGCAACGGGCCCAAATTAACAACGATGGTTAAGTTGAACATTGTGGCATGAGCACGATTGGGCATTCCAAATTGCGCAGAAAAAAAGGGAAAAGGCAATTAAAAAATAAATGATCATATCCAATACAAATGATTGATCTTATCCAATATGGCTGCCTGGGTTTTATCTAGTTATGGTATACCTATGGTTCATCAGCCCTACCCTCGTGCTCCTCATGGTGGTCCTGTTCTTTTTCGTTGCTCAAGCAGTTGACCTTGCTGATGAGCAGATTGCGGGCGTCCCGTTCATCGCGGTACGCCAGATACTGAGCGCGAAGATCCTTCTCCAGACAACTCACCTGTACGGAGAGAGAGAAATAAACGGGGCGAAGAGAGAAAGAGGGAGAGTGGGGAAGACAAGAGTGAGCCATGAAGAAGAAAAAAAGAACGGGGTGGAAGTGCGACGTAACGGTTATGGAATTAAATTCCCTGGTGGAGCGCTGCTGTTGTACCCTTGAGCAAGGGTACTTAGCCTGAATTGCTTCAGTAACCACCCATCTATGTCAAAGGGATCCGAGCAGGTCAGTATTTCTGTGTGATGGTAAAAGTACAAGTCTGTGCGGTACCTGTGCCTGTAAACAGTTCTGCTCCTCCCTCATGCTGTCAATCACTTTCTCCAGGTTCCTGCAGTCCTCCTTCATTTTCATCACCTCTCCCTTCTCCTCTTTGCACAGAGCCATGATGCGCAGGTCGCTTTCCTCCGACAGTATTGCCAGCTGTGCCCGCAGGGGCTCCAACTCCCGGATCTGATCCCGCAGGTACCCTGGGGTGACGTGACGTCAACAGTCATGTGCCACCGACCCAAATTTCAATAGCTTCACATTATATGAATCCGCTGATATAGGTTGGCATAGCAGTGCCACTTACCTAGGGCAGTTTCATATTCATTCTTGATGGAAATGAGGAGAGGCTTGTAGGTTCTGAAGTCCTCAATGAAGTACTCAAAGACATCTCGATATGCCTGAGGGACAAGTTTAAAGAGATATGCAGATGGATGGAAAGACAGACGGGGCTTCAGACGAATAAGTAGCATCACAGTGTCGAGGTGGTCAAAGACATATCCGACAAATACCACAGGTGACTAGGATTCTGGTTCCTGTAGTTTACAAGAAATGTTAGTACCTGCAGTTTGCGCTCATGCGCTTTGGGTAGCTCTGGGTTCCATTCCTGCAGCGCCTGCCTCAAGTGCTCCTCCAGGATCTCGAGAAACCGAGGTTTCCCCAGCGGAGGTCCACTGAGGCCATCATCACACCTGTGGCACCCAGAAAATACCACATGATTTTACATGAATATTTAATTACTCATAGGCTTTACCAAGGGAACTTGTACTTTATACACGGCAGCTGCTATCACACCCATGACTAGCCAGTCACGTTGTTGTCAAATTGTAAAAATATGCCAGGTGTTCTGGAGCTGTTAGCAGCTGCTGGTAAGGGAATCCCTCCTACAGTGAGAACAGTTTGTTTGCTTGACCTTCCCTTCTTTCCTCATAATCTACGAAGAAGGGTCTTGAAACAAATTTGTTTTAATGCATGTTTGTTGAGATTTCTATTTATTATTTATTTTTTTGCAAAACACTCCTTGACAATTATGATACCTAAAAAATAGCCAAGATGTGTAAATCCCTGAGGAACATCAACATGACCTACCCATGGATCCTTATCTTTTCCCTGGTGAAGCAGCCCTTCCCCTCATCAATGATGCGTGAGGTCATGTGAGCCGGCCATGTGGACAGGTAGCCTGAGGCAGGTCCTACCTTGGAGGTAGTTGGGACATTTTTTTTCATTTTATGGTTCCGGATAACAGATTACTGATATACATAAAATTCATACAATGTTATAAATTATTTAATAATCCTATAAAAGCATAACTCCCATTACCGCGGTCTTGTGAAGTAAGTGTTTCAGGCTTTATATCCCGCATTTATTGAGATTTAGGCATGTGCCATCATAGAAGTACACAATGGTTTTGCGCACAGGCTCTAAGCAAAACCCTGCTGTGACGTCAGTGCACAGATTAATATGATGTGTAAATTTAGTTTTGGAAATGGATGAAATGTAGCTAATTAATTCGAATTAGCATGCAACGTCTCTTACTTGTGATCCCCGGGTCCCCTTATGTCTAGCCTTTGCCTGCGACATCATTTTGTCATTGTCACGAAGAGGATAGTCTGGGCACAGTCTAGGGAAACAATAGGATTAAGTTAAATTTCCTTAAAGATGGTCTATACTCCGTTAGGGCATCTCTCGATTTAAATCGCAGAACGTTCATGAATTACGTTGACTATGGTTGTTGTCATGCACAAAAAGTATAAACGCACTGCAGCGACATTCAACTCATCAACAATGACAGGAACAGTGTAACTGCAATAGAGTGTAAAATATGCTTCCACTTGCTGTGTGCACTGCTTGGCAACCATACAGAAAGTCTTCGGTGGCCCTTTTTAATGCTGGACAAGAAAACTAACGTTAACGTTGCCGAAAAGTTCACCTTATTAGCTAGAAGGCAGATGTGATTAAATCATGCAGATCCATTAATAAATGGTTATCTAATTATCTGGCAGAAAATTTCTGGAGAAAATACAGCTAACGTTGGCTTTATCATTAACGTTACATCACTAATATTCACATATAACTAACCAGTAACCATTTAATAAACATTGCGTATAACTTCCTTATGTTAGCTATGTTAACGTTACGAGTCTATCTACCAAAAATCATATTTGCAACAAGATACAAAGACTGAGTCTTGCCTTTCCGGTACTGGTAAAGGAGCCGACATCTTATGTTTGTTGTAAATTATAATGTTATATCAGATAATAATAGTTTGGCAGCCTCTCCCCATAGTCTGAAAAGTGGCTTTAAACCACGCACCAAGTTTGTGTATATATCGTTGCCTTGGAGACTGAAGACCCAGACAGGACCCTAAATGGAGTCCTCCCAGTTGTCGTGTCGTAAACATACTTTTTTTAAAAAGTGTTATGTGAAATAACTTCATATCTGACGTATTTGGTATCCGTAAGATTCATGCAACTATGTGCATATTTACTGCCACGCTCCTGTATTTAGCCAGAATATAAATGAGCTCGCTTGTTCCGTCTCAAATTGCGGCACATTGCTGGGCAAGCTGACCACCTCCTTGCCGTATCGTTAGCTAACGTTACTTATTTGCAAAGTTGCCATTATAGCTAGCTAGCACAGGAAAGCTAAATGTTAAATACTATTTTGTAGTAAAATATACATCGATTTTTAAGAAATAATAAATTACAACAACTTTATTGAAAACATTGGAATGCAATTTTTGTGGAGGAGGGGGAAAATCCACAAGATACCAGACTTGAATTATATTTCTGGAATATGTAGTTCTTTATGAAAACTATACGTATAAGTGAAATCTGGAATACCAACAATAATGCACTACATTTCCCGATATATGTATCATGCATGGGGGGGTCACAAAAATGCACTTTGGGGCTTGTAGGAATTGAGAAACAATTGTGTTTGGTCCGTGAAATGATTGCAAAAGTGAGTGGACCGTGAAACTACATTTTCCCCTCCTCCTCACTCGTGAACCTAAACAGGGGCAGTCTCAAAGCTATTTATGGGTGCTGTAGTTGACAGTAAAACTATATTGTCGTAGACACTCACTGCAGAAGACGCCATCTTCAACTACAATACCCAAACACGACGCTGACAGTCCGACTGAACAGCGTTGGTTATCCGGTGATATCGCTTTGCTGCTGTGCTTCACCAACCTATTTCACTCTCCTCTTCCTGCGGATTGACACAGTACCGTTGAAAAAAGCCAAACAAAACAAAACATTTAAAGCCAAAAAATATGGCGGAGCTTGGAGCGGGGAGCCTACAAGTGGGGGACCCTGCATTTAATTACCAGGAGCGAGAGCTAAATGAGCGCTTGAAGCGGCTCTACCCGGCCGTGAATGAGGAAGAGACCCCCTTACCCCGATCTTGGAGCCCCAAGGATAAATACAGCTACATCGGGCTCTCACAGAACAATCTGCGGGTGCATTATAAAGGTATATAGACATGACGAAGTGTATCCATGAGCTAGACTCCTTTAGTCCGGACAGGGCTGCCCTGGCTACTAGCGTCGTGTCGAGTGTGTGCGATTATCCGTGTATATGCAGTCTCCTAGATCTAGTTTGAGCTGCTTTTCCGTCCCCTTTGCTTTGTCTCACAAAAGGACAGGGAATGGCCAAACGGTTGACAGTGAGCTAGCTAGTTGCGTTAGCTAACGATGACAGCGTTTGCAGATATAGCAGACAAGACTTCAGGCTCGCATAACAATTCGCGAGCTAGCTAATACCCTCGTATTGTAGGTAACATTAGCTAATCTTCTGATTATTCATATGTATGCTTTCAATGTTAATAAAAAATACAATCTATGATGCACATTATTTTATGAATTTGACATCGCTAGTTGCCATCTATGTGGCAGCCTTTGTACACTATAATAATAATATATATATATATATATATATATATATATATATATATATATAGTAATAGTAATAATGATTCATGGATGGCTTTAACCTGACAAATAAACAAGACCCTTTGTAGCTAGCTGCCAAACGTTACATTATGAAAGCAAGAAAAATACTGTATAGCACCTTATTCATGCATAACAGACCGATGCCTAATGACTCGCGCATTCTTCTGTATTTTAATATATTGAAAATATAGTGAATAGTCCTTATTGTACGCCAGTCTTTCCCCAACCTTCTTTTGTTGGGGGGGGGGGGTTTAAAAGAAAAATGGGGAAACATTATTATAGCTTTAAACTGAACAGACTGCATGTAACACCATGAGTATCGTCGTACTCATTTCGACCAGTATTTTCCCCCCTTTGTGTGTCTAGATTTTTTATTTTTTTTATTTTTAAAGCAGGCGAGGTGTTGGCATACGTAGTAGGCTACTGCAGGTAAAATATTTCATTGTGCTCAGTTGGCACAATGATATCCATCGCGTGTATGTTTAGCTAAACGTATAAAGCAGCACACGCGTTCCTAGGACTTGATGGGAATCCATAATTATCATTCCAGGTCATTACGGATTCCGTAGCACATACGGTCATGTTGACGAAGACAAAACGGCTCGATATTCATTTGAGTCGAGGGAGGCATTGAATCACGACGAACCGACCTGCTTCTCACAGTATTTCCGACAGGTGTGTTTCTTAGGCTTTTTATCAAATCCGTGTTATCTAGCATATGGCGATTAATATGCATCTTGAGATATTGGAAACTATTAAGCGCGGAGACAACCTGTCGGAGAGGGAGACGAAGCGCAAGTGATGGGGTAGGCATTACAGACAGTGGTGCACCTTTATTTTTCGTGATATAACCGTCTTGCCTAGAAAAGCGGATTGTGTCGCCTGTCCAAAACAGCAGGCCAAGAAGACCATGTTTGTAAGATCCATTGAGGAGCCAACAAACGGGACAAAACTGTAACCCCCCCCCCCCTTTTTTTCTTTCTTTTTTTCTTTTTTTATGCTGCGGTCACAGCAGATAAACAAGGCATGTGTCAATCACATATCATAATCTACAAAACTGACATGTACATGAGGAAGCGCTGGGCCAGTGTGATGTTATTAAAGCACGTGGATTAAATCTTCTGACATCTTTGTTTTCCTCTCTTTTTCTAGTTTTTAACCTATTTCCTCTTAAATCGGTGCAATATTGGAGAGAGGCATTGGAATGTAAGTTGCAAGGGACATTTCATTTTGACCATGAGGACCCACTGACGTCAGAGAGACTAGTTTTGTGTCTACAGGGATGGCTATGGTCTTCATCTCAGGTCTAAAGTTGTGTGTGCTATTATAGCCAATGAGTGAAGCTTTTGTTAATTTAATTATTGCATTATAATTTGCTTTCCCTAGAAATATGGAATACAAATTAGGATGCCAGATATGGCTTTGGAAGAATATCTGGAGCCATTCATTTTTTTGTGGCATTTGTTTTGGTTACCTCTTTGTTCCCCCACATGCTAGTATTAAGAATGTTCTGGAAAGTTATCCAGGTAGGATCAGGGAATACATTTCTACTTGTATCTACTTGTATTTCTACATTTCTACTCTACCCACAGTTTGCTCAGCCCCCCCCCCCCCCCCCCAAAAAAAAAACTCTATGGAGCACTTTGTTGCAACAAATCCTGACTCAGAGGAGTGACCAGCGAGCGCATCATGACTCTGTGCAAGGAGGAGAGGAGAGGAGGTCAAAGGTCACAGTATGTATAACCTACATGGTAGGAAAGGGGCCTGTTTTAGAGCAGAACGCAGGCTGCCTGTGGCATGGAACACTGGGTTGTTTGAGCAGGGCTGTGCTGGCTTGATTAGTCGACTGGTTTGGCTCCTTGACCTAGAGTATGCTCAGCTCTCGCTGGTCACCACCCTTCCCAATTTAGTTGTCTTTGCCTCCCTGCGATGCGTGGAATTGCGGTTGTCGTCTGCAGTCTTCTGGTTAAGAGGCGTTTTTTTGTGGATCGGTCAGTGTCTTAATGGGATTGACAAGTCAGGGCATCAGGGTGCCAGTTGCGCAAGAGAAATGTGCGTTCAAGTCTTCTTTGAATGAGAGCTGGGCTCTGCAAGGAACCACTGACAATAGGGAGGAGGGTGGCCCTCACCGGACTACCTGTAGTGTGTGCGAGCGTGGGTGTGTGTGTGCTTGTGCGCGTACACCCGGATGCGTGTCTATCTATGTTTCCGACAGTGTCTGTCTATTATGAGCAAATCAGGCCAAGGCTGAGTCTAAAAAAACATTACCAGCTCATGAAATAGGCTACGTAGAAACAATATTAATATTAAAAGGCCTGCAATTCTATGAAAGTGTGTACAGACGGATGGACTGTCAAGGGTCAACATTTCAATGTAAGTATTTGATGGCATGGTGTTGCTGGTATTATTATTATTATTATTATTGTTGTTGTTGTGAGTTGTTTTCTTTTCACCTATTACTCCATATTACTCCCAGCTGTCCTATCCTTAGAAAGCTTGCTGCCAGTTAAGCCAGTTCACAGGTTTTTTGTTCCAAGGCCAAAACAAAGTTGCTAGGCGGCGGTTATGTTTTTGTCGAGAAGGTGTCTCACTAATAGGGAGACAAGAGCCTCTCTGAAAATGGAGAGAAAGAATGGACTGCCTTGAGTTTGTGTGTGCTGGTATTTGCGCATGCTCGAGTGTGTGTGCTGGTATTTGCGCATGCTCGAGTGTGTGTGCTGGTATTTGCGCATGCTCGAGTGTGTGTGCTGGTATTTGCGCATGCTCGAGTGTGTGTCCGTACGCTTCTGTGTGTGTGTATAGATGTGTGTGTGTCTGCGTGCGCACACGCCTTTGCTACTTGGCACCCTGCCCAAGTCCTCTGGTTGAAATGTTCCCAACACTGTCAGTTTGGAGGAGGAGCTTGGTCCTAAGTTCAAAGGTCAATACCAGTCTTCTTTTTTTTTCAATTTCTTTAAAAAAATAAATGTACAAAGGAACATTTTAACCAAATCTGCCAAGGTTTAGTTTTTAGGAGGGGGAGAGAGGTGACCTTGAAATCTTCCTTACCAACAACAGGCAGGTTACAAAGAGCTTTGAATATTCTCCACATGTTGAACCAGAAATACAGGAAGGTACCACAGTGTTATTTTAGTAACCGCAACCAAATTACTCCCAAAGGTGTTAAAAGAAGTATAAAACGGAGAATGACAAATCCAGGTTATGGCCAGGAGCTTATAAAAAGCTTTGAAGTTTACGCCTGTGTGTGTTTGTATATAAAACAACACTATACATCACAATACTCTTTAAGGGGAAGTTACAGGGAAAACAAAACCATGTGTTTTCCTGCAGTTAAATATAAATAAAATTAAAGAAATACCCAAGACTGGATCCAGGTGCAGACAGAAATTCCCAACACAGATTCTCGACGTCATTGTTGACTTCCTGTTCTCTCCTCATTAGCCCGTGTCATAATTAAAGTGTCTAGCAAGTCTATCATTGGCGGGTTTCGGATTCAAGAGTTGGCCTAATTGCTGTGGATGAAAAAATGTGCATTAGCATGATGCCTTTCAACAGACAGTGTAAACTAAAATGAAGAGGCACGGTGAGCTAACGCAAAGCCGTTGGGGATCCGAGCCAATTAATAGCCAAGTGGTGCACGTAGTCCAGTAGCAGGATTGAGTATATTTGAATTAGCTAATGCTACTCTTGGGGTTTTGAGTTGGAGAAGATATTGAAAGTTTGGTTTGATCGTTTAGAAATGGTCAAAATTAACGTGGATATTACGTTCTGGTGTTTCCAAGTGACTATGCGCGCGCCCTGTATGTGTTGCGTCTCTGTTGAAAGTATACAGTCAAGCCGGAAAGTCTGCATACCCCTTTCACCTTCACCACGTTTTATTACGTTACAGACTTATACTACAATAAATTGTGTTCATTTTTTGCCTCAAACATCTACACACAATAGCCAATAATGACGAAGTGAAAACAGGTTTTTAGAAAATATGCAAAAAATAGGTTTTACTGACAAAAATAGGTTATTTAGGGGTTACATATATGTACACACCCTTAGCCTAATACTTGGTTGCTGCACCTTTGGCAGCGATTACAGCTTCAAGGCGTCTTGGGAAAGAAGCTACGAGCTTGGTACACTTGTTTCTAGACATTTTTGCCCATTCCTCTTGGCATATCTTTGTAAGCTCTGTCAGGTTGGATGAGGAGCATCGGTACACAGACATTTTCAGCTCTTTCCACAGATGTTCAATTGGATTCAGGTCTGGGCTCTGGCTGGGCCACTCAAGGACATGCACAGACTTTCTCCGAAGCCACTCCTTTGTTCTCTTGGCTGTGTGCTTCGGGTCGTTGTCATGTTGGAAGGTAAACTTTCGCCCCAGTCTGAGGTCCAGAGCACTCTGGAGCAGGTTTTCTTCAAGGATCTCAGTGTACTTAGCTGCATTCATCTTTCCCTCTATCAGGACTAGTCGCCCCGTTCCCGCTGCTGAAAAACATCCCCACATCATGATGCTGCCACCGCCATGCTTCACTGTAGGGATGGTATTAGCCAGGTGATGAGCGGTGCCTGGTTTCCTCCAGACGTGACGCTTGGTATTCAGGCCAAAAAGTTAAATTTTGGTTTCATCAGACCAGATAATCTTGATTCTCATGGTTTGAGAGTCCTCTAGGTGCCTTTTGGCAAACTCCAAGCGGGCTGTGATGTGCCTTTTACTAAGGAGGGGCTTCCGTCTGGCCACTCTACCATAAAGGCCTGATTGGTGGAGTGCTGCCTGGATGGTTGATCTTCTGAAAGGTTTTCCCATCTCCACAAGGATACACTGGAGCTCTGTCAGAGTGACCCTCGGGTTCCTGCTCACCTCCCTGGCCAAGGCCCGTCTTCCCTGATTGCTCAGTTTGGCCGGGCGGCCAGGTCTAGGAAGATTCTTGGTGGTTCCAAACTTCTTCCATTTACAAATGCTCTTTGGGACTTTTAAAGTAGCAGAGATTTTTCCGTACCCTTCTCCAGATCTATGCCTTGACACACTCCTGTTTCTGAGGTCTGCAGATAATTCCTTTGACCCCATGGCTTGGAGTTTGCTCTGACATGCATTGTCAACTGTGGGACCTTATATAGGCAGGTGTTGGCAATCCCCAATCATGTCCAATCAATTGAATTTATCACAGGTGGACTCCAATTAAGTTGTAGAAACATCTCAAGCAGTATCAGTGGAAACGAAATGCACCTCAGCTCACTTTTGGGTGTCATATCAAAGGTTGTGCCCACTTGTGTACATATGATATTTTACATTTCGATTTTTAATAAATTAGCACAAATGTCTAAACCTGTTTTCACTTTGTCATTATGGGCTATTTTGTGTAGAATTTTGAGACAAAAAATGAACTCAATCTATTGTAGAATATGTCTGTAACGTAATAAAACGCGGAGAAGGTTGAAAGGGGTGTTCAAACTTTCCGGCTTGACTGTAGTTAGCATGCTGGAGGTGGTGTTTTGACCATCATGTGAGGTCAAGTGGCCTTGTCTTCATAAGCACCCCCCTTCAGTGAAACGGGATCCTTTGGTGTAGAAACTGTTTGGGGGGGGCAGCAGTGAGTGCTCTAGCCAGTGTGTTTTTGGGTCCAGCGGCTAGCGCATGGGACTCTATTCAGGAGGTGTTGTTATTACTGCCCTGTGAAATGCGGCCCGTATGACTTCCAGCTCGGCCACACAGCGGGAATGTAATTTACCGCGCTCATTATGCCATCTCACAGGTCTCGAAGAGGATTCTTTCTCTCCCCTCTCCCTCTTTCAATTCAAATCACGTTTGCTTTTATTGCCGTCACGAAAACACATTTGTGTCTGCCAAAGCGTGATATAAAAATGATATGTAATATCAGTGGCGATGGACAATATTACGTACGTAGTTTACTATTTCTAATTTTGGTTCATTTATAATCTCTCCACCTCTCCCTCTCTCCCCTTTTGTCTCTCCCCTGTCAGTCTCTCTCTGCCTCTGACTCATTCGCTTCCTTGAGTGTTGAGTGTCTCAGGCATCTGACTGCTGCTAGTAGTACCCAGCTTAAGGTGGGGGGTCTCCGCTCTCCAGATCATTGACAGACAGGTGAGGGGAGGGTGGGTTCCTCCTATTTTGGTCAGAAAGGAGTAAGGATTGAAGACGGGGGGGGAGTCTGATGTTTGAAGATGATTGCTTGTCCTGTGGATGTGGATGTAGCCCACTGGGAAGCTGTATTTAGTTAATCAGCTTTTGATTAAACGGGCCTCTGAACTTTGATCTACTGTATGGATCAGGTTATCGGGCATTGATTACTGTGGCCTCTCTGTTAACCATTCACTGCAAGACCTCTTTGTCGTACTGTGTGTGCCAAATTGTGTACATAATTTGGTCAGAATTGCCTCCGCTTTGTTACGTGGGCTGCTTAATCATGCCCTGTGACTTGTGACTCGATGTTTGGTTTGTTTATGAAGGGGGGCCGGCCTTCTATCTGTGGAGCCAATGGCATGCATTCATTGGAGGGGATGACATCACCAGATAGTCTGTCAGTTGCCCCAGCCCCTCCCTGTCAAGGGTCCAGCATCTGGCTCCACTGCAGCGCCTGCCTGCTGTAATTTTCTCTTCTCTCTTCCCTTCCCTTTCTCTCTCTCCCCTCCTCTCTTTATTTCTGCTTTTCTCTCATTTCTCCTCTTTGCTCCTTAGCTCTACTCATACCTCACAGTCACCAGCAGGAATTGTAAATGGGGATAAACCACCTGCGAGATAGCATGACGGTTCCGTACGCCAGCTAGCTTACAGGTGCTCCTCTTTCAGCACTTTAACCGAGGTTCTTCCCAGCGCGTGGAACGCTGGTGTTCCGACAAACCGCCCTCCCCCTGAGGATGGGCCAGCTACTCCAACTGCACGTGCGCTGTGAAGTTCTTCACCTTGCTGTCAGTTATGCGTATAATTCTGCGCTACCTCATTTTCATCAAACGGAGAAGCTTCTGCGCTAGGAAGCTAGTTAAAGCCAAATATATTTCCATTATTTATACTGCAGGGTTTGTTTATTTGTCAGATTCCAAAAATGTAAATACATCCAAAAGTTAAGTAGTTCAACTAAACCCCAAGCAAATCATATGGGATTTTCACATTATATATATATATATATATATATATATATAAGCCAGATATGGTTAGAATATCCCGCTTTGGGTTGTCATTTGGACTATAGACATCACGTTATTATGGGACATGCATTCATTGCACTTATTCAACTTTTTAAGTTAACCCAGATTTCCTTTTCATGGGTTTGAAGCACGAACTTACTTACTAACTGACAAACTGCCTCGAAACACCCATTGTGACACCTCATGCACCATTTGCACGTGTTTTGCACGAGTGTCATTTCATGCATGCCAATTTTAGCAATAAAATGGCTGAGCATTTTCCACTCATCACATTTTGGGGGGTGCATGCCTTTTTTTCATCAGGGTAATAAACTAGTGTCTAATCAAAAGTTTTATGTTTTGTGTTTACTGTTCTTGAGCCATCAAATAATTATTTTATCATTAGTCGTCACCATTTTAGCTCGTTAGCTTGTATTTATATCCACAAATATTTTTGACCCTTAACTTCTTTTGAGTAGTATATATGAGGCTATGCAATATTATATTTTAGACTGTGTCAATACAGTGATGTGTCACAATATCCTACCTTGTGAATTTCAGGCGCGGTACCACAATCTGAGTGGTACCACTGTTTCAGACTTGTCTGTCTGCTTGAGCACTAGATAGGTCATCCTGAGCGGTTAGGTCAGTTGGTTAGAACGGCGGCATGTAGGCTACATAAGCTGCTGCTGCTGCTGTGCGAAATGGGATACTGTGCCTCCATCCAAAGTCAAATTCAGGTGTGTTGTGTTGACATGACCAAAACAGAAGCACTGCAGTATTGCCAAAGCAAATTAAGAATGGATTAAGTGTAAATATAAGCAACAGCACTACTATAGATTATCAATAAATGACGACAAGAACCTATTTAAACACAAGACCAAACAAAAGGCAAGTCTCTCTTACAAGTAACACAATTGCAACATATTGGCTGTCCTGGAGGTGGATGTGATGGAGTGGGAGGTGTAGGTGGCTGTCATCTATGTGGTGCAGGAGGAGATGAGGTGCTGGGGGGGGGCACCTCATCTCCTCCTGCACCACATAGATGACAGCCACCTACACCTCCCACTGAGCCACTGTGGTAGTTGGCTTTAATGGGTCAGTAGTGGAGGTTAGTGGGTCTGTAGTAGTGTGGGTTTAGTGGGTCTGTTGTAGTGCGGGGTTAGTGGGTCTTTAGTAGTGTGGGGTTAGTGTGTCTGTAGTAGTGAGGGGTTAGTGTGTCTGTAGTAGTGTGGGGTTAGTGGGTCTGTAGTAGTGGGGGTTAGTGGGTCTGTAGTAGTGTGGGGTTAGTGGGTCTTTAGTAGTGTGGGGTTAGTGTGTCTGTAGTAGTGTGGGGTTAGTGGGTCTGTAGTAGTGGGGGTTAGTGGGTCTGTAGTAGTGTGGGGTTAGTGGGTCTAGTAGTGTGGGGTTAGTGGGTCTGTAGTAGTGTGGGGTTAGTGGGTCTGCAGTAGTGTGGGTTTGTGCGTCTGTAGTAGTTTGGAGTTAGTGGGTTTACAGTAGTGGGGTAGTTGGTCTGTAGTAGTATGGGGTTAGTGGGTCTGTTGTAGTGTGGGGTTAGTGGGTCTGTAGTAGTGTGGGGTTAGTGGGTCTAGTAGTGTGGGATTAGAGGTTCTGTTGTAGTGGAGGTTAGTGGGTCTAGTAGTTTGGGATTAGTGGGTCTATAGTAGTGGGGTTAGTAGGTCTGTAGTATGGGGTTAGTGGGTCTGTAGTAGTATGGGGTTAATGGGTCTGCAGTAGTGCGGGTTTGTGGGTCTGCAGTAGTGTGGGGTTAGTGGGTCTGTAGTAGTGTGGGGTTAGTGGGTCTGTAGTAGTGTGGGGTTAGTAGGTCTACAGTAGTGTGGGGTTAGTGGGTCTGTAGTAGTGTGGGGTTAGTGGGTCTGTAGTAGTGTGGGGTTAGTGGGTCTGTAGTAGTGTGGGGTTAGTGGGTCTGTAGTAGTGTGGGGTTAGTGGGTCTGTAGTAGTGTGGGGTTAGTGGGTCTGTAGTAGTGTGGGGTTAGAGGTTCTGTTGTAGTGGAGGTTAGTGGGTCTACAGTCGTGTGGTTTAGTGGGTCTGTAGTAGTGGGGGTTAGTGGGTCTGTAGTAGTGGGGGTTAGTGGGTCTGTAGTAGTATGGGGTTAGTGGGTCTGTAGTAGTGGGGGTTAGTGGGTCTGTAGTAGTATGGGGTTAGTGGGTCTGTAGTAGTGGGGGTTAGTGGGTCTGTAGTAGTGTGGGGTTAGTGGTTATGTAGTAGTGGGGGTTAGTGGGTCTACTTGCTTTTGTGGCTCTACAGGACAGTAGCTCTACTGTTGTGGGGAGTAGTGGGAAACTGGTTAATTTCCATAATTAGCCACAAGTACAAAATATTGCCTGTCATAGAAAAAGAGGACGAAAAAACAGGCTTTGACACCCTGGCAAGAGTGTACATATCTGAGATCTCTCTGTTCAGTTACTCCGACATGACAAGAGAAGCTTGTTCCTGCGACAGGAGCAGAAAATAGCTGTGGAATACACTGCTTTTGGCTGTTCCTGTCTCCTCAGACTGTGTGTGCGTGCGCTTGTGCGCGCGCACACGGCAAAGCAAGTGGGTCTCTCACACAGGGTCCCGTTGTGCTGTGCTAACGTGAGCCTGGTGCCCGCTGCGAAGGTATATTTACCCTCCGGCTGTGTGGCTATTTGTCTGGGCATGGAGGAGGCTGTGTATGGAGGCGGTTAGTAATAGAAATAGGAGGGCTAATAATAGAGGTGGCGATACTACTGCCGTAAACAGTGTTACTAATAATAATTGTGTGTGTCTGCGTGTGCATCTGTGTGTGTCTGCATTAGTCATCGTGATGATTGGTGGTAATGACAGCCATAGCAGTGATAAAGAAACACCTGCCACTTTGAGGTGTCCGGTCCTCTTTTGGAAGTCTAGTGTTCAGTCCGGTGACTCCACCTCCCTGTTCATACCAATGGTTCAATTGCCCCTCAGTGACAGACACCCCCCCAATTCTGTAACTGGCAATTTGGCAGTACTCTGAAAGTTTGGTAGGGGTGTCTGTGCGTGTGCGTGTGCCTCACCTGAACAGCACACTGTAGCTGTTCCTGACCTGTACAATACCTCTGAGGAGTATTAGGCTACACTGTAGATATTTCAGCTGTTGAGTACACAGACATACCGTACCTGCTTAGGGAGGACTGTACTATGATCAATGGCTCTCTCTAGAGCCTGCTGAGCTATTGTGCCTCATAGCCCAGATAGAGCGTTTCCACCCGGGCTTTGTTTGTACAGATGTCACAAGGACGTTCTTCTTTTTTTGTGTTGTGATGTCAGTATTATGATCGCCAGGCATCCGGTTATAAAAACAGCATGGCTGGCTCACATGGTGCATTGCGTAATGGGGGCGCCTAGGAATTTTAAGGTACCCGACTTATGACGCGCTCCCGGCTGCAGATCGCTGACGGCCTGCTGGAGGCATTACCGCCGACAGAATCCTCACCCCCGATGGCAGTGCGCTCAGTAAAAACCTTCAATTCAGACGGCTAATCGGAGGGTTTGGCTGCATTATTTATGACTAACGGTGTGTGTTCGTGCACAGCTCTCTGTTGAACCTCTGTAGAATGCATAATATATAGATTCAAGGTTCCCACAGGTCATGGAATTTCTGGAATACCAGGGAATCTCAACGTATGAGTCCCAGTCATGGGAAGTCGAGGAATTTCAGATTTGGTTTATTTGTGAATTAAATGTACTGTGTATATGCTTGTATTCAAATGTATTAAATTATTTTCTGTCAACATCCCTGACTACATGTCACGACATTGGTTTCCCTTTCGCCCCCTCCAGGTCATGGAAAGAACCACAAGGATGCTGCTTCAGTCCGGGCCACACACCCTATCCCAGCTGCCTGTGGAATCTACTACTTCGAAGTGAAGATCGTCAGTAAGGGGCGGGACGGGTGAGTGGCGTGCCTGGCATACTGGCACAGTTGCTCAGCCTCATTTCTAAAGTCTGGGCTTGTAATTGTTTGGATGTATTTAATCAGTCTGCCTGGTGCCACTTGGTAGAACCGCTTATGATGTTAACCTTTGCCTGTTTGATCCACAGATACATGGGGATTGGCTTGTCTGCCCAGGGGGTCAACATGAACAGACTGCCCGGTGAGTCAGGGGTGGAACTAAAAGGACGGGGGTGGGAATCTCTCAAAGCTAGCTTTTTCTCAGTTTCTTTAAAGTTATATATTTTTGAGCTTCTCTGCTTTATTGGACAGTATAGTGTAGAGTGACAGGAAGAATGGGAGCGAGAGAGAGGGAGAGACATACGGCGAACATCGTGCAGCCGGATTCGAACCGGCTCGCAATGAGCATGTGGACGGTGCTCTTACAGGCTATACCACAAGACACCCTTCTTTTTTAATATACAGTATATTTGTTCATTGCTGCAACCTCCGCTATCGGTTCGGGGAAAGCGCAGCAAATCTACGCTCTCCTCCAAAGCGAATGATGTCAGCAGCCACTTATCACACCGCGGTTCACAAGTCAGGCTTGTACAGACAAAGAAGGACCCTTAGGGTTACCCTTCAGCTTCGACCCACATGGTGGGGTGGGTTGGGGAAGATTGCGATCGCGCACCAGTGGAGGGGAGATGAAAACCTGTACATGATGAGCCGTTCTGAAGCCCCACAGCTTAATTTCTGATGTCATGTTTGATGTCACCAAAGGTTTGTCTATGAAAACATCCACCATCTAATCTGCTTATTCTTGGTCACGGTTGCGCAGGGGGGGAGCTGGAGCCTATCCCAGCATGCATTGTGCGAAAGGTAGGAATACCCCCAGGACCCAGGACAGGTCGCCAATCTATCACACACCATTCACTCACACACTCATACCTATGGGCAATTTAGAGTCTCCAATTAGCCTAACCTGCATGTCTTTGGACTGTGGGAGGAAACCAGAGTACCCGGAGGAAATGAACGCAGAGAACAGAAAGTCCCTTGGCGGGATTCAAACTGGGTACCTTTTTGCTATGAGGCGACAGTGCTAACCACTGCACCACCACGGTTTCCACTGGGACCGTTGTAAATGTGGGCAGAGTGGGAGGAATTTGACCTCTGACACCACAAAAAGGCATCTGGGGTCAGATACACCTGTGGAAATTGAGCTGTGAGCGGGGGTATTGCAATCACTTGTGTCCGTCTGTCTGTGTCTGTGTCTGTCTGTCCGTCCGTCCGTCCGTCCATAACAGCCTGAGCACCTACAGTTTTAATCCGATTTGTATGAAACTTTGCACGTAGGTTGACAGGCGGCCACAGGTCTGAATTCTCAAATATTTTTTCTAATCAATTTCAGCCAGGAATTTCAGCAACCAATGGCATCCAGTGCACAGCAACTCTGTTTTCCCATGGGCTATTATGGAGAAACTCCTGCTCCCAAACTATGGGATTTACATTCATATTCATTGACAACCCATTTATACCCAGAATACATATTCGAATAAGAATCAATGCATGATTTTACTTGGCACAATTCGATAACAGTTATACTTGTGTTTTACTCATCGTAGAGTCAACTCTGGTTGGTCAACATGTGACTCATATATTGGTTAACATATGGTTAACATAACCTATTCCCTTGACAGGGGAGTCCCTGGTATTAATGTTTTTAACCCTCTGGAATTAGTGGGTTACTGAAATTCCGTTAAGTAGCTTATGTAACTAGTTAGCTCATTATAAATGCATTAAATGTTATCAATTTGATTTGTTTGCAAGCAAAAATGTGAGTCGCGAACCAATAATCTTAGACACAAATAACTAGCTCTCTAGCTGCTATGAGATTGGGCTGTCACTTGTAATTTTGCTTGGTATAGCTGGCCACTGTCCGGTAGTTATATGTATTTAGTTGAGATGGATGAGTTTTATGTAAGATCACACCACAGGTATTCACAAATTGCTGCTAACTAGCTGGTTAGGTGAATATTGTACAATTTTCTTAAATGCTGTACTTTCTGAGTAAAATTTTTATGGGGTAAATTCAGGTATTATGGGATACTTTTGACTTTTTTGTCTTTCGCAACCTGTCTCACCACCAATACAAATTACAATCCAACATATTATACATTTATGAAATCCTGAAGGTGCTTCCTAACCACCTAAGGAGGAAAAATACTGAGACATGATGGTATACCATTTTGTGTACACTGAGTACTAAACCAGTTTTTACGCCGGAGAAAGCCGTGGTCGGAGGCATTATGTTGCCGGGTTGTCCATCCGTCCTTACGTACGTACATACGTCCGTCCGTCCCATTCTCGTGAACACCATATCTCAGGAATTGTTCTTCACATTTGGCCTAAACATCCACTTGGACTCAAAGATGAACTGATTCGATTTTGGTGGTCCAAGGTCACTGTGACCTCACAAAATATGTTTTTGGCCATAACTCAAGAATTCCTACGCTAATTATAACAACATTTCACACAAATGTCTACTTGGACTCAAGGATGAACTGATTAGATTTTGCTCGTCAAAGGTCAAGGTCACTGACCTCACAAAAGACATTTTTGGCCATAACCCAAGAATTCCTACGCTAATTATGACAACATTTCACACAAATGTCTAATAGGATAAAATGATGCAGTGATGACATTTTATATCCAAACGTCCAAAGGTCAACTTCACTGTGACATCATAATGGTTTGCTTACCACTGTAGCTGAGAAAATAATCTAATAATCACATTCATTATACAGGTGCAGCTCAAAAAATTAGAATATCGTGAAAAAGTTCAATATTTTTTGTCACTCATTTCAGAAAGTGAAACTCATATATTATATAGATTCATTGCACATAGAGTGAAATATTTCAAGCCTTTATTTCTTGTAATTTTGATGATTATGGCTTACAGCTAATGAAAACCCAAATTCAGTGTCTCAGAAAATTTGAATATTGTGAAAAAGTTAAATATTGGAAACTCTAATCAGCTAATTAACTCAAAACACCTGCAAAGGTTTCCTGAGCCTTTAAATGGTCTGTCTGGTTCAGTAGGCTACACAATCATGGGGAAGACTGCTGACTTGACAGATGTCCAGAAGACAGTCATTGACACCCTCCACAAGGAGGGTAAGCCACAAAAGGTCATTGCTAAAGAAGCTGGTTGTTCAGAGTGCTGTATCCAAGCATATTCATAGAAAGATGAGTGGAAGGGAAAAGTGTGGTAGGAAAAGGTGCTCAAGCAACAGGGATAACCGCAGCCTTGAGAGGATTGTCAAGCAAAATCCATTCAAGAATTTGGGGGAGCTTCACAAGGAGTGGACTGAGGCTGGAGTCAGTGCATCAAGAGCCACCACGCACAGACGAATCCAGGACATGGGCTACAAATGTCGCATTCCTCGTGTCAAGCCACTCCTGAACCAGAGACAACGTCAGAAGCGTCTTACCTGGGCTAAGGAGAAAAAAAACTGGACTGTTGCTCAGTGGTCCAAAGTCCTCTTTTCAGATGAAAGTAAATTTAGCATTTAATTTGGAAATCAAGGTCCCAGAGTCTGGAGGAAGAGTGGAGAGGCACAGAATCCACGTTGCTTAAAGTCCAGTGTGAAGTTTCCACAGTCAGTGATGATTTGGGGTGCCATGTCCACTGTGTTTTCTGAAGTCCACAGTCAACGCAGCCATCTACCAGGAAATTTTAGAGCACTTCATGCTTCCTTCTGCTGACAAGCTTTATGGAGATGCTGATTTCATTTTCCAGCAGGACTTGGCACCTGCCCACACTGCCAGAAGTACCAAAAGCTGGTTCAATGACCATGGTATTACTGTGCTTGATTGGCCAGCAAACTCACCTGACCTGAACCCCATAGATAATCTATGGGGTATTGTCAAGAGGAAGATGAGAGACACCAGACCCAACAATGCAGACGACCTGAAGGCCGCTATCAAAGCAACCTGGGCTTCCATTACACCTCAGCAGTGCCACAGGCTGATCGCCTCCATGCCACGCCGCATATATATATGATATATAATATATGAGTTTCACTTTCTGACATGAGTGACAAAAAATATTGAACTTTTTCACGATATTCAAATTTTTTGAGCTGCACCTGTATATGTTCAATAAATAAAGACTGTCGTTGCAATGATAAAGTTTATTCATCTAATGTTCAATGTTTGGTTTCTGTAAAATGACGCAACTTGACTTGTTGGCAGAGGCATACAACCGCAAGGCTAGTTTTCAATGACATTTGGTTATATGGGACAGTGCGTTAGATAATATGGGACACACTTTCCACAGGACTAAATTAAATTCAAGCTAGTTACGACAAATAGTGATAGTTCAGACTATTTGTTTTGCACTTTTGTATGTTCAAATTAGGACTCTTTCCTTATACCGTGCAGGTCTTTTCCTGGCCTGCGATCAAAAATAAATTCAAGCAAATCATAACTGCATTTGAATACATTAGGAGACAAAAGATTGAGACATTAAAATCATGTTATTTTATGATCTTAGGCAAAATTCTGTAAACATTTTAATAACACTGGCATATCTAAAGCTGGAGTAGTCTAATAAAAAGCTTTTTAAAAAATCCCCATTTTTATTATGGTAGGATAAAGGATCTCATAAACATTAACTTTTTCTGCAGCCAACAGAAGCACTCCCTTCATGGAGGTTGCACGGCTAAAATCATTGAACTGACAGTCTTAGTTGGGGTGAAAAACAAAAACGACCAATATTTGCCACCTTATATCAGACCACATAAGACCTCATTGACATCGTCGTCTGTCTATCCCTTAGAAAAGGCAGTTTCATCTATGATCCCATTATCCTCAGAAAATGACTTATGAAACCATCTATGGCAGATGACACAAGAGATCCAATCTTTTTTTGGGATCGCCTTGGTCCCCAAACCTTTGGTTGCGGTCTGAGCATGGGACGTCACCTTGAGAGGCAGGCCTCATCTCATTCTGATAATTTTGACCCCTGACTTCAAAATGTATTTTATAACAGTATTACAAGAACCAGAGCCCTGCATAACTGCGGGTGTAATATGCACAGGTATACCATCTGGTGATGTTGATGTTTTATTTTTGGAAAAATTGAGTGGTCGTATGCAAAATGTAACTTACTAACCAACGTTTGCTAACAACAATATAAGGAGGATCGGTTTTGAGGTGTATTTGCAACCGTTTTATTATACGTTTGCTACTTCATTCAAAACCCATAGACAAGTAGCCTATACGAAAGCCATATTGTGAATGATACTTCAAACAATACAATGCTCAAAAAATGTATATTTATAGATGAGTTTTCTGTTTACAAACAATGGAGACCTCTTGGATTTTTTTTTTTGCGTCAATAAAATTCAATAAAAGATTTGCCGCAATAAAAGATGAAGCCAGAGTTCTGTTTCTTGGAGGGAGAGAAAATCAAAGGTGTGATACCAATTACAAGAAACGAATCGCTGCTCGCTCCAACTATTTACGCGTAATTGCATGTAGTTCAACCTTTTCATAATGGTCTTTGTAGGTTATCCATCAGCTAGTCATCATCAAGTGTTCATCACCAGTCTCGTGTTGACTCTCCTATAAAACAACATGACTACCTTTGTTATAAAATCGTGTCAAGTAAAATCACACACTGATTCTTATTCTTATGTGTATTGTGGGTATAAAAGGATTTAAAATATGACTCTAAACCCCTTCATTTGGTAGAAAAATGCAGGAGCTTCTCCATTATAGCCTAAAGGGAAGTTGAGAGGTGCGGTGCACTGGACCCCATGTTGGTTGCTGTAACTTCGGCAATAAAAGCAAACCGTTAAGTCCGTTCAATAATCATACAGTTCAGTGCCCCACTCACACAGGGGCCTGCATTTCTCTGAGTGCCATTCTAGTTAACAATAAATTCTAACTGCAAAATGATGAGCGGGTGCAACACCCACCAATTTTGATTGTGCCTTTTGCGCATACATTAGCTCAGTTGAGAACATGGTTTTCAACAGAAATGTTGTTGGGGCTGACACATATACAGTTAAATGCAAATGTATTGGGACAGTGACACAATTTTTGTTGTTTTGGTCCTGTACTTCAGGGTGTTGATTTTGAAATAAAACAATGAATAAGAAGTTTAAGTGCAGAATGTCTTTAAGATTTAATTTTATGAATTTTACATCCATATTGGGTCACCTGTGGAGGAAATATTTAACTGTGATCGTCTTGGGAGACATGCTACCTGCTGTTTCCCCCAAACATGCCTTTAGATCCCACCAATCCTTCCACAATGCTAACCCCTCTGAATTTTTCCATTCATTTCTCTCTGCCTGTAGTTTGCACGCGCACACACAAACGCACACGGTGAAGTACATTCACGCCACACTGTTGTTGTAAGGAGAAAGTGCTAGCATGGTTCGAATATGTCACATTGGATTCTGTACCTGGTAGGTTCTGTCATAAACGATTATGTTTTGTGGGTTTTGTTTTGTTTGATTTTTTTTTGGAGGTTGGGGACTGTAGGCTTATTCTGAACGTTGGTTCCAGTTGACTGAACATCATGGGCATTGCTTGCGTTTTGCGGGGAGCACATTGTGGTTGTGGTGTATTTGCTGGCAGCTGCCGGGGTGGGGTGTGTGTGCTAGCATAGCCAGGGACAGTCAGGGCTCTGTGTGCTCGCAGGTCCGTGAAACCTGTACTGACTGACAGGTCTGTTTGCGGTCAGGTCTCCGGCTCTCTGTCATCAGGTGGCACTGTGGTGAAGAGAGGTCAAAGGGCAAAGGGCAGGGAAAGGTCACTTGGAACAGAACTGGAATGCTGGAGAAGCGTTCACGGAGCTCCGTGGGATAGTGGAGGGATTATCGTATGATCTGTGCTGCAGTCATTGGGCTGGCTGCCCGTCTGTCAGTGTGGGGCGGGTGCTGCATCGCTGCTTGTATATTTACTGATTTAGTTTTTAGGCGAGCGATGTATGTTTCCATTCACAAAACCTGCACAGATTTGTAGGCCTAATATTCTGAGCGTTCGTCAGCTGGTAGACGGGTGGCCTGACATGGCTTATATAAACTTAGCATAAATACAAATCATACACATATGATTGACACCCTCAACAATGCAAAAAAGAATTTGCAAGCTTTTTGATTGCAACTGAGAATGTAAGCAAATTTGCAGCGCTCTGACGATACCTGTATGAGAGTTTTCCATCTACCTGACTAAAGAATACCCTCCAAGCTAACCAACTCAAAGCAAACTTATAGCACAATAGGCTTCCATATCGCTGTCATTGTGTACATGTTATGCAAGATTTACACAATGTTACCTTGTATTACTAATGCACAAACAAAGGCTTTTTAAAAAAACATTTGCATTTTCCTGCGGCTTTCCTTTTTAATTTGGCAATGACAGGAACGCAAAGTTTTGAATGTGTCATTCTAAAGTTTACAGCAATCAAAATGCAACACGTCACGATATGTCATTATGCAACAAAGATACGCAAGGACTAGGCTACCTCAAGCTAATAGTTGAGCTGAGTAGGTCATATTCCAACGCATGTCAATCCAGATAATCAATTAAATCTGACCGGTGAAATAGTTTAGTCCGTGGCAATATTAATTTGCAAGTCAGAGCGCACTGCTGTGCTCACACTATGCAGCGTTGACAAAGGGAAGCGGCTCGCCTCGAGCGGCAAACAAAGCGGCAAGGTTTGCTGGAGGGTTTAGCACTAGGAGCGCATCGAATGTTTAATTTTAGAAGATTATGCATCGGTGGCGTGATGATGTGATGATGTGGCGTGTTTTGGAGAAAGAGGACTGCCTCGAGTAGATCAACAATGTCTTCCGACATGATAATATTGAGCAACATATCAAACCTAATTTTAGACGCTTGCTCTTCCGCATTCGATACGCAAGTCCCTGCGCGTGAGTCATCACGTTTGAATACTTGGCGGGATTGTCGCACCCGACGGCACCAATGGAAGATTCCATATAGAGGAGCAATTACATAACGCAAATACATTGATTGGAAATTTCTACAAAAATGCCAGTGTGAAAAGGTGTTAAATATGGCATTTTTTAACATAAAAAAATTAAGGATTGAGCAACGATTTACAATAATGGCACAAAGCTTCCAGTTTTTGTAGTAAAACAGCCGTAGGGTGAATTCGGGTAATCTGGGACATTTTTTGCAATTTTGGTAACGGCGACATCTCTCACGTCTGGAACTCGATTAGGATTGTGGGTAGTGTAGTACTTCACCAGTTATACGGGAGTAAAACACAATGAGGTCTTAAAGGGTCAGTTACGGAAGCCGACGGGTGCAAACCACAACGACAAATCGGAAAACGCCGTTATAAAAAAAGTTATGAGAAGTTATAAACCAACAAATAAGAACGTTGTTCTCTGAATTGTTGATGTGTGTTGTAACTTGTTGTTGCGGTTTCTGATTTGTCGTTGTGTTTTGCTTCCGTAGTAAGTACACTCTAGATCACTAGGTTTTTTTGCTGTAAACGTGTTTGTATGCCTACCTTATAATGAAACTTATTCATCCATTTCGTCATTTCAACAATTCTGAAATAATATTGTATATCAGAAGAAACTCGCAAAAAAGCGTATTGGTGCTGACCTCTAACGATTTAAATTCTGCTCCCCACCCTGCCCCCACTCCAATCGTGATGTCAGAGTACCTCTTTGGAGGTACCTCTATATCATATGGATAATTGTTGCTGCCCACAACGGAAATAGCCGGCACCTGATTGGTTAGACGCACTACGGTCCTTTGGTTTCAGCTCCACATTTTTAAACCAGCGTCAATGTGGCGTCTTGTTCATAAACTCTCTTATTTCACCTAAATAGTCCACTAAAATATGTTTCTGAAAGTATTGGTGAGAATAGGCCATGCAGTTGCTGAATCTTGATTCATATTTGATCTGCAACATCTAGTTTGACAGTTTGATCCGAGTTATACAAAATTATTTGTACATTGTACGTTCATTTATGCAAATGACAATGTACACTCCTCCTCCGCCCCCACCCCTTTCCCTCACTCACCCCACAAAGTATTTTTCTAAATTGTGTAGTAGGCAGTGGGTGCACTTACTTTAAAGACAAAGTTCAAATCAGACTGACTTATTGGTTCTACGGGAGCATATACCGTCATTTCACAATCTCATAGCTCATGGTAAGTCTACCTTTTTACGGTTAATACATTATGACTAATAATCTAATTTGTCTATTTCCGGAACCAGACGTTTCAGCTCTAATTTCTAGTTGAGCATAATGGTACACTACAAAAACGATATTTACTATTGGTAAATTTCAGGATTGGGAGGGATTACATGAGACAAGTCTATTGATTCACACGTGATGCAGCACACCATTGTAACCACAACCGCACACAAACCCCCGTCCGCAATCACATTCCATAATAATACTATATGTCTGTCCCTTGATTTGATTAATAATTCTCTGCATGGCCCTCAGTGCGGTTGAGTTTCACTCCCCTGTGTGAACGAGGTTTGACGGCTAGCTAAAGTGGCTAGCTATAGTTCATAAACTCACATTTAAAGATAGCAAGCTAGCCAGTTTACTAAAATGTTTACTGTAATTTAATGAGTAAAGAAAAACCTTAAAAGCATTTGTACCCTGAAAATATTATAAAACACCCATACTAAGTCATATCTATGATGCACTGGCAGTCTCTGTATTTGCGCACATTGGCCGAATCCGTGCTCCTCTGCCTGTATTTATTCTTCTAAGATGTGTTTAGGACGTTTGTGGGTGTGGCGCTCTTTTCTGTGTGGGGAGGGGTGGGTGTGGCTACAGAGCCTGTGGGGTGAATCAGGCTTCAGACAGCGCAGCGCTTGTAGCTAGCTGGCGACTGCAATGGCGGAGTACTGCAAAGCAAAACGACAAGCCGACATGGCTCGTTCACAAACCTTGGAATTGCTTTTCCTCGACGGTGACGGCCGAAGTTCACCAAGGGGATCAAAAGAGGGTCGGGTACCTCTTGTATCAAATTCAAGCTTGGGTTGAGGACCGAGGATGAGACTTCTAGACTTTTTTGATTGTAAACACAGGACCACAGCAGGGCTAAAAATCTTGCATATTATGCCAGATTAGAATTTAAGATGCATAATGGTTGTTAGCTGGCTAGCTGACGGTACCGTTTTCCATTTTTGTGTACTTTTGCCACAGTAAAGACATACTGGAGTGAAGAGACACAGAGTGCCACTAGAGTTTATTTGCCATATGAGTCCCTCACAGTTTATTTGATTTTTGTCTCATGGCCTCAGATTTTTAAAAGGTACTGGAGAAAATATCACTTTATTTACTGAGCAACTACCTGGTCCAGTTATTTTTGTATTGGTTATTGATATTTCTAATGAAACTCTTTGTTGAAGCTGTGTCTGTTTTATTAATAGATTACTATTGATAATAGCAGTTTATTTAAAACTGCAGGTCAAACTGCTCAAAAAGCAGATATGTTCAAAGCCTGTATTTTTAAAATGCAGATTAAGGGCATCTAGTGCAACCCCTGGATAAGATTAAACAGACCGAAAGCAACAAAATAATCATAAGAATTATGATAAATATTGTAGTATTGTTATTATTGTCATTTACAGTACATAATTTCCAGCAAACCTAATGGTATTTCCAATCTGTCAAATGAGTCACCGTTTCTAGTTTACACCTCAAACTGAAGCTGGAAATTTGTCTGCAGAAACACGGCACTGAACAGACTAATGTCTTAAAACGTTTTTCCCCCAGTGAACACAAAGCCTGGGGTGTTGATTGGTTTTTTTGTTTTTTTCTTTTCCCGCAAGAAGAACCCCTATATCGGAGGGGTGTGTGCCTGCAATGTGTTTTTCGAGGATGTCTCGAGACACCATGTCCAATCTAGGATTCCGAACCGTTCTCACAGCTCCTAAAAAAAGTGTCAATATTCCTCCTGTCGTAATTGAGGTTGTTGCATCTTGGGATGCCGCCTTCGTTTTTGGAGGCCACCGTGGGTGGAAAAGAGAGGCTGTCATTTAAGACTGGATGCTGTGTCTTCACCGCGTGAAGAGGCCCTTAGACCTGGCCAGATGGAACCTCTACTCTCAGAGGCTGTGATGAGAGCTGGGGGTCGCACTTCATGTGAGGCATTGTGGTGGCATATATCGCGCACTCCATTGGTGTGAAGCACTCCGATTACTCTGATAAGAGACTGTGTGTATGTGTGTGTATGTGTATGTGTGTGTGTGTGTATGTGTGTTGTGTGTGTGTGTGTGTGTGCTCCCATTGAGGTTGTACAATAATTATTTTTTGGGCCCTGTTTTCAGTGATTAAACATTAGCCACTGCCCATGCATGGCAAGTGCAGCTTAGCGTCCCGTATCAGGAACATCCCTGGCACAGAAGCACAAGCCTCCCCCTTTTCTCTGCCATATGAGCCGACGTTTAAAACATCAGATCAACTCTGTGCATGACCGCTGTTTTTTCTATTACCTTTTGAGCCTAACTATGTGTGTGTGTGTGTGTGTGTGTGTGTGTGTGTGTGTGTGTGTGTGTGTGTAGGTGTCTGTCTGTGTGACTGCGCGCATGTGTGTGTGCAATTGTCCGTGTGTTTCTGTTTGTGTGTGTGTGTGTGTGTGGGGGGGCTGCAGGCATACTTGTACATGGGTTGTGTGTGTGTGTCTGTGTGTCAGGCTGTACTTCACTGCCATATTGGTCACTGTCGAAGAAAGAGTGAGGGGAACGTAAACGTAGATATAGAATTACTGCATGGGTTGAGGGAAAAAATAGATTTGCATAAAACTATCCTATCATATAATGCCCCCTGGAGTAGCACACATGCTACATGAAGTTAAAGTATCACAGCGGTAGTATTTCAGTGACTAATCACAGAGGTTATGATTAGATCCAATCCAACATGGCTGCCAAGCTTTCTAATCAGTCATGCAACTCCATATCTGTGCAAAGCCGCTTCTAAAGGTTTCCGAATATGGGCTTGTTCAGTATTAGGGGGATATAATGAACTATCCCCCAATAAATACTGTGTGTGTGCGTGTGTGTGCGTGTGCTTGTGCGTGTGCGTGCTTTGGATCATGAGCCGTTTTTTCTTTCTCCACACTTTTCTCTTTCCACCACTTTGGTACAGGTTAATACTCATACCATCTGTCCAAAAGAGTTTACTCAAGAACTCTACAGTTTTGTACATACTTTCTAGCAAACTCTAACCTGGCCGTTCTTGAGGCTTACCAGTGGTTATCTTCCAGTGAACCTTCTGAGGTTATGCTGGTGTAGTTTTATCTTTATTTAAGTTTTTGAAACATGCCTACATCCTGGAGAGTGTTATTGAACTGTTTAACAGTTGAAAATGTATATATATATTTTTATTTTTTTTCACAATTTAAGGTGTTCTTCGGTTATCCACAACAGTGGTCTTGCGTTTGCTATTGCTGAACTTACCAGTGTGTTCTTGCTTCTTACCAATGTACCAAACGGTTGATTTTGACACTGCCAATGATTGGGCCATGTCTCTTGATAGATTTATTCTGATTCTCCCGCCCAATGATGGCCTGCGTTACTGGCATTGACTCTTTTTTGGTCCTCATGTTGAGAAACCACAGCAAACAGACTTCCAAGTGCAAATTCCACACTTATAATCAACTCTAGACCTTTTGTTCGTTTCCTTGTGCATGAAATAATAATGCAATAACACGGCTGGCCAAGAAACAGCTGAGCTGCCAATTATCTAATTACTTTTGGTCCCCCAAAATAGGGGCACCGTGTATAAAAGAGCTGAAACTTCTAGATGGTTCACCCGATATGGATTTAAATACCCTCAAATTAAATATGACAGTCTGCACTTTAACGGCAAATTCATTGTAAAGGTTATATTGCCTATTTCTATTTGATATCATACAACACGGAAAATAAGGAATACGAAGATCAATTAACTACAGAGTGCTCAAGAAAAACCATAGTTTAGAGAATCTTCTGACGTCTTAAGTCTGGGAGCTGTGTGGGTTTAGTGTTAACAGCGGTATTGACGGGGAAGGTTGGGGGTAAAACGATTGAAATGATGTCGCAAGTGTGCCGTATGCTAATGAAACGCGCTGACCATGATAGCCCGCTTATGTTCACATCACCCTGGTGAGACGGTTACAAGCACAAGACGCACAGTAGTACTGCTTTACCTTTTGAGAGAGAACTAATGTTGCAACCATGTTCTATTCATATTGATACAGTAAAATACAGCGTTTAAATTTCACGCTATTATTCTTTTAAGAAACAACAATATTTAGATGACAAATAAATTACGCAGTCTAATGCCGCTTTACACAGTCTAATGCAGGTTGAGTTTATGCTGCATTATACGTTGATGACTTTAGCCTGTAATGTGGGTATTATTTTCTATTTGAAAATAACAAAGTGGCACTTTTTCTTTTGAAAGAAAGCCTGTTACCAGAGCTGGCCCTCGGGTTTTGTTGGCTCAAAACAAGAGTGTTGTTGTGGCCCCAATGTACTCCATAACTCCAACGTAAATCACTAAATTTAAACTTAATTGTGTGGCCCAGGGATTTTAGTGTCCCTAAACGACTGCATAGAGTGTTTATGCCAGCAGCCTGTCGATTAAATTTTGACTCATCTTAGTAACATTTTTGACTAATAAATAAAAATGAGATTAGCATTGGCAATGGAACTTTAAAAAAAAATTCTTTACCAAAAACATGCAGAACTGAACCAAACTGAAACCGCGACGCCAAACCTGTGAACCGAATCTAACCATGGGGTTTGAGAACTATTGCACCCCAAATACACACACACTCACTCACACTCAGACCACACACACAGACACACACACACACACACACACACACACACACACACACACACACACACACACACAGTGCTTGTCTGTGCTTTGTTTGGATGGCCGTGCTGAATCCCCCCTGCTGAAGGAAGGCAAGGTGTCAGGAGCTCAGTGACCCGTACACTGGCCCTTAGCGGCCGTGTCAGAGAGAGGCAGTGCCCGCTGTGCAGTTCATTGGGCCACAGTTGGAGCCGTGTCAGACCGCTGCTTCTCCCCTGTGCATTGGACCTGATCCCAGCCAATTCGATCGCTCCACCCTGGCATGTCTGACCAATTGCCTTGTCCCGGAGAGAGCATGTCACCCACCTCATAGGGCTCTTGTTGAGTGAGTCTTTCCTGGGTTCTTTAGAAATCTTTAAACCCTGTCCAGCCAATTCTCCAAGCACCTGCTGACTGACACGCACAATTCCCATACTGTTGCACATCTATAATAAATGTGATGCATTATCAGAGTCACACTCCTGTCACAATAAACAAAGGCTGGAATGCAGTGGAAAGTTTGTTTTGCAGAAGAGTGTGTGTGTGTGTGTGTGTGTGTGTGTGTGTGACTGTTGTTTATTTTACAGAAGGGTTTTGTGCGTGTGTGTGTGTGTGTGTCTGTGTGCGCAAGCGTTCGTGTGTTTGTTTTTATAGGGGTTTGTTTTCCGTGTAGTGAAGTGTGTATTTATTTGTGTAGATGTTTGTGCAAAAAAGGTGCATATAAAAAAAAAAAGAATTATTATTCTGTGTGGACAGAATTGTGAAGACGTATGTGTGTAGAAGTGTGTGTTATGGACAGAAGGCAGCAGAATGAAAGCCCGTCACCACAGCGACGTCAGCCACTCCCGACTGCTTCCTGCAGGTTTTGGGTGCTGTTTGGGTCACATGGCCTTTATTGAGCATTCAGCAGGAACTCTCTAGCATGGGCAGGTTCACGTCTGTATTTTCCCTCTGCAGCAGGTGATAATGGTACTTTTTCAATGGATCCTCTCTGTCGCTCCAAAGAGCTTTCATCTGTATGAGGGCGTGGCCTCTGTGTGAGTGGGCGTGACAGTGACATACCTGTCAGTCAGTAAAGCCCCACTCGCTTGCTTATTTATGAACGATAAATATGATCATAAAACTATTAAGTGGTGTGCTAGTTCAAATATATGGAGCTCTTCACACCTTACCTGTAGCTATAAAAATAACCCATAAAACAATTATGCTTTAAGCGATGCCAGCCGTATGTGTCATTGTCCTTCAGAGCAATTTTATAGGCGGTATAATTCACACGCTGAACAATAGCTTCAAATCGGAATGAAGGTGATCATTTGATAGCAGTGACACCAGAGAACAGTTTTTGTTTTTTGTTCCCGTCAGTCAGTTTCTTTCCCGTATTCAGTCTTAACCAAGACTGTAGCATGGCTTCATATTTTGACGTGCCCTGATTGGCTGATGTGTGTTACTGCAGCTTGTCGGTGTGTGAAATCCGGATGGCCGTATCTTTCATGGTCATTTCCATAGCTGTCATTATGGTGCGGCCATCTTCGTTCAATAAGATTTTAGCCGTGATTTAGGCCGATATGTTTTTGTGTTTGTAGACATATTGCTGGAATTTTATTCTCGGGGTGACTGGGGCTTTAGTCGACTCAAGATAGGAAATGCTTGAGTGAAATGCATCCTGTTAATTATATTTTGATGAGTACTTTGACGGGGGTCCAAGCCTTGTATCCAAATAGTCATAAATCCTTTCAAATAAGGTTTTATATGTGGTGCCAGTGTGCTTGTGTAATCAATGGGATCAGTGTAATGTTTTATTCCAATATGGAGTGTAATGGTTTTGTTTGCAGAGTGTAATGGTTTAGTCTCCTGTGGAGTGTAATAGTTTGGTTTAGTTCCGAATATAATGGTTTAGTCTCATGTGGAGGAGTGTAATGGTTTGGTTTGGTGCAGAGTTTTAATGGTTTAGTCTCCTGTGGAGTGTAATGCTTTGGTTTAGTTCAGAATATCATGGTTTAGTCTCATGTGGAGGAGTGTAATGGTTTGGTTTGGTGCAGAGATTTAATGGTTTAGTCTCCTGTGGAATTGAATGCTTTGGTTTGCTGTGACCTCTTGGCCAGGCTGACCTCTGTACGGTAGTTGTACTGGTGCAGTGCCCGTTTGATGAGCATGAAGCAGAGATAAAACTGGTTTGAGCCCAGCTGCAGGAGAGATCGCTCTGACAGCGCCACCACAGAGACTAATCTAATACCGCAGAGTTCAAACACGACCTACTTCTGTGGCATGCTTTTCTCTCTTTATTCTAATAACCGACACGCGTTATTTAGGGCAAAAAGGCTTCATCTTTACTCCAAGTATGTGTGTGTGTGTGGCTACAGGCATACATGTACATTGGTGTGTGTGTGTGTGTGTGTGTGTGTATTGGGCTCTGTGAGGAGGGAGTAGGTTATATTGGTCAGGACTATATTTAGAGCTGGTCTGTGTGTACTGGGCCACTGTAATGCTACACTTTGCTGTGTCGTAGGCTAGCTTTAAGCTTAGCCTTCTCCTCTTCTCCCTAACTATTCTCCTCCCCTTTTCCTGAACGCTTTCTTTCTCCCTCTCCTTCCGGGTTCCTCTTTCTCCTCCTCTCCTTCCTCTTCCCTCTTGCCTCCTCTCTCCCCCCTCCCCTCTTTCCTCTCCGTTTCTCTCTTTCTCTCTCTGTCTTTTGAGACGGTGTCCAGATGGAGGGATGAAGCTGGTGTCTGGCCTCCCAGTCACCCTGCACTGTGATCAGACTCTTCCCTGATTGGGGGAGATGGGAGGGGGAGGAGTTTGGGATGATAGGGCTTTGGGGTCGGGGTTGGGGTTAATCACACGGCCGGGTGTGCTGCTGCTGTATCTGAACATCTGAACAAGTACTTTCCCTCCGTCTGTCAGGTTGTTCAGGGTTTGGCCACTCCTCATACCTGTGTGTGTGTGTGTGTGTGTGTTGGGTGATGAAATGGACAGAAATATGCAATCTGTGTTTCTCTCCAGGTTGGGACAAACATTCATATGGCTACCATGGCGACGATGGACACTCCTTCTGCTCCTCAGGGACTGGCCAGCCATACGGCCCAACGTTCACGACAGGAGACGTGATTGGCTGCTGCGTGAATCTCATTAACAACACCTGCTTCTACACCAAGAACGGGCACAGTCTAGGTACTGAGCTATCCCTGTGTTATCATCTCTTTGGCTGTCGGTCTGTAACAACTGCTCTATTCTAAAGCATTTTAAAACACAAAATTAGACAAATACGCACCATAGACAAAGGAAACTTATCGCCTAACACCAAACACTGATAAATACTTATATTGAAATATACTGTATACAGTTTAACCACATAAAATGATCAGACAGTGAAATATGATTTAGATATGAAATGAGCAAAAGGGTGCCATTGTTTACATTTAATGGCTGTTTCCATTTAAGTCCCTGAGGTGTTTAAGGAACTTGGATTAAGAAAGGATTTTCGTTTTAAGGCAGCAAGCGCTTTGAGGGCTTTGTCAGCGCGCCTGAAAGCCACCAAAAAAAGCATTTATCGCGCTTGATTAGTTTCGTTGATAGATCTGTTGTTTGTTTGCCTTTGTTGAAGCGCTACCCAATGCATGACCTGTATAATGAGATGCAACGTCTCAATGGTTATTTTAGTCTTCATTTATTTTGATGGAGAACGATGACGATCTGTTCTGCAATTTCGAAGGTGATTTGCTTGTTAGATTTACAGTCATAATGCGGGCAATGTTATAGTAATAATAGTAATGGTAATAATAGTCGCACCAGAGTGCGTGTTTCCATTGCATGCTAACTTTTCTTTCTTTGTTTTACAGGGGTTGCGTTCACAGACCTTCCTGTAAGTAACTTTAAGTGGCTCAATACTATCATTCAGTGTTTTCTTTTTCTATGCTTTTGGGGATGGGTTATGTGCAGGGTGTGAAATGAACACCTGCCACCAGCCAAATGCTAGTAAAAGTTTGATTGTGGCTGGTAAGAATTTCTTCTCTTGCAGCCACTTTGGCAGGTAACCAACCAGGGGCTCTGTCTTGGCAATCTTGGCGCTTGGTCTAAGCGCGTTGCGTAAAAAGTCCATTTAGGGCGTGTCCAAGTCCTTTTTTGCTAGTTTACAGGTGTGTTTTTTGGGCGGTAAGCACGGCGCAACGCGCAAATGGGCTGAACTTAGTCTCTTCATTAATTATACGTATGTCTTGTGCGTTACATAACCAATAAACCAATCAAAATGTCATATCCCATTCCCTTTAAAAGCCTGCTATTTCGCCTTGCCGGATTGATTGATGGCGAAACAGACATGCTCGTGCGTGTTTAGTGCGATCAAGGAATAGGCTAAATGGATCAATAGTCAATATTATTCGGACTAACCATTAGCTTTTGAGTTACCGGTAATTCCTGACAGGGCTGTTATTTTACAAAATATATGCGGTTACATTTCGTTAAAAGGACCTGCAACAGCTGAGAATAAGCTATCGATGGCTTCAGTCTCACCTTAGAAAACGCCAAATTAGCCTGCTTGTTCAACGAATTTCGTTTGATTCTGCAATGAAAGTGTCAAACATCAATTCCATGAGGCTGTTCTCATGGAGTTCTCGAAGTTCAAGTTTCATCCGAAGTTCATTAGGCTACCTGCATATTGATTAATAACATAAATACCATTATTTTGCCTTAGTGATTACACTAAATACAATAAAGCTGTCAGGTTGGCAACCCATATGTTCACGCATATTTTCTCTTGTTTTATAATGTCCTGCTTATGGAAATGTGACCAACCTGTTTTACTCGTAGCGTATTGCTTTAAAACAATCTACTTTAAGAAATGTGCGACTTACAGCTGAGGAAACCGAGAACATGCAGCACACATACAGAGAATGGCATTAAAGTTAATTGTGAATTAATTGTGTAACGTGCTGCAAATTCGTTTCTAATTAGACGCTTAGTTCTCTTCTCGTTTTGTTCAGTTATGGAATAACAGGTGAAATTAGCTGGGTTTTAATAAGCTGAGAGTATGGAAACCATGTCACTGTAATTAAAAAAATATGAAGGACAAAGAATACTAAGGTTGAAATTCAGTTAACATGGTGACATTTATCTCTGTTGTTTAACCGTAGGCTATGGAAAAAACCTTATGCACAGCGAATCCGCTGTAGCTTAGGCTAAAAACAATAAATGCAATATTCACTGGACAAGGTTTTGAACTTTTTTCAGTCGAAACCATTCTATTTTCTTATAGGCTGTAGGCCTAGAGAGCTGTATTGTAATGACATCTGAAGCGCATTTTCAAAACTCAAATGTCTGTCTATTGCAGTGCACGAGTTTTCCTTTGAATGACAATTCACGCATTAGGTGTAAATGACAATTCGCGCATTAGGCTTGATATCGGTGTTATCAGTAAATGGAAAACCATTTTTAATGGATAGCCATTGTCCTGTAACAGAAGATTGTCCCCCCAGAAGATTACAGGAATTATTGGCAAATATAGGCTAAGTCATAGCTTGATCCTGGATAATTGAGAATAGTCTATAGCCTATACATGTAACCTTACACGTACCATCGCGCATTGCCTGGATGTTGATGGAGTGGGCTGAAAGCAATTTAATTCAGCATTCCCCTTCGCTGAGGGACAGGTATGTGGTTTTTGACCTATGGACCCTTTTATTATTATGCATTTTTTTTATATATAGCCTACACAATAATAATATTTCACATTGTAATCTTGATATTTTTAGTCATGCTTGTGCGTGCCCCTGTGTGTAACAGACAGGTGGGTGTCCATGCGTTGTGCACACGCCTATGTAGACGCACTTATATGCGCTGTTAAAATAACATGTAAACAACTGCGACATGACTTCAGACCAGGTTTGTGGTGGTTTTAGCGCAACTGCTTTCTGCTGCCTCAAGAAAGCAGTACGCCAAAAATAATCCTGGCCACTCCTCATCTTAAGACCAACACGCCCAGCTCACTTGTAATGGGCGCAAGAATACATGGTATTTAAACGACATGAACGCAAGACGTTATAATGAACCATGCGCTGGGTGTAAGATAGCAAAGACATTTGTGTTTGGGTTAGGGCCGCTTAGCGCCGGGTGTAAGATAGGGCCCCAGGTTGTGTTATACTGTAAAAGGTAATGTGGCTGGTAAAATATTGAAAATGGCTGGTGATTTTCAGAATCCACAAGCCACTGCCCAGTGGGTGAAAAAGTTCATTTCGCACCCTGGTTATGTGCTATAATAGAAAGGTTTATATAATTAGAGGGGTTATGTGCTATAAAGTGAAGTGGTTATATAATTAGTTTGAGGTATGTGCTATAGGGGATGGGTTATGAGCTATAAGGTGAAGGGGTTATATATTTAGTGGGGATATGTGCTGCAGGGTATAGGTTATAAACATTTGACCCATGTACCATCTCTGTAGCTGAAAATTGAACACCGTCAAGAAAAGCCTGTGGCAGGCAAGACCGTGTGGAGCAGTCAGTAGTGCAGCCGAGTCAACCCATATACAACCCACCCCCCACGGCAGGGGGTTCAAATATCCCTGGCCTCACTTTCTGCACTTGGATCCCATTTCTATCTGTTGCCCTCTCGGCTTTCCCCGTCCGAATAAAGTGAAAAATACGTAAGGACGGCAAACTGTTTAAAATTTTTTTTTAAAAACAAGCAAGCAAGCAAACAAAAGCTTGTGGCGCCTCGCGCAGGAACGTGGTTGGAAAACGCTTGCCTGTTTGCGATGGACTGGGAAGGCCCTGCACGGGGTTATTAGACTCGCTGTCACGCAGATGCTCAGAGCCCCTTATTAATCTGATAATGAGAGCTGGCGCTAATGTCGCGCTCGCTCTCAGCGACTGTCACACAGGCGCTGAGGTGATTCATTTCCACCGATGCGCGGAGCTGCCGACTGCCCTTGTGAATCGTGGGTAGAGGGTGAAAGTACAACTGTGGAAGTGTGACTGTAATCCGCACTGACCCCCCCCACCCCCCCGCTCCTCCTCTGCTCTTTCTCTGTCTCTCTCTATTTTTTTCTCTCCTATGTGTCTTTTCCTCGCCGTGGGTTTTCTTCTTTCCCTACCTCTCCCACTTCCACCTCTCTCCACCCTCCTCATTTTTTCCTGCACTTCATTTTTTTTCTCTTCTCTCCTGTCCATCCTCCTTCCTTTCTTTCTGTATGCTTCTTCTCTCTCTCCCTTTCCCTCTCTCTTTCTCTCTCTCTCTCTCTCTTTCTCCCTCCCACCTCCATTTGTCCTGCCCTCAGCCGAACCTGTACCCCACGGTGGGGCTCCAGACCCCTGGGGAGATTGTGGACGCTAACTTTGGCCAGCAGCCCTTTGTGTTCGACATTGAGGACTACATGAGCGAGTGGAGGGCCAAGATCCATGGCATGATCGCCCGCTTCCCCATCGGAGAGAGGCTGGCAGAGTGGCAGGCCGTACTGCAGAAGTGAGCCAGATGTATACACACACAGTAACATACGCACACGCACACACACACATAAATACACTCACATACATACACGCACACACACACACACACACATAAATACACTCACATACATACACACGCACGCACATACACGCATACACACACACACACACATACACACACTCTAAACACTATACATACTCAGTAGCACATACCCCACATACACACACACACTCACTAAACACTGTACACTACACATACTCACTAGCGCACACACACAATACACGTGCTAACTGGTGCACACACACAAACACACTCACAAACTGATGAAAATTTAGATACCTACTGGTCACACACACTGATGAAAATTCCAATACCTACTGGTCAATGTGGGAGATGAGCATGTGTGTGCTTGTGACTGTATTTTAAGGACGCTGGGGGTTAAACGGTGACATTGTCTCTGTGTGCGTTTCTGCTCTATGCGCTACAGGGTCCGTTTTGTTGTCTGAGTGCGATTAAAGCCCAAAATCTTTTAATCCGGGATGTGCGTGCAGCACAGCTGAACCCTGACTGATATCCTGCTCGTAGTCTGACTGAGACCAGGGGCGTTTTCTGGTGATCAGGTGCCTCTGTTGCTGATGTCACTGTTTCTCGCCCCCTGACCACCGCAGTATGGTGTCCAGTTACCTGGTGCATCATGGGTACTGTGCCACAGCAACAGCCTTTGCGAGAGCCACGGAGACCATGATCCAGGAGGAGCCGACGTCAATAAAGAACAGACAAAGTGAGACTCTTTCTCACACAAACACTCTCAAACATACTGTCTCTCTCTCTCTCACAAACACTCTCAAACTTACTGTCTCTCACAAACACTTTCAAACATACTGTCTCTCTCTCTCTCACAAACACTCTCAAACATACTGTCTGTCTCTCTCATAAACACTCTCAAACATGCTGTCTGTCTCTCTCTCATAAACACTCTCAAACATACTGTCTCTCTCTCAAACATACTGTCTCTCTCTCACAAACACTCTCAAACATACTGTCTCTCTCTCTCTCACAAACACTCTCAAACATACTGTCTCTCTCTCTCACAAACACTCTCAAACATACTCTCTCTCTCACAAACACTCTCAAACATACTGTCTCTCTCTCTCACAAACACTCTCAAACATACTCTCTCTCTCACAAACACTCTCAAACATAATGTCCCTTTATCACTGATACATGCACGCACACACAGATGCGCACACACACATGCATATGCATGCTTTTTCTCTCTCCTCTCACACACTAACACACACATGCAAGTATATACACGTGCATGCTCCCTCTCACGTTCACAAACACACACACAGTATGCTTTCTCTCTCTCTCTCTCTCTCTCTCACACACACACTCACGTACACATACGTTGTGAAAAGCTGTACAGCCTCTTTTCATCTTCACCCTTGTACAGGAATACAGAAGCTGGTGTTAGCAGGCCGGGTTGGAGAAGCGATTGACACCACACAGCAGCTCTACCCCGGACTCTTAGATCACAACCCCAATTTACTCTTCATGTTGAAGTGAGTAGCCTAAAACATAACCCTAATTTACGGTTCACACTGAAGTGAGTAGCCTAAAACATAACCCCAATCTACGGTTCGCACTGGAGTAGCCTCAGGCACAACCCCAGTTTACTTTTCAACTTGATGTAAGTTGCCTCAAACACGACCCCAATTTACTCTTCCAAGTTGAAGTGAGTAACCACAGACACAATCCCAGTTAACTCTTAATGTTGAATAAGTTAATAGCCTAAAACACAAACCCAATTTTCTCTTTGTTGTGAAACAAATTAGCCTAGAACAGGGCTATTGTGTTTAAGCCCTGGACAAACAGAGTTCAGAATGTCAGCACCCATTAAAAATGCTGATCAAGAAACGAGTGCCGCCGAAACTTGACTCGTTACGGCAGGCTAAATTGTGCATAAACAGAAGCACAGAGCGATATGCTTCTGGATGGGTGCCTGGCTGTGAGTTTGTGTGCAACAGCCTTCAGCTGTGTTCAAATAAACACTGATTGTCACAATGAGACATTTATCACAGGAACAATATGAGGAAAACAGTCCTACGCATGGGGACATCATTTTGGTTTGGTGGAGAGGGGGGGGATTTAGCAAATCTGTAGCCTCTAATGCGCACTACATAAGTGAGGAGACGCAATTGGCAACAGGCAACAATGGTACCGGAACATTCTTTAACAAATTTGAGTGGTCAAGCCTAATCTATTGGAGGACAAGGAGCAGGTGTTTGCTAGTTTATCAGACTGTATTTGTAGATTGGTGGGGGCGAATATGCAGACCTTAATAATGGATTGATGAGTGATGACTGAACAGGTAAAGCAGTTCAGCGCGAAGTGTAGTGCTGAATGTACAGGTGCAGGTAGTAGAGGGTGCAGATTGTATTAATGGACTGAAGAGCAGTGTTCATGAATAGAGGAGCAGTGAATTTGCTGACTGCATTAATGGACTGCGGAGCAGTGAATGTGCAGACACTATTAATCAATTAAGAAGCAGTAAATACAAAGTATTTAGGATTGAGGAGCAATGCATGTGCCGGCAGTGTTAATGAACAGAGGAACAGTGAATGTGCAGACTGTATTAATGGATTGAGGAGTAGTGATTGTGCAGACAGTATTAATGGATTGAAGAGCAATGCATGTGCCGACAGTATTAATGAACAGAGGAGCAGTGAATGTGCAGACTGTATTAATGGATTGAGGAGCAGCGAATGTGCAGACTGTATTAATGGATTGAGGAGCAGTGAATGTGCCAACAGTATTACCAAAGAGTGTAAAAGGACAAGAGGGCTAGCTACGGCAAAAATGTATAGGAGTCGCTGTCATCAGAGTCGCTCAGTAATGTTGTCGTTGAAAAAAAAAAAAAACTAACGCTGATTGTCACTTGTGCGCATGTCCTCCATGGCTTCAACTGTGAAAGCCTGTTGTTCGCTAACATTAGCTAGCCAAATGCTAGCCGGTGTAGTAGCTGTCTAATAATAGGCTACATAAGTTAGCTAACATAGCTAACGCATATTTCTACACACTCCATATCCTTCTCAGCTTCACTGAGATCTTTTCTCCGCAACTGTTCATCCATTTATTTCTTCTGAAATTATTACTTTACAGTAGACGACAACAACCTTTTTGATTAGCGATGAGTACAATAGTAGGCTAATGATGCCTAGACCTCATGTAGCTGAAACAAATGGCCACCTAGCTGTGGTAAAAAGCCAACTAGGTACACCAAAAAGACAGCTAGATAAATACATTACATCTAGCTAGTTAGCTAGCTGCATGGCAAAAGGGGCAGCTAACTAGCTGGACATAAAAACTAGCAACCTTGGTCACAAACCTCTTTTTAAAATGTAGCTAGCTACAGGTGGACTTTAATGGTCAGCTAGCTACATATTGTAGCACGCCGTTTTAATATTTATTCCACTTCCATAGCTAATGTTAGCTGCCCTTGTGTCCTAACGTTACCTAGCTGGCACAAAACCTACCTAGTACCTGCGCTAAATTGCCAGCTGAAGTGGTATTAAGGCCAGCTAGTTAACTCATGTTAGCTAGCTAGGTTTAAACAAGACATTTTCAAACTAACGTTAGCTCGCTAGCTAGTTGGCTGGCTCTGCCTTGAAATATGCAAATATTGGCTCATAGGCCTGCGTGTTAGCTATTCATACAATGTGCGTTATTAATGAATTAACTGTATTAATGGATTGAGGAGCAGTGAATGTGTATAGCCAGAGGCAGTCTTTTAGCAGGGAGTTGTATTGGTGTCATGCTCTGCTGGGATGGGTGGGGTATCGCTGGTCTCTTTTTACAGCAGATGTTCCAAACTGATCAAGCTTCAGGCAAAAGGCAAACACTGTACTATGTGTGTGTGTCTGTGTCTCTGTCTGTCTGTCTGTGTGTTTGTTTTAACCTGTGCATGTATTTGTGTTTGCCTGTCGGTGTTTGTATGTGTCTGTATGTGCTGTGACTATGAGGGTGTGTGTGTGTGTGTGTGTGTGTGTGTGTGTGTGTGTGTGTGTAGGTGTGTAGGTGTGTGTGCATATGTGAATACTCTCCTGAGGACTTTGTGGGCAGTTAATTGGGATTGTGACTGGATATGAGTGTTATTGAGATGGTGAATGGTTGTTAGTGTTATGGAGATGGTGAATGGTTGTTAGTGTTATTGAGATGGTGAATGGTTGTTAGTGTTAAGATCTTAGGGTGTGAATAACACCAGCCGCCAGCCAAATGCTGGTAAAATTTTGATTGTGGCTGGTAAGATTTTTACTCTAGCAGCCACTTTGGCCAGTAACCAACCAGGTTGTGTTATATTTTAAAAGGTAATGTGGCTGGTAAAATGTTGAAAAAGGCTGGTGATTTTTAGAATCCACAAGCCACTCTGGCCAGTGGGTGAAAAAGTTAATTTAATACCCTGATATTCGGAATGTTTGTGTGTGTGGTATGGAGATGGTGAATGGTTGTTAGTGTTATGGAGATGGTGAATGGGTGTTAGTGTTTTGGAGATGGTGAATGGGTGTTAGTGTTTTGGAGATGGTGAATGGTTGTTAGTGTTATGGAGATGGTGAATAGTTGCTGGTGTTATGGAGATTGTGAATGGTTGTTGGTGTTATGGAGATGGTGAATGGTTGTTAGTGTTATTGAGATGGTGAATGGTTGTTAGTGTTAAGATTTTAGGGTGTCAATAACACCAGCCGCCAGCCAAATGCTGGTAAAATTTTGATTGTGGCTGGTAAGATTTTTACTCTAGCAGCCACTCTGTTATGGAGATTGTGAATGGTTGTTGGTGTTATGGAGATGGTGAATGGTTGTTGGTGTTATGGAGATTGTGAATGGTTGTTGGTGTTATGGAGATGGTGAATGGTTGTTGGTGTTATGGAGATGGTGAATGGTTGTTGGTGTTATGGAGATGGTGAATGATTGTTGGTGTTATGGAGATGGTGAATGATTGTTGGTGTTATGGAGATTGTGAATGGTTGTTGGTGTTATGGAGATGGTGAATGGTTGTTGGTGTTATGGAGATGGTGAATGGTTGTTGGTGTTATGGAGATGGTGAATGATTGTTGGTGTTATGGAGATGGTGAATGGTTGCTGGTGTTATGGAGATTGTGAATGGTTGTTGGTGTTATGGAGCGGCAGTGTAGTATAATGGTTAAGGAGCTGGACTTGTAACCAAAAGGTTGCAGGTTCGATTCCCAGGTAGGACACTGCCGTTGTACCCTTGAGCAAGGTACTTAACCTGAATTGCTTCAGTATATATCCAGCTGTATGAATGGATACATGTAATAAGAAGTTGTGTAAGTCGCTCTGGATAAGAGCGTCTGCTAAATGCCTATAATGTAATGTAATAATGAATGGTTGTTGGTGTTATGGAGATTGTGAATGGTTGTTGGTGTTATGGAGATGGTGAATGGGTGTTAGTGTTTTGGAGATGGTGAATGGTTGTTAGTGTTATGGAGATGGTGAATAGTTGCTGGTGTTATGGAGATTGTGAATGGTTGTTGGTGTTATGGAGATGGTGAATGGTTGTTGGTGTTATGGAGATTGTGAATGGTTGTTGGTGTTATGGAGATGGTGAATGGTTGTTGGTGTTATGGAGATGGTGAATGATTGTTGGTGTTATGGAGATGGTGAATGGTTGCTGGTGTTATGGAGATTGTGAATGGTTGTTGGTGTTATGGAGATGGTGAATGGTTGTTGGTGTTATGGAGATGGTGAATGGTTGTTGGTGTTATGGAGATGGTGAATGGTTGTTGGTGTTATGGAGATGGTGAATGGTTGTTGGTGTTATGGAGAAGGTGAATGGTTGTTGGTGTTATGGAGATGGTGAATGGTTGTGTGTGCTCTCCTTAGGTGTCGGCAGTTTGTGGAGATGGTGAATGGTTCAGACAGTGAGGTGCGCTGCTTCAGTAACCGTTCACCCAAGTCCCAGGACAGCTACCCCGGGTCCCCCAGCCTGAGCCCTCGGCACGGAGCCACCAACCCCCACCTGCACAGCACAGGTAACGCACACACCTGCACAGCACAGGTAACGCACACCCCCACCTGCACAGCACAGGTAACACGCACACCAACCTGCACAGCACAGGTAACACACACACCTGCACAGCGCAGGTAACACACACGCGCACACCTGCACAACGCAGGTAACACACATGCACACAACTGCACAGCACAGGTACCACACACACACCAACCTGCACTACACAGGTAACACACACACACACACACTTGCACTACACAGGTAACACACACCAATCTGCACTGCACAGGTAATACACAATCACACACACACACACACACACACACACACAGACATACGCACATATACACCAACCTGCACAGCACAGGTAACACACACACCAACCTGCACAGCACAGGTAACACACACACACACCCACACACCAACCTGCACAGCACAGGTGAGACAAATGGCAAATACACACACAGACACAGACACGTATCAATGCACACATCAGTCAGTAATTGAGTACTGAATGATACAGTAGATGGTTGTAGGAAAGTGTCTTAACCTACGCTGATATTACCCCACTCTCAGGAGCAGACAGCCCCACCTGCAGTAATGGGGTCACCCCTAGCAAGAGCAAGAGTCACAACAAATACCCCGGCGTCAGCTCCACCTCTTCCTCCTCCTCCTCGTCCCCCTCCTCCGTCAACTACTCCGAGTCCAACTCCACCGACTCCACCAAGTCCCAGCCCCACAGCGGAACCAGCAACCAGGAGACCAGGTGGACTGAGCGGGGATGTGCACTGTGTTTGGAGAGGCGGGGTGTCAAGGGGGTTGGATTGATGGATTGTGGCTGAGAGGAAGCAAGCTGGTTGGGAGGGGAAGGGGTGTGACATGTTCAGGGATTCACTGGAGGAGAATGAAGAGAGTGATAAAAGAGTAGAAAAGAGAGACTTTCATATCACCCATTTCATCACATTTCTCCCACCCTGGGCTGAAATGCTGCAGTCAGTGGTGCACGCAGCAGGGGAAATGATTGTTGTTATTGTTGTTTCTGGCGCCCCCTTGTGGCCTGTCTGGCACCTTGAAGGATCTGAGTATGCATGAAGTGATGTGTTTATTGAAGGCTCACATAAAGGCCGATTACAGGCAGCTGGGTAAATCCCCTTCGGAGCATTGCAGTCTGAACAGAGTGCTGATTGGCTGGGAGACGGCCGTGTAAGAAGCCAATAGGAAAACTAAAAACATTACATCATCATTCAAGTGAAAAACAGGGGTGTGGGTGTCTTCCTCCAAGTGTCTACCTGTGACCTCGTGTTTATGTTTGTGCATTAGGGATTTAGTTACTCACAATTGAAACTATGAAAATGTCGTACAAAGTTTTAATTCATTTAAAGAAATGGCCATACTAAGCATACTTGTAAAGCCTGTGAGTCGAGATAGCACACAAATATATATGGATAAAGTACCATAATAGTAACAAGTTATTTTCAGCACACTTCATAATGATAATAAATAATAATCGTTATTTGTATAACACCATATAATACAAAAAGCAGCCTGCTTTACACCAACATAGTAAATATTTAATCATAATAAAAATCACAAAATCAATTAAACAAAGAAGTTTATAAGTAAGAACAAACAGGATACATTAAAAACAGATCTGAAAGCAAGGCTTTTCAAAATAAGAGAGGTAATTTAGTGATGATATAATCTGAGCAAGGAACTTAAAAAGACAACAGTTAAAAACAAAACAAATTAAATATGAAAATATAATATAGGCATTTTTTTTTATAGGCATCGAAATTCCAACCTAAAAAAGTGAGTTTTCAGCTTGCTTTTAAAATGTTTCCGTCTATGGCGCCTCCCATATATCTAATGGCTGGGTGTTCCATAGTTTAGGGGCATAGAAACTAAAAGCTGACCTAATTGGATGACCTTCCAATTAGACGTTGTGGCTGGTAACTCTGTGCTTTAAAGACCAATAAAGAGACTATTTTAAAATTATTCTGTAACGCACAGGTAGCCACTGCAGTTATGTTAGCTCTGTTTTTCACAAATTGTCACAGGTTATTATTTTAATTAGTCCACATCATTTCTTGCCCTAGCTGCAACAGTGCACGACAGCACAACACTCCATAGCGAGCAGTCAGGTTGTGCATAGCACGACAGCACAACACTCCATAGCGAGCAGTCAGGTTGTGCATAGCACGACAGCACAACACTCCATAGCGAGCAGTCAGGTTGTGCATAGCACGACAGCACAACACTCCATAGCGAGCAGTCAGGTTGTGCATAGCACGACAGCACAACACTCCATAGCGAGCAGTCAGGTTGTGCATAGCACTGTACTGGTGTTTCATGTGGAATTAAATCGTTTACATTTTTTAAAGATACCAAGCATACATTCTTCATTTACAATTTTCTTAAATATTTGTCAATTTTTAACATTTCTAGCCTGTGTGTGTGTGTGTGTGTGCGTGCGTGCGTGCGTGCGTGCGTGTGCTCATGTCCATTCTGCAGCGACAGTGAGATGGAGATCGAGGGCGAGCATTACACTAACGGGGTAGCAGAGAACTCTCCAGCCAGAATCATGAACGGCACGTACAAACACGAGGAGATCCTGCAGACGGACGATAACAGCCTGGGAAACGGAGTGACAGGTACAGCCTTGCACACACACTCACTCCCTTTCTCCATTTCTCTCTCTCTCTCTCTCTCTCTCTCCCCCTCCCACACACTCACTCCCTTTCTCCATTTCTCTCTCTCTCCCCCTCTCACACGCTCGCTCCCTTTCTCTATTTCTCTCTCTTTCCCTCCCACGCACTCACTCCCTTTCTCCATTTTTCTCACTCTCTCTCCCCCCCACACACTCACGCATACACACACACACACACACACACTGTGCCATCATTGTTTTTTCGGGAAAAGTTTTTTTCTGCCTTGGGATAGAAATTTTTCACTTGTGTAAATTGCTTGATTTTCTAGAAGTTTCCACACGTCTTGACTTGATGCAGTTTACATAAGGTTCATAAAGGGTGATTTAATCAAAAGCTCGAGTTTAATCAAAAGCTCGAGGGTGATTTCATCTCTGCACGGGCGCCCTGCAGAGAAGCAAGGATTTCCACACACAGACATACATCTTCCATATCTGCATATCTGTGCTGGCAGAACCAAGCTTGTTTCCCAGTTCATTTTTAACATGAAGGAGAGATCTGGGTCACGGTCACCTAATGAGTCTGGCCATCACGTGAGTGAGAGCGAATCACAGCAGCTTAGAAATGAACCTAGCTTCTCTACCCATGTGACCTCTGAACCCTCCCAGAGGACAGCTGCGCCCCCAGGCAGTTGTGTGGCGGAAACCAGGCGGCGACCGAGAGGATGATACAGTTTGGCCGAGAGCTCCAGACGCTGAATGAGCAGCTGTGCCGGGAGTACGGCAAAAACGCCGCTCACAAGAAGATGCTGCAGGTAGGAGGGCGGGGCAAGGGCAGGAGGGCGGAGCTCAGAGGGAGGGTGCGTGACATTCTGCTGCTTGGAGAGCAGGCCTAATCCCAGAGATTTGCCACCAATCTGCCCACTGCTCCTTCACTCTGTGGACACACTTGGAATTCTGGGATGCTTTTAGTTGGCTCTGAAACCAGGGGGGTATTCCACAAAGCAGGATTACTGAGTTAACTGGATAACTACACTGAGTAAAACCCAGAACTCTCCCAAATGTGGAACATGGACTGAAGTAAAAAAGCTGTTCCAGGTTTTACTTAGTGCAGTTAACTCTTTAACTGCTTTGTGAAATACCCTCCAGGAAGCCCTGACCTGTTTGAAAGTGGCGCCTTTTCTCTGTTTCCCTCCCTCTTTGTCTTCTCACTCTTCTTTTTGTTCTATTTCACTTTATCCTTCCCTGTTTTACTCACACACACTCACTGCCTCTCATTCCTTTTCTCTCCCTCATCTCTCTCTCGCTCTCTCGCTATCTCTCTCTGTCTCTCTCTATATATATATATCTCTCTATCTCTCTCTCTCTCTCTATATATATATATCTTTCTCTGTCTCTATTTTTATCTCTATCTCTCTCTCATTCATATATCTCTCTCTTTTTTTCTTTCTCCTTCATCTCTCAGGATGCATTCAGTCTTTTAGCCTACGCCGACCCCTGGAACTGCCCAGTTGGACAGCAGCTTGACCCCATGCAGAGAGAGTCCATCTGCTCCGCACTCAACAGTGCCATACTGGGTAAGACACACACACGCACACACATGAATATACAAACACGCGTACACACCCGCATATCAGAACTGCACATGCGCACAAGTTTTCCTTGTCATAAGAATACATGAAGAGAACAGACCATTTAGCCAATTTAGGCTCCTCATATACCAACAGACCAACATATACCTCATATACCATCTCCTCATATACCAAGCATCTAGCACTACGTCTAGCCTGGATTTAAAGCACAACTGAACTTTGGTAGAACTTTGGTTTGTGAGTCCAAATGGTGGCAAAATATGTTCATTGGTTGCTCTGTGCTCCCCTGGGGTGATAATCCTGAATAGGGTATTTGTCGCTCTCCATTCACCTCTATAGGGCAGCTAAAACGGTCTCAGAATGACACTTCTAGCATGTATACGAACGCGAACGAAGTGGATTCTGTCAATACAAACATTAACCAGTCCTCGTACGTATTTTTTTTTTTGTGTAATTAAAGTTATTTGTAAAAGTAAAAAAATGTTTCAATGTTGTTTGCAAGCTACCAGAAAAGACTAGCAAAATGTCGGCAGGTCGGTTTGTTTACCATAGATATACAGTTGTGTTCAAATAAATAGCAGTGTGTTAAAAAAAGTGAATAAAGAGCAAATATTTTTTAATAGCTTTTAGTTCCATATTTCAAATGTAGTGGAAACATTACGCATTCAATTCCAAATCAAAGCATTAACAAATTTTATTAAGTCTGCGTTATTCTTTTACAGGAAGCAAAGAAAAGGAATATTAATCTGTTCAAAAAAAATAGCAGTGTCGACATTTTTCTCGTCAAACTCAAACACTTACAATATAAACTGATTAAACTTTTCAAGATTTAACTTCACTTTAAATTACTGAACTAATATTTAGTTGCATAACCATTGTTTTTGATAACTGCTGCGCATCTGCGTTGCATCGAGTCAACCAACTTCTGACACCTAGAAACGAGTATTTCAGCCCAGGATGAACAAACTACATTCCACAGTTCCTGTGAATTTGGGTTTTGCTTCAGAAACTGCATTTTTAATATCACCCCACAAGTTTTCAATGGGGTTGAGGTCGGGGGATTGAGCTGGCCACTCCATTACCTCAATCTTTTTTGTCTGGAACCGAGATGTTGCTCGCTTACTCGTGTGTTTGGGGTCGTCTTGTTGAAACACCCATTTCAGGGGCATTTCCTCTTCGGCATACGGCAACATAATCTCCAAGTATTTTGATCTATTCAAACTGATCCATGATCTCTGGTATACGATAAATAGGCCCAACACCGTAGTGTCCCCATACCTTGATTTTTGCGCCACCATGCTTCACTGTCTTTACAGTGTACTGTGGCTTGAATTCAGTACCCGGGGGTCGTCTGGCATACTGTCGACAACCACTAGACCCGAAAAGAACTATTTTACTCTCATCAGTCCACAGAATGTTACGCCATTTCTTTTTGGGCCAATTGATGTGTTCTTTGGCAAATTTTAACCGATTCTGCACATGCCATTTTTTAAACAATGGTGCTTTACGGGGGCTTCTTGCTGATAGCTTAGCTTCGATCAAACGTCTTCTGACTGTAACATCACTTACAGGTAATTTTAGATCATCTTTGATCTTTCTGGTTGTGATTCTGACTATTCTTCAATCCGTTTTAACAGTAGTTGCTCGTTTTCTTCTGCGTGTTCTGGGTTTTTGTTGCCATTTTAAAGCATTTGAGATCTTTTTAGCTGAGCATCCTATAATTTGCTGCACTTCTTTATACATTTTCCCCTCTCCAATCAACTTTTTAATCAAATTACGTTGTTCCTCTGAACAATGTTTGGAATAGCCCATTTTACTTAGCAATTCAGAAATATATTTTATAACAATGTGTGAAACGTATGCTTCCCTTCTTCCTTAATAAAGGACAATTAATGACACCTGTTTTTTCACTGAATTAATTAATGCTCTAATTAAACTCCACACTGCTATTATTTTGAACACGCCCCTTTCAATGAATGAGTCAATTACTCAGAACAAGCAGCGTGCATGTCATGGCATTTGGATCTGTTGTTTTTCTATTACACTACTACTAAGTAAATTATTTGCCATGCGGAAATATCACTACTACTAATAACAGTGGTTCATCAGGTTACTATTTTTTTTGCTATTTTTTTAAACACAACTGTATACTACCAGGAACGGAGATTTGGACCAATGAGTGGTTTCTGATGCATCGGTACATTAACGCTGTTTCTGGCTCAAGAATTACCTACTGGATCTACGTTCCAAATAAAATATGAAAAAGCCACGAAAGGGCCATTTAATTTATTTATTTATTTTATTTTATTTTTTAAATACGTACGAGGACTGGTTATTGTTTGTATTGACATAATCCGCTTCGTTCGCATTCGTATACGTGCTAGAAGTGTCATTTTGAGACGGTTTCAGCTGCCCTATAGAAGTGAATGGAGAGCGACAAATACCCTATTCTGGATTATCACCCCAGGGGAGCACAGAGCAACTAACGAACATATTTCGCCACCAATTGGACTCATATCATGGGCAGGTAACTACACAACCCAAAGTTCTACCACAGTTCAGTTCTGCTTTAAGTGACCTGAGGATTTCTGCCTGAAATACGTGCTGTTAAACACAGTCTGTTAAAAAAACTAAAATCTTTCTGATATCATTGGAGGAATTACCTTTAACTATTTTCCACCTTTGCCCTCTCGTTCTGTTGACAGAATTATGCCTAAACAGACCTCTGTAGTTTGCTGTGTTTTAATCCCTTTTATTGATTTAAAAACCTCTACCAAATCCCACCTCTTAGTCTACTTATGCTAAGCCTTTTGCTTTGTCTGTCTGCCCCGTCACCCCCCCCCCCCCCCCCAGAGTCTCAGAACCTGCCCAAGCAGCCCCCCCTGATGCTGGCTCTGGGGCAGGCCACAGAGTGCGTGCAGCTAATGGCTCGGGTCCGCTCCGGGTCCTGCTCCTTCGCCAGAATCGACAACTTTTTGCACTAGCCGCAGCCAAGGTGAGTCTGCCAGGCAACCCGCGCTACGCACATTTCACGCGGCCTCGTGCACTGGGCCCGCTCTGCCGGGTTTGATCCTTAACCTCCCATCCACATGCACCATTTAGTCTGACCTCCATCCTAATGCTTTCCTGGCAGCGGGCGCAGTCTATGCCTCACCTCGATAAGCCCGGTCAAAGCATTGCACTTCACAGCGAAATACCCGCCCCCTTTTGAGGGCGCCCAGTATTTTCCGACCAATCATATTAACTCTGTGAAGACGGATCTAAAGTAAAGGCACGGATTCAAACGTAAACTGTGGGACACAGTGAAGTAACGATTCGTGTAAAATCTGTCACACTTCCACAAAGCGCCCTGTGAGAGTTTAACCAGTGTCTCGGCTGGCGTGTGCCCGGCGTGTCTGATACAGTAAGTGCTGTTCCCCGACGGTATGGTGCGAGTGTCTTGAGGTGTATCGAGATCTCACCCTCTGGGTTTCGAGGCACTTTCCCAGTTTTCTGTGCTTTATCGCCATCTGCTGGTTATCGAAGGCATAGCATGTTACCAGAGCAAGTCTTGCTGCCAATCAAATGTAGTCGTACGAGTACGTCAGTAAACAGATCCGTTATTGTGAAAAAAATAATTGAAAACGTAGCAGTTTGATATAACCGTATCTGTATTCTTACTTGTGTGTGTGTGTGTGTGTGTGTGTTTCTTCCCCCACAATACTGTGGCTTATTGGGCCATTATATTTCATACAGGGGCATATCACTAGAATAACGTTATGGTGGAAATGCGTCAATGATGAGTGTCAGACTTCCCAGGTGGAATCCAAACATTCTTTTTCATTTTTTGCAGGCAATGTACAGGACAGCTAAGAAGAGGACTTTCCAGTTTGTGGCCATGGTGTCAGAGGAGCGCATGAGTTTTGATTGGTGTGCTGTTTGCAATTGGTGGGAACATTTGGAGGGGGACAAATACAAGACGAGAAAGGCTTCTTTTTTTAATTTAGTATTATCAAATACAGATTGTGTGACACTATTTAAAGAATTATTATTCTGTTTAGCCTTATTTTTAGTTTTTATTTGGTTGTTGTGCTCATCTTGGAAAAAAATCTAGTTCCTTTTGTTTTTAAGGGTGGAATGAAATTCCCCAAATAATATTTTAAACTTGTGTATGCCATATTAAAGATACAGGTAATAAGGTGTATACATCATTGTAATGAAGCAAGATATTTTGGTTTCTCTCACTCAGAACTCAGGTAAACACAATGCATATGTCATTTCAGATGGAATGTTGCAGAAATTAATTTAGTTCTACCAGCAGTCCTGTGCTATGGAGTCTGTCCAGACTCCCATGATTTTAATTCTGTTGATTTTTTTTTTCTTCTAAATCATTTTTATTTTTATTTTTATTTTTAATTTTTACATTTTTTTTTGGAGAGAGTCTGAAAAGATGATGTGTTGTGTTTTCAGGCCGGTTGTCCCCGCCGCTGATGTTTATCGATTAAAAGCTAAAAAGGCTGAAACCGCTTCAGTGAATATGCATGGCTCACCTGCTGTCGTGTCGACATCTCGCTAGCGTTGAGCATCAGAGCACCGGTGCTCCGCTACCATTGTGGATCAGTTTTGCGTGTTTTGCTTTCAAGATGAGGGGAGTGTCTGAAAAAATAAAGTATAAAATGCTCATTTTAAAATGAAAGAAAAACAACAAAAAATGATAGACGTGATTGGCGGTCGAGACTCTGAGGTCTAATGCACCTGGCTACTGTTACCTTGCTGTTTATCCCATCTACAGCTTTGTAAGTCTTAAGGTCCGTCAGGCGGCCTTTCAGTGCCAGTCAGTGTGAGGGAGCTAATTCACTAAGAAATGTATTTCAAGAGAGATCTTTTTTTTAAATGTTTTTTTATGAACAATGTTGAAAGATAATGGAAATGTATCTTCCCAAACTTTACCCAGTGGGAACTTCCATACAGAGAAACCAGTAAAATGATTCCCATCATTCAGCTAAATATGTGGGCATATCAATGATGGGCCTGTTGCCTAGGAAATTAATATATAGTAGTGGACCAGCAATCTAGAGCTTGGAAAGGACTTATAATTGATAAATTACTAACAAGGAGTGAGTTTGCATTTCATTAGGTAACAAACAACAGGAATATAAATACCTAAGGGTAAACCACCCCCCTCCTTCCTCATGCTCTCTCTCTCTCTTTGTGAAGAAGGGCTGTGTATCTGAGTTGTGTCCTCCATTTCCTGTTTGAGTGGAGGCTCTGGTCACAGGGTGCTTGCACTGCATGTTGGGAAATGTAGTCAATCAAACGTGGTCCTATTGTGGTTCTAGCTCTGTTGTGCGGTAGTTCTTGCTTTTAATTTCTTCTTTGTTTTTCATCAGTTGTGAAATAACCCTGAATGGTTAAGGACCAGGAGAATTAACATGCCAAATATCACTGCTTACTCGTACTGTGATGATGACGATGATCATTTTTAACATTTTATTTCTCTAATTACACTTCCTGAGCCTGCTAAGAGAGGAATGACGAGAATTGAATTTTTTGTAATAATCTAAGATGGATGATCTAATTTTCCCAAATGGAGAATACCATGACAATGTGCATTGTGGATGCTGCCCTGTTGTATCTTAAGTCATAGAATTCCTAGATCTGATGTAGCCATTGAAAGCAACAGTGTAAAGGAACGTGAGCAAAGCTGTCCTAATGGACAGGAGTTCCATGTTCCAAATCTGTGACTGTAACTGACATCATTTAAAGAGGAGATTTAAGAATGTGCGGTTCCCCACGTAAGCATCTTTCCTGGAAGCCATATTGAGAGGGGGATCTATGAAATGCACGTTGTTAGACTGGTGCGGACTGGCGGGGTCCAGCTTAGGACCAGCTTGTCTTTGTCCAAAATATAAGCTGTGTGCAGTGTGCAAACCATTCGCGCACACACTTATCGTACAACAGTGCTTCCCCTTGGTCTCACCCTGTCCTCTCTTCGTCCACTCTCCTGCGCGCACAGACTACAGCCAAACCCAAAATCTTGCATGCCTGCTCTCTTTTACAACCTCTCCTTCTCTCTCTATCCCTCTCCCCTTCTCCTGCTGTGTTATCTGCGTCACGCCATGCTTCAGTGAGGCTGTGCTGTGCGAGTCAGGGCCTCTGCACCGGCCTTGACTTGGCTCCAGCAGAAAGGGAGGGACCTCCAGGTTAAAGCCACACCCCTCTGATTCTGCCTCTGCCTCCCTTAAGCTTGGGCTGCTTCGAAGCAGCTGCACTAATTCATTAACTGTGACCCGGCCACTGTGAGAATACGTGGCTACGGATTTCCTTGGTTTTGTTCCATTGCTTTTTTTCCCCTCCACATGTTCCCTGCTCTTATCTAAGTTGCTATAACTACTCTAGTATGTGGGTCAGTTGTCACAGATAATTGGAAGAGTTTCCTCCAGCCAGCAAGGAGTGTTGTACTGTGTGTTGAACGTAGTTCAGCAGTATTCCGTTTTAGTTATTTTATTTTTTCTAATGCTGCCAGCCTTCATGAAACCCCCCCCCCCCCCTCCATCCCCTCCAGTGGTGGTCAGGTCTGGTTAATTTATGTTCCCGCTGACCCCAAACACACAGTACAGTAGGGTAGGGTGAAGGGGGGGTTTACTGGGCGAAAGTTTCAACTGCTTCCTCCTGTTTGGCGTTCAGTCTGCGGAGTGTAACTCTGAATATTTTTGCTGAAGGGCTTGATGGGAGGTGAAGTCCAGAGGTAGTCTGAGCATATTCCGCAACCTCTTGCCCGGCCGGGGGTTTCCATTTCTCATTTTATAGAACTGCTGAGCTGATTAACGCTCAGGACCTGTTCCACTGAGAAGCGGATAGGAATCCAACAGCTGGCTTTTTAATAGATATTGAATGACTAATTATGTGATTTAACTTGAGTAGAGCAACTCCTATGGGGCTACTATTATGCCATAGGATTACTGCAGTATATATAATTCTTAACACTAGCACAGATACATAAATGTGACACCAGCCATTAATTAGTAATAATACCATATACCCAGCCTGTCTGCTCTTTTTTATTTTTTTTTGTGTTTCTGTCAATTTAAATCATGCAGTATAGAGAGCAGTGGCGTGTATTTGATGATGACTATGGTAATGTTATAAACAAAATATCATGCAAACACAGGTATTTCAGTAAAGAATTTCCCATTGTTCATTCATTGAACAGTTGTCTTCTCTGCTACTGGGTCTTTAGACGGATCTCAAACAACAGCTCCTGTTTCAAGACGCCTCATGGTCGTGCCTCGTGTTACCGAGGGTGTTTTTGTACTTTCTGTTTTTTTTTTTTTTTAAAGACTGCTCATAAAATCTATTTAAATTGGAAAATCAAATATTTGGAATGCATAAGCAACTCAAAATGAGCCACTTGACAATATTTGACATTTTCAAATGATGAAATTTGAAAGACACAATTGCCTGATTTAAACTGCCTGATGAATGAGAGCCAAACAGTAGGGGAGGAATTTGTGTTTTTGTAAAACAGGTGAGGCTCTAACACCTGGGAACCTCCCCCCACCCCCTCCCCTCCCAAGTAGCCATACTTCCAAATTGTCCAGGTCTCAATATCTCAGTTTTCTTTCTATTTTTTAAGTCAAGTACACTTAAAATGCACCCCCTAACAGAATTAGATTAATTAAGTATATGACAAGCTGTGCACAATTCATTTTATTATGATTTGAATTTTATTTTGAGTTTGATTTTAGTACTTGTGAAATAAGTTACCCTCTCTACTTAGCATGAACCTTTGAAAACCTTTAAAACAAAATGAAAAAAAAAAAGAAAAACATAATTATTAAAAAAATACCTATGTACTGGAAATATGGTAAAGAAATATTGTATTCTGTTGTATTTTGACAGAATTATTTTTATTAAAATACACATCCATGTGCAAATTACTTTTGACCTCTGTCGTTATTTGACTTTTTTATTTTGTCCTGAAGTACGAGTGCACGTTCTGTTTATTTTCACTTAACAAGTCATGGCTGCGTATCTCTCAGCCAGAAACGCACTCTAGCCTCTCGAAATGGGTAATCTTGAGCCATGGAAGAATGCGTAAATTGCAAACAGGTTTGAGAAGACGATGTATGGATACTAAGGAGGAGGGTTTGGCCAGGGTAAATCCAAAACACGACAAATCACTGGTTTAACCTGTTATGGGGAAGTGGGCAAACATTACAACCAACAAAAAATCATGAATGGTGTTTTTTAAAGTTTTTAAAAAAAGTTTCGATCCAAAACAATCTGACCCTTCTCCTTGGTGTACCTAACCTGCTGTAACCAAGGATGGTTATATATTAAAACCATGTAATGCAACATTTTGATGGGGCTGGCCTTTTCAAGAGATCATTCGCTTTCTGGGGTTTTGTGACATTTTTTCAGTTTTAGTGTATGCTTTTGGTTGACACAGACCATTTTCATGCGCAATTAATGAGATGTTTCTGCTGGCTGGCTTTAAAATACGTATACGGGCATTTTGGGGTTCAAGTAACTCCAATGCAGATTGCACAGCACCGTTATGTTTTCAGAGGGGGGTACATATATTATGAACGACTACAGTTTATAGCGTTTATTCACAAGTATAAGCAAATATTTGTTTGTATATATTCTCGGTATATTTCCTTGACTAATTGTCTCGGGTTGTAGGCGCCATTGGAAATAGTTTGAAAATAAGATTCAAATTTTAAAAAATAAGAGTCGGGTAATAAACACGCATGAAGCTGCTTTATAAAACACTAAAACTGATCATTTAAAAAGCGCAGAAAGTGAACTATCCCTTTAAAACCTGATTGACAGCTCAGTGCCTGGATAGGCGTGGCTAGGTTCCTCAAACGGCACAGTCTGTGTGCGTGCGCAGCCTCTAAATATTCAGTTCGCAGCGGATGAAAGGAAATTGGACAGGGTTATCCAGTCTGGTTTCACATAAACCTTATCATACACAAGGGGGTCGAGGTAAAACGGCCTTTTATTCTTAAACACGTTGCCATTGGATAACCAAAAAAAAGGAATCCCTCTGGAGGACAACGCTGAGTTTGCTACTGTAGGCTTAGCTAGCTACTGAAGACAAGCGAGGGGGTAGTGAATGTTTGAGCGAGCATCGCCCGACGTGACTGAGTGGGAGTTAGCGGTGCGCTACTGGTGCCGGTGTTCGGCCAGCATCACTCACGAAGCGCTTCTGTCATCTGGACATCCGAGTTAAGGACTCGCAGAGGTAGCTATATAGCTAGCTTGTTAAAAAGTTTGTTTTCTGATCGAGTACTTTGCTTTCATACTGGCTAACGTCAATACACTGCTTTACCAAACCCCCTTGCTGGCTCAGTCAAGGCTGGCTTCAGCGTTTTGTGAAATGTGTGTTATTCTTGCCGGGAGCATCGATTTGTCCTCCCCTTTTATCGAACGACTGGCCGACTGAATCGCTCGCTAAACAAACAAGGGGACGTTCAGAATGGAAAGCAATGGATAGCATTTCAGAACCCCAGCCAGACTGTAACGTCAGCGATTTTAATTCGTTGCTAGACTAGCTACACAATTTACTATATCCGTATTTACAATACTATTACACTTTTCCGGTTATGTTAAACTGCAAATGTTGGAGAGGTAACTAGCACGCTATCGGTGACCGTCATTCCTTTAATTTTAGTAACGTTAAATTAACGTTAGCTCCTCTAGCAAGAAGTGATTTAGCGAATGATGCCAGCTAATGTGAGTGGGTAGCTCTGGCTTGTCAGCGGGTAAGAAGATGGGCTTGTCGTATAAATGAATAAATGTCGGGTTCAGTTAACGTTCCGCGAATTTGCTGCTGCCTTTTCGGTCGTTAACGTAGTTTAACTGCACACAACCAAGTCGACACAAATAACATTATGAGACTTGGCTAAATTGTAACTATACCGCCAAGCAAATTATGTTATAGCTGGCTAAATAGAGCTCGCTGCTGCTTTCGTGGAAAAAGGGAATGAAGACGGAGAGTGCATCTCGCCTTTGTTTTCCTCGTTGCTAAGCAGGTGCGAGCTTCTTGAATAAAAAATGGTATCTACGGCTTCAGTGACCATCTGTTAATCACGACTGCATCTTGCTATGTCTGTGGGGGTGTCATTTTGCTGCTGTTTGGTGGCATAGTATAGGCGAGCCTTACAAGCTGTCATGATGTAAGCTAGCTGGGAGTGGTTGCAAACATTAAGTAGCTAACGCAGAGGTGGAAATCCAGGGGACATTAATTCAAAGTCCTACCATGTGTTTCTTCCACCCACAGACTCAGCCAGCTGATTTCACTAATTAGTTCTACCGCCTCCCTGGATAATTATGTCAATTAGCGAATCCAGGTGATTGGAGCAAAATACTGGGGAGGACTTTTACTTTATGTCCCCTGGATTTCCACCGCTGAACGTTAGTATGACAACGTTTAAGCTTCCACCAGAGACCATTTTCGCCAGCACATAGTTCCTAGTAAAACGAGCAGTTTCTGCACTTGTTCTCTAAACCTGAGCTTGGTCGGGTCGCTGAAGCACTTCCTGATTATTAGCCTATTTGTGCTTAGTTTTACCAGGTGCCATTATTAACTGCGCGCGTGTCTAAGCTCGTCGTTAGCACGAGCGCGCTCAGGTAGCGTCACCTGCACGCGCGGTTTGCTGATACCGCGCGCCTCTGTATGGCAGGTAGCCATAGCTACAGTGGACGATGACAATGGCACCTTTCATGCCCTGATGAATAGCGCTCTGTATGGGATGTACACGATGCTTTCTGCCTCTGGCCCTGAAGTCTACATGGCGGAAGACTTTATCTTCCTCTCTCAACGTGGGCTATTGGAAGAATTCGTGGTTGGTGAACTTTCTGACTGTGACCGCTGCTGCCCCTATTATAGAAGTGTCCCTGGGTGTGCTTTCAATTTGACATGTTGGTTTTCCAGTGCAATGAAACGTCTAAGCAGGGATGGGCAACTCCAGGCCTCGCGGGCCGGTGTGTATGCAGGTTTTTGCTGCCACCAGTTAACAATTATTTAATTAGCCCAATCGTTTACATGATCTGATATTTTAATCTACATATCCGCGATATGAACAGCAGCTGATGAATGTTCTTGTGCCGGTATGCGTGCATTGTAGCATTTTATCGTTCTGTAATTTACGAGTGAATCGGTGATTGTGTGTATGACTAATTAGCTGATTGAGCCGCGGTAACTGGTTGCAGTAAAAACATGCAAACACACCGGCCCGCGAGGCCTGGAGTTGCCCACCCTGGTCTAAAGCTTGGGTATGAAACTCCAGTCCTGGATTGTCACATCGTCTGCAAGTTTTTATGGTTAACTTTCAATCAACAGCTGACTTAGCCCTTGGAAACGAGGCGTTTGGAATCCATAGCCAATCAGTGATTAAAAAATGCCAGCAGGCACACAGCCCGCATTGACTGGAGTTTCAGTTCCCTGGTCTAAAGGAAGTAAAAATAAGTTTGTTTTTTATTTTAATGTGACTTATTTTTGCATTTCAGTTGCAGCTGCACAGGCTTGGAGGACTTGAACCACAGATATTTTACTGAAGAGCCCTGTTGCCCTCCTCTGGATCTGCACATTTCTATACGGGATCGCCAGGAGGAAGTGCCGTGTCAGGTGGTCCGAAGCCGCTGGGATGCGTACCCGGCTGTGAGGCCCTGCTGCGGAGCGGAGAGGTCCCAGGACAGGGGGGTGACGGGGGCGGGGCTGCCATGCTGCCGGGGGTCGGGGTGTTCGGGACGGGGAGCACCGCCCGGGTGCTGGTACCTCTGCTGAGGCGAGAGGGATTTGTGGTGCAGGCAGTGTGGGGGCGCACGGAGGAGGAGGCGCGGACGCTGTCACAGGAGCTGGGGATCCCCTTCTACACCAGCCACACCGATGACGTGCTGCTGCACCCCGACGTGGACCTGGTGTGCATCAACATCCCCCCTCCCCTCACGCGCCAGATCGCTGTTAAAGCCCTGGGTAAGAGTGTGGCGCTCGCATACCCACGCGCGCGCACACACGCACGCATGCATGCAGTCATACACACACGCACGCATGCATGCAGTCATACACACACGCACGCATGCATGCAGTCATACACACGCACGCATGCATGCAGTCATACACACACGCACGCATGCATGCAGTCATACACACGCACGCATGCATGCAGTCATACATACACACACACGCACGCATGCATGCAGTCATACACACACGCATGCATGCGTGTATGCACTTGTATACACACACATACAGACACTCGCATTAATGTATGCGCTTATACACACAAACACACACATAGATTTTTATATGCTTTTCTTGGCTTGCTTTGTGGGGGTTTAGGCATTTTGCTAATTGTGACAAATTATTTGTAAAATGCACTATAAATTTGATTGATGGGTAGATTGGCACGCACACACAAACACGTATACCCACAGACATACTGATATGCACGTAAACACACACATACAGGCACATGTGGAAGTACAGGCAATCGGAATGTATATAAAAATGTAAGCTTTGTAACTTGCTCTTGATAAGAGTATCTGCCAAATGACTCGAGTGTAAACGACCAATAAGAAATGCATAAGCAAACTCAGTGCTGTCTCACTACATTTTGGCCAGTTCCTATGCAATGCTAAGAGCCGGTTCTGTCCAATGATGGAGGTTTCTTTGTGGGTGTGTGTGTGGACGGGGCAGTAAACCGAAGCCTGAAGCCCCTGCCCTGATTCACAGTTTGATACGGGTTCGGGTGGCACCGCAGCCGATGCTTCCTGTCTAAACGCCCAGACCGTTTGCACCGCGTGTGTAATTACGCGTAGCGGCTCTGTGATTACGCCTCGTCCAGCCCCCGTGTGTATTTCTCCCAACACAAATGGAGTGTTCCCAAAGCGCCACAACAATGAGGTAGCTTTGGTCTGACATTACAACAATGTTCTCAGGGCACTGTGTGTGTGCACACAGAGGCCTTATATAGACACTCGACAATCAGCGATTGGTGCAGATAAGGTGCATTCCTGAGCATTGTCTCCTCTGCCTGCCTGCCTTTATCATTGTATTGCTAAAGCATGAATATGTCAGAGGACACTTTATAAATAAGATAAAAACCTATTTACAATTAAAAACAACAATGTTGGAATTAAAAGGAAAGCTCTAAGTTGAGATATAATAAAATAATTAACCTGAAAAGACAATGTTGTATTTGAGACCCGAAGGTCTCGCTGTGTGTGTGTGTTTCTGTGTGTCTGTGTTTGTTTTCCTATTTGTATTTTGCTGTCCTGCCAGATATCATAACAGCACTTAACTCCGCAGATAGGAGGTGTTTAGTGGTTTTGTCTGTCTGTCTGATATCTCTCTTATTGTGGACTTTCCAGCCTCTGCGTGTCATTGACACATTGGCTACTGCCTGAAAAGCACCCTGTTCTCATAGCTGTGGGACTTGGCTCATGTGTGTTCAGTGAGCACGTTTGCCAGGCAAGGCTTTGCAATCTTACAACATTTCTGACGAGTTGCAGCAACCACGCAGTGTTTATGCAGAACAATACTGAAGCGCTTATGGTTTTGCTGAGCAGGTATTTCAACATTTCAGGCTGTGAGTGAACTTTGATTGTTCACAACTAGTGAATAATGATGTTGAGTTTTAGCGAGCGGTTTCTCTTTAGTGTCGTTGCTGCTATTTATCGGTAAACTTGTTTGGGGACACGTACTTTTCTTACTTTTTCGTTGTGTCTCTGATTACAAACGGGTTTTGTTATTGAGGTTCCACAGGTCTGTCTAGGAGCGTGACGCTAGTTTACGTTTGCGTTTGCATACGGGATATTTATTTGGCAGATGTTCCGTTACAGAGTGAACAATGACGTGGGTCAATTGACCACCAATACCGATGGAAAAAATAGACTTAAACAGAAGAAAACAAAGTTTTCTTGCTCTAATGAACATGATGTAAAGCAGAGGGGAGATATTGCAGAACTGATTGAAATACAATTCGATGGTATGAGCTTCAGCGTTATTTGTGAATAACACCAGTACTAAAGAATAGCTGAATTTGAAATCTAGTAAGAAATAGTACTAGGAGAGAAGGCGTTTCTGCTTTCTGTAGGTAATCGGCTTTTCATATGCGAGCCGTTTATCCCTCAAATGGAAAATAATCATTTGATTTGACCTTTCACACTTCATTGGACTGTGTCGAATATTGAAATATTAAATCTTTGGCGATTAAATATATCTGAAATGCTCATTCCCAGTTTATTGGAAGTTTGGGCTCTGCCAGGCAGAGGAAGAGGCAGTCGAACATGGACCCACTCCCAACACGTCCTCACGGTTGTGTTCTCGCGCCAAATTCCTGCGCGATGACTCGGGCTTCCTGCTTTAGTTCTGGCTTCCTGATCGAGGTGGGGGATGTCACGGACGGCCACATTTGCCTATCGCAGCTGCGGGTGATAATGGGGTTCTGACCTGGGCAGTGGGTCGCAAACCTCTCTGACGCACGTTTCATGCCGTTTTGCGCCCCGGTTTTGGAAGCCGCTTAAAAGGATTTCATTTTTTGAGTATTTTTCTTTGATGCGTAAATAGGCGGAAATGGTTTCGTGCCAGATAGCAACAACCCTTTCCTAAACCTCCCTCGGAGGTCACGTACTAGAACTTTGCACTGCGATTAAGAAAGATTTATCACAAGTGTGTAGAAATTTCTCTTTGGGCTTTGAGTTAACTTGCATAGAGTCTTGGCTCTTCATTCACATGTAGAACACTGCAAACCACCCGTTTCGAATGAGAAAAGTTGAATGAATTTGTCAGTAGACAACGTCGTTCTTCAGGTTTAGCTTCTCTGACAGAAAGCCAGTATAACCAGTAGCACCTCCTAGCATGTGTTTTGGTTGGTGCTACTGTGCACAGAGATCTAGTGTAGATGTGTGGTATGTGTTGTGTAAACAGATTTGAACCGTTGTACTGTGAAAATGCATTGGCTGAGTTGAATTCTAACACTGAAAGTGTTACGGCCTTGCAGTAACCTGCCAGTGTAATGAGCCAGAGTTGAGTATGGAATGTTGTCCCCGCTCCACTCCTCTCTACCTTAACGCTCACCTGGCTGCAGGTGTGTTCAGGAACATTCAGAAGGCGTTCAGGTAGTGCGCTTTGCAGCCTTTCCCAGTTGCTTTTGTCACACAGCCAGGTAGGCTCTTGAAGTAAAAACGTGCCGATCGTATAACAAACTAGTTATTCTCCTGAAAGTTACATATTATTAGAGGCTGAAGCAAATTAGTCACACTTGTACGTTTTGCTACTTGTTTTGAGGTGTGCTTCTTGCGTTATCATGCTCGCGTTGCTTGTTTTGAATTTTGTAAGGACAGCCTGTCGCCAGCTGTTACGCACTCCTCCAGTCCTGACTATATTGTGTGGCTGCATATGATGGTTCTGTAAAGGGTGTTTGTGTCTGTGGGATTGTATGAGTATGTACGCTGGTAGAAAGGGCGTTTGTTTCACAAAAGGAACGTGTATGTCATAATGTGACGGCATGTTTGCATAGGATTCACTGTGACCGTGTGTGTTTGCGTATGACCGCGTGCGGGGGTGGGGGTGGTGTGTGTGTGTGGGATAGGGTGATGTGCTCTTCCGCTCTGGAGCAGCATGCCTGGCCTACAGGAAGTTCTGTCTGTGCAGCCAAGTTACTTCCTTTTCCTGCATCGGCCGACAGGCGGGTCCTCTGTGCTTGGACTGGGCGGAGCCCAGTGACACAAAGAGGGCCGATAAGAGGGGAGGAGAGAGCTGAAGTTCCTCCTCCCCAGGCCCTGATTGTCGGGTTGGTTGCCTGGCTACCATACCTCAGGGTGGAATGCAGTCAGTCATGCACATTCATGAACAAAGTGAATCACAGCGAGTGTTTTCACACACACAGGCCTCAAAAGAACATACAGGTATGCAAAGATCTCCAATATGGGCGCGCAGATACACACACACATACATATAGAGCAACTGGGCTGATAAGGAAGAGTTGGTGCATATAAAACTGCAGGTACATGCAAATGTGGGTGAGAGTATGAGTGTGTTGAGGGCTGCACGCTCGCGCGTAGGTCTTGGCACCATAGCTCATCCGCACCCAGGTTATTGTGGCAGAGCTGTAGCTGCACAACGAACAGCGGGCCTGGTCTGAGCTTTTCGACAGGCCGTTTTCCTGGCATTGCGGCTGGTAAAGAGGCAAATCGAAGGTTGTTGTGGTGCACCCAGGAGGAGCGAGGTAGGCAGGGCTGAACGGACATGTTTAGCGTAGCCTTGCCTTGGCGCATAGGATATGTTGCAACAGGTGATACCGTAGGGGTGGAGTTCCCCCCAGCTAACCTGGCCCAGGTGTTTGAGATAATGAAAGTGTGTGTGTGTAGTAATACATTCCATGAAATGGTTACTCAAACTACATTTTACTGTAGTGTTGGATATAGTATGGCCCTTATCATTTTTGTGTCCACGTGACACTAATCTGACCTATGCCTGCTTGTGTGTGTGTGCGCACATATACCTGTTTTTTTTTTTTGCTTGTGGGTGGTATGGTTTACAACAGTGGTTCCAAACCCTGGTCCTGGAGTACCCCTGTGTATGCTGGTTTTTGTTCCAACCACAATTGCAATCCCAATATTTTAAGCTGTTAATTTATCATGTTTAGAGGGATTATTTACCCTCTAAAAATCACATTATAAAAGACATGGCTATACATGCCATGAATAATACATTTTCCAGGTTCACATTATGCTTATTGTGTTATATTGCAAACAATTACAAAAAAGAGGTAAAGACTGAGGTGAATGGGCTCTTAATTAGGTCATTGAACAAGTGTTCCTTCATAATGTTTCCTTAAATTTAACACAATTCAGGTTTGGCTCGTTATCATTTGCTTTGTCTTTGAATTCTTCATTATTTACCAAACGGTTAGTTTTAGTGGCCATGTGTCCACAATATCATCAATTAGGAGCCAATTGATTCACCTCAGTCTTTAATTTGATCAGTTAAAAAAATGTTTTACCTATTTTTAATTGTTTGCAATACAGCACAATGTGAATATTGGACTTTAATTCTTCATGCTATGCATAGCTTTTGCGAACAAAAAAAAAGAGGGTAAATAATCTATCTAAACATTAAAAACATCTAATTAAGAAAAATGAACAGCTTGTTAAAATTCTGAAATTGCAATTGTGGTTGGAACGAAAACCTGCATACACAGGGGTACTCCAGGACCAGGGTTGGGAACCACTGGTTTACAACATTGGGAGTGGTGCTGGGCTGGAGTGATTTGCATTCCTGTGTTCAGTCAGTCAGTCAGTTTCTGCCAGACACACCCTCATATCACTACAGGTGTGTGTGCGTGCGTGTGTGTGAGAGAGAGTCAGACCCACCCTTATCTCACTACAGGTGTGTGTGCGTGCGTGTGTGTGAGAGAGAGTCAGACCCACGCTTATCTCACTACAGGTGTGTGTGCGTGCGTGCGTGTGAGAGTCAGACCCACCCTCATATCACTACAGGTGTGTGCGTGCGTGTGAGAGGGAGTCAGACCCACCCTTATCTCACTACAGGTGTGTGTGCGCGTGTGTGTGAGAGAGAGTCAGACCCACGCTTATCTCACTACAGGTGTGTGTGCGTGCGTGCGTGTGAGAGTCAGACTTACCCTTATCTCACTACAGGTGTGTGTGCGCGTGTGTGTGAGAGAGAGTCAGAACCACGCTTATCTCACTACAGGTGTGCGTGCGTGCGTGCGTGTGAGTCAGACCCACCCTTATCTCACTACAGGTGTGCGTGCGTGCGTGTGAGAGAGAGTCAGACCCACCCTTATCTCACTACAGGTGTGTGCGTGCGTGTGAGAGAGAGTCAGACCCACCCTTATCTCACTACAGGTGTGCGTGCGTGCGTGTGAGAGAGAGAGTCAGACCCACCCTTATCTCACTACAGGTGTGCGTGCGTGCGTGCGTGTGAGAGAGAGAGCTTCCAAATGCTGTGACAAACAACCGGACACGAGACCCAGCAGGAGAAATAACGTCAATGATCACAATAACAACAACATGGACAATGCACGCACGCACACACACACACACACACAGAGCAGTGAACAATGAGTATAGTGCATTTCTCAGGGAGTGCTAGAGAGAGAGAGAGCGAGAGAGAGACACGCTGTTAGCCAAACGGGAAGCCAGGAAGTCCCCAAACCTTTTAACATGTGGCGAATTACTACCCAGAGAGCGGCAGCTGGCGGGCCGCCCTCCTCTCCCTGGGGTGGAAGTGCATTGTTCTGGGCCGACGTGCAGACGCATTACGGCTTTTCCTGTCCCGGGCGGGGTCAGGGCAGGGTGGACAGAAGCCCAGCTGTGCGGTAGTCGGGCCGTTCCTCTTGCGTCCTGCTGTCTGCCCCAGGGCAGCAGTGTTCACTAGGGGGGTGGTTAAAAAAACATCTCCGGTGGGACCCTGCTGGCCCCTCCCAGGAGGCAGTGTACTAGAGGAGTCCGTCTTTTTGGACGAGGCATTAAACCGAGGTCTTTATACACTGTGGTCAATAAGGGTCCCAATGTACCTCTGGCAAAGAGAAAATGGGGTAGACGAGGTGCCCTGGCCAAATTTCCAACTTGGCTGACGCAACCTGCTGCCTAATCATTCCCTGGTTAAATTGGCTCAATAACTCCCTCCCTCCACACCTCGGCCATGACCGAATATGACCCCTGTTCCCTTTCCCCTGTCCACTCAGACCCCTGTCTACTATTTTCCCTGTCCCCTCACTTTGCAGGCAGTATGCGGAAGAAATCCCGCAAAACTCTTTTTTGAAGTATATTTTTTTTATATTGAGAATATCAATCAGTTCACATATGATGATGGTTACAAAAAGTTAATTATGATTGAAGATATAATTAACAAAAATAAAAAGAGAGTAGTTTGTAATATGACCCGCTCTTGTACCATAGATATGATATGCTCAATGTCTTGTACGTTTTTACCTCCGGGTTACTGACTGAAATTATCGGATGAGTGCACAGTTCTGCAGATGAGTGTGCTTCTCAATTCCCTCAACAAAACCCTGGAAATAAGGGGTTGGGCTTGGGTCAACTAGGGATCCTGGGGTTGAGACATGCACACCAAGCTACTCACCAGGGGCCTACAGGTTACCAGAATACCTCTGCTCCAGTCTGCGCAAGCTTTCCTGTAGCACAGCGTGTGGCATGTTACGTTGTGGGAGACAGGTGGGGGTAACCAATGAGAGCACATTCAGCTGTCCTGTTACTGTGCATGTGCAGTTGATAAACGGTGAACTTTTTTACGGTGGTGTCATAAAGACCTCTTGGTACATAAACAGAAAGGCGCATCATCAGCCGTGTACTCGTGGTTCTGTGACTACGGTTCATTATTAGGCATAGTTTATTCAGAATGCTATGTAAATGGAAAATGTATTTACGTCTCATGTTAAGTAACAGTAAAACTGCAACATAAGGGCAACACTTTTTGGACATAAGGGGTTTCTTACAGCTCTGGTGATATGATGTAAAAATGTGGAGTAAAAAATAGTTTATGGAGCGGTCATATGCAATGCATGAAACTGTAATGCAGACAGACCGTGACCGTGACCATGTCTTTTAAACAAGGACCACAATCTACCCTAAATGTGAAAAGCCATTTTAATCTCAAATCCTCTGGATTGAAAAAAGGGCTTTGTAATGGTAGCTGGTGTGCTGTTTTGCCTAAAATGCTTTATTTTTGTTTTAATTCCTTTCTAATTATTTTTCCTCCAGCTCACAAACGGTAAAAACCAGCTCCTGTACTCTGTAACACTTCACTAATCTCTACCCTGGAGGGACACTCATGGGGAAGTGCATTTTTGAGCAAGGCTGGAATGGATTTAAAAAGCACAAAGCAGACCCTCTCATTTTTAAAAAGGGGGGTTTAATACCATGGATTAGTGGGATAGGGTGGACAGATCAGGCTTAAAATGTGTTTACGTCTGAGAGTCGAGAGGAGTATCTGAGCCGTTTTCACAGCGTGTGTGTGTGTGTGTGTTAGCCGGTCCAGTTTTATCTGTGCCGTCCAACACTGCCGTTATCTGTGGTGTTTTACGGCACACGTTGGCACAGTGCCCAGACCGTTACAGCAGCAAAGGACGATGACCTCACTGCTGCCGTTTACAGAAGCAGGGTTCCAAGTTTGTTTAGTAGCCAGTCCAGTGTGTAATTCATCTTTTCATACATCTGTCAGACCCTTCAGAATGTACCTCAAAGAGGGAGACACAGGCACACACACGCCACATACTCTTTCACTCCTACGTAACTTTGTGTGTTTCATAAAGGAACATCAAAAAGTCTGCCTCCCTTTCTCAAATCAGTTCACCTTTGCTTTATTGCCACGACAACAGCAATATTAATATCGTCAAATCATAATACATAAAGGATATATAAAACGACAGTGATGCAACATACAGTGCATCAACATGATTTATATTAAAAATTTTCGTTCATTTCTAATCTTATTATCGAATTTATCCCTCTCTCTCCTCTCTCACCCTGTCTCTTTCTCTCTGCTTATCCCCAGGCATCGGTAAGAATGTGATCTGCGAGAAGGCTGCCACGTCGGCGGACGCCTTTAAGATGGTGACGGCGTCGCGGTACTACCCGCAGCTGATGAGCCTGATGGGTAACGTGCTGCGCTTCCTGCCGGCGTTCGCGCGGATGAAGCGGCTCCTGGAGGAGGGCTACGTGGGCGAGGTGCAGGTGTGCGACGCCCGCGTGTACTGGGGCAGCCTGCTGAGCGACACCTACAGCTGGATCTGCGACGAGCTGATGGGGGGCGGCGGCCTGCACACCATGGGCTCCTACGTTGTCGACCTGCTGAGCCACCTGACGGGCCGGCGGGCCCACCGCGTCCACGGGCTCCTCCGCACCTTTGTGCGCCAGAACGGCGCCATCCGCGGGATCCGCCGCGTCACCAGCGACGACTTCTGCTTCTTCCAGATGCTGATGGGCGGGGGCGGGACCGGCGGAGAGGGTGGGGCCGGGGGCGTGTGCTGCACGGTCACCCTCAACTTCAACATGCCGGGTGCCTTCGTGCACGAGGTGATGGTGGTGGGCTCGGCGGGCCGGCTGGTGGCGCGGGGGACGGACCTATACGGGCAGAGGAACGGGGCGTGCCAGGAGGAGCTGCTGCTGGCCGACCCCTCGGGTCAGGGGTCGGCCGGGGCGTGGCACGGGGTGGAGAAGGGGCTCCAGGACATCCCCCTGCCCTACCTGAAGGGGATGGCGTACATGGTGCAGGCTCTGCGCGCCTCCTTCCTGGGCCAGGAAGACAGGCGCACCTGGGACCTGAAGCCCGTCGCCACGGCCGCCACTTTTGAGGACGGCCTCTACGTCCAGACCGTGGTGGACGCCATCAAGAAGTCCAGCCGCACGGGCGAGTGGGAATGCGTGGACGTGATGACCGAGGAGCCCGACGCCAACCACAACCTGTGTGAGGCTCTGCAGAGGAACAATCCCTGAGTGGGCCAGGGCAGGGTGGGTCAGGGGCAGGGCATCCACGGGGTTAAGCCCCCCCAAGGGAACTTTGGTACAGGACCAGCTGCTACCTCCGTCCTCCTCTCCTCTACTCTGGATAGGTGATCACACGTATGGGTGCAGATGGTAAACCATGTCAATTTGCTTTGCTCTTTACTTTGATGAGGAATATTTTAATTTATTTCAGTGTAAGATAAACACCCCTCATTCACACCAAACCAGGGTGTGTGAGATGATTGTAATAAATACATGTCTGGTTTGCGATAGGTGGTGAACACGGAGCTGCCGCTATACTGTAGCTTGTAACTGGCCCACTTGCAGTGGAGACCCAGGACAATTTATTTATTATTATTACTATTATTATGATGTTACTGTTTTCTGATTTCCTGACACATCCTGTACATTTGCACCTTACTGAAACACAAGCCCCATGTAATGAAACGGCAGTTTTTTTGTTTGTTTTTTTCCCCCCTCTGTCCTGCTAACTTCCAGCAAATCTAGGTCAGTTGTGAATTACAAAAGAATCCCATAAATTCCATAATTGTCTCAGGGGCCAGTGTTCCTGAATGAGAGCGTCTTAGTGAAATTGGTGACTGGCCAAGCGCTCTGCTCTGTTGATGAACTGAGTAATCTCCCATGAGGAGAATTAAATGTGGAAAAACTTGCCTTGCCCAAAGAGTACTGGGGACTGGAGCTCACCTTTCACCTGCTTAGTCCCAATCCCTGAGTGTCTCCATCCCATGCCTATGTATCTGTGGGAGCAGCAACCGCATCTTCTGAGTCAGCCGGAACTCGGGGGATTCTGCTTTGGCCTACCGCATCGGAAACCACAAATTGTTTTTTTCTTTTCGTTTTTTTCTTTCGACGGACAAGGGTTGTATGTGTAACTTGTGAAATTAGCTGTAAAATGTTTGTTTTTTTCCCTTTTTTTATAAACTGTTTTAAAATTGTCAGTCATCCTGCTGAGTTTGACCTGTTTTGCCCGTTTCATTGGAGCAACACTTCTCTGGATCCAGTTGACGGGAGCCTGTGTGAAAGTGACACTGGCAGGGGGTGGGAGGAGCTTTTCCCAGGAGGCTTTGCTTCTATACCGCCCCACGGATACAGCCTTTCTAGAACTTTCCGGAGTTATTCCTATGTGCGGTGGCTGGTCTGCTGCAGAAAGGCTGCCCATGCATCTCCCAGGGTGCTACACGTTGGTGGGTCGTAGAGGCGTTTTTCCCAACCCTGTGAAGTACAGTTTCCTGCCCTCAAAGGATTCATTAATGGTGCCGTTGCCAGAGATGAGCTTTATCAAAAATGCTAAATTCTGAACTGTGAAGACTTTTTTATTTACCCCTTGTGACAGGGATTTACTACTGTTACTTTTGACTACTGCTTTCTGCTATTGGCGGGTAACGGTCACTGATTTTACTGCTGGCTGAGTTAAGGTAATGCAACCTTATGGAATCTGATATAACCTGCTTTTCTATTACCTTACGGTATGTTCCATATTGAATAAGCCCTCAGAAAAATCTTATCTGCTGGTCAGTGCTACCCAACCACTGCCATATCTGCAAACTCAATAGGTGTCACAATAACTTGCTACAATGGTTACTGTACCAGCAACCTCACTGAATATGCTTCTGTTCCATCTGCGCTTCAGGCAACCTCTGATGGGTTGTACCATTCCATTAATGTTACAAGGAGCTATATCAGTTCTGATAGGCATTCATTACCAGACCAAAAGGTTACTTATCATTCAAGCTCAATAGCATAACAAACCTGGAGTAGAATGGTCTTTGTTGGGATTTTCCTGTAATCGCAGCCCCCTTGGATGAAGCGGAGACGTTTCGTGGTTTTGTTCTCGTTTGTCCCCCCTCCAAATTCTCGCCTCCAACCTACAAAGCCAGCATTAATGCCACACGCGGATAAACATTTGCTGTGCCTACTGCGTCATTGCCAGCTGGTGTGCGAATGAGCGAGAGATCTCTCCCCAGTTTGGTTTCCTCTTTACAACTGTTGCTAACAGTTTTTAGTTCCACAAACTACTCTGCGTTCCTGTGTATGTATGCACGTCTGTGCGCACGAATTGTGCATCACTGTACTCGCTGGTCCCTGTGAGAGTAGTGTGTTTACATTTTCAATATGAGTAACGTATTGTGTTACTTTTTCAGTACTGAGATTGAACTGTCATCAGTTCAGATCAGGGAGGTCGTTCATAAAGTGTCTGAGTGGGAGGGCTGACTTAGGATCAGTGTTGTCTTTTAGCCGATATTGCATAAGGTTATGATATGGCCAGGGGAAACTTGATCCCAGATCAGCTCTCCTCTTCTGAGATACTTTATAACATATAGCAAATATGGGCCCGAGAAATGGGTTTAGAATGGTTAAAGCCCAACATAGACCCAGGCCATACACTGAGAGGGCTGACTGCTGGTTCTCGTCTCAGAGCGAGGGATGTATTAAAATTCCCAGAAAAGTAACATAAGTCGCCATTTAAAAAGACAAAAAGAAATATGGAAAGGAACTTGGCCGGGGAAATAAGACATTGTGTTGCCTTAAATTTGCAGCTACAAATATTTTTTTTCTAATAACACCTGGACTCACAGCCAAATAGTTGGATTAACTGTCAACTCAAAATATGTAATTTTGTGCAGGAAGATCAAGCTTTGCTTTGATTGTACCAATTGAAAGACATATTGATGGCTTTCCTGAATACAAAGATTCTATATCAGAGCCAGACTTTTCTGCACAGTGAGGATAATAACCACATAACCACACTACAGAGGGCAAGAGTGAGCAATGACTGGAGTATATGCTCTGTACAGTATAAACACTGTATTTATTTTTCATTTACATATCTTAATGATCTGTTGTATTTAATGAGACGTTCCATTTAAGGGCAAAATATAAAGAAAATATAATGAGTTGTACATAGTTTGTAGATGGATATTTATTATTTGTGCCTGGTAGTTTTTATTGTTCAAAGTTTTATTTGGCGTAATGTTTTTCTTTTGTTTTTTGTGTGGTAGTTCAAAAACCATACAGTTACTTTGAATGTAATGCTCCCACTGAATAAATACATTGTAGTTACTGTATTCAGTCTATTATTCAAATAGCAATGTTTACTGTGTAATTTTGTGCTGGTGAGAAATGGGAGGTTTTGGGGTACTGGGGGTGGGGGGCATATTGTACAGTTGGTCATCCAATAAGTCGCTCTTTTAGAACTAAAGCCAGCATTAATATATTCAGAATCTACTAATACTAGTAACACAGTGGTGGTGAATGGGTTGGGCTTGGGTGTTTGTCTTGAACTGCGATCCCCTGAAGGAGCGGGGGCTGCCGCTTGGCTAATGTTAGCTTTAGGATGAGGAACATGTTTCAAAAGCTTTTAAAACTAATGCTGATGTTGCGAGATTACCAGCGTTATTATAACATAGTAATAGCGCTGGACAATGATGCATTGCTCCACAGAGAATGCCTTGTTGCTCTGTTACCCGTTCGTAGTGTACAGGGAATAATTTCCTAAAAAGCTATTGAGTGTTTTAGCTCTGGGTAATGCGGGTGAATAAGCTAGGAACGTTAGACCTAGGTAACAGAGAATGCTTTGGAGCTACAAAACTTGAATACTGTCGTCATTTAACATACAATACATCGTGGTCCAGCGCTGTTACTAAGTGCCTGGCCATCTAGTAAATTCTGACTGTGTTATTTTCCAATGTTAATAACTATGGACTTGTTTTATTTTATAACTAATGTTACCTTGACTTAATTAAGGTCCAGACAGTCATGTTGTTTTGGGGAATTGCATCAGCTTCGGAGCCGGATCGAGGGCTGCACTGAGGGGAATGGTGCAGCGGCCGCTTTGCTTAAGCAGTCAAATACACTGCACTGCTTCAGATTTATGGCATGTTGTGTTTGTGTTTCATTAGATTGCAAGTATTACACACCTTACAAGCAACAGCTTTTTTTTAATTTATTTTTTACATAAATTGCATTTTGTTGTGTTTTGGTTCGCTTTGGTAAAGTGGGCCCACACTTTTGAACTTCTTAACCTGTCTGCCATCAGTGCCACATGACTGGAGTGCACAGAACGTAAACAGACAACGTCCAACATAATCGCCTGACGCGTGCAACTCCTCATCAGGGGGAGGGGGGAAAAAAACAAAACGTCATCGTTAGGACCTGAGTAGAAACATATTTTACGGTAGGTAATTTGAAAATGCCTGCCAGTTATGTTAGAATAAATTAAAGTGAATTACGTTCAAATATCGATAACGGCACCGTTTGTCCAGGAGCTTATCGGTATTTCGGTCCTAACCAATCAGGAGCTGGTACCAGTTTAATACGGTTCTCGATACCCATCCCTAATGGGCTTATTTCACGTCAAACGGTCGTAGAACGGAAGTGAACAAAAACAGTGCATCGCCTCTTCCGGTTTCGTATGTCGTCACTTCCATAATGGCACAATCAACGTCTACCATGTTGGAAACTATAGCATTAGAGACAATGGTGTCAGCTCAGTACAAACATTAGATTTACGTTCAGTAACATTAAGCAGAAATGTTTGTTAAACAGACAAGTTCGCTAGTTGACAAAGCTGGACAGGGCTGTACAAGTGACCTATGATAAAGTTTAACTTCATATTGGTGGATTGATCAACGCTTGAGAGGACAGAGCTAAGTGCTGCACTGAAAGATATAGCTAGCTAGACATCCATGATGATACATAGTTATATTCAATGAATGAGCATAGCATATATTTCTGGGAAACACTTTGTTAGTAGTATATTAGCACATTGTGCTACACTTTTTGTATGAAAAGTCATATATAAATTAGATTATTATTTTAGCTAAATTAGTTAATGTAGATTAACATTAACGTTAGTCACTTGCCTTGGTAGTCGAAGATGAACTGCTCATGAAAAAGCTTGTATCCCTTCTTTACTTTTGACCCCTTGGTTTTACTGTGAATGTCCGTTAGCCGGTGAACATCGCTCATGTCCATTTTTGGTAACTTCTTAAGGAAGATGTGAATTTCATTAGCTAACTTAAGTAAAGTACAGTTCTGTGGTTATGTCAGTTGTGTGATCTTAGCTGCCCTTCGTACAAACGGAAGTTGTCATACACTGCTTTGATGGAGCAGAGGCTGTTACCATAGCAACGTGAAATAGGCCTATTGTCGGGTTTCAGAAGGGCATGTTGTACAGATGCATGTTTGCTACATTTGCCAACAGATGCATAAGAAATTGTATACTGCAACACGTGTTAGACGGCGTCAGGTTCTATTTTAAAGCTATGCATCAAGTGGTTAATGTTAGTGGCATATTGCCTCAAAAGCGAAAACCAACTGTGATGTTCCCCAAGGAGGTGTTCTTTGTCCATGGTTTGTCCTATTGCACATATTAAGTACAATTGGAACAGAGAACCAAGTAAAAATAATAAGAGTACTACAGAAATCCCAGAACAAATCTAAGAGTTTAGTTCTGGTGTTCGTTCCTAGTGTTCTAGTTAATAACATAACTTAATGACAGGCCATTCAGCCTAACAATGCTCGCCATCTTCCTACCACTAAAGGGTAGCATACCTAGAAACTAGATAGTATCCAGCACCATATCAAGTCTGGGCTGCATTCAAATCCAATTTAACACACTCCCTTCCCGGCTTGCTCACTTCCCTCGAGGGAGCTATCTTATGACGCAATTTGCTAAGTGCAGCAAGCAAACTTAAAAGGTGTTCTGCAAGGGAGGATTGAGGAGAAACAAACAAAAGTTGAAATGTGACCGTCACATAGTTCTGTGGTGACAGCCCACTTTTTCCATGTGGAGCATTGCATTGTGGGATTTCGTTATTGCTAAAAGCTTGCAATTTATATCATTGGTGGAAGGGAGGATAAACGAGGGAGCGAGGCAATATAATTACTCCCACCCCTTTCTTAAATTGGATCTGAATCACACTTTGTGTGGCTGCCATATTTCATCCTGCCATTTTGGGGATTCCCCCCTTGAAGCAAAGGAAGGGAACGACAGGAAGAAAGGATACATTTTGGATCCAAACACAGCCCCGAGCTTCATTCGAATCCAATTTAACATGCTCCCTTCCCTTGCTGTCTTGTCTCGAGGGAGCTATCTTGTGGCGCAATTTGCTACGTGCAGCAAGCAAACTTAAAAGGGGCTCTGCAAGGGAGGATTGATGAGAAACAAACATAAACCGAACCGAACCGAACCACCCTCGCAACATTTCAGAAGTGCAACACCAAAGAGTTGAAATGTGTCCGCCACATAGTTCTGTGGTTTTTTTTCCATGCGGAGCATTGCATTGTGGGATTCCCTTCTTGCTGGAAGCTTGCATTTTATACCCTTGGTGGAAGGGAGGATAAACGAGGGTGGAAGGGAGGATAAACGAGGGAGCGAGGGAATATAATTACTCCCTCCCCTTTTTTAAATTGGATCCGAATCACAACATCATATTTCATCCTGGCATTTTGGGGATTCCCCCCTTGAAACAAGGGAAGGGAACGACAGGAATAAAGGATACATTTCGGATCAGAACGCAGCCCCGGTCTTGAAAACACCCAGAGTTTCTGCCTCGACTACATAATCTGGCAAACTATTCCACACGGTGACTACTCTCTGCCTGAAGAAGTAAGAAGTACTGTCTGCGGAATTTACATTTAGCTGATTTCGCTATGCCCCCTTGTATCCAAAGTCTTTCCTCATAACTTTTATCTTTCATACCAGGAACCAATTTAGTTGCCCTTGTTTGGACCTTTTCCAGAACCTCTATACAGCACAATGCCTAGAACCTGAAAGGCTTTGATCAATTACTACTCTTAAGTCTTTTCAAGTTGAGCACATTCCAATTTTGTTTCTCCCATAAAGTAGTCTTGGCTTTCTGTTTTTATTTTCCACATGTAAAACTTTACATTTAGCTATGTTGAATTTTATTACCCAGGTTTCCGCCCACTTCTGGATTATGTTCTTGCCGGTAGATGCCAATATTATGATTTCCTGTGGAGAAATTATTTGAATTGATTCAAATTAAACTAGTTCAGAAATCGGGGGGACGAGGGTATATTTGTCCAAAAATACAATCTTTGTACAGCATTACTTATGTTATTTATTATAAAATGTAGCTTTGAAATTAAAACGGTTATGGCTGAGGCGTGGTGAATTTGTTTACAAGGAATACATTATGATGATACACAAACCGTGTGACGATGCCTCATTATTTTTTGTGCAGACTTCTGTGTTGCTTTCAGCGATTAACCTCCAGTCCAGTGGGTGGCGACAAAAAGCCGAGTTCGTCACAGAAAGTCAGTCGATGTGATCAAACAAAAGCTGGCAGCAGGGAAAATGGCGGCTAAAAAGCGGAGTGTGGCGTGGTCCTTTTTTCAAGAACACTTGAGTACGAAGAGGGTAGTTTGCCTAATATGTGCGGAGAACATACAACACTGTGGCAACACCACAAACATGCTAAAGCATTTACGATCAAAACACCAGGAGGAGCTTACAAACGCCGCAAAGAGAAGACGGTTAACGGGCGATGATGACACTGCTACGGTGTGCCAGCTCAGGCCAGAAGAGGCTCTGCGCAATGATGGTATCTCCGAGATCGACGCAGGTAAGTTAGAAGTTGGCCAACGTACGATACCTTTTCAAATATTGTACATTTTTGCAGCAGCCCCTTTATAAATTAGTAGCTAGCCATGTCGTACTTTAGTAGCTAGCTACCATGCTAACGTTACATAGCTAATCACTTAACATTAGCTAACGTTAGCTAAGCTAAGGCAATGTTTTTAGCAAAGCGAACGTTAACTTCGTTTAACGTTATTTCAAAAACCCGAGTTAACTTCGCTTCAGTGAACGTATATCCGCAGACATTACACCACTTTCTTTTTTTTCTTAATAGATCGTTTTGTTTTCTTCAACTTTTAAAATGCTTTTTAGCAATTATGTGCAATGCCCGTGGTGAGCTGATCTATTGAATTATAGTGTAACATTCTACACAAACTTGCACAGACAGGGGCGGGGTCTTGGAGCCTCTTTCAAAATCTCACTCCGGGCCCCCTCTCCTCTCCCATACCTAAAGCTTACTTATCCGTGGACACACTACGAATAACTAAATCATTTGCTTTAAGAATTTTCTAAATACTAATAATAAAGTACAAAGTAAACCCAATCGTTCAAAATGCATTCCAACGTTACTTTTTTGAATCGTTTTCTTCGGTGTAGCTGCGCCTAATCTCGCCGCCTAGATCCCAAACTCGCCATTCCGCTGGAGGCGCTATTTCCGTATCCATCTTTTCCTTCTCCACTGAACACCATTCAATAACGGAAGCTCTTTCTGAAGCTGAAACATTTTAACTGTTTAAATCTGTGGATTTCATCATCATTTACTTACTTTTGATGTTGAGAGAGACATGTAAATCTCTAGATCACGTTGATTTTAATATTAATCATGATAATTCTATTGGCGATAGAAATGTAATGAGGCGACAAGATCGATGTTTCTGTCTCAGAAAACAAACGTCTTCCATTCATTACCGAGGCTGTAAAAAAACTGAGCAACATTAATGAGTAAGCACCAGATAATAGACCATTTTTATATTTAAAAACTACACCGGTATCTAGATATTATCTTTTTTTCCCACTGGCCATCTGGTGGCACAAACATATGACATAACCTAGAGATAATGTTAGCTAACTAAGATTGAGACGCATAACGTTAAATTAATGCATTAAGTTAAGCTACTAGCTAGCTACTGAGATCATCTATAAGCGAAGTTAACGTTAGCTAACGTTCAATTAATCGACAATTAACGTTAAGGAAACCAATACTTTTTTGTCACTCGAATAGCATGCAGTCTCCCGACTTTTTGTGGATTTCAAGGAGCCGAGGGAACGATCAGAAATCTGGATTATGAGCAAGAAAGACAATTGGCATATTACACAATGAAGATTCTGATTGCGGTTTCGTTGTACTGTGTCTATGCGCCTGATTTGCTGGTTCATCCGGGCAAAGTTTTTTTTAATTTTTATTGTAAAGTTACCAACCTGTTTCGTCATTATGCCTTCATCGGGGGGGGGGGGGGGCGGGTGCGTTCTATTGTTCGTAGTTTAACCACATAGGCTAAACTCTTCAATTCCTCTGAATTTTCTCTTTCTGTCTATCTTTTTTTCTCGATTGTAGTCATCTAGATTTCTGTTCGTCAATTTCTCTTCGCGTGTTGCATTGGGAAGCTGCTGAAGAACGTTGACAGTACCACGTATGACGTCAGCGTTTTGACAAAAAACCTTATTTTATGAAAAACGAAAAATATTGGAGGCAGGTGCTGGAAACACTTCTTTAACATCGATATCCAACGTTTATATAACATCCATATACTTTATGATTACGGAATTTTATACCAAAGTCATTTTTCTTTCACATTTTTTTAATTTCCAGCTTTTTAAATTCTGGTGCTTACACTTTAAGGAAGCCGAAATAGACTAAACTAAACCAACATGAGTTTAACCTATTGGTTTTAGTTCATTGGGCAAGTAGGCTACATTTTCGCGTTTTGGAAACGTCGTCTTGTCCAATCTCGTCAGAAGCGCCTGTCATCATAGCGCTCTTCTATTGTTGGGTCATGATGAATTTGTTTATGTTGTTGCCATGAAATTATGAGCAAATCACAAACTAATAAATTGAATACAATAATATTTGTTGCCATTCAGGAAATGCTCTCCATAAACTTAAAGGGTGAAGTGAGAAAAAGTGGGACATCAGGTAAAATGGGACAAATAAGATTCTAGGTATTGTGCTCTTTAAATATAAACAGTCAATGAATAAAGACCTTTTCACACCAAGTCCGATGCGAATATAGAGTACGACAATCCGGAAGAAATGCATGCATTTTTACGTACTCAAACCTTTTACACCATATACGATACGATTTTTTCCCCCTTATGTAGGGTAACGCCCGTTACCCACCAGACGCTTATTGCGCGTGCAGATTTGAGCAGAACTGAACCCACCAGACGCGCAAGAGCACAGACGCTTTTATAGCTTTTTCGGAGCGCGTTCCGTGAACGACAGAGACGCGCTGTACAAACAAACAATCTACTTTCCGGATTTGTGAGCTTCGCTAAATAATGGTTACGTAAATACTGCTATTACATATGTCTTACTGCTTAAAAGCTAAATTTAGCAATGTAAAGCTAAATGTAGCAAACAAGACAATGCCTCCTTTATAAAGTTCAATTTTATTTATTTGGGACAGTAATCAACATGTTCTAAACATTTAATTATATCAGAATTAGCAGCTTTTCTGTAGTACCTTAAATCGATAGTGATATCAGTACAATAAAAACAGAATAGAATAGAATAATGTTTATTTCCTTTTCGGGAAGTAAGCATAGTCTTAATTAATTGAACAAATATGTATCCTATAATAATAAAAAAAGCATTATAAAATCGGGAATAACTGGTTATATGTAAAATGTATGACGATATAACTTCATTCATTCCACAATGGTGATTGTCTCTGTTCCCTTTTTCATTAGAGCCTATATTAAAATATAATATGTATTAAAATAATGAATAACAATAGTAAAACTATTAGTAGGTTGAAAAACATTAATATGTGGTCATATGATGCAGATATTGTGCATATACAATGTATTTCTATAAGATTGCGCATGCGGACGCCCAGAAAATTCTGCCCGAGCGGAAAAATCCGCTTCACGTCCGCGAGCCGTCCGCCCGCCAGCCGTGCGCGCGCGGCCGGTGAGAACCACGGCAATTCGTTAACATGGGAGCGGAAATGAAGCGCACCAGTGCGCGTGTGCGTGCGCTCGCGCGTCTGGTGGGTAACGGGCGTGACAGCCGAGATGACGACATTATGCTACAGAGAAAACCAAAGCAAACTGACCTGTCAAACTAGAAAAGGGGCTATGGACTCAATAGTTGCAGCGACGAAGAGTTTATTTGATATATTCTCACTAAAACCAATAAAAGACGGCGACACGACTGGATACATCCCATCCTCCAGAAATGAAAAGATCACCGAGTTCTCAAAGTTCATTCAAAGAACTTCAATTGTAGGCTACAATGACCGTTTTAAAACGTACTTCAGGATGTCCTTTGGCGGGTTCGAGGCACTGCTTCGGCTGGTAGCGCCATACATTAAAAAGCAGCGGACAAACCTTTTGTTTACTTTGTATCAAAAATCTCTGCTTGTGTCTACGTTACGTCCAGTTGCTACGTAAAGTCACACGAATACATTCAGAAATGTGATCGTTCAACAAGCTTTTTCAACGGACATGGAAAATCGAACTGCATCCGATGAAACAATTAACGTATGACGGTTTCGGATCCTCTGTGCAAGAGTAAAATAAATATGAATGTGTCCTTTTAATAAATTGACGTGCGGTTTTTTTTTTCGTATGGAAAAAAACGCACTTGGTGTGAAAAGGCCTTTAATCTGGCTTTTAGTTATTGCGACAGGGGTACTTGGTAATGGGCAGGGTTAAACCTTCAGCGCAGGCTCATTTGAATATACACAAGAGAAGTCCTGGCTCTGACATATGATCTGTCACTTGAAAATAATAAGGGTACTAAACTCAGATTTATTAACAACCTATAACAGTATTACAATTGAATTCATATCAAATGTGAAAGATATTTACTTTCAAAAATGTTTGTTGTAAAACAAGGATTAATGATGTAATACAATGTGAAATTTAGCTACTAGATATTGTTCACAAACTTGGTATTGAATTAAGTCATTATTTTATACAAATTGTGGAATATGATTATCTTTAAATAGGAAAAGGTAACCATCTCAGAATCGCTCCACAACAATCATCTATGGGTTGAGAAATTAACTGGAGAAGATGAAAAAAGTCAATTATGTAAAATAATAATACAATTTACTTGCATAGAACTTAGAAAAACAATTACTAAGTGCTTCACAGCATATTGAAAACCCAAACTGGTGGGACATAAATATAAACGATTAGGACATAAAGTTTAACCCGCGTTGTATTCATATTATGTATGCACCCCGTGTCCATAGGGTGAGAAATGACACACCCTTGTGATACAGCTTCTTCATTCAATTTTAAACCCTAAAACAATTTCATGTAGAAACAACCTGTCATCGTAAATAAATCAGTGAATAATTGTGATTCCATACGTCACAGTCCAGACGGACTGTATTTCTTCAGTCTACACCACTCATTTTTACTAAAAAAACTAAATGGATTTATTTTTTCTTTTTTTTTCTTCTTCTTTCTTTCTTCTCTGTAATAGATGTGTGCTGCTTAATTTTGATTATAACTTCTGATGTCATAACTGCAGGGTTAAAAGGACTTGAGACAATGTTGTACCTGGATGGTGTACCGCTTCTTTAAAAACACAAATAAAATGCCATGGGTTAACTTTTTCTAATGGTAGGTAATTTCATTTTATTTTTTTCGCTGAGTTAAACAAAGAGGGGTCATTTTTGACACGAGGGTTAAACACAAAAAACATAGCCTAAGGTTCGAATACCGCACTAAATAATAAATAAATAAAAACGTTTGTAAAAGTTTCAGTCCAGCTGGTTCATGTGCCGTTTAAATAAATGTTTCAATGTTGGGGATCGAAGGCTGGATTTCTAAAAAAAAGATACACTTTGGCACAATTTTATGAAAGCCATATTATAGACCCAAAACAATTAATTAAAACCCCACTAGTGTGTAAACAGTATTTAGGTGGTGTTCTAGACAGTCTACTAAAAAATGTCCCACTATTGACTTCACCCTACAATTGCTGTCAAACAATTAAAATTAAGCATTTAGCACAGTGTCAGTCCATTACCTGTTACCAACTCCTGTGCATTAAAAGCATGAAAATACATGAAAACACTGGAGGGAGGGTAAGGAATATGAAAAAGGTTCAGCAAAACATGTATTCTTTCTCAATATAGATTAGCCAGGCCAGCTATGTCTGTCAGCAACAGTCAGGCAAGGAAGCGGAGGGATGAGGATATGGTAGGGGCTATGGCAGGGAGTCGGGGAGCGATGGAGGTGGTGCCAGCCGCGAGGCGAGTTTAATGTCCCGTGGAAGACCCTTGATGACAGGGTGAAAGCCAAGGCCACGTTCACCATGAGTCTAAACAGGGACATCCTAAATAGTTATCAGAGGCAGATGAGGATGTGTTGGTCATGTAATTTACAGTGCAAGGCAGGGGTTTACCCACACCAAGGCCACTCTTGTCTTTTGCCCTGGCTGTGGCAAATAAGAGGGGGGAACCAGTGAATATCTTGATCAGAAAGCTAACTTCACAAGAATATTTTATCTACTCTGTTAACATAATAACATATTCACAAAAGGTGTACATTCCGTTTTGTCTGCATGAATAGTATTACAGGTTATATCATACCTGAAAGGGGGAGAGAAATCACGAGATTGGCAGGGTGTTTCCGGTTCCTCATCAATTGTTTTGTCATTAATGAGGAAAAGTACCGCAAATCTCCCCCTACTGTATGGGAGTAGGCATAACCAATCAAATCAGAAATCACTGTAAAAGGTTTATCATTAGACTACCGTCTTATCTTTCTCTCATTCTCATATATTAACCCAGTGGTTCTCAGCCTCAGTCCAGGGGGCCCCCTGCAGGGTATGAAATTAACTTTTTCACCCACTGGCCATGAGTGGCTTGTGGATTATAAAAATCACCAGCCATTTTCAACATTTTTACCAGCCACATTACCTTTTACAATATAACGCAACCTGATTCATTACCAGCCAAAGTGGATGCTCAAGTAAAAATCTTACCAGCCACAATCAGTTTTACCAGCATTTGGCTGGTGTTAATTTCACACCCTGGCCCCCTGTGTATGCTGGTTTTTGTCTCAAGCACAATTGCAAGCTCAGAATTTTAACAATTTTAACAAATTCTTTAGAGGGATTATTTACCCTCATTGTTTGATTTTAGTCACATGGTCAGAAATAGCTATGCACGCCATGAAGAATAAAATTCCCATGTTCACATTATGTTTATTGTGATATTGAAAACGTATACAAAAGGAGAGATAACGAATGTTTTAACTGTTCAAATTAAAGACTGTGTTGAATCAATAGGCTCCTAATTAGGTAGTTGAACATGTGTTTAGATGCCTTCATAATCTTTTCCGTAAACTTATTAACACAATGCAGGTTTGGCTTGTTATCATTTGCATTGTTTTAGAATTTTTCATTTCTTACCACATGGCTAGTTTTAGTGGCCAGATGTCCACAATTTCACCGATTAGGAGCCTATTGATTCACCAGTCTCATTTGATCAGTTAAATTTTTTTACCTCTTTTTTTGTAGATGTTTGTAATATAGCACAATGTGAATATTATACTTTTTCTTCATGGCATGCATAGCTATTGTGAACATAATGTGGCTTAAGAGGGTAAATAATCCCTCTAAAAATGAAATGCACCTAGTTAATAACAATTCACAGCTTGTTAAAATTCTGAGATTGCAAAGAAAACCAGGAAACACAAGAGGCCCCCAGGACCGAGGTGAGAACCACTGTTTTAGACCATAAGCTGAACCATATTTAACAATATTTATACTGAAACTAATTCTCAAATTAAAAACTCAAATTAGTTTCAGGATTACCTCCTTTTAGCTCAATGAAATAAATAATATTAGCTTGTGCTCATGGATTGACACATGCCTTCTGTATCTCTTTTACCATCATCATGAATTTACATTCTTACTTGGCCCATGTAGCATCGCTGTCTAATGAAGACTACGTTGCTCATTATCATACAGTTAGAGGTTCAACATTTAATATATTCATATTTAGTGCTGCATCTAAATTATAGTGGTCCTGATTGCTACTAGATGGTAACAATCACACTGGTGGTGGTAATCAAAAGATGACCGGTACCTCCTTCCAAGTAGGTCTACCCCCCTCCCCCAATCATAATAGTTCCACATAACAATATTGGAATATAATTATAAAACTGTACATTTTGAACAAGTAACGGTTCAAACGAAATATATTTAGTCTAGCTTTCGTATTTTTTCCTTTCTGTGGTGTAAAACGTTTTAGTTTAATTACGTGGCGAGTTTGGGCTCATGGAATGGCGAGATTGGGACCACAGGCGGAATCAATACAGAAGCACACACGGTCTATCGAGTCCATTTTAAAATAAAAACGACAAACTAGCATAAACCGAGTACAGTAACCGAGTTTGATAGTCAGTAAGTGACATTTCAAAACGGGGCACACATTTGTGTTTTTAAAAAAAGTTGTGAAAGTGGCGAGATTAGGCGTAGCTACGCTAACTTACGTTGCATGTTGGTTCATCACTTTAACGTTATCTTGGTTGCATGTGTTCCTTAATATATGAATATAAACATTTTATATGTACAGAACCTAAGCCATACAAGCCGATCTATCCGAAAAATTTGAGTCCTAACCCAACACTGCAGTTCATCGTCAATGTCACTAACGTTACAATCAGAATCGCGAAGTATATCGGTTAGACGGGCATTATTTTTGTGGTTGAGTGCCCTTATGTATGTTGCATTTGTAGCATTGATAGCACAAATATTTGATTCCAATAACAACAATGTTGTAGGTGTGTATTCTTTCAATGACAAACCTTTGTATCTGTCTTTTAGCAATTCGTATGCCTGGAACGGAACAGGAACCCTTAGAAGAAATTGAGGATACACGTAGAGCCATCGGTGACAGCGTTAACGGATCCTTCACTTTGTCTGTAACAAAAAACAGAAAGCGTAGCGCTGTGTGGAGCTATTACCAAGATGGCTTGGATCCAAACAAGGTACTGTGTCTGGTGTGTTCCGAAAATATCAATTATCCCCAGAACACCAGCAACTTGCTCAGGCACCTACGGAAAAAACACCCGGGTGAATATGGGGACATAGAAGGCAGTCTTAAGGAGCGGGCTGGGGACAAGGCTGGAGCAGTGCTGAGCAGCAGCTTGGCAGAACAGGTCCGGCACAACGGCATCACAGACAACAGCCAAGGTAACCGGCCGCAAAAAAGCTAGCCACTTCAGTTTCTGCATCACCTTGCAGGTGAAATTGCTTGCATACCTGAAAAAAGTATTCTTTCAATGCATGTACACTTTATAGAACACACTATGTTGTGTAGAATCCACTAAACCCACCCATTGTTGACAGAGCATTGTTAGTAGCAAGTTTCTACATTATATGTCTCAATAAATTGTGAATCTTGCGACATAAACATATATCATGTGGGAGCCTTTTTATTTTATGGCACAAAAAATAACTTTTTGTTCAGTTTGCCCTCACGTTTTTTGGATACAAGTGCACGTGTGTAGGAATGGCCCAAAGGCGAGTTGTGTTCTTTTATTTTTATAAACACGTTTTTCTTGCAGTAATCCAGATGTCCATTGTAACGGGAGAATCGGAAGGGCAAGAACACATAGGTAACGACGAGACGTGCATGGCCGTCGCCGACCTCGTCGGCAATGCCTACTGTACGTCGTTGCTGCCGACCAAAAAACGCAGCGCGGTGTGGAGCTATTACGAACGGGGGGAGGACGCGACCAAGGTGCTGTGCTTGCTCTGCTCCGAGCACATTAACTACCGGCAGAACACCAGCAATCTGCTCAGGCACCTCCGTAAAAAGCACTCGGACAAATACGTCGACGACAAAAGAAAAGAGGTGCCTTCGGAGGGGTTGGATGTATCGATGGGCCACGGTTTCAAACAGAAGACTTTACCGAATGACGACAGAAGCACGGGAGCACCTGCAGGTAATTTGACATCTCATTCGCCAGCCTGGTCAAAATTTCATAATTTTTGACTCGATCTGTAAAGGTTCTCTCCAAAAGCGTGAACTTGGCCTCATATCCCAGTGGCAGAATAATTCAGGCTTTTCAAATCTGCCAGGGTTTTTCTGCGTATCGCCGCCGAGCTAGTTCTTTCCGACATCGCGTTGCTCGGGCTTAAGACTTGTCTACGCGTATTTGTGATGTATCTACATTTACATCATAACATTGACATTCATGCATTTAGCAAATGTTCTTATCCAGAGCGGTATTCACATTTATTTTGTACCTATTATCAATTACTCCCTCTTTAGATATTTACTGAAGCAGGTTAAGTGCCTTAATCAAGAGCGCAACAGCAGCACCGGGGAATTGAGTTATACGCCCAGCTACTTAACCACTGCCATTGTCTTGCAGGCTTCTTGGAGGCATTAACGGTGGCGCAGTCTGAGCAAATGAAGAGGACCATGGAGCAGGAGACCCGGGCCCTGGAGCGGGAGAGGGAGCTGACGGAGCAGCTCCGCCGGGCGCAGCAGCAGGAAGCCAAGGCTCTGGAGCAGCAGAGGGAGCTGACGGAGCAGCTGAGGCGGGCGCAGGAGCAGGAGATGAAGAGGACCCGAGAGCTGGAGACGCGGGCCCTGGAGCAGGAGAGGAAGGGCGTGGAGCAGCTGAGGAAGGAGCAGGAGCACGAGGCCAAGGCCATCGAGCGGGAGAGGGAGGCCCTGGAGCAGCTGAGGAAGGAGCTGGAGGAGGACAGGAAGGCCCTGCAGAGACACTGGGACGCCTTACGGGAGGGCCGGGTCACCGTGGTCGGCGAGGAGATCAGAGAGCAGGCCCTTCCGGGGTTGGAGGGCGGGGAGGTGGAGATGCTGGTGGTGTCGACGTGAAGGGAGGAAGGAAAGAAGGGAGAGATAAAGGAAGTGGCGACTCAGGCAACGCAACCTGAGAAAACAGGTGAGTTTATCATTGGGTGCGTCCCAATATTCTTAACTCCTCAACTTGTCTCCTACCCAGAAGTATGAAAAACGTTTCAAGTACAAGTATTGCATGTACAGTATACAACTAATACGTAATTTAATACGTAATTAATATGTACTCGGCAGCATTACACCCTCCCCAAACCGGACGCGAGCGAGCGTCACATCAAAATAATTGTATACCTACACTAGGCACGTTCAGTAATCACGCGCTTGAAACAAAAGAACCAATCATTAAGATCGGGGGCGGGACTTGCGCAAGGAGGTCTGGAGTGTCACGGCTCAAATCAAATATGAACGAGGTGAGCAGCAACGCAGGGTGAAGCGTGACGTGATGTGACACACGTGGGTGGTGTAGCTTTCACGATTGATTATAATAGACGCGTTAATTATTTTTACGTGTTGCAGACGCTCGCTCGTGTCCGGTTTGGGGAGGGTGTCAGATTACAATTGTTTGACGTAAGAGCAAAATTTAAAGCTGGAGTATGCAGGTTTTTTTTAAAGTTTTTTTTTATAGTTATTTTTCGCTGAACGGTCATGCATTACAGTTATTTATTTAGTCATGCTCAGTTGGTAGCAATCATAGAAATAACTGTTGTGAGAGAAATCCAGCACCATACCCTATGTTTATACTAGAGGTCGACCGATATGGTTTTCCAGGGCCGGTACCGATTATTAGTAATGAAGGAGACCGATAACTGATATTTGGGGCCGATATAAATTTGCTGTGAATATAAAAATTTTAGTGATAAATTTACAGTAACACAAACTCCAACACAAAACTTACTTTAAATTCCTTTAAACATATGTTTAATTGAATACTAGAAAACAGAACATTTTCAACAAATTTTAAAAATAAAGTGCATGGTTCGCTCCCAGTAGTGTTTATTTTAAACTGAACTGGAATTTTAAATAGATAAAAATAACAAAACAAACAATATCTCTATGTGGTGGTTAAGACCCCCTGCAGGTGAGTTAACTTATTCCAATGATGTTAGCCATCTGATAAGTAACCTACTTTATGCGATCAAGCAATCTGAATGCGTTAAAGAATGTAGCCTAATTAATTTTAAGACGGCACTCAAATTAGTCAAAGTGAGTTAAACATTAGAATATTATAAGCATATTTAAAGAGGATAGCCTCTTAAGTGTCTTGAACCGTTAAGCTCAACACGGCTTGAAAAACGAATTTACAATCAACTAAACATTTGAACATTTAAACATGGAGCATTTAAAAGTCAATCTTCGCATTATAACGTCGTCATAAATGCGCATATAGAAAAATGCAACACGTTTATGATGCACAGAACAATAATGCTATCTCAAAATAAATTGATAGCCTAATAATGTACTTATTGGTTTTGGTTAAGCGAAGCAATTGTCTTAGACTTGTCGCATCTTAATGTAGACGATTCTTAAAAATGAATGAACTATATCCCGTTATTATCAAGCCTGATAATAATTTACCGACACAAAATGTAGCCTAGTTTACCAAGCTGCAAGCTAATGTGTCAGGAGTGAAAGCAAGGCATTGGCTTGCTTACCATTCATGTAACACAAGACAGCTTGCTAACCGGGTGGAAATATCCAAATAACGTATCCTAATATTATTTCCAATATAGGCCAACTACTGCATTCTAAAACCAGCGTTTTGGGCTGAAACAAAAAAATTTTGTTTTCAAAACAAAGTGGCTCATGACGCAAACCAATCGAAGAGATAGGCCGGTTGCATGTTCACAACATGGTCTGTGGAAGCAGCCGGAGTTTGTCTCTTTCTCTATGGGCAGAGCCAAGGGATGTTATGACTGACAGGTTTTCACAACAAATTATTCTGTTATTATTAAGTACTCTGGCTATTAAGATTAATCTTGTCCATCCCCATAAAGTTGACCATCCTTACAGACTTGAGAGATCCATATATAAAAGTATGTTCCATTTGCTTACGGGTTTGCTTGGCATGCTTATCCTTGGGGAGTTCAACAGTTTACCTTTTCTACATTTCCCAGTAGCATTTGGTTGTTTGTGAAGTAATTATCCCGCTTGGGAACTAAAGGCGCAACCTTGTTATGTGTCCAGGGGCCACATTTATAAACAGTGCTGAGCAGAAAAATTCTCTAAGCTGCAAGTTTCCAAGCAGAAATTCAGATGTATAAAATAAGAGAATCTGCATACCTCTGCACACGCTGGACACCATGCATTCGCAATGTTTGGGGGAAATGCGAAACTTTGCGTAAGCCGATGTCCGACTTTTTCCCTGAGCATTTTTTTTAACGCGTTCTTTTACTCTGTTTTATACATGTGGCCCCAGTTGTTTAATCTAGAGAAAGCGAGATTTACTTTTTGATTCTCTTTCCTACAGACTTACATTTTAATTTAATTTTTTCTGTTCTGTTTTTTAGTGAATGGACTGAATGAACCTCGAACCTCCAGCTAACCTACTGTTGACCTGGACCCGCATACAGCGCCATTGAATCGGGCCCACCCTTCTCTTAATCTGGTCTGCAGTCGCGTCCAGATCGTTTGCCGTCGTTCAGTGGCCACTTTCCTGCGATTCAAGGTTGAATGCCAAACCTGTACAGCCTAGTGCCGAACTCACACGGCGCATAGTAGCTTCAGCCCGCCGTTAAATCTAGAAGACCTTCCATTGCGCCAAGCAATGAGGCAACTGAATTTTACACTTAGTTTTGTTGGTTGTGTGTAAAAAGCTTTTAACATTGGTTACTTAATTTTCTAAAAATAAATAACCTGTGATTTGAGCCCCATATACATTTTTTTGTCATTGTGTTAGTTTTGAATTGATAAAGAAATGAAATGGTTTGGGTGCACTGGTGTATTATTTCCCTCCCACAAACATTTACTTGCTACTGAAAACATGTTTTTATAGTAGCAGTTATAGCAACACCGAAATGCATAATAAGTTTATAAATTTTTTGTACATGTGCAACTTGTACAGTTTGATTTGTTTTATTTGACTATTTTTACAGCTAGAAATTCACTGAAGCCAAATTGAACCCACAACCACAGTTATAAGGCCAGTGCTCTAACCATTATACTGCATTGGCACAAATTAGGGGTTGGATGGAGCACTTGCCAGACAAACTTCTAAGGGCACTCAAGGATCCGGGTTGCCTACCCCTGTTAAATACCATTTTATGTTGGAAACTTTACAATTACAGACATGTTTAAGTTAAGTGTTTAGCTTTCAGCAATTAGTATCTCTAATATGGTTTAGTGTAGTTTTTAGTTTTAATAAAAGTACATCGTGATCTGGGTTTATTGTGCAAACGGTGGGCATGGTCGCACACATGGGCAGTAATTACACGCATTGTCCTGCAGAGGGCAGTAAAAGCATCTGTAGTAGGACATCCTGGTTCCCTCATTCCTGCAGCCATTTGTGGAAGTGCTGCTACGGTCTGGATTGGATGCGTCTCATACTGGTCCCAGCAGAAGCCTCTGTGGCAGTGGAGATCAGGGGTGTATACTACGAAGCAGGATTGATTACCGAGTTGACTGGATAACTCCACTGAGTAAAACCCGGAACGCCTCTATTTTAGTTCACGCTCCAGATTTGGGAGGGTTCCGGGTTTTACTCTGTGCATTTATCCAGCGAACTCAATGGTCCTGCTTTGTAGTATACCGCCCAGCTTTCCCCTGTGACTGCTTTACACAGGTCCATATACACATGAAGGCACCTGCGGAAAAGGAATCTCACACTTCTAAATCTCACACTATTTTTTGTCATGGGTTTTTTCTCCCTGTTTCTGCTCTCAACTTCAGTGTGTCGTAAGGAAAAGCATGATTTTGTTTCCACATCAGGGGAGTATTTCACAAAGCAGGATTACTGAGTTAGCTGGATAATAATCTCAGCCGCTTTGACGCGCTGTGTACGCAGCGTCTGATACGTAGGCTTGCATAAGCTGGGTAGAACTGTGGGAAACTGACAGTTGGCTACTAGCACTAGGGAGGAGATTTGCAAAAAAAATAAATTGCTCATCATGTAGGTTAAATTTGTTAGTTAATACCTTATTCACTTTACGACTCGTAACAAATAAATCTATACTCTCAGTACTTTCCGGAACTCAGAAAATCTTTTGCGTAACTCAATAATCTCACCCTGTAAAGAGATTCCCTCACTATCCGCCATCGAGATATATAAGAACGGGAGACAGCTTCCACTTACCGGTTCCGTGGATTCCCATGAGTTGCTCATTGGCACATGGAGACGCCATGTTAGACTATGGGGCTTTTAGGAAGCAGAGCATGTGCACCGGGTATCTAAACATGCCGACCAAATTAGAATAAAAGACATCTTATAACTTATTTTGTGGGGCTCCGGGGAAAAAACGGTCCCTGGAGAGTAATTATTTTGGTAAAGAACTGTCCAAAATAGTATAATTTGGCCTGGGTAATTGAGTTTTTAATGGAATTCAATAGGGAAATTTGCTTTTTGGCATCAGAGGCTGCAATACCTTCGGTGACCACTGGAGTTTTCAAGCTAATCCCTGGTCCCCTGCTATCTGCACATATCTCTACAGGATCCTTTGGAGTGGAGAGGCCTTTTTCCAAAACCAAGGAGTTGATTGGTCAAAGGGCAGTGCTTTTATATATTTCAATCCGATAGCCTGAACATAACCTGCAGGTTAGCCATGCAGAGTAAATTGCCATGGCAATATACCCAGATTAAAAGTTAGTCTGTTTACTGGTACAGAAAACCCAGGGTTGAAACTTAAATTAGCTCGCTAACCCCTTAATCTTGCTTCGTAGTACGCCCCTCTGGTAAACCCAGATTTGCTGAACCGTTCAGCATACCTGACATTGAGTTTGGAACCCTGTGCTATGTTTATAGCCTGATTTTTTTAGCTTGCCTTCACACAGTCATTTGGTCGCTCCTCATGTGGCAGTGAGTGGGTGTGGCTATGCGTGTGATAGACAGCTATCTCTCATGTGAGAGGCAGTGGGTCAGCAGGGTGACAGTGGTGAGGTGCTGGAGATCTTGGGCGAGGAGCTGCGTGGACCTGGCTCATGGGAACATCGCGGAGATGCGTGGGTGGGACAGTGATGTCACAAACAACTTGTGTTCTTTCAGTGCCCCACAACCCACACAATCACCGATCTTAATCCCCACGCACTGCCGTTCATGTTCTCTGGGTTCACAGACAGTGCATATCATATGAGAAGAACTCATCCCCAGAACACGGAAAGCAAGCAGCATTTTAAATCAACAGACCCATCAGCCACACAGTGACTGCGTAACAAACGGCCATTTCTCACATTCACACCGAGTAGCTGACAGCAGGATTGGGGTCAATCCCATTTCTCTGCAGTCAGTTAAGAAAAAAAATTGAACTGCAATTCATTAATTAAAAAGTGTCATTATGACATAAAAATGCCTTATGAGGATTTTTCTATCATAGATTTTTATTTTATTTTTGTTATTTATTATTTTATATTATTGAATTTGAATTGAAATTGAATAGATCCCAACAGATCCTGTATGCAAATTGTGTATGTGAACATCTCTGATATTTACTACTTTGATTCAGAAAAACACATTTGGGTCTATATCCCTCCTATGGCAAAGAAATAACAGAAGGCATAGGCTATCATTTATCATCAAAAGAATGTAATTCTGCAAAAGTGTACACGTCTTTATTGGTGACTTGTGGCTTACTATCAGAAGGAAGGGTGTAGATCGGTTCCTAATGGTGACATTCTCCACTTTGATACCAAATTGAATGCTATCAAGTTGTCGGTCACCATTATATGCCAAAAGACAGACAGATGGACAAACGATCACTGTTTCAACATATGTAATAACTCCTTATTCAGCCGCTGTCATTGTTCTGTGTGGTTGGGTGTCATGAACCTGTTTTGAATACCATGAACATAAAATGGATACCACGTTGATTCAATTCTATAAATGAGTCAGCAGACACTATGAACTGGAAGTTGAACATTGTTGCTGCAGAGAACACAGAGGTGGAAAATTCCAGTTCAGTAAGAAGTCAGAACTACAGGCTATTCCTGATCACTTTAATATCGGCATCCCTCCAGTGGTGTTAAGGCTGAAATTAAAGGCGCTTTGTCATCTGTGTTAGTTGAACAGCAACTTTTACCTGACTTTAGATTCACTGGTGCAGTGTCGTCCCCTGGTCAGGCTGTGTGCCTTAAAGCACAACTGAACTTTGGTAGAACTTTGGGTTGTGTAGTTACCTGGCCATGATATGAGTCCAAATGGTGGTGAAATATGTTTGTTAGTTGCTCTGTGCTCCCCTGGGGTGATAATCCAGAATAGCGTATTTGTCGCTCTCCGTTCACTTCTATAGGGCAGCTAAAGCGGTCTCAAAATGACACTTCTAGCACGTATACGAACGCGAACGAAGCGGATTCTGTCAATACAAACAACAACCAGCCCTCTTACGTATTTTAAATTTTTTATTAAATGGCCCTTTCCTGCTTTTTCATATTTTATTTGGAACGTAGGTATATCCGGTAGGTAATTCTTGCACCGGAAACAGTGTTAATGCGCCGATGCATCGAAACCACTCATTGGTCCAAATTTCCACGGAAGCAAGCGTTCCTGGTAGTATATATCTATGGTAAACAAACCGACCTGCCGACATTTTGCTAGTCTTTTCTGGTAGCTTGCTAACAACATTGAAGAAAATAGTACTTTTATAACTCATTTTAATTACACGGAAAAAAATACGTAAGGACTGGTTATTGTTTGTATTGAAAGAATCTGCTCCGTTCGCGTTCGTATACATGCTAGAAGTGAGCACAGAGCACCTTATGAACATATCTTCGCCACCATGTGGACTCATATCATGACCAGGGCCCCGTTTCCCAAAAGCATCTTAGAGTTAAGAGTTATTTTGTGTTTGTGCTTTATCTATTTTATGATACAAAATTTACTGACACAAACAGATAATAAAAATAGAGGGAGAAAGACAAAGAAAATAAATGACAAAAAACAAACAAACAATGAAAGTAATATAAAAACAAAATAGCCTAAGATGATCTTTATCTAAGATTCTTTTGGGAAACGGGGCCTTCAGATAACTACACAACCCAAAGTTCAATTGTGCTTTAAGAAGCTTGAATTACAAATGGTAGAGATAAAGGCCCGTGAGAAAAAATAGGAATGGGAGTTTGCATTTAAAAGATTGGAGTTTGAGGCTCAAGTGCGATTAGATAACCTTCGTTATCAATAGCTGGAGCTGGAAAATAAACGTCTTGCACCTAGCCCTGTTTTTGATGTTGCATGAAACATTAAAATTGTGTTCTCAAACCCGCCCCCCTTTTCTCCAAACTTTTTTTTAAATTTTGCTCTTGGCATTAGACCAAGTCCAGCTTCTTTCAGATGTTGTTCACCCTTTCACTATGTCTGAACACCAGGGCTGTGTCAGAATACGACCCCTGTTCCCTGTCCACTGTCCCCTGTCCACTCAGACCCCTGTCTACTCTGTGCCCTGTCCCCTCACTTTGCAAGCAGTGGGCAAAAGAAATCCCGCAAAACTCTTTCCAAACGAGTGAGAAAGTAGTTTGTAATATTTATTTAAATCTTTTTTTTTTTAATTGAAAATATCAATCAGTTAACATTCATCCTGATATTTTAAGTGCCGCCCATTTGTGAGAAAAAGTTGCCCACTCAAATATGCGCCCTCAAAAGGGTGTAGGGGTTGTATTCGGACACAGCTCAGGGGATCTGTGACACGCTTCAGCAGCAGGCAATAAAGTTATTCAATACAAAGGGAATGAAGGGAGAAAGTATGTGGAATCTACATATAGAGGCATATCCCTGCCACAACTCCAGTGCAAAAATTAGTTGAATTTGTTTCCATGTTCAGACAGGGATACATTTACACACTTACAGGCCATGCGTTGCCATATGCACTTCCCAAATATGTATGACAAGGGGCATTTCCAGTTACATTAATGTGATGCCCTCCATCAATTCAAAGGAAAACTGTGCATGTGCTCAGAAATGAGCAATTCCCAGAGGTGGAAAGTCCAGGGGTCAGAAAGTAGGAGACCTGCCTTGTGTTTCTTCCACCCATGAATTCACCCAGCTGATTTCACTAATTAGTCTTACCACCTGGCTAAAGAATTCATTAATAATTAAGAGCAGAAGTCTGAAATCCAGAACCGGATAGCCGTCTTTGCCCATCCCTGTCCTAGTGTGTCTAGTGTCTAGTACAGAGGTATCTAATCTTTTACAAAAAAGACCGGTGCGGGTCCAGGTTTTTGTTTCAGCCCAACGCTAAGACACCCACTTCTACTTACCAAGGTCTTGATTGAAGATATAATTTGTTAATTAGTTGAATCAAGTATCTTAGTGCGTGGACGAGGAAACTATAATGTATTCTGTTCCAAAATACAAAATACCTCCCAACAAAATGAAGGGAGGTGTGAAAAACACACATGCAAATACCAATTTGAATTACATGCATTTTAAATACTGCCCATCTCTATTTTTCAGTCAATGGATGTTGGATAGCATGCCTCAGCTTCAAGTGCATATGATAATAGGATGAGAGTCATTCCACAGACCTGTGAACGCAGTGATGCCTACTGTAGCCTATGTGCAGAGCTGCCTGTGGTGAAAACTGCTAGGGTGTTCTTTTTGACCCCATTTATTAAAAAAATTTCCCTCAAAGTGACAGTAATAAAATGTGGCAGCTCTTCAGAACACAGCATGACTGCATGTCATAGAATAACCATGTGACTGGCACGCTCAAGATTACATTCCAGACATTTTTGTCAGGGAACTAAACCTGTTCACTAAGGTGTGTCCAATTACGTATGCATAGCATACGCATATTTACACACATAAATGACATGCCTTGTGGTGTTGACGATAGTGTGGTGGTGATGGAGGGAAATGGTATGTGTCTCTTTTTATTTTTTATTGTAGTAATTGTTCAGGGTTTTTTTATTACTGTGTGTTTTATTTGGTCAGCCTAACGCCTTGTGATTTGGATGTGCACGTACACTCTTGATTGCCCTTGTATTTTTCTTTTACGACTTTCAATGTTATTGTTTTCTCCTGGTATTGTATATCTGTCATACTCCCAAACAGCAGGGGGCAGCAGATATCTCCAGTCAGGCTCCAAGGGACATTTGGAAGAGCAGAATGACACAGAAGTGTACTTGCGGATTTTGCTTGACACTGCCAGGGGTCAGCAACATTTCTGTACACGGATACCAGTGTCCATGGTAAAACTTTTGATGTCTGTGCTTATTTATTAAAAACCGTCAATTAAAAAATTATAAAAATGCTAATGTCTGCCACAGAGTCCCTCGTATTTTTATAATGTCCGTCGTAAAGGATAATGGTGGTGACCCCTGTATACTGCGCAGGTGTGAATCCCTGATCATAATGCGTTTGCAGCCTGGCACAAAACGGTATAAACAAAACGGTATATAACTGCAAGCCTCATAGTGACTCCAGTGTACCGTCTCCTCGCTCTTCATGAGACAATTTAATCTAAAAGTGTGTTGGCCTCCATTTGCATATCGGGTATAAAGGCGGCCAGTTTTTAGTGCATATTGAGTTTTATGAGATTAGGTGCTTCCATAGGAAAACTGCGCCTCTCTGTTTAATGTCTTATCAGTGGACAAGTTCAGATCTGAGGTGTAATCTAATCTGCAGGCAGAATTATGGGCCTAAATGGGCTGAATGGCCTGTTCGCCTTTATTAAAAGTTCCGGCACCCCGATGTCAGGGACACGTGGTCATGGTTGGCAAGGCGGGGTGATCGCATCTCATCGCTCACCAGCGCCCCCTGCAGGTCGATCAGACACCCGCAAGTCCACCTGTTAAACTGCGCATGACGTGTCTTCCTCCGGCTCATGCCCGACCCCGCTGATGCCCGACTGCTCATGCTCGACCCGGCTCATGCGCCGTGAGCAGAGGCGACGGCTGACATCACGTGATTTGGAGGAGAGAACACGCTTGCCTGCACTCTCCTGAATTGATAGTGGAGGTTGAGGTAATGAACACTGATAAATACAATCGCATAAAAAGAATATAGGATGCGGAAGAGGGAAGGTATGAGAAAATGGTGGAAAGAAAAAGAAGGGAAGTAGGGAAGGGAAGCAGAGCGGGTGATGAAAAGAAAACAAATGAAGAAAGGAAGTGGGGAGAGATAGTCGGCATAAACGACGCATACACAGATGTGAGTGGAGAAGTTGGTGTCGGTTACATTATTGATCACATTACAGATTTGTGTCTTTATAACAAGAGGGAATGCGCTTAGGAGCACTCAGTCCCCACCCCGATGGCTCCTCCCCACACCCCCGCCCCCACCAATCGCACAACCTGCACGTGAAAGATCCTCCTGACGGTGCTATAATGAGGAAATGCTATTCAGCGCCAGCCCCGCCCCCTCCCCACACTATTTCACCTAGAGTGAGAAATGTATCGCTTGCAGTTTAAACAGAGGCGAACATTAGACAATGCAGTGGCGCGTGAGGCTTAGCTGGAAGAGAGGAAAGGAATACCGAATCAGTGGTCTCGTGGCCAAAAGCTTCTCCTGTGGGTTGTAGGCTGGATACTTATTTGAGTTAATTGAGAAAAAGGGTGCCCACTGCTTCTCTGTAGGTTGGGGGTAACGGAGCCACAATGAAACGCTGTGCTGAAGGTTGTGCATTTGCGTCAAGCTGCTCTCTGCTGCTAGTATTTAGAACACGGGAGGTGTAGCTTCCATGCACAAATCACACACACATTTAGACACAAACATACATGGACACACACGCATTCACACACACAAAAACACAGTCTGATATAGAGGGGATACTTCTGTGTCAGTTAGCAGAAGAGTAGGTGAAGTAGAGAGAAACACAGGATAAGAAAATGGTAGAGAGAGAGAGAGAATGTCACACACGCACACACACACACACACAGACGCGTGCACACACAGGCTTTCTCTATCCCTGTGTTGGTGATACTTAAAAAAGCTCCACAGTTGTGTTTTATTCACAAGCGTACAGGTGAATACACTCAATAAGGTGTCCAAAGCTGTTACCTTCACCTTATCAGGGGAAAGCCGAGAACTAACTGAAACTGGACAGCTTTTGTTTCAAATAAAGGAATAGAAAAGGGACAGAAATGTTTCACGATTGTGCTCAAAATCTCAGAGCGGGACAGTGATGTTGTGCTCCCGTTTTTGCTCCTTCCTGGACACTAGGTCATGCTCTCGGGCCTCTGTCTGACCTCGTATCCGCCTTTTCCCAGGATGCAGTGCAGCTCAGGTTATGGAGGATAACAGTCGACGATTACAGTAATAACAGGTCGCAGTAAAAATCCTCCCTCTGCGAGAGAGGGAGAGAGGCGCTGTCGCTGGTTCCGCTGTTTTCGTTAGTAACCCGGCGGGTCGACCTGGCTGGTTGGGGCTGGATACGGGTGGTCGGGGGTGAAGCGGGGGTGGGGTTGAGGGGCTCTCTGTCCCAGGGCCACTCACCGCGCACAATGCAGCCTTTGGAATGCCGTAGGCCGGGGCACAGAACAGCCTTTGTTGCCGTTGAGCCTCTGAGTCCTAGCTGGCTTTCACACGAGAGAGAGAGAGAAAGCGAGTCAGACTGAGTCAGACAAGTCAGCCATTCTATCCATTATCACAATATTAGTCTGTGGAGGCTGGAGCGGGGAGAGAGGGTACTCGTCTGCAGCCGTCGCCCTCCTCACCAAGCGCTGGCCTGGGCCCCACCTCCTGCCTTCGCCTGGTACTGGGATCCCTGTGCCCTGCATGTGTGTGTGTGTTTCTGAGAGAGAGGGGACCCTGGGGCTCTGTTGGTAGTATCTGGTCTGCCACACAGATCAGGGGAAAAGAGAAATACAGGCACAACAATCCGAGACAGGGAGAGGTTTCCAAAACGGAGTCCTGCCCCTCTCCCTCAGTGCTCCCCTGTCAATACTTGCGTATTGTACGTCGCTTTGGATAAAAGTGTCTGCCAAATGAATGTAATGTAATGTACTCTGTGCATTACAATGCTCACGGCCCACTACACTAGACAAATCCCCCTTCTCTGTGTTTCTCAGCCTTTTAGCTCTGCAAGCATATGTATGCCGGTTATTTAATAAATACTTTCATATATTTATACGGTACTTTCATATATTTATACGGTAAACCTGCAGGCGGCTGGATCATTCACATTATTCGCAGATGTGTCACAGGTTAAGCCCAATAACTCGCCGGAGGCGTTTGGTGCCGATCCAGACACCGCCTGCCAGGCCTATCCTTTTTGTGCCAAGACCTGCACAGCTGATGTCACCCTTTCCCCGGAACCCTGCGTGTCACCCCAACTCACCCTCCTACCCCCCATCCCCCATCCCCTATTCCCTATTCCCTATTCCCTGCACTGCCTGGTCACTGCCAGGACCTGTGGCAAAAGGGGGAGGGGAGAGAGCATCAGGGATTTCAGGGCAACTCCAATTGAGCTTGTACCTCCCTCTCTGGGGCACAGATCGGCAGTGTAGGATGTTCAACTAAGCCCATCAGTGGTAGGTTGTAGATTTGATTCCCAATTCAAAGGCTTTCACTGCACCCTTTATTAAAGGGTAGTTCCACCGCAAAATGATGTTTGATTTGTAGAAAGGTAGCTCTCCTCCTGATTAAAATGAGCTCTCAGCCAACTTTATACCTGCAGTGAGAGCGGAGATATAGCCCCCAAACTACTGCGCATGTACCAGGTACCTGCTTTACCTTGAACTACAACAACCAAGAGTGCTTACAGTTTATGGGCGGTGTCAGACAATGCAGAGAAACGGGGAAAATACAGCCCTTAATTTAGGCTAAGGCTATCTACATTTGGTACCGTGAAAACATTAGCCAGCCTAGCCAGAAGTCTGTAACACTTAGGCTACTCATTTCTCACCCCAGTCTACTACCGGGGGGAAAAAAATGTCATGGCATAATAAACATTGCTTCTGTCATCAAATGTTCAAAGCAAAACCATTTCATTATGGTCAGCTCACTAATGTTAGTCTGCTTTTCATGGTCAAGTATCATAATGTAACGTTAGTTGTAGATGGCAGTGTAGTATAATTCTTAGGGAATTGTGCTGGTAACTGAAAGGTTGCAGGTTCGAATCCCAACTAGGCCACTGCTGTTGTACCCTTGAGCAAGGTACTTAATTCAGTATATATCCAGCTGTATAAATAGATACTATGTATTAAAAAAAAGCAAAAAGTTGTGTAAGTTGCTCTGGATAAGAGCGTCTGCTAAATGCCTGCAATGAAATGTAATGTAATGTAGTTCACATGGTTCCTTACTGGGTGATTCAATAAGGCAGAGAAAGATGTCAGGGCATGATAGCCTACTGGAGGCCACTCCACTCTGTAACCGACAGCACTCGAGTCCTGTTTGATTTAGTTTGCCAAAACATCTTTAGGAAATAATGTAGCCTATCAATGTCATTTTCTGACATTATAATTAAATAGCAATGATAGCTAGCTTGATCTACAATGTGTACTCAGAACAGTGACAGACGCAGCAGTTTTCTCTCTCGCTGGCTCCGCCTACATGCCGATGTAATTTACACGCCCACTTGACGCCACTGTAGTCTTTCAAAAACGAGGAAGTGGTAGAGGTATACGTTAAAATGACGTATACTTCTACCAAAATTTATATACTACTCAAAAGAAGTTAAGGGTCAAAAATATTTGTGCATATAAATATAAGCTAACGAGCTAAAATGGTGACGACTAATGACAGAATAATTATTTGATGGCTCAAGAACAGAAAACACAAAACAAAAAACTTTAGATTAGACACTAGTTTATTACCCTGATAAAAAAAAAGTCATGCACCCCCCAAAATGATGATGTGATGATGAATTAAAAATGCTCAACCATTTTATTGCTTCAAATCCATGAAAAGGAAATCTGGATTAACTTTAAAAGTTTCTAAAGATAAATGCAATGAATGCATGTCCCATAATAACGTGATGTCTATAGTCCAAATGACAACCCAAAGGGGAATATTCTAACCCTATCTGGCTTAAAAAGGCATACTTACAAAAATGATCAAAAAATTTCCTTTGACCCTTAAATTCTTTTGAGTAGTATATTATATATTATAGTTATATTATATAACTTTATATTCAAATATCTCAGTAAAAAATAATTTTTGGCCAGCCACAAAGAGAGACTATGCGTATGGTTCCTAAGAGCAATGAACTGGGAAAAGTGTTGCCACTTACAGTGGGCTCCAGAATTATTGGCACCCCTAACTGGAAATGCACCAAAAATACTTTAAAAAATAAACTCAAAATGCCAAGATGTGAAAAATATTGTAGTTTAGTAATGTTTTAATGGAACCAACCAATAAATACATTTATTTTATAAAAAATGTATTAACCAAAATCAAGGTTTCATAATTATTGGCAGCCCTGGTTTCGTACTTGGTGCAACCACCTCTGGCAAGGATAACAATATGGAGTCTTTTCCTCGAATGTTTGAAAAGGTTAAAGAACACATTTGGAGGGATTTTGGACTATTCCTCTGCAGATTCTTTCAAAATCTTTTCTTGGGTTTGCACTTATCAATTGCCCTCTTCAGTTCAGCCCACAGGTATTCAATTGAGGTTCGGCGTCTGTGATGGTTATCCTTGCCAGATGTGGTTGCACCAAGTACAAAACCAGGGGTGCCAATAATTATAAAACTGTGATTTTGTTAAAATGCATGTTTTATTAAATAAATGTATGATTTTGGTTGGTTCCATTGAAATATCACTAAACTACAATATTTTTCACATTTTGGCATTTTGAGTTCATCTAAAAGTATTTTCAGTGCATTTCCAGTCAGGGGTGCCAATAATTCTGGAGCCCACTGTACCTTAGTGCCGACAATTGCTCTCACAATGCCGGTTACAGTGGGGCGATTGGTATTTGTTCTCTACGACATCTCGGCGGCGGTGGGAGACCAGCGTTCATCTGACAGAGACACTTCCTGTCTAGCATGACAGATCACACACGGGCCCAGCAGATTCGCAGCATGCATTGCTAAATGATCAATCAATAAACAGATGAGAAAAATGTCTGACCAAACCCCCTCTCACCCAGCTCTAGGAAACAAGCCTTCAGGCTGCATATTCTTCAGATAGCACGTCCAACTATCAAGCAAAGATTTCCAGTGTGGTTTTTTTCAGACCCACCTTGTTAATAGTTAAAGTCTAGGTGGTGTTCTCCAAACCATGAGTTACAAGCTACACATTTCCTTTCCTGTCAATTTATGTGGTTTTAGAAAGTCCAGTTGAAATTATGTGCCATATACCTAAAGTCAATGGGCATAATGCATAGAAATATTGTGTAATATTGACTTTAATATTTGTGTCCTATTCACTCAAGCTGCTAAGTTGCCCGGCATTGTAGCAGGTCAAAAGTTCCAGTAAATTTGTAAAAATAATGATTAAAACAGCATCAATGGGATGACTTCTAGAAACGTAAGAATGTCTTGAAAAACATAGCTCACGCCTTTTCTGTATTAAAACGATTCACCGTTCTCTTATAGGAATAAAACGTAGAATTCCAGGTCCTGTGATTCTATATTTTGAAGTATGCAATTGAAAACACCTGTCTTTCAAGGTACACAAATGACTAGAGATGTTTTTGTCATGCTCCAAGATAGCATCAAAAATGTAATGCGTCTTTCAAATTTCAATGGAAATCTGTCTACAGTAAGACTGGAAGACCTTCGCATTGCAAGTGTACGTTGAATGACATTTTGGTGGAGCAGAAAACAACCAGTGAATACAGACTTATTTAGGTTTTTAAACATATTTTATTATCTTTAGATAATATTTTATAATCAGCATACATTTATATCACATTCACAGTATTGTACACCCCTAACCCTTTGATTCATTAAATAATATAAATACAAAGTTTCTCTGATTTCAGTTTGTCTCCCGGTAGTCATGGGGATAGGAGCGTCATCGCCAGGATTCTCATATACAAATAAAAGTACAAGAATAAGAAAAATACTGTCCATATTTTTATACATATATAAAATGTTCTGTCATACAAAAATCTCCCAAGTTATTAAAAATGTCCCTTAATGTATTATTTTGTTCTTTTAATTTGTATTATACATATACAATGAGTGAATAATAAAAAATATAGGCCTATATTATTGTCCGGTACATAAGTTTGGAGTGTGTGCAGTGTCGCCATGGAGACTAGGAGGGAGAGGCTATCTGGTTGGTCAAGGTGGACTCTGGGTCATGTTCACCTTCCCCTAATGACATAAAAAGCATTCTTAGCATTAGACGGATTGTTCCGGAGCCTCAGCTTGATCAGTACCCCGTGGTTACTCTGCTCTGTGTCACTCCCACCTCCAACCTCTCCGTTTCTCTTATATCCACAAATCTCTCGTAACCTCCTACTGTGAGCCCAACATATAAAACAGAAAACATCCGACCTCGCATTCTTAAAGACCTGAACCGAAAAAACCGAGTCGCCGGAAAGAAGGAGACACATTAGTGACCTTTGAACCTTTTGGGTACAATTTAGCGGCGGGGGAGCTTAGTGTTTCTCTGCAGGTAGGGGAAGGTCATTGCTAACATGCATACAGCAGATATTAAGGTTAAGATTGAGATAGTGGTTTGACATGCCTCCAGGCCCATATCGCCATCTCCTACAGTACCATCACTTATCGCCGCTCTGCACCGGCACCATAGTGGCCTGCTTCTATGCGGCCTGAGCTGGTTCAGAACCAAGAGAGGGGGGGAGCGGGGGGGGGGGGAAGCACAGCACAGACTGGGGAAGTTTCTTCGTTTATTATGACTGACAGACACAAACTGAACGCAGTGCCTGAGCCACGGAGCCCTAAGTGCCAGTAAGAGAGCCCTAAGTGCCATCTGTTTGAAGCCATTCATCTGGTCGAAGTTGGGCTTCGGTGCCACCACGCTGGTTTTTAAAAACAACAAAAAAATGGAATTAAGTTTATTTCAAAAAGATAAATCTAGTATTAAATTCCTTAAACTACTTAAATTCCTGGGGATGATCGAAGGAACGAATTTGCTATGCTGGTGACTGCACTGGTAATGTCCAATTGATCTGAAATCAGAAAGCACTCTGGGATTCTGAACATGCACCAACTGCACCGTTTCATTCACACCATTAAAAATCAGAGTGGGGGGGCTGGCTACAGCAACAGAGAGGGTGAGCCAATCCAGAGGAACATAGGGGGGGGGGGGGGCAGAGGTGGCTGCTGTGTTATATACGGCGGTGGCATGGTTATGATAGACCTAAATTGAGGTGAACACGGCTTGACCCCTGCCGTCTGTACCGAGAGCGCTCTGAGCAAGCGATCCTTCAGCGTGTCTGCACACGCCTCCGCCTCGCCGTGTTTATCAGGGGAATAAAAACGGACATTCATCGCCATGGTGCAGGTGTGGTTGTCATGGAAACCGTGTCAACAAGACCAACTTGCATGCAATTAGAGCAGTTTCAACAGGACTCAGACAGGACAGGAATTGCTTTTAAAAAAATGCTAAAAAACCTTAAATAAAAAATGCACATGCAAGTACACAAACACACACAGACCAATCGAAGCTCAGCCAACTCTCAACATTATGGGGGTAATTATTATTTTTTTTTTTTTTTGCTGTCTATACTTTTTATGGAGTCTAATGGAAGCCATAAAAGACACATTTGGCATCACCTGTTGGTTGATAAATACAAAACGCCTGGAGCCGGACCCAAAATAAGAATCTACTGTTATCTTACTTTGTCTTAAGTCCATGCAGAAGATGCAAAAATAAATCCTTCTTGCCATTTTCATGGGCCTCTATCACCTATCCAAAATATATTTACACAAAAAAAGATCTTTAAAAAAAAAAAAAATTTAATAAAAGGTGACAAATATAAGTATGTGCAATGAACTGCGTTTTCTATTAGTGGGTGGCGTTTTTTCCAGCTAAATCAGTGTGGAGGAGACATGGCACCGTGTAGTACCGGTCTCCATTTCCTACGGGGTCACGGTCAGGTAAATCCCTGCTCTGAGGACCGCTGGTCATGGCCTGAGGCCAGGCTGCAGAACTGCTGCTCGAATAAACCGCTCCTGTGATAACAACAGCAATGAAGTCATTTTCATCGGCTGGGCTGTGGAGATGGATGACATGGATTTCATGAGCTAGCAGCACTGCCAGTCTGATACTGGCTGGATATATTAATGATGGAAGGGGGAACTGATTCATCGCTTATTAGACAGAGGCCAAGAGAGCATGCAGTCCCTGCGAGAGAGACAAGAGACTGCTTCTAGCGTTCACACACACACACACACACACACACACACACACACACACACACACACACACCACGGGCCTTACATTTGTGTCTTTCAGTGTAACTCCACTGCAGGCTGCCGGCATCATTCCCTCAGAGACGACATAACATAACGCGCCAACATTCTGTCTCCTCCCACCCAGCCTGGCCTGGCCACCATGCTGCCGGTGCCGACAGGCAAAGCCTGGGCATCAATCAAAACCTGGACCGACCCAATAATCGCTGATGAGAAATGTCAGATTTGGCAGAGGCAGATGTTTGACGGACTTTCACTCCGCCGAAATCTCAGCCTGCCATCTGTTCCTCCTTTGGACTAAGCAGCATCTGAGATGTCCCCAAGGGAACGGAAGACCAGGACTGGATCACCTTCAGAGAACGCAAAACCAGAGGACGCAACCCGGAGGGCGCAAAACCATGGCGTTAGCAACGATAAAATGAACGGTGTGTCAAAGTTTTAAATTTAACCCCCCCCCGCTCTAGGCTCCACTTCCTCTCCGTTGTCATAGTTACGGTTCTGTGCCGCATAGCCGGGGTCGGTCAGGACGTAAATAAAACAATGCAGGAGCTGGAGTTTTGGAATCACCCCGTTGTCGTGGTCCACACACCTCTACTCGACGTAGTGCATGTAGAATAGTGCTGTTCGGGCCTAATTGGGCCACAATGCGGTCAGAGCGGTTAGCGAACTTCATTTACGCTACCGGTGAACTACAGAACCGAGCCAGTTCCTCATCGTTTCCTATTTCAACACTTTCAGAGTCTCATTTTAACACAGTGAATGCAGTGCTGCATCTAAACACCACTGACCCAGGGGACCAGTTGTCTCATACGCTACACACTAATATTAGCTTTAACAACCAATGGCTCCATTAGTGGTCACTGGGATATTGGCAGAGGTGGCGGGGCAGTTCCTTATGTAAATATTCCATGGCTGTTGTGGTTAATGTTGGATGACCAGTTAAATACCAGGGGAAACCCTGCTTTTGTGTTTTTTGAAGGTAACTTTGGACTGTCACTTTGGGCAACACAAAAGCAAGTGAGATAAAAATATCTGTGTTGTTAGGTGTGTGGATTTTATTTCCTTTACTCTAACATCTCAAATATAACATCTGCAGCCCAATCCTTCATGCTACATTCTCACATTATTATTATCATTATTATTATTAATAATAATAATAATAATAATAAAAAATTGTCCAATTGTTCAACTTCTAAAGCACACCGGGTGTGTATGAATTGTTGTACACAACCAAAGACAAGAAGTACCAGTGACAGAGTCTGTGTATTCTCCACAGGGTCCAGGGTGCCGGCAGGTCAAAGGTCAGGGGTCAATTGTCCTCAGTAGTTTGACCCAGACTTGGTTTGGACACATCTATTGTGTTGTTATTCCTCTGGGCAGAGGAGGCTGGGGGTGGTGAAGCACAGGCAGGTAAGTGGGGAAGCCATCTGATTGGTTGTCATGGGTGCGGTCAAGCAACTGGGCTCATTATGTGCAAAAAAAAGAGTAGTTGCCATGACAACGTATTTCCGATGTTTCATGTCATGTTGCAGAGCCATATATATTTTTAGGTAGATTTAAAAACACCTTTGACAAAAAAACATAATGAGAAACAAGCGAAAAATATATCCTCAGGTAGCCAACAACAGCAAGGTGCTGAACGCGTTGTTTTCTTTGAAAAGACAGCATATTTATGCCATCTTAAGCGGTTTTAACATGCAGGGAAAAAAGGTTTGATTTACTGCTCAGAGAGTCCCGACAGGACCTTGTGTGTGTGTGTGTGTGTGTGTGTGTGTGTGTGTAGGTATGTGTGTCAGGGGTTGGAAGGGAGAGTAATAAAGTCACCGCTGTGCTTCCAACCCTTAGCCGGAGGGCACAATCGAATTTAATGCCTTTCACTGTTTATTCCAGACACTTCCTCTCTTGCTCGTAGTTCGACTGAGGAGTGAGTACAAGCCTCCTGTGTGTCCTCTCCTGAGAAATGCCTTGCAGTGTTTTCCCCAACCTTCTGCTACTAGAAAATGAGCAAATTTTATGAGATTTAGTGAGAGTAATAAAACAAAAAAATATTAATAAGGCTAGCAGAGTGAAAAAAAAATAGCGAAAGGCACCTCCCTACAGCCGAGGCTGTCAGCTTTCAGGATTAGCCACATGCCCCGCCCCCCACCGACCTCATTGGCTGTGGTCTCCAATTCCATTCATTTTAGATGCATGGAAGAAACATCGGGCACTTTTAGACCAAAAAAAAGGCATTACTTTTTATATAGTGCCTATTCTGTTGTAGAAATGAGGTATTAATTAGTTCATATTATTAAGTAGAAGTAGTGGATATTTCCAAGGGAAGTAGAATCCTGTTTTGTGGATTTTTGTTGCTGTTGTTTCCGGTTGTTGGTCGAGCAGACTCCTCCCCCTTCAGAAACGTTGGAGTGCATCTGACGTGATGGGGCAGGGCTCAGGGGAAAGGGGCGGGGCTCTCCCAGTGTAAAGGTGGGGAGGCGGGGCCTCACAGTGTGATGACGTTGCCGTCCTCGCGCATGCTCTCCTGGCTGCTGCTGGCCCCGGCGGGGCTGCCGTTGTGCGTGGGGGTGTTGAGAGAGCTGAGGGAGGCCTTGCTGTCTGAGAGAGAGCTGCTGTGCAGAGAGGCGCTCTGGGGTAGGGGGCGGAGCCCCATCGCCGCCGACGACGAGGACGAGGCGTCGCCGTGGCCGCCGTCGCCGTTGGCAAAGTGGGAGGTGGGCAGGTAAGGAGGCAGGCTGTCGCTCTCGATGATGAGGTCGCCGTCCTCGTCGCTCTCCCCCTCCGCCGTGCTGTTGCTGTAGTGACTGACGTACTGGGAGGCGGGGCTTGGGGTAGAGTCGTGGGAGAACCCCGAGCCGGAGCTGTTGCCCGAAGCCTTGCTTCCGCGCACCACATTGTTGCGCTGGTTGGCCGGCTTGACCGTGACGATCAGGTTGTGGCTGTTAGCCACCATCATGTCCGTCACCTGGTCCAGCGACTTTCCCGCCACGTCGATGCCGTTGACCTCCAGGATCTCGTCGTTGACGCCCAGCAGGCCCGTGCTCTCCGCCAGGCCGCCGCGCACCAGCCGGGAGATGAAGACGCCCGGGACCTTCTCCACGCCGTGTGGGGTGACGCGCACGCTCACGCCATCTCGGATGTAGAAGCCCAGGGGCTTGTCGGAGCCGTGCTTGTGCAGGCGCACCCGGCGGTGGGTCTCCGGCAGGATGTCCACGTCGATGATGGAGGAGATCTGCCGGAAGTCCTGCGGCAGTCCAATGAGCAGGGCCGGCTTCCCCTTCAGCTGGGCCGGCCGCAGGCTCGTCAGGCCCTTCTTCTTCCTCTGCAGGGAGTTGGTAGCGAAGACCACAGGGTCATCCACATCTGTAGAACACAGGGAGAGGGACAGAGAACAACAGAGAAGGTCATTTCCAGTATTCTCCATTGCGTTATGTCCGTAAATGTATCTGTTGCTTTGGCAACGTGAGATTCTTCTTGTCATGCCAATGAATCAATCTGAATTAGAAATTTGAGAGAGCATCTTCTCAATGCCTAAATGTACACGTAAACCATTCACATTAACTTAGACGCCATTTCCTGTGGCTCCAGTTCTTAAGATGGTTGCCCTTTATGGGACCTGTTTAAGGTATTTGGGGTTGGAACCCAACACCTTATGGCCTAGTGGCCAGAATTGTAGTATAATGGTTAGGGAAGTGAACTGGGCATGTACCTCACAGGTTGCAGTTGACCCGATAAACTGAATTGACTCAGTAAATAAATACCCAACTGTAATGCCATATAAGTTACACTCAAAAGCATCTTAAGAAAATCAAAAGGCAGGTTTTTTGAAGCAGCGTTTGCACGGCTATAACCTTCTAGTGGAGCACAGAGGTTATGTCAGAAGCTCAGGGTCAATCTTACTGGCTGTTAGGTCACAGCCAGAAGCTACAGACTGATATGATTGGACATCATGCTTGAACTGCTTACAGAAACTGACATGTTTGAGAGAAAAACAGATATGAGTAGATGTGTGGGTGTGTTTGGAGGGTATTGGATCAATCTGGTTCTAGATCCTTCATCTCACAACAGATTGAATAACCTAAACAGGCACAATCTCGCTGTTTCTATATTTCATCAGTTCTGGTATGGATTTCCCTGGCAGATTCCCATTTTCAGGGGTGACTTAATCTACTTGTATTACTTACTCTATGTTTTGCATGTCATTTATTCAGGTGATGCGTTTGAATGCTTGGACTATTTTGGGATAAAAGGCATGCTGGGACTGCAGAGCATTCCGGAACATCAAAGTAATATGGTAACAATGGGATATTTTGAAATGGCAGAGTATTCTGGAACGTTGGGTTACTGTGGAACATCAGGGTATTCTGGAACTAGCAGGTGCTCTATAATGCCCTGGTGTATTCGATCAACAGGACGTTCCGGAACACTGCAGTGTTCTGGAAGAGCGACGTGCTCCGTAACGCCTAAGTGTCACAGCGCAGCTGGAGGCTGTGTTTCTGACAGGAGCGGCGCACTCTCGCACTTCATCAGCTCCCGCGCCACATGGGAGGCTCCCCGGTGAGAGCGCGAGAGCGAGGGGAGCGATGACACTAAAGCTTCACGTCCGCTTTAATCTTCTGCCACCCTCCTTCCTTCTTTCTTTCCCTTCCCCTCTTTTGATCATGCGCTCCGAGTAAAGGACAAACCTCCCTTCAAAGAGAATCTTTTGAAGGTCCGCTGTAGCGGAGGCCCCACTAGTCCTTCACAACGGTAAATTGAAAAAAAAAAAAAAAAAAGGCATATTGCCGTACACGCGTGCACGCACTCACACACCCTCAGGCACTCAGATACAAACACAAGTACACATATCTGGGATGACACAGCCTCATTATAAAGGTGGGTGATAATAGCCCAGAGGCGCGTGATGCGCCAGTAACACAAACGAAGCAGTAGGGTGTGAGGGGTTGACTTAATCACTGGATACAGGTGTGGCAGGTGACAGACGCCGCTCGTAAAAGGCTGCTCGACCAGGACTAACTCGGCGCATCATTCCCTGTCTTCTGCAGGAGTGACGGACCTAAAACGAGCCAGGTGTCACCTGTCACAGGTGACGTTCAGTGAGCCCACGGCAACCGGGCAGCCGCTGCACGCCTCTGGACCAGTTCCGACAAACACCCACGGCAACAATTTAAAGCTGTCCACGTCCAGCGCGCTGCCACCCCTCACATTGAGTCATGCACACGCACTCGTGCACACACACACACACACACGCATACATACATGCACACACACACATTATTTTGTTATCCTGTTCTGTCCCTATGGCTCCGGCAGCCGTCACATCAGGGCTAACCTGAGGAAAATTCATCACAATCTCTCATCACAATGGACAAATGATCAAGCCAACTACCCATCCAACAGATATTCAACAGGGTTTCCATTGTGATGGAGAGGATTGCGATGGTGATTGTCTGTATTAATCAGTGAGGTCACTGTGTTGCACAGTGATGCTCTCTGTGTTACCCAGTGATGTCATCTGCCCGTGCTGTCCATACCAGATGGTAGGGGTAGAAATGCGATGCCTGTAATCATGGCCAAATCATTATTCCTTTCTACATGTCCCCCAAACCTTAGCTTCGCTGTCCTCTTCTGTCCATCCATCTCACTACTTGCCTCTCTCTCCGTCATCTCGACTCTATCCATCCAATTTTCTCCCTCCATATCCATCTATGATGTCTCTCAGTCGTTCTCTCTCTCTTTAACAATCCATCTCTCTGTCACGTCTGATGAGAAGACTGAGAGAAACGCAGTCAGACGGTTGCCAAGAAACCAGGTGACAGACAGCAGAATGAAATGCAGTTTCAGTTAGTGATAAGGGTGAGGGGGCGGGACACCCGGCCCCGTGGACAGGTGAATTGAAGGTTGGTCTGTAGATCAGTACAGGAGGCTCGTATTAATCTGGCTCAGCCACCACGCGGTTAAGGTTGGCAAGCGAGAAATCGGATTACACAGGCAGGTTTGTTTTTTAAAAGACCACATTATAGTTCAGGCTCTACTGAGCCTGTTTTATTTTGCCAGAGGAATTACTGTGGAAACCTGACCAGCTGGTGCAGTCTGACATTACAAACACCCCCCTGGTATTGCACTGATGTCCACAGCTTGCTGAAGTATCGTATTACCTCTCACAGGAAACAGCATGTACTCACACTGCATGTGTGTGTGTGTGTGTGTGTGTGTGTGTGTGTTACAGAAAGAGAGAGCATGTCTTTTTATGAAGGTGTGTCCATGTGTGAGTAGAATGTGTGTGAGTGTGTGCACGTGTGTGAGGGTGCGTGTGAATGTGTGCGTGCGTATGTGTGAGCGTGTGCGTGAGTGTGTGTGTATGTTTGTGTGAGTACGTTTGCGTGCGTGCATGCGTGTATGTGTGTGTGTGTGTGAGTGTGTGTGCACATGCATGTGTGTGTGTGTGTGTGTGTGTGTGAGTATGTGTGAGTGTGTGTGTGCGCTTGCATGTGTGTGCGTGCGCATGCATGTGTGTGTGTGTGTGTGTGTGTGTGCGCGCATGCATGTGTGTGTGTGCGTGTGTGTGAGTGCGCGTGCATGTATGTGTGTGCGTGTGTGCTTGCCGTTATGCACGGTGCACTCTTCAGAAGCACAGCAGTCAGGACTTGCTACTTTTCAACAATTTGGCCCAAAAGCAGTAGCTTGAGGTGTGAGGAGACGGGACGGGACAGAGCATGAAAAGCAGATGCCTTTTCTACTCAAACTACGCGCCCCCTTCCCCATTCTCCTCACCCCTCACGCCTGGCACCAGTGGGCACCCCGCTTTCCGCACGACTCTCTGTTCACCCCAGATACCAGCCTTCTTATTTTTAGCCCTCGCCAGAAGATAAGGGCACTGGAAGAATCCGCTCAAGACTCAGGTCTAACGCACTGCGACATGGAGTACGGAAAGAGGGAATTTTTCAAGTTATTTTTAACTAGAGCCAAGGCTCTGCGTGTGTGAGAAGATTAGTACCCTCACAGCTAGGGCACTTCCGTCAGCGACCAGCTTTTATAACCAATAATATACTCCTGCAGTAGCAAGATGGCCTTAAAGGCTTACATTGAGAAATCATTCGCAATTGTCCTATTGCAATGCCTCAACTGAATTAGCCATTTAATGACTACTAATTACGCGCAACCAAACTGCACGTCAGGCGCTGTTCACGGCATATGTTTATTGGCATATTTATCCATTTTATTCAGTAGACAATAGACAATAGACGTGAAAATATGTCTATTTTAAAAATATGATTTGACAAATGTTCTTTTTTTTTAGCTTTTTGCTAATCAAGAGAAAATAACAAGATAATCAGAAATACCCAATTACACAGTGAAAAATAAAATATTATATGCATAATATATATAAAATAAAATATGCACAAAATATTTGCATCTGTATACAGCACTCCAAGTTCTTGAACACAGTTCATGTTGTTCGTGAAGAAGACCAATCCAATGCTGCCTTTTCCCCATTAAATTAATTCTCAAGACTAATCCATTCATACACAATCAGTGTTCATTAACATGATAATTTGTTGCATCCCGCCAATGAAATGATGACTGGTCCGTCTTTATGTAATTAATCATTTCTTAATTACTGCCAATTACGTTGTTATGCATTCTATGTCGAGCGTCTTTAGAGACTCGTACGGGATTTCAACTGAAGTGAGGGCTACAGCCAGGTCACACAAAATACAGCTCAGATGCTGTCCTCAATCCAACTCGCACCCACTTCACTCCTTCTCACGGTTACCCAGCATGCTTTGTGCCCGCTGGGGAGTCAGTTTGGCCTGCCCAGTCTGGGAGAGAAAAGAGCAGCGCCGTTCGCCCCTGAGCCGCTGGTGCAGAGCTTGTGAGGGATGCAGTCGTCTCTTACTTCTAGCGCCATGAAACATCTAACGTTGCAGCGACGTCGCAGCAACGTTAGGGGCCGAGAGGCCCGGGGGCTGTGCAAGGGAATGGAACACTGCCTTTCTCCTCAGAATACAGACTCAGTGAATGTAAAACCCAGGAGCTTCAGTGTTTGCCTACAGGGATCTACCGGTTATTCAGACAAAAATATACTTGTAATGCAATGATACGAATAGCAATAGTGTACCAGACAGACAAAGACAGAGATGGATGTTCTTTATAAAAACACGACGGTGTTTAAATATTAACTATCTTGACTATTAATATTATTCCTGTTACTGTCACTCTGTAACGACTGCCAGTAGGCATCGTTACTGTAATGAATGAGAATGTGTTTTAAGTTTGAAAGCTGGTGGATTTTATGCGTTTTCTGTCATTTCTGTCACTTTCTGACATTAATCCAATGAAGCACCTGGCAGTTCCACAAAGGCACATTACAGTGTTAATCTTGTTTATTTATTCACGCATGCTTCAACTTCATTTTCATGTAATATCAATGTGAGTAAATATGTATCTATACATGCAGGTACAGTGCAATATAAAAAAAAATACCATTTGGTGAATTAGCTTAATCTCACACTGAAAAAAATAGAAAAATCCAACCTGTAATTGAAGTCAATTTATTATGAGAAAAAAATCAGGAAGTCATGGCATGCAAAGGATATGTGACCAAATATTAAAAATGATTACTGTATTCTATATATGAATGCAGGGGTGCCAATAATTGTGGCACACATGGTTTTGTTAAAAATAATTATTTCTGGATGAGAGATTTTTTTTTCTCATAAAGATTGGATTTTTTCTTTACCAGGGGTGCCAATAATAGTCAAGGACACTGTATATGTATGTGGATGTAACTTTTAATATTCTATGATGTCCCAAAAATTGATTTATCTAGAGGTGTGACATCATGATTGATGGCAAAAAACAAAAGTACTTAAGAGACTGAAAAACGACCCTATCTGGTCGCTTCTGCACCTGCTGTCCTGCACACACACATACACGCACACACACACACACACAAACACAAACACACAAACATCTTCGGTTTCACTAAAATAATTGCACTGACACCCTTTCTCATTGTTGGCACTCTCACATGACAGGTTTAACTCCGCTGATTAACACTCATTCACAGGAAGTCCTTTTTACTTTCTTGTTAAAGTTTACATCACAAAAATGAGGGTGTGATAGATGAGGTCATGAAAAAGGTTTCGCCACAAAAGCACGGCACCACAGGCCCCTACAGGGGGTAAAGGCAGGGTAGCTCATGATATTTCACATTTAATTAGCATGAGCTCAACTACACCATTTCATAGGGGATGACATTTGGACTGAACTCCCCACTAACTAGAAGTGGCAGTGAACGAGAGACTGCTGAAATAGGAGGTAAATGCAGTCAGAGTAATAAACATTTGTGAGCGCATATGTGTGTGTGTTTGTATATGTGCACAAATGTGTATGTGTTTGTTTACATGTATTAACGCGTGTATTGTATATGTGTATAAATGTTTGTGTACATACACGCATGAGTGTGTTTGAGTATGGCTCCATGTGTAGTCTCTGTCCTGCTCTCCTATTAGTCTGGATGGGCAGGAGCCCCACAGTGGAGGGGAAAGACTCTCATTAGTGTGTGTGTGTGTGTGTGTGTGGGGGGGGGGGGGATGGGAGGCGGGGCAGACAGGCCCAGTGGGTGGGTGGAACCGGACTCTTCTCTTGTCAATCAAAATAATGTCTGTGATGCAAGGCCTTCTCCCAGAGTGCTTTGCAGTTGAACCAGTCTGCCTGCTGAACACCCTGCAGTCACAGTGCAGATGCTCAGACACATACACACACTCAAACGCACGCACGCACGCACGCACGCACGCACACACAAATCTGCCTCTTTCTCTCGCTCTCTCTCTCCACGGCAGTCTGGATTACTCAGAGTGGGGGTCACTAGTAATCAAATTCCCCAGCCCCCCTCCCTCATAAGGCGCTTAAGTGAAGTGCCTGTGAAATTAGCCCAATCTCAAGAAATGGATCCCATTAGGCCCCTCCCCCACCGTCCCTGTGCTACGGCTGCATGTTGTTATCTGCTGCATGTTGTTCTGGGCAGGGCCACACAGCCAACAGCACACAGAGTGTAAGAATGGCACAGAGGGGTCTTTTTACTGCTCAAGGCAGCGGGTTCATTACAGCCAGTGGCCTGTGCACACAGCTCCTCTGGATACGGCGCATGCCTGGATCCTGGCTCCACAGATGTCTGTGTACCGCAAAAACAAACAGCATTCAAACACGGACATGGTGTGCGCACGCGCGTGTGTGTGAGAGCGTGTGCGTGCGCGCGTGTGTAGTGTGGCCGTGTATGCCCCTGCGTGTGTGCATGCCTTTGTCTGTGTGTGTGTGTGTGTGTGTGTGTGTGTGTGTGTGTGGGTCTGTGTGTGTGTGTGTGTGTGTGTATTCATGCATGCATGATGACACAAGCTCCATTTATCTGTTTCAGATGCATGGACGCTCCTAATCCACCCGCTGCCACTACAGAGCATGAGGATGAGCATTACACTGGCTTAATTAGTCTAGACGTGCTTTAGAGAGGGAAAAATAACTCTGTTCGGGACAAGAGACCGGGGTGGGTGCAGGAGATGGGACCATACGGGACAGAGGGAATGCTCTGTGAGAACGCAACTGCCCTAATTTGTGCAGAGGGTCCGGGCTGGGGTGCACGTTTGTGTGGGTCGTTGGCATGCTTGAGATGAGGTATTAACGTACGTTTAAAGTCCTTCTCCCCTGTACTCAAAACTGAACGAATGTCACTGACCTCACTGAAGTACCTGGCACTGTGAGACCACAGGGAAACAATTCTCTTTGTGTCTCTCTGTCTCTCTGTCTCTCTGTCTCTCTGTCTCTAATGCCATGATGTCTGCTGGCCACATATTCCCTTGATCGTCTCAACAACTACAATACAGTTGGCACACATTGATCAATAGTGGCAACCGGGAATGAGAGTCCAGAAACTACTGAAGTCAGAAGACCTGCTAATTCAATCAGCAGAGTGACCAATTCACTATGGCCTAATTGAGAGGGGTCCATTGTGTGTATTGATCCATCTTACTAGTGTTGATCAAGGCTCAAGAAATGCATAAAAAGAAGGCAATGGAGAGGATCGGGATTCAGACGAACTCCAGAGTGCATTTCCTGTATCTCTGTAACTGCCCTTCCTGTAAATAAACAGCATTTTCATCAAGTTGGAGACCGTCCCTTTTTCCCTTACAACACACACACACAAGCACGCACACACACACATACATACATACATACATACATACATACATACATACAGAGAGAGAGAGAGAGAGAGAGAGAGCGAGGGGAGACAAAGATAATGGGATAAAGAGAAAACAAGAGTGAGAGAGAGGAGAGTGCTCCTGTCCTCCCACCTGCCCTGCTAGTGCTCGGTGGTGCGGGTCAACTAGAGCATCTCTCACATTCCAGACCCGCCCCCCCCGCCCCGGTGGCATGATGAATGCCAGCTATTCCCCCCCACCCCCTCATGACACAGTCCCCCACCCTCTGCATGATTTATTCCGTAACCTGCGTGTTTATTATCCCCGTGTCCCTGGATCCTTCAAGCTCCTGTTATTCACAGGAATTCTGCTCGAGAGAAAACTCGGACGGCCAATGTCAGGATGGCCCCTGCCGTTACAAGGTCCCTGTTGCACAGAGGGCCCAAAAGGTGGAGATGGGTGGGAACAGTGGGAACGCCGCTTCGACAAAACCACAGCAGTCAAACCCAGGTCTCAAACCTGCTGGCGTAAGGTTTAACGCGGTGCGGCAGACAGCCGGGGCTCTGAACTCCTGACCGGGGGGTTTAAATTCCAGACGAGGCCCAGCCGTCGCCGCCCCGAGGCAGGTTCCTTCACCAGGAGGGTCGGCCGCGGCACGAAGCGGAGCCGCGCGGCTTATGAGTCTCCTCAGACGAAAGGAAATAAATAAGAGCGTAAACAACCTGAGCGTACGACTGCAGCCGGAGGGGACAGCTGGGGCAGAGCGTCCTGTGTTCGGCTTGCCCGCGTCACACGGTCGCGTCCACGGGCCCGTGACGCGGAGAGGTGGCTAAGAGGCGGGAAAGGTCTGGTGAAGGTGTCCTCGCAGTGACACTGCAGCAAAATGAAAGCCAAAAAAAAAAACCTTGCTGCTGTGTTGCAGCATAAACGTCAGTAGGCAGCATTACCGGATGAGAGCGCTCGGAACCCGTGAAATTGGTTTGAATGTGTTTATTGTGAGTTATCGTTCCCGGTGAACACCCTGCAGGCATCCAATAGGTGCCAGGGAAGAGACAACAACAAAGTAAACTCACGTCTCAGAGGACAGGGAGCAATGTTAGTACCGCACTGCCATTTTAAATGTGTGCTCCCTTCCCTATGAAAATATTTTTGTTCAGTTCATTTATTAGACAAAATCTTTTCCGGAGCTTTTCCTCCAAAAAAATAAGAAAAAAATGGGAGACCGCCAATCAGGGGAGCAAGACTCGTACTTTAGCGTGTCTTTGGAGCGCTCACAGCTATGGGAATCAGCACAATTCTCAAACCTTTCTGAATGCTGTTTTACTTTTAAGTTTGTAAGTTTCTCTGAGAACCGTTCCTCTATGAACAGCCTCTTACTGTGCCATTTATGAGGCACAATGACAAACGCTGCCCCAAGTGGAGGGAGGTGGATAAAGCACAGCGGTGACATCGACGCTGCAGGAGCTCAGTGAGCGGAACCAGCCCGGGACCTTGGGTTAATCCTGCGCCCGTGCCACGGGCAGGAGGGTGCGCGTAGAGGCTGCGGCGCGTCGGGGTGATTTAGTCAGCTGCCACATTACCCAAATAGACCGCATCAATCTGCGTGCCGGGGTCATGAAAGGGCACCATGACAACGCAAGACAAATTTGTCCAGCAGGCCCCTTTGATCCTGAGCGAATTACATTACACCTCGCACCTGCCAAACCATACGGCTGGATAGTTTACGGAAGACATTTTGGTTAAGTGACTCATTCAAGGGCACGGCAACAGTGCCCACCAACCCCACCCCCTCCAAATCTGAACCTACACACATACCAATAGAATGGGTTCCTCCACTTCCCAAACCAGCAAGTCTACACATCCTGACCCCTCCCCTACCTTACCTTCCCTCCCTTGTCTGCCTCTCTCCCGAACGCAGCGGGAATGCTCTGCATTCTTTTCCAGAACGGTTGTGCTGTCGGGGGTTTTAGAGTCAGGCCCAGCCTCTCTTTTCTTCCATTTTGATCTGAGCTTTTCATGTCCCTCTCCTAGACGGCGGAATGCTTTACGTTTCTTGGAGCTCTTTTTCAGTTCCGAGGCACTTGGTCGAGATGGGTGATTTAGGACTTGGGGGAGGGGGGGAGAGAAAGGGGGGGGGCTGGTTTGAATCTCTCCGCAGGCCTCCTGTATTCCAGGCAGTGCAGCAGGTGCTGGCAGAACCAGGGATATTTCAGAGAATGTCTTGGGGGTGGAGTTAATAACCTGGCAGCTCTACTGAGAGAGAAAAGGCTGAGGAAAACCAAACACGCTGAGGGGTAGGTGTGTGTGCATGTCCCTATGTGTGTGTGTCTGTGTGCGTGTGTGTGTGTGTGCGCGCACATTTTTACATACGTATGTGTGTGTGTTTGTGTGTGTGCCTGTGTGTGTGTGTGTGCATGTGCACGTCTATGTGTGTCTGTACATTCATGCATACGCATGTGTATGTTTGTGTGTGACTATGTGTGTGTGCGCGTGTACATTTGTACATACATATGTTTGTGTGTTTGTGTGTGTGCCTATGTGTGTGTGCATGTCTATGTGTGTGTGTGTGTACATTTGTGCTATATCCAGCAGGGACCAGGACAGGGGAATTCATATACTGATTATGAATTCATAGGATTCACAAGAGACGCTTAAACTTGGTTGACTTTAGTAAAAATTAATTAATATTCTGTCGCAGTTCGGCCCAGACATTGATACGGTATATCCTTGAGGTGGGTGTTTGTCTTGGTTGTTGGTGAAGGGTAATTATGTCAGAGCTGTTGAAAAAGTGAGAGAATGGACGTGCATGATAATCGTTCTGCTGTGAAAAGAGAGTGTCGCTTCATGCCTAGTTCTGCACAACACTGTCATGCCGTTTCGACTATCCATCTTTATGACCTACATATCACCAGTGTGATTTACATATGCACAAGTTAGGTCATCCCGTAAAATGGGTCTCTGCCAAGCCAATGCATTACACTTGATAATACGCCTACCCTGGCTAATTGGTTTGGAGGATTTCATTCCATCAATTGAGCAGGATTAACCCCTGCCTTGCCAGCAGAGACTGATTTTAAGAATCCATTTGAACGCCTGTTCATTTTAGAGGTACTCTGACACACATAAGTGCACAGGGACTTTGTCTGCCAATCAGTGCTGAGTGACGTTTTATGGATGGAACTGTCGGCCAGTAGGAGAGGGTTAATACATTAGAAGTGAAACCAATTGGTGAGATTACCACTGGCCAGCCCTCCCAAGTGGTTTGTTACTCTGGGGAGTGCTGATTGGTACGCAAGAGACTCTGAAATAAGTCACTGTTCCCTTAAAGGATTAATGCGCAGACATGACACAACGAGCACAGATACAATAAAGCGCTACGTGAACATATTGAAACGAGCACCATCTGGCCTGATACCAGCAGCCAATCACTCGAGATCAGGACCCACTGCTCGCCAGCATTCTTAGATTCTCTGACGCGAAGCAACCCCACGACTTACACCACTCTCTTTAATTAGCCAAGGAGGGCCTGGAAGATCATCGCAGAGGGAGTTTATCACCATCATCAAAAAATAGGGCAGGCAGACACACACACACACACACACACGAAGCAAATTGGAAGCTCGCATAAAACAGAAAAAAGGCTGTTTACTGTTTTATGCTAAATTATTATTTTGCGCTGAACACAGTGGGTTTACCATGTAGAAAATGGGCAGAATACAGATGAATAATGGATGGAATTAGCATCTATGAGAGAATATTTCCACAGGAAATGGGGTTCGGCCTATAACACCACTTTACAGTGTGATCTATAGAAGCTATCGTCTTTAGTTTCACTTTCCAAGCGTATCACATGGGCCTTGCCCCCTGTTTGCCCTGTCCTCATGCTGGTGATACCTCTGGCCTGTGGATAATGAAGCATGATTATACTGGGCCTAGGCTGGGCAACAGTCCATTATCTTTGCATCTTTGCTAATTAACGGAGACACACGGAGGCCTAATTAAAATGCGTCTACAGAAGAGAAAATTAAAAACCGTTAAACAGCAGCAACAAAGGCCAGAATGCAGTGAGCTGTTTTATACAGATAGGTCCATAATTCCCCGTTTCCCATCACAGTGGATTATACACACACACACACACACACACACACACACACACACACACACACACACACAGACACCCATGCATGCACGCACACACACACACACACACACATTCTCACAAACACACACGCACGCCTGCACTGAACACACATGAGGTTCGAAAAATCATCATCACAGGCCTTAGGCAGGTTTCCCCTCAACAAATACACAGTTGTTTCTCACACCAGAGATATATCCCGTCCATCAAACCTTCCTTCCATCTCTCTATATGCTTTCTGCATCGCCCGTGGGTAGGGAGGGTTCAGTCGGCAGCAATCCACGTCTCACCGCTCTCTAGCGACCCCCGCAGGTCGATCCAGTGCCTGCACATCCACCTGTTAAGCTGCGCGCGAAGCGTCTTCCACCGAGTCATCGCCGCACGAACCCGGCACACGAGCTGTGGTGTGCGAAAAAGCGGCGCTTGGCTTGGCGTGTTCCGGAGGAGACAATGTCCTTGTCTGCACTCTCATAAATCGATAGCCGCGGTTCCAGCAGGGAGTGCTGATATTTACGATTGGGCTTTCCAAATTTGGTTCAGGGAAATAAAAACCTTTGTGTCACAAAAAGCTAGAATTCAACGGTACTCTTTTTGGGCAGGCAGCACAGACACATTTGTGTGAAACTAGATAAGGTGTTCTGGAAAACAACCACACCATATACCTCAGATAGGGCCAAAACTCATCCATCCATCAACGAATACCCCAAACCAAATTACACACTTCCACAGAACAAGAGATATTTTTACTTGAGCTCTCCCGTTTACTGCTGAGTGGCCAGTGGCATAGAGAAGGTTTCAGTTTGGCGCACACACACACACACACACACACACACACACACACACACACACACACACACACAGACACACACAAAAACTCACATTAATTATTACAAACCAGGTAGTGGAAAACCTGCTGTCACCCACCCCTCTCCACCCCACATCCCCTGGCAACAAGCTCTGTGTCCGGGGGGTGCGGTCTCACGTGGTGGACACCCAATCCTGCGGGCTGGAAGAGAGGGCCTATGTCCCTTTTGTTGTCAGGGAGAAGTTTCCACAACTCTACAGACTGATCTAGCATGTTAGTGCTCAGGAATTCGGTTCAGTAGCCCCGTGTTCAGGGCAGATTCAGTAGCCCCGTGTTCAGGGCAGATTCAGTAGCCCTGTGGTTAGGGCAGATTCAGTAGCCCTGTGTTCAGGGCAGATTCAGTAGCCCCGTGTTCAGGGCAGATTCAGTAGCCCTGTGTTCAGGGTAGATTCAGTAGCCCCGTGTTCAGGGTAGATTCAGTAGCCCCGTGTTCAGGGTAGATTCAGTAGCCCCGTGTTCAGGGTAGATTCAGTAGCCCCGTGTTCAGGGTAGATTCAGTAGCCCCGTCTTCAGGGTAGATTCAGTGGCCCCGTCTTCAGGGTAGATTCAGTGGCCCCGTCTTCAGGGTAGATTCAGTGGCCCCGTCTTCAGGGTAGATTCAGTAGCTCCATGTTGAGAGTATATTTAGTAGCCCAGTGTTCAGGGTAGATTAAGTAGCCCCGTGTTCAGGGTAGATTAAGTAGCCCCGTGTTCAGGGTAGATTCAGTAGCCCCGTGTTCAGGGTAGATTCCGTAGCTCCGTGTTGAGAGTATATTCAGTAGCCCAGTGTTCAGGGTAGATTCAGTAGCCCCTTCTTCAGGGTAGATTCAGTAGCTCCGTGTTGAGAGTATATTCAGTACCCCAGTGTTCAGGGTAGATTCAGCAGCCCCTTCTTCAGGGCAGATTCAGTAGCCCCACGTTCAGGGCATGTTCAGAAAAATGGCAACACTGATGGTCACTGACCCTGTCCTGCACTCAGACCATCTGGTGCCGGCCCTACCATATGGTCACCACGGCAACCCTGGAGGCCACGGCTATTGGCTCATCATGTAAACAAGAGGTACACAGACCTGTCCAAACTGCCCTTTGCAGCCAACGTGTACATTTCCATAAATACTAAAGCATAGAGAGACACAAACACAGACACACACACACAAACATACGTGCACAATATTGCAGACAAAGGAACTATCCCATCAGCACAGATCTCCTTCATCTTCATATTCACACACACACACACACACACACGCACGCACGCACACGCTCGCATGCACACACTGCAGCTGTAGATATTACCCGCACACACCCACACGCACACACACACACACACACATTAATGCTGACACTCCCACACCATCTCCAATGAGCTTTCAGCCCCGAGCCACACAAACCACACCTGGAGGGACCAGATAGGATGCCTCAGTGACTCTCCTCTGCCAATCAGTGCCCAGCTCCTGGGTGATAAGTCACTGTACCACATACTAAAAAACTAAGTTATGAACCCACCGACCCTATGACCTATGACACACAATGTGAGTAAGTACAAGACATGCAGAGGCAAAGCATGCTGGGAATTAAGTATGATGGGCAGCGAGTGTGTGTGGGGGGGTTCTAAACACAGCCTGGCAGCATTCTTCCAATTCCTCTGCAACTCCTCCAGATCCTCCTCCCAAACCCCCCCGACCCCAGAACCGTTGGGTCCTGTCTCATGCTCACACGATTATGACTCCACACTACTTCATATTCCTCTGAACACAGTCCAGTCACTGTTTTTAAAAAATACAAAGTTTTCTGGCATTTTTGGATGGGCACGGACAGGACAGCTGGATCCCACTGCCAGGGCCCTACTCTCCAGAGCCCTGCTGTGGGCCACATGCTCCAAGTGTGATTGACCAATCATGAGCTCCAGAATCTTCGCGTATTAACTTGAATATAAAATCCCGCATAACGGATCTTTGTGGTGGATCCTGGACTCAAACTCAAACCGCGAAATGCAGGCGATGCTCATATTGCAATTCAAGGCAGCGGTTGTCCATACACACACATACACACCTGGCAGGAACAGACGCGCCACTGCCCTCACCGTGTTTCATTGGTATGTACTGTATAAGAGATGAGTCACGTACACACTGATGCTAACCTATATTCCTATTCCTATTATGTGTGAATACCACAAGGGTACTGCAATAGTCCTTGTGTTGATTCACAGGAAGCTTCCATATTTTAATATAGATGCAGGATCACCAATATATATTCTGCGTTTAATCTTTCATGCTGTGTGAATCCAAAAGTACAAAGGGTTATTTTGAAGAGTCGGGTGGGGGGGAGGAAGCAGGATTAAAAAGGTTTTAGTAATATAAGATAGCATTAGTAAACGTTTTCTTTGTTTGCATCTTGTTGAGAGTCATTTATCCGCTCTTGTTTTTCACAGAATCATGGAAACATTATTTCCGGGGAAGCCGCTGCTTTGGTTAGAAGATGAAAGATTCGTTTGTTTGTGGTTATTTTTGGGTAATTAGAAAGGCTCCTGCTTTTTCGCGGTGAGCTCAAACAAGTTGTACTTGTAAAGGCCCTCTGCAGCATCAGTTTTTTGAATAACAGCACAGTATTGATTCGGTAAGTGCTTTTAATGTCCCTGTCACACAAACAGCCACATTGAGAGGGAGGCTGCAGCAGCAGTGAATGTGTGTGTGTGTGCGTGTGTGTGTGTGTGTGTGTGTGTGTGTGGGCAGGCGGGGCACTGATAATTCTCTCTGTGTTCTCGAGACAGAACTTGGGAGGCTACAGATGTAGGAACAACACTGTTCCAAAGCTACTAACAGTACCATCTCTCTCTCTGTCACACAAACACAAACACACACACACACACACACACACACACGCACACAGACACACGCACACAGACACACGCACATACACACGCTCCCACTCAATCTTTCTTTCAGACCCTTTCTCATTCTACTCTCTCTCTCTCTCATGGACTCAGCAGCTAAAATAGCGGCTTCTGTTTTGCCCGTTGTCATGGACACGGAGGGGTCCAGTCGCTACACCTGTGGAGTTTGCCAAGCCAATCCAGTCGGACCACACCCCTTTACTCTCATGCCGTTGCCCCAGGCAACCTGTCGAAACCACCCTACGAGCTGCGCGCAACGCAACACTGTCTGCTAGGATGGGCCGGCGGCAGGTTCCACCTCCCGCGGTTACGGCGGACCACCGCTATGCCGTAGCATTCCACCTGCACTCCCACCCAGGTCTCTCCTGGCCACAAACCGCCATCTGAGTTTACATGTCAACCAATAAACAGCAGGTCCCGCACAGCGAGACGCTAACTGCGCAGAACGACTGCGCAGCATGACTGTATCTCAGGCAAATAAAGATCAGAGATCTCCGCCAAGCAGGTGTTCCGTCTTTCTGAAGAACTGAGGAGGAGCACACCCATTCCTGATGACCTGGACGCAGCAGATGAACACACAAATAAAGATCAGTCTCCGCCAAGCTCCCTTTCCTCTCCCTTCTCTCTGGGATCCTCTCCCTCTCCTGATGCCCTTTCCCTCTCCCTTTCCCTCCCCTCCCTCTCCTCCCTTTCCCTCTCCCCTCCCTCCCTCTCCCTCTCCCTCTCCCTCTCCCTTTCCCTCTCCCTATCCCTCTCCCTCTCCCTCTCCCTATCCCTCTCCCTTTCCCTCTCCCTTTCCCTCCCTCTCCCCTCCCTCTCCCTCTCCCTCTCCCTTTCCCTCTCCCTTTCCCTTTCCCTCTCCCTTTCCCTCTCCCTTTCCCTCTCCCTCTCCCTCTCCCTCTCCCTTTCCCTCTCCCTTTCCCTCTCCCTCTCCCTATCCCTCTCCCTTTCCCTCTCCCTCTCCCTTTCCCTCTCCCTCTCCCTCTCCCTCTCCCTCTCCCTTTCCCTCTCCCTCTCCCTCTCCCTTTCCCTCTCCCTCTCCCTCTCCCTTTCCCTCTCCCTTTCCCTCTCCCTTTCCCTCTCCCTATCCCTTTCCCTCTCCCTTTCCCTCTCCCTTTCCCTCTCCCTTTCCCTCTCCCTCTCCCTTTCCCTCTCCCTCTCCCTCTCCCTCTCCCTCTCCCTTACCCTCTCCCTCTCCCTCTCCCTCTCCCTTACCCTCTCCCTCTCCCTCTCCCTCTCCCTCTCCCTCTCCCTTTCCCTCTCCCTTTCCCTCTCCCTCTCCCTTTCCCTCTCCCTTTCCCTCTCCCTCTCCCTCTCCCTCTCCTTTCTCTCGCTCTCCCTCTCTCTGCATTCTATCCCTCTTGTTCTTTGTTCTTTCTCTGTGACTGTATTTCCCTCTCTTCCCCACTCTAACCAGCTCTCTCTCTCTCTCCCTTTGCCTGACTCTCAGCGTGAGGAGGGTAGGTGCAGGAGAATAATAATGGCTTTTGTTCTGAGTGATACAGGAGTTTTCAATTGAATTTGTGGAGATGTTATCATCCCATCAAATGGATATGGACAATGCCAGCTGGCAGAATAACAGAGAGCCGCTCAAACACACACACACGCACACGCACACACACGCACGCACGCAAGCTCACACACTCCTACACCCACTAACACTAACAAACATACACTGACGGATGCGGCATGCACAGGCACGCGCACGCACACGCGCACGTTACTCTTCCAGGAACTCAGCTGCCCTCAGTCTCTAGAGAAACTCCAACCTTAATTCTGTCTCTGTAGTACTGCCACTGGTACAGGGCTAAAGAGGAACAGAAATCCTGCTGTATTTACACGCATAGGGGCAGCAGCAGCAGCAGCAGTTCAATATAAGGGTGATTCTTCAATTCGGGGCACTTTTGACTTTTGGAATTTAAAAAAAATAATATTCTTTAAACTCTGTTTTTTCTATTTCAAAATGTTTATTAATTGGTCTGGAACAAAGATCTTAGCATAGCTTTGATTGTACTTCATAATAATTTTGATTTAATTTAATTTCAGCCACTTGTGTGATGGTAATGACACGTGATGGTAATGATAATTTTCAGTTTTGGAGGGAAAAGTTAGCTAGGTTTTGGACTTGCTGAGCTAACTGGTTAGCTAGCATACAATGTACTCTGAATATATGTAAATAAAGTGAAATTTACTATTACTGAATTAAAATACTCAAATAGTAACTTGTTTGGTAATGACGCCTAATAAACATACTCTCAGATCAGGATGTATAAAACTTCAAATTACTTACATATGTGGGCATCAAAAAATCAGGCTTCTGCCTCATGTCTCTGAATGTTCCTCTGGTACATCTAATTTGCATGCAACAATGTAAGTAACTGTTTGTAAAAACTTTATTGCTCTCTAAAATGTTGGGCGTGATGGTAATGACAGATGTATAAGGGACAGCAATATTTAACTATAAAAAAATTGCAAATTGAACAAATATAAACTATATGAATTTGAAAAATGTATTTTTAAGTTGTTATGAGGAAATGCAAAGTAAAGTTTTACTGAATTTAACACTTTTTATTACTTTATTATAGAGAGGATGTCAAAAAGTCTGGGTTGGGGACAAGCCCAAAACAGTGAAATTCTGGCACATTTGAATTTTCAACACATCGAAAAAGTATTAAAATGTCATCATTGAGACACAATTATTTTTTTCATAGCTACTACAACCTAACCCTAACAAATACAATAATTGTTTTTTATAAAAAATATTTTTTCTTGAAAATCTACCCTGGGGACAGAAAAACTCCCTTAATTGAAGAATCACCCATAAACCAGTACATGGAACTACCATTCCCATAATACTGTATTCATACAGTAGCACCTCACAGACACAAATCGCAGATACGCACTCTATCATTCAGAAAGCTGAAAGAAAAAGAAAAAGAGGCTACTGCCATATTTAAAAAAGAAAATACCATAATGTAAGTATAATGTAAGTATTCCAATCCAATTATTCTCACATCACTTTTAAAGTAAGATCAATTTCCAAAATCATATTGGCATATTAGAACATCAGAAAAGTGATGACGAGAACAGGTTATTCGGCCCAACTTGGCTTGTCTTTTTTTAATTATTATTGAAAGATATACTGTCATACATTGAATAATAACACTAATAATTTGAATATATACAAATTACAACACTATTGTACCTAGTAACAGAAATCATTACTAAATGTATCTGAATGCTAAACGTATTATCAGGCCCTGAGACGGATTGGCGACCTGTCCAGGGTGTATACCTGCCTCTCGCCCTATGCATGCTGGGATAGGCTCTAGCCCCATCGCGACCCTGACCAGGAATAAGCGGGTTAGATAATGCATGGATGATTGGACGTATTATCAGAACAGCCTTCTATTGAGACATGGATGACAAATCAAGAATACTAATAATACTAAAATATTAGCACTCCATAAATGGAAAAATATATTCGCATAAAGAGACCGCTATTCCCGCTCTATTCTACTCTACATGGTTAGGTTATTTCATCATCAAAACCCGTGTTCCTGGCGGCGCCGTTCTCTACAGCCGTGATATGCGCTGCACATTAACGGCTGTGACTTCTACCTCACGTTACACGGGAGCGCGTGTACGTTTAACAGATTCCGCTGTAACGATGAATAAATTATTAAAGAGGAAGTCTGCACTTCCCGCTGTTGAACCTGTCCGGCATCCACATTGAGAGAGAGCTCAAAGGTGCGTGTGGCGAACAGAAAGTGTGGCTTCATAGCTCATGGTTCCTGGATATAACGGGAACGCTCACGATGGTCACCCCAATAAAGCTCTTCCCCTGCTCGGTTCATTGTGTGCGACCATTCTGAATCTTACAGAGCATGATACATAAGAGTATTTGCTGCGATCTCCATGGCGTGCGTTTGTGTGAGCCTGCGTGTACATGTGTAAATGTGCGCCTCTGTGTGTGTGTGTGTGTGTGTATGCGTTGCATGCGTGTGTGTTTGTGTGTGAGCCTGCTCGTCGTGTGTAAATGTGTGTGACTTTGTGTGTGTGCGTGCGTCTGCTTGTTTGGGTTTTCTTTGAGAGGGCGGAAAAAGAGGGGAAACCTGCCTTAGGCCAGTGATGAACTTCAGTGTGGGGCAGTGTATTTATGTTCAGTGCAGACGTGTGTGTGTGTGTGTGTGTGTGTGTATGTGTTTTATGGGGACTCCTGCGCTGCACTAGCAGTACAGAGGGGAGAGTCCCACCCCTCATTAGAACAACAGGGCCGTGGCTCCCATCCCGCGACTAACATCTCCCCTCCTGGCCTGTTAACAACCGACACCGTCTCTACGGCCCCTCTCCGCGAGGTTTTCATCTTCACATTTTTCAAGTGCGTACAGAGACTGGGAAAGAGAGAGACGGAGAGCGAGGGAGAGCAAAACAGTGAGAGCTAGAGAGGGAGACAGACAGCGAAAGAGAAAGCCGCAAATAAGCTCTGTATTACCACAATCACTCGAACGGCGTAGAAAACAATCTCTTCTACCTACACATCTCTCGAGCCTCTTCGTATCAGTCTTCCTGCTTCCGTTCAATCGGGAAGTGAACGGGTCACGCCACAGGCAGTCCCTGATCTCAACCTTTAATCTGTCGGATCGAATACATCCACATATGTGTAACGTCTCAAGAAGTGGAGAAAATAAATCAATCCCGGTCTTCTCCTGCCAGGGTCTTACGCTCCGGAGTGATTTCCGTCTCCCTCTTCACATCTCTCTCGTCGTGTTTCCCTCTATCTCTCCCTTTTAATCATCCCTGCTCGCCTTCTCATCCCATCTCCCCTGTCCCCTACAACCTCCTCCCTCCCCCCGTTCGCCCCCTCCGCCCCCTGTCTGTCCCGTGAAGCAAGGGGGCTCAGCTGGTTCACGTCTGCACCCATTAGTGACCCCGGACCTCCTCTGCTCCCCCGTGCCTCCTCTCAGCCAGCTCTGTCGCCATGGCTCTCGCTGACTGAAGAAGGAATGCCCTCGGAACGAAACAGCCTAAAATGACCGTTACCCTCGATCCGAGAGGGCACAGCGAGGAAAGACACCTTCTGGGAATAGAGGCGCTGCAAGCCCCTCCCCCTCAGTCACGGGGTACAATTACAACGGGGTACAGTGACGACCTCCCCGCAGTTGAAATACACAGCTGGGACTCGCCTCTTCCCCTCCGTCAACGAGTCATGGTCGCCCCTCGCCCTGGTCAGAGACGCAGAGCTAAGACGGTAAAGCAAGGACTACTCCGGGCCAGATAAGACCGATCTCCCACATCTCCGGTTCAGTTTCTGTGCGTGCGTGTCTGTCTGTGTCTGTGTGCTATGGTGCATGTGTGTGTGTGTGTAGTGGGGGTGCGTGTATGTGGAAGGGGAAGAGGGAATATAGACTATCAGTTCTTGAGGAGTTTATCCTGTTTGCCCTGGACCCCTGAACCAGTCCTGCTGTAAATGGCCATTCAGAGGGATGATCTCACACTAAAATCCCAATCAATCTCCACTCTGTTTCTCTGGATGACCAATCTGTGGCAGCGAAGCCCCAGGCAAGGGCACACATCTAGATTATCATGTCTCAAAAAAGCCCACCCGGCCTTTACAGCCTTATAATGTCTCTTCCAATGAGAAGCAAGCCCAGCTTCTATAGTCTCCTCCAATGAGAAACAAGCGCAGCTTCTATAGTCTCCTCCAATGAGAAACAAGTCCAGCTTCTATTGTCTCCTCCAATGAGAAACAAGCCCAGCTTCTATAGTCTCCTCCAATGAGAAACAAGTCCAGCTTCTATAGTCTTCTTCAATGAGAAACAAGTCCAGCTTCTATAGTCTTCTTCAATGAGAAACAAGCCCAGCTTCTATAGTCTACTCCAAAGAGCATTCCAGTCCCTACAGAGAACACCAATCTTGCTTATAACAACATAACATACATTCTGCATTTCTGCATTATATTCTGCTGTGCCTAAAAAAATTCTCTTTGATGAGTCGCATACTTTCTGATTAAAATAAGAAAGAGTGGTATAACTTGAGGTAGGACACCGACCGGGAATTAATCATATTTAATAATCTTTTTTTAATGCAGAGGAGGTGTGTTTCAATGTTCTTCTAAGGTATCAATGCACTGTGGTATTGAAAAAACAATCTTACAACTCAGAGGGATGATCATGTGACAAGTTACAGTACCCAGGGCAGACACAACCCCACCCCATTCCCCCAAGCCCCAGAAAAAACACATCCCAGATCCTGCCAAGCTGCTGCCTACAATCTTCAATAATCAATGCCCATCCCCTCCTCTTCAAGGGTGACATAGTCCAGACCTGCTTTCTGCCAGCTTGCATGCCCCCCTCAAAGACACACACACACACACACACACACACACACACGTACAAAACTCTCTCTCTCTCTCACACACACACACACACACACACACACACACACACACACACACACACACACACACACACACACACAAACACAAGGGTGAAACCATCTCATCCTTCCAGTTATGCCAGCCAGCCAGCCAGCCCAAGATCAGACCAGCTCGGATGCTAATGAACCAGCAGCCGCGATTATCACAGCAAATGGGGATCAATTACACTTGGAAGGTGCAATTAGCATTATTCATGAGGAAAGCCCCCACCCCCCCACCGCCACCACTATGATCATAGAGGAAGAGAACAGACTGATACCAGAAACCCGCAATGCAAACAGCACAAGTCTGGGGGGGGAGGTTTGATAGAGACGGTGAAGACGCTAGATGCCCCCTGTGCTAATCGCTGGTTTCGGAGCCAGCTGCAGCATTCTCTCTCCAGACACACTCTGTGCAGCTGCCATGGCTGCAAGAGTCAGGGACAGCCAGCCAGGCGCGGAGGGACAGCTCCACCGCAGAATGACCACGGTGTGTGTGTGTGTGTGTGCGTGTGTGCGCGCGCGCGTGTGTGTGTGTGTGTGTGTGGGAGCCGAGGATGTTTGGCAACCATGCGTGACAGACCGCTTGGCCGTGCAACAAAAAGCCTGACACAGCTCTGACACACCGCCACTGCGGCACATTCACCGCGTGGCTCCGACCTGGCCGCCGACGACACAAACACACAGAGAGGGAGGACGTGTCTGGGCACCGTCACTGATACCATTATCATGACCCAACCATGTTTCCACAGAAAAGCCACTGGAGTTTGCATTTTTCTTTACCAAGCGATCAAAAATAGTGCCCGCAAAGTAGACTAACAGAAGAGGGACTTTCGGGGGGGAATTTTGGAGGAAAATGTGGTCAATTTGAGCTCTGACGAGCACACAAAGATGCAGCAAAGGTGCGCTCAAGGCAATGTGGAACAATTCACAATTAAACCATCTGTGACTACCGGGGAGCAACAGTGACTCAGCAACCTGTAAAACAATACGGCGTTTCTGTGGGTTAGGTGAGTGTTCTCCGTTCCCCCTTCCCCCTACATCTACCCCCTCCCCTCCCGTCTGGGGTATGAGCCCTGCAGGAACGCCCAGCTGCAAGGCGTGCACATCTCAACCGGTTCGGCCTGTTCTAAACCAGAGTTGGTCAAAATCCTGAAGCCTGTTACCTAAGGCTCCCCCAATCTTTGTCATGCAATATAAAGAAATTAACAATAATTTAGTTATTTATTTATTATTTATTTAAAAACAAAATTGCGTGCATGTGACCGCTGCTGCTTGTCCCGCTGCAACCTTCCAGCAGAGCCGCTGCAGTTACTGCACCAGAGGACCAAGCAAGTGATCGCAAGCGCTCAATCAACCAGAGGAGGCGCTGGTGAGTACCGAGGGGAGGAACACCAGGCCGGGTCAGCGCTACAGGCAACTGCATGGCCTTGTGGGACCCCTGACCACAGTCAGGCACACTACATGCTACACTGCAGTGAGAGAGCATGTGTCCCCTGCAGTGAGAGAGCGCATATTTTCAGGCGCATTCCTGCAGAACCGGTCTTTAGCCGCTCGGCTTTTTTCTTTCTCGCTCTCTCACGCCCGTCTCTCTCCGTATCAGTGTCCTAAATCCCCAAGCGATAAACGCCCGTCCGACCTGCCTTCAAACTTCACACATAAGTCATTCATCTGCGACACCCCACCCCCCCCCCCCCACCACACCAAAGAAAGCACTACAATCACCTAAAAACGTACCCTGGACGGTCACCCTAAATCACCAAACACTGCAGATTCACCACCTCTTCTTCATCTCCAACCCCTAACCCACAAAAACCAACACAACTCGAAATCCCTAACCTTTACACCTAACCTTTACACCTAACCTTTACACCGGCAGTGAAAAAGTATCCGCTCCTGGATTTCAGGCCAAATTCTTCTCACAATTAGCCTATTTCATTAACCCCATAAATCTCACATTTATATGTACGTTTATTGATTAACTCAACAGTGGCAGCTGAAAACTGTTTTTGTGTACCATTATGAAGCGTTTGAACTGTGCTCTAATCTACGAGTGATCCAGCGTTGGTTTAAACAGCTAATGAGCCAAGGTGATGTGGAAACAAAAACCTGCATGCGCACTAGCCATCCAGGACTGGAATTGGCCGCCATGTCCCTATATAGACTACGCCCTCTCAGACTAATAGAAAACTCCTAACAAATAAATAAATAAATAAAATAGAAACCCATAACCCCACACAAAAAAACGGAAAAGCCAAACCCAAACGTCTATAATCAAACAGACTAACACAGCACAAAACCCATAACCCATTAACCCATAGCCCAGTGCACACATTAGACTTCAACCCCCCCCCCCGCACCCAAGGGGTGGGGCTTGTGGTTTAACAGCCGAAACATCAGGACCATCTGCGAATAGGAATAAACCAAGCACCTCTCAAGCCACCATTAACCCACAGCCCCCTGCGGATATGGATTAACAACAAATCGGACAGAGCAAGAATTCTCTGCACTGGCACACTGGCAGAGATTAAAAAAGAGGGAGGGAGAGAAATGGAAAGAGAAACACAGAAGAAGGAAGAGAAAGAAAGAAAGAGAAAGAGAGAGAGAAAAGGAGAGGGGGGGAGCTGGGAAGGGGTATCGCACTAAGACCCCGAATTTCAAAACCAACTGTCTTACAATACATTTCCATCATTTGCCTCGCAGCTCACCCTTCGAAACCTAATGACGAGTATGAACACAAAAAACACACACGGATACGCAGGCGCGCGCACACTGAATCACACGCGCGCGCTCGCGCACAGACGTTCACACACGCGCAGTCTCAGACATTGATCAGATGTTGTCTGCAAACAAACAGATTTGCTAAATAAAACTCACTTTGCTAAATAAAATAAATACTTGCACGCGTAATGGAGAAAAGCTGCAAACTAAACAAGAAACAGAAACGGCGGCATGGAGGCACAGAAGAAGCTGGAGCGTCCCTGTGCACAAATAGATCTGCAGCAGTCATAAGGCCTTTGTAGAAAATGCTTATTTTCCCCCTTAGAGCAAGGTTTTATTACGTAGACCCTTTGGGCAAAGGGCTGAATGCAGAGAGAAATGGAAACGCGTCGGGATGAGGGCAAGACGTTGTCGAGTGGGGGGGGGGAGGGATTGCTTTTGCTGCTTCTTCTTCTGCTCTGTATAGAAAATGTCAGATTTTACGAGCGATGCTAGTCAAACAGGTAAGGCCTTAAGATGTTGGTCATCCACAGCATACTTACCTTCAGATCCTCCACCAAGGCTAAGAAGGTGTGACTGGGGAGCTCGAGGAAACGTAAGAGATCAGTGCGGACAGAACTGAACACAGCGGAACATTAGAGATGAGGCGGTGCGGGGCGGGGCGGGGCAGGGCGGGGTGGGGGGGAGGGGGGCTGGAATCAGCGGCATGAAAACTTTCAGCAAGCAGAGCTATCTCTGTCTCCATGAATTATAGATGCAGCCGAGGCAATCTGAGAGCACTCATCGAGGAGTGTGTGCATGTGCGTGTGCGTGTGTGTGTGTGTGTGTGTTGGGGATGGTCCACAGTACTGGACTACAGTCAGCCGCTTCTTAGAGAAAATGTGTGGCGCATTCATTCAATTCAAAGCAGGAAGAAACCTCTAGAAGTGCACAACCAAATCACTGCCATGCTTTTGTGTTTGTTCATAATAATAATAATAATAATAATCATCATCATCATCATCAACACTACGATTATCTTCATCATGAAGAGCAGAGCTGGACCTGACAGCAAGAGACACTCGGTAATAAACATCACCTAAACAGCTCAACAAACCTAAAGCTGAGAAGAAAGATGGCCTCTGCCATTTCCTGCCTTCCAGACCTGTACAGCGTACACTTGTACACTCACAGTGTACGGGACATCCCTTAAAGAGGACAGACACCTCCCCAATGGGCATTACAGGCAATGGGATCTATACATACATGGATTAAACGGTAAAGCCCCCCCCCCTTCATACCAGGATCCAAACAGGAAGTGACCAGCTTTGGGACGATTTGCAATTAATTTTTAAATGCATCAGTTCCCAGTGATTTCAAACGGACAATGTAACATGATGAGCATTCCGGCTATTTCTGCATTATGTGACATGGGGACACAATGCCGCACGGACCAAAATACGACTCAGTTTCCCCTTTTTTCCGTCCGTTCCTTTTCGGTAAACGTAGACGGAGGAAGTCCATTATATGCAGGGTTACGAGAGATCGTGTGCACAGGGGGATACATCAATGATTTATTTCCTCGTCATTCACCGAGATGAAAAGATAAAGGAGAGAGAGAAAATGAGGGAACTGTGCACAGTGGTGCATGCCCAAAGAGCGTGTGTAATGAGCACACCTCTTTCTTTCCCTCTCTCTCTCTCTCTCCATCTCTCTCCCTCTCTCTCCATCTCTCTCTCTCTCCATCTCTCTCTCTCTCCATCTCTCTCTCTCTCCATCTCTCTCTCTCTCGCTCTCTCGCTCTCTCGCTCTCTCGCTCTCTCTCAGGACCACGGGGGACACAGTCTCATTATCCATGCTGCTCGATTCCCTGGTCGGGGTGCGAGAAACCAATTGCCGACCCGTTACCTCATCCTGTCCCCATAGTTCCACAATCCCCCATGCATACCCCTCCAGCGGGCCAAATTAAAATTCACACCCCCAAACCCCCCCCCCCGCCCCCCCCCCCCCCCCCCCCCCCCCTTATAATCTCTCAAACCCCCACTGCTGATTTCACGTTATCTAAGAATACCCAAACAGCCCATGTTTCACCATAGGGTGTGACAGTGTGGAATGGGAAGGGACCCCTTTTCCTCGATCTTCAGGTAGAACGCAAGGGACGTGGGGGGGGGGGGGGGGGGAAGCAAAAAGCGTACTAAAAAAAACTAGGCTCCCCTCTCTGTCCTCACTGAGTCCCCCCAAAACCACCAGTTCCCAGACCAGACTGACACACCACACACCCATCTCAACACAACAGACCACGTCTCCTCTCCTGACAGACAGAACAAGACCAGCAACTCTACTCTGTCTGAGACGGAACAAGACCAGCAACTCTGGTCTATGTTGGAGAAGAGCAGATCCCAGCCTCCCTTCTGTTCAAACCAAACAAAACAAAAAAAACACTGTGATGTGTTGTGATGTGTTCAAAATGAGTAACTCCACTCTCCGCTCCAGAGAAGAGAAGAGAGAAGAAGATGCACCCCAGAACCCAGGTCACACAGAACCCACACCACACAGACAGAGACAGACAGAGGACAAGGCTAGCAGTGACAGGTCAAGCAGTGCAAAGGGAGAATGACTGACAACTCTGCTCACGTCTGAATTACAGCGGCCTCAAAGCCACGACAAACAACCATACGGTCAGGCTCAATATGTCCGCTCTGCCACGCACGTCAGCCATGAGTTGATGCAGTCCTGAGCTGTCGCTCAAAATTCTGCATGTACAGCTTTGGTCTACTACTGGCAGCCAACTTTAAACCACTTAGCCAATCACAGAACAGGAGCTTGCACTTGAGGATAATTTCAGCTTCTGCCCGAAAACAAAAACACTTTGACAGAAAAGGTACAGGGAAAATCTGTACGGCTTATACATAGACACTCAAACAACAGCAGCTGCTTAGGCCCATATCTTACATTACACCATTACTTCTTAACCAAGTTACATTTTAACCAATACCACTGATGTTCCAAACTGCCTCTAGGCCTACTCTACTATGACCATCAAATCTATCGTTTGTAGCGTGAAGCATGGACAAAGATTGACCTAAAATAATCTTTAAAAATGTACAAAAAAAAGCAAGAAAGGTGGTTCACTGCTTTCCAGAGTGATTATTTTGTTCAGCATGCATGATGCGCTATAAAAACACAAATTACTTCCCAAGAATAGCCTATGCTGGCAAGTCGAGTTTATCGAGTTTATCCCTTGAGGACTTTACGTAACACAATGTTAGGTGCGATAATCAAAACACGGAATGCCTACACAGGCCACGAAAAGTAGCTATGCTATGCTAATTAACCACAAATAGCAGGAATTAAACTAATTATGTTTCGTAAGGGATAAAGCCCTCCCAACTAAGAAGTAAGCTGAGGCTTTTGTTTTCTTTTAATCCACCACATCCCTGACTCAGAATAATCGTTTACTGTTCTTTAATCGTCTACTATTTTTTTCTTCAGCGGATTAACATTACCCAAGGAATTACACGAGTGAACAAAACAAAAAACAAAACTGAACAAACTTTTGAGAGGACTGGTGACAAATTTCCAGAGAGTATAATTATGTATTTATTATATATTAAATTTGTGTCATGACAATGGGGGGCACAGAGAACAGGAGACAGACATAGATAAATAGAGAGTATGAGGGAAACAGAGAGAGGGAGAAAAGATAGAAAAGAGAATGAGAGAGACACTCAGTGCATTCTGGGGGAAAGGGGTGAGTCCCAGACATGCTCCACGTCATAGCAAGATTAAAGATAGGTGCCCAGCTCTGAGCTCCATCTCTCCCCAGTACGGCTGTCAGCCTCTGCATTCCTGAGGGCTGGCAGCGAGCCTAGGCAGGCCAGGGCCCAATGCACTGATCTAGGATCAGTCCTCAAAACCCAAAACCTTTACCCTGAGCAGCTCCATGCCAGTTGCCGCTGATTCCAGTCCTGTGCACGCGGCGCCCTCGCCACTCACACCGCTGAATTTCTCCTCAACCTCACATTGCTCCACTTCCCACAACCAAAACCCTTCCCTCACTTCACCCACAAACTTCCCCTCGTTTCCCAAACCAAACCACTCTTCTCCACCGTTGTTTGCCTTATATTTTTTCCGTCTCCCCTTACCTTAAACCCCTCAATCTGTCTCTGCTCGTTCCTAAAGTCCCTCCCCAGCCCTGGGCCCTGCTAGTCCCACAGTGAAGAGCCCTGAATGTGCAGCTGTGCTCCGCCTACCCCTACCTCCACACCCTGGGCCCGACCTCCACACATAGCTGCCCTTATCGCTTGTTTACCTCTCTCTCTAGAACTTTCTTCATTCCTCGAGTCTCTGCGCAGCTGCTGCTACAAGAGGATACAAGCCTGTCTCTTGGTCTCTCACTCTCTTTCTGTCACTCTTACTCTTTCTGTCACTCTTTTCAACTCAATTTCATTTAATTTCATTTCAAATATGTTTTAGTGGCATGACCACACGAGGGAATAAAATTGCCAAAGTAATTAATTTTTTTGGCTTTCCCTCTCTTTATGTCACACTTTTTCTTCCCCGTGCCCACACTAGCACCCTCTCTCAAACTCTAATTTGACAGTCAAATTCAGAAACTCCACTCCAGGGTGTCAGGTAGCGTAGAGGGAACTACAGGACAACAGGAACAGACTGCATCCATGACAATGTCAACAGCAGACAAATAGAGCTACGTGACGACCGTTAGGTTCAGAAATTTCAGACCCTCCCCCTTACACCCCCCGGACCCATACAGACCCATAACCCACACAAATTGCCTGCCTATCACTACCAGAGGCCTCACCTCTCTTCTGAATGATGATTCTCAGCAACGGATTGGCCGAGGACAGGGCCTTGTGGAAGTTGTCATCATTGTTGATGGGTAGCAGGTCACCGTGGATGTCGGCGTAACCGAGCAGAACATCCACGCCTGGGATCCGGTGGACCGACTGAAGCAGTCGGTAGAACTCCTGGAACCCTGCGGCGCCTGAGCGCTTCAGCGCAAACCGGCGGTACTCTGCTTCAAACTGCAACACGACACAAAGAAAGAAACAAGGTCACGATTTGGAAAGAACCGGAAATAATGATTCAGTACATCGAGGTATGTAGAGGCCCCGTGTCTGCTTTTCGTAATGGTCAGGTGGAGGTATGGCATCAACGGTTTGACACCAGTAGGTTATGGGTTTGAACTCTGGGTGGCAGTGTAATATTATTGCTTCAGCAAATATCCATTGAATGCACAATAAGTAATTTGTTTGGATAGGAGCACCTGTTAAATGAAAATGGTGCCCCCTTTGATATTATCTTTACCCTCACCAACAGCAATCAGCTGCATTAGGAGAGAATATTCCATCTTCCCTTCAAGGATTAAAAAGCTGTTATTTTGAACGGGAGGTTGTTGTGTTAATGTTTCATTAAATATCCACTTAAATGGATGTGTCAGACGCACTTTAAGTCGGCCACCCTGGATAAGAGCACCTAGTGAGCAAATGATTATTATACTACCGAGGTGAGAAGGTAAGCATCGTGCTTGAATGGGTAAAGCAGCAGTTAATATTGACCTGTAGTTTTCAGGTCTGTGGTCTAGCTTACAGCCAGCAGGGCTTCAATTTCTTTTTTTCTTTTTGTTTGTTTCTTTTTTTTTTTTTCTTTCGCAAGTAACATTCCAACGCCTCCGCAGGTCCAAAACAGAAACTGACCTGCTGGCCGAAGCCTGAAAAGAACTGGTGAGGGCGTGTACAAAACACACCACACAAAAATGTGCACGCCCATCGCTTCCCTATTCACGTCGACTGTCTGGCTATTTTTAGTGTCCGTCTCTCTGCTTTACACATCCTTCACATCCTTTGAAAGATGAAACAACCAGTCAAGGCAGCACATGGGGGTGGGGGGGGGGCAGAGGAATTAAGTCACACGGAATTAACTGAGGACACGGTTCACGCTGCTCATACACGGTTCACGCTGCTCATCAGTAGCCCTGCCCTTCACGAGCCCAAGCGTGGACTTGTTCCAGGTGAACATCTCACCAAGTGTGACCTGAGATTGAGTTCATTTTCGCTTGTAGTTATCAGGTCTCCGCACAAGTGGAAGGTTTAGTCTGTCGCAGCAGCTCCACAGAACCCGTTGATGAGGCGATCACGGCCCAGTGGTGTGTGGGTTCTAAGGCAAATTGAACATCCATCTCTCTCCTCCCCAGAGTAGAAGAAAAAAAAAGGAGTGTCTAATAATGTAACTTCCACTCGCTCTCTTAATCCCTCGGCTTCGCAAATTTCATCTATGAGGCGCTCCGCATCACCTTAGGACACATCCGTTACTTCCCACTCTTTTTTCATTACAGAAAATGTTTTTATAGCTATCCTGTCTATCCATCTACCTATCTATCTCTATTCCTCTCCTCCTTTTTAATAACTTCTCTCCCAAATCTCCTCTCCATTTTTCTCCTTCTCTCTTCTTTCTCTCCCTTTCCTCTTGCTTCTTCTCCTTCTCTCCCTTCTCCCTTCTGATCCCCCCCGACTTCTCCCTTTTTTGCCCATCTCTCCTGCTCTCATCTCTTCTTCTCTCCTTTAATGTCCTCCTATTCATCTCGCTGCCTCTCTCCTCCTCTCACTCCTTCTCTCTCTTCTGGTCTACCCAGCATGCCCTCCTAACCTCACAGCAGTCTCCATTAGCAGAAACTGGACTAAGGTTTTCGGCTTTCATATTGACAGGAGAAGTCTTCTGAGAGGGGCGGATGCTAGCCTATATTATTCTCGTCTCACCGTTCTGTGAAGGTTTTCGACAACAACTCCGGAGACAAAACGTGCAAATTATCCGAAAAGGTTACTTCTAACCACACACCCCACCTCCAAGACAGATGCAGTAAAAAATAGCCCAATAAATACTCTGCTGTAAGTTTCTATTCCATCATTATGCCCTTTATTGTCTTTCTGGGCTCTGTATCAAAGGCTACAGTTACCAAAAAACCTGGAATTTGTTAACCTACAGTAGCTCCACAAGTCAAGTGAAATAAATGAATGAATCGGATCTGACATCATTAGTCTCTTTCTAAGTGGTGCACTGTGTGCGTACGTACATTAATAAGTGCATTTGAAAGCATAAGACAGGTATGACAAATTCTAAGCCGTATACTATACACAGTATATGGAGTATGCCCTGCCAGTGCCCACCCATAACCTGGCAGTCGGAATACCTGACATCAAAATATTATATTAACCCTTTTGTAACGTTATTTATTTTTTCGGTTTGCCTGTTCCGTTTTCCTCCTTTCATGTTTTTCTGAAGCTTTGTGGTCTCGGCGTTTGTGTCCGGCCCTGGAAGACCAGAAGGTTGTGGGTTCCATTCCCAGCCAAGTCGCACCAAAAACTGACACACTCAGTTTCTACTTGGCACTCACCATTAATAGAGACTGGGTACTGGCATATACTGTCTATCAGCCATCTCATGCCACGTATGTCAAGGTGAGATCCTAGCCTAGGAATGAAAGCTCCATAAAAAGGATATCCTGAAGAAAAAGCTTGTTCAAACGAACCACAATGACAACTATAAATACCATCTTCAGCAACAATGACAGACATTATTGGGATCACTTTTTAAATTATGATCACTTCATTTCCAGATGCAGCCCTCCAAAAATCACCAAAAAATGAAAAACAATGATAGTCCCTGTACTGCCCTCAATCAGTGAGGCTGAAAGACAAAACCCTCAGCACCTGTTAGATTTTATTTTATTTATTTACTGTATGACACCAGGATGCCCAGAAAAAAACAGACATGTGGGCGGCAATAGGGAATTCCCTGAAAATAAGTGGTAGAAGTCTAGCAAGCAAGAAGTCTAGAATTAGGCTAGCTCATTTTAAATTGCTAGCTGCCAACTGACATAGCTGTGGTCTATCGGTGTCGTTAGCAAGCTATGAAGCCAACTAGCCATCAAGTTAACTAGCAGCTCTGTAGCAGGTACATCACGTACACATTATGCGATCTTCATCCATTCTGTAAATCCACCCACTTCTCTGAAGACAGTTCATGAAAAAAGGAGTTGATTGACAGATATGCTCTATGACAAAAAACGGGCTATTCTGGGAATGCTATGCCCATAATTATCATTACAGTCTCAGTTAAGGTTATGTTCTTAGCTATTGGCATCACTTACAAATATGACGATGTAATTTTATTTTTTTCATGTATTTTACAGAATTAGTCAATGCAATATTAACTGTTATTGTAGGTGTGCATGAAGTAATAAATTATCAGTGGGCCAACTTGGGCCACTGTTTTAGTTACATGTTTTACAATGTTTTAATTACACTCCGCTGTTCCTATTAAGCATGTAAATATATGCATGGTCTGAAATGCCTCAATATTAACTATGAACTATTTCTAACATTTAAAATGATGGATCGCTGACCTTTTGAGTACCTGTTTCGAATTATGTTGGGTTCGGATAAAACTGAGATAGAACCACGCGGCTGAAAGGAAGCTGCTTCATGAAATATTGAGCCCAACATGCTTTATTTAGGACTTCTCTTGTGTCCTGGGTGGGCCTAAACTGTGGAACTGACTTATTCAGTGAGACCTACTAACGAGCAAGAAGATATTCCAGCTCCACTAATGAGATCCTTAGACAACTCACCCCAAACCACCCCTGCGGGAAACTACAAACAGCATAAAGACTTTAGACTAGCCATAAACAGTACAACCCATACAATACCCCGGATTCCAGCCGACATAACCCCTGACAGCACATCCCAAATAGTACCCATACTCCAAACCCAAATATCCCACATACGCCAATGGAACAACTCTTTTCTCAGCTCAATCCAAGCTATAGCCATACCTTACCGTACACCTCCGCCACACACATGAACACTAGCCCCTCAAGACAGAAAAACACCAGCTCCAATCCACAAAGCTCATAACCTCAATCCTCCAAATAACTTCTTCTAACTCAAAATGGCACCCAACCCTAACTCAGAACAAGTTACTGAGGGTATCAGGAGTGTTCCCTCAATCCCTGACTCAGCCCCAAAACAACATCTGGTCAGTCAAAGACAACCTCCAGTGTGTCTGAGTAAAATTTGTGTCTGCTTCTGCAGAAGAAAGGAAAATTGTGAGCAGGAACAGCATAGCATAGCATAGCATAGTATAGCATAACATAACATAACATAACATCATGACGAGAACAGGCTATTCAGCCTAACAATGCTTGCCATCTTCCTACCATTACAGGATACCTAGTGCTCCCCTACAAACTAGATAGTGCCCAGCACCTTAACAAGCCTGGCCTTGAAAACACCCAGAGCATCTCTCAGCTTGACACTCTTTCTCTCACCCTCCTTTCTTATTCATTCCTTGTTTGCAGTATGAAATCACAATCATCCCACAGACAGAGAGACCGATAAAGAAAGAGGGAGCGATAGGGAGAGTGAAATGAGGGAGCTGAGCAGCGAGACAGGAATAAAACAAGAATAGACAGAGCGGCATGGATAAAGAGGAAAGTAGAGGGAGGGAGGGGTAGAGGGAGGAAGAAGGAGAGGGGGAGAAAGAGAGAATGAGACGCAGGCAGGCGAGCGGTTTATGTTTCGGGGTACTATGACGCAAAGCCTCTTCAGCGGCGGTGTTGGGGAAACATTGCCGCGATTCCATCCCGATCAGAATAGATCCCATTTGCCGCTGAGAATTGGCGATAAAGATAGACAACGTGTCACGTGCCTCTCTCTCCACAAGGCCCCCTAATTTCAGGCTAGACACAGACATGGACACACTTGCCACCCCACTGACCACGGACATGTCGTGATGGGAAAGTGAGGCTTCGTGAACCCGTAAACAGGTGGAGTTATTACACGCTATTATCATTCACTCAAATTTTTGCTGCAGAGAAGAAGTCTTTCGATTGGTTCATACGAGTTGGTCACTAATAGTATATGCAAGTTCCACCCATTGTTACATGGCAAGTATGAATAGGGATGAGGAGGAGGGGCAATGCTGGCCCAACTGATGGACCATAAGAGACATGGACAAAAGATCCTAGTAAGAGGTACTGCCAGGAGGAAAGACTCATACCCTATTCAGTACCATCAGCCTCTTGTCTCTCCCTGAGTGGCTATAAGCTATTTTGATTATATGTGTAATGAGAAAATGGCAAAACAACCACAGAGACTACAGCCTACCAGGCCTATCAGTTCTCTGGGAATTGTCTCCAGACATCCCTCTGTGATCTTTAAAAAAAACATCTGGCATGTGAAAACGTTTGTTTTTTTTACTGTTGCATTTTCTGGTATTCTTAGCTTTTTATTGTATTCTAATCATATATTTTTATTCTTCCTGAACCTTTCGTGTTTTCACCCCAGCAGTTAAAAAAACAAGGTGAGGGTGAGGGTGAGGGTGAGGGTGTCCCCCCCCCCAAAAACTGAAATCTGCAACTAGCACATTTCCCACAAGAACAACGGTATATTGAAAAGTAACACCAGGAAAGACACTATGAAAGTTTTTATATACAATACTGTATTGGCAAATGTGTTTTTATTTCACATCTTGTACATATATAAAATCCTAATACCAAATTGTGTTGTGTAAAGCTGAGATGATTTACTTAAATAATAACTGCAATGACTAGGCTACTAGTCATTCGTCCTCTTCGTCGTCAGGTGCTAGAATGGTAGCCCAATCACTAATGTTGGGTTTGTTTACTTTCATCTGACAATCACTAATCTTTTGCGAAGAGGGGAAGAATGGGGTTTGCACGTGAGAGTGCAAACAATGAACCTGGAGAATTGGAGCAAGGGCTAGAATTTCAATTTAGATGAGCGACTGGTTAGTTCTTTGTGCTTGATATTTAGCAGGAGGGGGAGCAAACATGAAATACATTGCAAAAATGTATAAAGAGCGAAATGGCGACAGAGGTAAATTAGGAAGAGAAAGTTTTCATTGCTTATCGGCTCAAATGCCTTTGAATCAGGGGTGCGCGTGTTTAAAGTACAATCAAACAATACTCCTATTTGCATAGGCTAGTACTTTCGTACATAAAATGTTCTCAAGAATGTAACCAGTGCGCATATTTTTACTCATTCATCCGTTGCAAAATAAATCGTTGCAATGTATTTCACGCATAATTAAATTAGTGAGGCCTAATAATTAAGCACGCGCAGGATTTCAACATCCACATTCCATTCCGCAGACCACCACAGCAGCGTAGCCTATAATACAACAATGATCATCTGATAACAACAATGCCGTAGAGAGCGCATCCGAGCAAGACGAGACTCGGTGAGCTGTCATTAGCTAAGCTTATTTAGATGTTGAATCGAATATCCCTGCCAATAAACACTGGAGAGGGGGGAAACCTGCCAGACACCAGACTCTCACTCCAGGACGTGCAGACAGACATAAATTAGCGACAAACAACAACGCTGCTTCGCAGCTCGGTCTACATTGGCTACATGCGGCGGACAGGTCTCGCTGCGATAGAAAGCAATAAAAACGCATTGTGCAGATTCTATTAATACGGATGTTTATAGCTTTAGGCGAATTTATACCGCATCTAGACGGGTGTTTATTGTCATGTATGCATGCGCAGGTGTATGATGGAGAACGCAAAGCGCTAGCAACGCACCGCCGACCTGTTCCGCGCAGCCTTTTCATCAATACATCTAGCTATGTAGAATAACTTACTTTGCTTTTGACCTCGATCACGTTGTCAGTGGTTCTCAAGGGAGTCCTCTGCTGCCTTGACATGTTTGTCTGATGTTCGTGTAATCCAGTGGCGTGGACCACACGGCTGCTTCCGATGGGAGTCCCCCAGAAACTGGAGTGAATGGTCAGTCACCTCGATTCCTCGCGCATTCACCCACAGCAGTACAGACGCTGACACATGCAGCACGTACTACTCCGTCCGCAATACTGCTGGTGTTCAGGGAACTGATTCGTTTGAGCCTCCTCTCCTCGCGAGGGGCTGGGCTAATCTTTTTTCAACAACAATGACGTCAGCTCGACACGCCGTTTGAAGGTGGGGGTGTGGCCGCATGTGACGTCCCCTGGAATGTTACTGACGGCGTTGCCTTGGAAACTAGGAGGCTGGGAACAGGTGGGACACGGCTCGCTGACTCACACAGCCTCCAACGCCTTTATGTACTCAAAGTTATTTTTAAAGAAGACAACAATAGTTAGAAGTGACGTCATATGTACACTATGGTCCAGCAAAAAATGCTAGCTGTTCTTTGTTTACTAGTTTTTGTTATCGAAGCTGTTAATACATTGTATAATTGATCAGTTCATTCATATGGACATTTACTGGAGAAATGGACTTATAAGCACTGTTTCTCGAGTATACAACACCAGGGTCTTACCAGCTGCACAACACTGCATCCTACACCACATGAACTTGAACTTCTTCTCTGATTACGGTCTCCGATCACAAGGAGACCTTCCTACATCACAGGAAATGCATCAGCTTACAAAGTCCATCAGTGTTGCGGGGTCCTTTTGCATATAAAGGCTGTACACCCAGAAACAGCCGCGTTAGAGTCTCACTAGCTACCTCTTCACTGGACTGTTCTGTAAAGCTATTGTTTATTGTTTCGAAACTGCCTTTGAACGTCGTCTCTGAGTCTGTCCTCATGCCTGCCCAGGAAGCAGAACGACACTCAGAGGAAATTAAATCTGTAAAACTAAAATGTCTATGGTTGGTTGATGGACCTTTATGGATTTGCCTTTTGGCTGACGGTGAGGTATCTGCCTGTTTATGGTATTTAGTGTACACTTGGTGAGGTATCTGCCTGTTTATGGTGTTTGGTGTACACTCGGTGAGGTATCTTTCTGTTTATGGTAGTTGGTGTACACTTGGTGAGGTATCTGCCTGTTTATGGTGTTTGGTGTACACTCGGTGAGGTATCTGCCTGTTTATGGTGTTTGGTGTACACTCGGTGAGGTATCTGCCTGTTTATGGTGTTTGGTGTACACTCGGTGAGCATGTGCCAGGGCTGGTCTGTGAAATCACTGTCCATAGTTGTGGATTCTGTCTGCAGCGTCATGCGTCAAGTGCAAATAAGGCACAGAACTGACTTTCGTCACATGCGTTTTATTGTCACTTTCTGCTCAGGATGTACTGAACAAATGCAAAGCACCCTCTATTTCCTTATTTGTGTAAATGGCTGTGCACACGCACACGCACACACACACACACACACACACGCGCGCACACAAACACTCTTACATTCAGTGTGCTCGCACATTTGCCTTCGTAAATCAGGACCTAAGTATTTTAACAGTTCCTCACTTTGTTACTTCGGACTTCCGTCCTCAGTTTGAACTGGAACATTGCAACCAACTAGTTTGAAAAGAAAGAGTGCCAACAACAAAATGTCCAAATACAGTTTGTTCTACTACATAAAAGAAGATGAGATAAAAGACAGCTGAAAAAATGCATTGCCCTCCTAAGACCTGGCAATTAATTTTTGTTCCTGGTCTTAACCTCAAGAAATATATATTCTACTATGCTGAAACCTACACTCAAGGGACATTCAATAAAAAATTTAATAAATAATATTTGCACTTTTTGTCATCCAAGACACTTGTATTATGTCAAAAAAATAAAAATACTTAAACGATTTTTTCTGCCAGGTCTTTGATTTTAGTATGAGGGATAGACAGTGGCAGTCAGATGTGGGGGACCTAAAAAACCTGAAAATGCCTAAAATGAGCTTATTCTCTTAGCTGGTAAAACTGGTAGCAAGCTTTTCAACATGGGTGCCCACTGTAGCGGATATATGGTATGATACAGCATATTCACCTGTGAATACAGGGCAAAGTTCTTCCATAAGACAGAGAGCATTGAGGTCACGGTTCCAGACCCCATGTTCTGGAAGGAGCCCCTGTATATGGAATCAGTTCTCCCTCTTCCTCCCTTCCTCCTTCTCTTTCTCCCACTTGCTCCCTCCTCCACACACTTTATCATCACTCTGTTTAATTGGTACCACTCCGTGTGATTCTCGGCGAGAGAGCTCCACTGTACACGGGCTGCTTATGCAACCCTTCCCCTGTCCAATCAGAAAAAGATAAATAAATGGACGTGACAAGTCTCCTACACAAACGTGTAGTTTCAATACAGCGATGACGAGTGCTATAACCCAGCAGGCCTTTCAGTACTATTGACCTTTCACCCCCTTTCTTATCCCATGAGGTGCTACCACCCTTTTCCTTGTCCCAAGGTCTTAAATGCCATGATTTTTTTGTTTATTCTCTGACATGCGGCAAAAAAATCCCCAGAGGATCAGAGGGGGCCGTTTCTACAGGCAGCTCTGATGAGTGAACTTAAAATGTAATAAACTTAAAACGTAACTTTTAGAAAAGTTCTAATTTGTATCGACTCCAAATTAATTCGACCACGTATCCCCATTCAGCCACCCGCACACACACACACACACACCCCACCACCCCTACCCCCACCCCACCAGGCCTCAGCACTTTCCAGCTGATGAAAGCTGTCGGAATGCTGGAATGCAGGAATGTTGAGCAAGATGATAATCCTGGAATCTTTTCCGAGATGTCAAACATCCGCCAAGCTCTTTGATGTCGACTTTACAGCAGGAGGACGAGGCAGCTTCTCGAAGGCCTTTGTTAACGAGAGCCTTCAGTAAACACGCCTCCATCTCCATGCACAGTCATACATTAACCTGCCTGCTACACTCCTCTGGGTCTCCACTGTAACAAGGAGAGCCACTCTATGTGTCAGAGGCACCTTGCGAAGGGCTTGATTTATTAGACCGTTATCATGTGCAAAACCTTTTAGCACACCCAAAATCAATAACATGACCAATGATTGGCCATGGCATTTGTATTGCACTAATCATTGGTTGTGTTATTGGTTTTGCATGTGTGAAATGGTTTTGCACACGCTAAAAGTCTTAGTAAATCACGCCCATCATGTTATCCATTCCAGCACTGATTGTACGATTACAGTGGCAAATGTATGTGTTTCACCAGCCAATTCACTTCAAACCCTGTCCCATCATCAACCAAGTGATATTTTTTTATCCATCCCATTATCAGCCAGGTGATTTAAAAAATAAAAAATAAAAAAATAAATAAACATATTTTTATTCTTCTTTTTAAAAAAAAATTATCTCATTTAGAAAATTCTATTTGTTCAGGCTCCAATAAGCAGGTAATGCGATCAAAACTCATCTCAAGATGGCAGGTTCCAACATTCTCTCCACACATCCACTTCTCCCAGTTGCCTAATTTGTCAAAATGGAGGTGTGGTTTGTCAAGTTTTTTCCAGGATCAGCCTAGAGCCAAGAAGGTTGTCTGGATGGCCTTGTGCATCTTTGAGGTAGAACAATGTTTTTCAAGACAAAAGGCGGGAATGGTAAATCGCAAAATTTGGCTTCTAAACTTCTAAACAACAGTGGACTCAAAGTGTGACCGATCGCCTCCGGTCAAATTTTGATCGCCTCCATTACTTTTCGCAAGGGAGAGAAGGCGGTCTTTGACCTGTGCGTAACGCACACCGCCCCGCACAGCTCCGGTAAGCTCAGATAAGCCCCGGCAGCTGATGTTAGAAGCCTTTGTCTCAGAGCAGAGCAGGATGGATGGTTTCCCCCCGTTCTCCGCGCCACAGCTGAGTGGCAGTCCGCCCTGGCGGATCCGATGACATGCAGGTTAATCAGTACGAGGGCCAGAGGAGGGCCTCCCGGTAAGGTTGCGCTGCCTCATTAATGAGTCATTACCCTCTCATTAAAGAACCAGGGGACGAGAGTGTGAGCTGCTGCCGGATACAAGCAACAGGAAGTATCCCCAGGATTCCGTGACAGGAAGTTACAGAAAGTTTCTCAGATGGGCACCCAAATACTCACTCCTGCTATTGCATTCCTCCATATTAAATATACAGTCAAGCCGGAAAGTCCGCACACCCCTTTCACCATCTCCACGTTTTATTACATTACAGACTTATACTACAATAGATTGAGTTCATTTTTTCCCTCAAACATCTACACCCAATAGCAATAATGACGAAGTGAAAACAGGTTTTTAGAAAATATGCAATTTTATTTTACTGACAAAAATAGGTTATTTAGGGGTTACATATCTGTACACACCCTTAGCCTAATACTTGGTTGCTGCACCTTTGGCAGCGATTACAGCTTCAAGGCGTCTTGGGAAAGAAGCTACGAGCTTGGCACACTTGTTTCTGGACATTTTTGCCCATTCCTCTTGGCATATCCTTGCAAGCTCCATCAGGTTGGATGGGGAGCGTCGGTACACAGCCATTTTCAGCTCTTTCCACAGATGTTCAATTGGATTCAGGTCTGGACATGCACAGACTTTCTCCGAAGCCACTCCTTTGTTCTCTTGGCTGTGTGCTTCGGGTCGTTGTCATGTTGGAAGGTAAACCTTCGCCCCACTCTGAGGTCCAGAGCGCACTGGAGCAAGTTTTCTTCAAGGATCTCGGTATACTTAGTTGCATTTATCTTTCCCTCTATCAGGACTAGTCGCCCCGTTCCCACTGCTGAAAAACATCTCCACATCATGATGCTGCCACCGCCATGCTTCACTGTTGGGATGGTATTAGCCAGGTGATGAGCGGTGCCTGGTTTCCTCCAGATGTGACGCTTGGTATTCAGTCCAAAAAGTTCAATTTTGGTTTCATCAGACCAGAGAATCTTGACTCTCATGGTTGGAGAGTCCTCTAGGTGCATTTTGGCAAACTCCAAGCGGGCTGTGATGTGCCTTTTACTAAGGAGGGGCTTCCGTCTGGCCACTCTACCATAAAGGCCTGATTGGTGGAGTGCTGCCTGGATGGTTGATCTTCTGAAAGGTTCTCCCATCTCCACAAGAATACGCTGGAGCTATATCAGAGTGACCCTCGGGTTCCTGCTCACCTCCCTGGCCAAGGCCCGTCTTCCCCGATTGCTCAGTTTCGCTGAGAACTCACTAGTTTTGTAGATATCCATTGGAACCCAATATAACGGACCTCAACGGGTCCAAAGTTTGTGGCAGTCAAAAATTTACGTAAAACAAAATCAACAGCAAAATAAGGTCTGTGGATGTTTGTGAGTAACTGTGTCATTATTTTTGGAAAGAGAAGTTTTTTCGAATGTACCTTTTGAGCGCCACAAACTTGGATCATATCGCAATGAGCTGTAGTGGATATCTACAAAACCAATGAGTTCTCAACGAAACTACCTGGATGAATAAATATCAGTCCGGGTATGTATAAAAATATAAAAATAAATGTTTTGGGTGAACTGCCCTTTGAATTATTAGCCTTAATCTGAGATACATCCTGGTGTTAAAAATCTAAGTTAAAAACAAAAACTTTCCAACACCTCTGGGATCTGGAGAGATTCAAGGGTATACAACAGTTGAAAATATGTTTTTATTCCCAATACAAATGAGCTACCGCAGACTATTCAAAATCACAAATTGGACCATTTGTCAATGTAATAGCTGTAAACAATAATATTAAGGACACTTTAAGGACACAATTACATTTTAAGGACACAATTTTATGAGATTAAAAAATCCTCAGAAGGGTTTTCAATAAAACAAACAAGTGAAAAAGTTACAAGAATGTCTTGGGTGAAAGAATGCCAACATATCAAAATCAGTAAAGGAACTAAGCTTTATGGTAGCAGAGATAAGTAGATAACAGCCGTGCTCATAGCTTGTTTGACATGACTTCTCTCTGTGACTGGCTCAAAAAAATACATATAAAAAATGAATAAACAGATAAGAAGAAGGACAGATGCTTATGACAGCAGCGACAGAGACAGAAATCAGACTGGTTCAGCTGCTCCAGGTGAGACATTTCTCCTTGCTCTTCTGTCTTCCAGGTGAAGCACATATTACCAACACCCTCTATTAGCCTGAGAAAAACACAAAGGTGGCCTGTGGGCTGAGCTGCACATTGTCTAGCTTTCTGGAGTGACAATCAGATGTGCTTTTCTGACATTTGTACCTTTAAATGCACATACAACTGGGAACTAGGTCAGACTTGGCACTTAAATACAGACCACAATCTCCCATGGAATGAGGTACAACCCCTTTTGGTGTCAACATCACCAAATGGTATACATGGTCAATTATGAAAACCTGCGTACGTAAACTCGCTCATCATGTGACTGACCCTGTAGCCAGACGGCTGTAGTCTTTGCGCTGCCGTATGTGAGGTAGCAGGGGTGGGGTAGTTGCGGAATTGGGGGTGGTGTGGGATGTGATCGCGGTGCGGAGGGGGCACTATCATGAACAGAACTTTAATTTTTTTGTGCCTTTTCCCTGTTCATTTGGCGCCCCTCCAGACATATGGGACCCTAGGCGATGGTTGATATCGCCTACGCCTAGAACCAGCCCTGCACTCTGTGGACCTCATTTTCATTTCTCCTCCCAGAGAGCAGGAGACGCAGAGATACTCATTAGCACAGAGATACAGCTGCCGTGACTTATCTCTTAACTGTTTCCTAAAGGCAGGGTTGTAATACACAGTTCTAAAAGTCCCCTAGGTTTTATTTTTAGGGTTCATGTTCCCTAGGTTCTTTCCACCGATATTTAAATGGATAAAGATTGAGTGAGAGGAGGCTCGAGGTAAGACTTTTGTCTAAAGTATTTGTTTTGAACTGGGACCAAGCTAGTCATAGAGCTTGTCGTTAGTTCTGTGGTGTTAGAATCATTGTGACTCGGTGAGTGAGTCTTAAAACTCGGCGTTGTCTGGTGGTCTAAGATCATTCTTTGGATTCGGTGATCTAGATTAATATTCAGTGAATCTCAGGCAATGTCTTGAAAAGCATTTGAATCGATCATTCAAAAAAGAAAATGTACTGCTGGGAAATCAGCTAATTTGTCTGGTCACCTTTTAAAACAAATAAATCACTCTTGATTTAAGTCCTCGAGGTTTTATTGTTGGGGTTCAAGTCCCCTACGTTCTACTGTTGGGGTTCAAGTCCTCTAGGTTTTGTTTTTGGGGTTCAAGTCCCCTAGAAAATAGCTCTAATTATTGTAGGTTAGTGTCACATTAACTACATAGATGTCTTATTATTGGGGTTTATGTCCTCTAGGTTTTATTGTTGGGGTTCAAGTCCCCTAGGTTTTGTTTTTGGGGTGCAAGTCCCCTAGAAAATAACACAAAATGTTGTGGGTTCAAGTCCCAGTAACTAAATAGAGATAATTTGTACTGAAGTCTCCGCGTTCTGTAGACTGTGCAATTGCTTTTTATTGTAATCTTTATTTCCGTTTTGTTTCAGTCATTTCCTTTTTTCCTCTCATTTTATGTGAAGCATATTGAATTGAAGAAGCAGTAAAAAGAAACCCGCTCGACTCCATGTAATAATGAAAAAAACTGACCGCTGCATCCAATTAAATCCAGGACAACACTCCCATTGAAAGTTTTTAATAAGCACATTGAGTCACAATTGTTGTATGAAATGTGCTATATAAATAAAATTTGATTGATTTATAAAAAATAAACAGTTTGAGAGAGAGAGAGCGAGAGAGAGTGTGTGAGTGTGGATTGAATTAGGCTCATTGGGTTATCTGTGGTTGGGGGAGTGTGTTAAGGTAAGGGTTGAGAAAGTGTGTGCTTGTGTGTTTGGGGGATGGGGGGGATGGGGGGGACGGGGGGGACGGGGGGGACGGGGGGTGGGGGTGAAGGGCCTATTTTACCATAGCGTTCAATTAGAAACCCCCCCCCCCCCCCCCATTCATAATGGCTTATTACTCAACAAGGCTCTCCTTGTCCTCACACACACAGAAAGCTCATAAATGCAGAAATCTGACCTGGAATTTTCTAGCAAAAACAGACAAAAATGGAGCCTGCCCCAGAAACAGAAACAGTTTCCAATTTGAAGTGTAAAAAAAACAACGTTTCAACATCAAAAAGGAACAGTAAGAGCTATAGTGAGAGAAAAAAAGAAAGAAAGAAAAAGAAACAGAGAGAGAGGGAAAGAGAGAGACCCCCCCCACCCGAGTACGATATGAGTGTCTACCCGCCCTGGGTGAGGTGACCATGTGCTGAATGGATGGTTTTTTCCCGTATTGAGATGTGTCTCCTCTTCTACCATTACCATTCAAAATGGCCAGAGGCGTGATCTGGCACACGAACACTCCCGCCTCTGTGCTGTTAGCACACGTATCGCTCTGAAAAATCTCTCTTCTTCTCAGTCTCACCCCATTTGTACCTACCTGCTTTTTCCTCTTCATAAGCCACAGGAAATTCGCACTGTAGATATAAAGTTACCAGGTTTGCCAGACCACATTCCAACTGGAGAGCAGAGCGGATTCTCTCCCGATACATGAGTCCTGAACAGAGCACTCGGGACGTCTCACAAATCGATGTTCTCTGTAGATAAAGTCAGAACTATCCAGCACTGCTGGGATACATTTGATCATTGCTTAAATTGGTGTGTCTGACCTGCTGTTTTTGTTATTCAAATTACATCCAATTATGTTCGCCACGAGTTTCAGATAAAAGCCTTTATAGGAATTAGAGTGAGAGGTCATTGACCTGTACTTGTAACCAATTATGCTTCAGGCTTAAATCGTGGAGTGGGAATCTGCGTTTATGTCCATAAGCAATTTACCCCGGCCTTAATTATTTATGTATAAATTCTTTTCAAGATTTTATTTTCTATAATGAATGCAAGTGAAAGCTGGCAGCAGGGTCCTATAGTTGCATGTTAGGGTCTTGGCTATGTCATGATGGTGGGGTGGTAGGGTGGGTTTGAACTGGCTCAGGTTCCTGGTCAGATGGACTGGTCAGTAGGCGGTGTGTGGGCTTTACCACAAACGATTGGCAGTTTAGTGGTGAAGTGCGCTTCTCCCAAACGGTACTGGCACGCCACACTCCAACTATAAAAAAACATCTTCATCTCCATCAACATCCTAACCCCCCCTCTTGCTGCAGTGACAGCAAACTTGCATAATCATAGCCTCAAGGTTTGTCACCTGTGAGTTCCGTGTTCCAGGTGAAGTCGTGGAAAATGCTGCGCGAGATTCCATTGGGGGCAGCAATGCTGTCAGACTGGTCCGCCCGGAACGCCGTGCTCCAGCTCCGCATTCCCTCGCCGCTGCAGAACGCTCAGCGGGTTGCCCGTCTCCCGCCCTCCCTCCTTCCCTCCCTCCTCCAGCTGCCTACCCAGCATTCCTCAAGGTTTACTCAAAGGATTCCTGGCGTGGTTTGGCTCCTTGAAGACAGGTCTTTTCTACACATCCCACACACTTTACCTCCACACAAAAGGCGTCGCCTCTGCTGTGTTGGTATCGGGGGTGGGGCATGATATGATAATTTTTTTAAATTGGGGTACAGTCAGCTTGAGTAATCACTGTGTGGAACATTAGTCATTTATGTAGTCTTATCAGAGGAAGGGGGGGTATCGCATTTGGTCACAATGTCTGCTTTCAAGGTATTGGAAGGAGTATTGGGCCTGTTTACATTCCTTTGATGTTACTCCCCTTTTCATGACATTACCAGTTTGACAGACTTCGTGCTCGTTCACTTATCCGATAGCCGTGTAGACACACTGACGTAGACTTGATGTGCCTATAACAAGACATTCTCCAGCAAACTAGCACAGATTTATATCGGGCACATTTGGGAAATTAATGATTTTTTGAATAATTTTTTGAAGGGTTCACTGCACCACCAGAAGTACCTTCACACACAAAAAAATTAGCAAAGCAGTTTTCCGTCTAAAAAAAGCACACAGAAGCCTGAGGCCTCATATTGAAAAACACTAAGTGACATGAAAGACATGTGTCAAATGGGTCAAACGGCTACAGACAAAAGCTGACACGTTAACAAGCAAGACGCACTGAACAAGCACTTATGTTTACTGTTGCTTCTTGGCAGATGTGGGGTGAACCTGTTCTTATGACCTCTGCTTTACAGAGAAAGGCTTCCAACTCTGCAGATTGACTCCCAAGGGATTCAAATTGAAGAGCTTGAGAAAAACGTCTGATGTTATGCTGGGAACAATTGTGCATGGTGTCATTAAAGTTTCTGTTTTGACATCTTTTTTTTGTTAAATGTATTAATTTGGCACCCAACGCGGGGCTGTGTATGTTCAATTCCCACCCTAATTTGTAATGTCTAATTGTCCCCTCAAACGTGTTCATGGAAAAACCCGACTGCACAGGACACAGGGGCATCTTGCCTAAGTGCAAACCCACGGCTTTCCATCGAAAAACACGAGCCACCTGTTTCTCCCTACGCACCACCGCCAAACTCGCACAGAGCGAAATTGAAGGACGGCCACCCTATGCAGCTGCATGCAGACCATGGGCTTGCACATGCCTAATGAACGCAGGCGCACTGAGCCCACCCATACCCTCGGCAACGCAACTGCCAGTCGCGCATGAAGTTTGACATCTTTTACTGCAGGTGAAAACTTCAGCCATGATGTAAGAGAAATTGATTAGTTCCTAGTTCCAAATATGCACAATATGACCAATTAAGGAAATCCTTTGATAAAATGAAACAACATGAGTGTCAGTGTTTGACAAAGTCAGCCCGACCGTTCTTCTTGATCATCTACACCAAGACTATGTCAACAGCCAATATTACTTAATGGGAAAGCTGTGCTGTACTTCACGGTCAAGCCGGAAAGTCTGCACACCCCTTTCACCTTCTCCATGTTTTATTACGTTACAGACATGTTCTACAATAGATTGAGTTCATTTTTTGTTTCAGAATTCTACACAGAATAGCCCATAATGACAAAGTGAAAACAGGTTTTTAGACATTTGTGCTAATTTATTAAAAATCTAAATGTAAAATATCATATGTACACAAGTGTGCACACCCTTTGATATGACACCCAAAAGTGAGCTGAGGTGCATTTTGTTTCCACTGATACTGACTGAGATGTTTCTACAACTTAATTGGAGTCCACCTGTGATAAATTTAATTGATTGGACATGATTGGGGATTGCTAACACCTGCCTATATAAGGTCCCACAGTTGACAGTGCATGTCAGACCAAACTCCAAGCCATGGGGTCAAAAGAATTATCTGCAGACCTCAGAAACAGGATTGTGTCAAGACATAGATCTGGAGAAGGGTACGGAAAAATCTCTGCAGCTTTACAGGTCCCAAAGAGCACAGTGGCCACCATCATTCGTAAATGGAAAAAGTTTGGAACCACCAAGAATCTTCCTAGACCAATCGGGGAGCAATCGGGGAAGACGGGCCTTGGCCAGGGAGGTGAGCAGGAACCCGAGGGTCACTCTGATAGAGCTCCAGCGAATCCTTGTGGAGATGGGAGAACCTTTCAGAAGATCAACCATCCAGACAGCACTCCACCAATCAGGCCTTTATGGTAGAGTGGCCAGACGGAAGCCCCTCCTTAGTAAAAGGCACATCACAGCCTGCTTGGAGTTTGCCAAAAACGCACCTAGAGGACTCTCAAACCATGGTCTGATGAAACCAAAATTTAACTTTTTGGCCTGAATACCAAGTGTCACATCTGGAAGAAACCAGGCACCACTCATCACCTGGCTAATACCATCCCTACAGTGAAGCATGGCGGTGGCAGCATCATAATGTGGAGATGTTTTTCAGCAGCGGGAACGGGGCGACTAGTTCTGATAGAGGGAAAGATGAATGCAGCTAAGTACACTGAGATCCTTGAAGAAAACCTGCTCCAGAGCACTCTGGACCTCAGAGTGGGGCAAAGCTTTACCTTCCAACATGACAACGACCCGAAGCACACAGCCAAGAGAACAAAGGAGTGGCTTCGGAGAAAGTCTGTGCATGTCCTGTGCAGAGCCCAGACCTGAATCCAATTGAACATCTGTGGAAAGAGCTGAAAATGGCTGTGTACCGACGCTCCTCATCCAACCTGACAGAGCTTGCAAGGATATGCCAAGAGGAATGGGAAAAAATGTCCAGAAACAAGTGTGCCAAGCTCGTAGCTTCTTTCCCAAGACGCCTTGAAGCTGTAATCGCTGCCAAAGGTGCAGCAACCAAGTATTAGGCTAAGGGTGTGTACAGCTATGGAACCCCATAATAACCTATTTTTGCCAGTAAAATAAAATTGCATATTTTCTAAAAACCTGTTTTCACTTCGTCATTATTGGCTATTGTGTGTAGATGTTTGAGGCAAAAAATTAACTCAATCTATTGTAGTACAAGTCTGTAACGTAATAAAATGTGGAGAAGGTGAAAGGGGTGTGCAGACTTTCCGGCTTGACTGTATGTATGGTATGAATATTTGTTTTTAAACCCTTTTTATTTCAGTTAATTTCTTTATATTACTACTGGTAAGCATTAATGGTAAAGACATTGAACTTTGATACAAAAAGATCCAAATGTCAAAAAAAAGTTTCTCTTTCTCTCTCTCTCTCTCTCTCTCTCTCTCTCTCTCTCTCTCTCTCTCTCTCTCTCTCTCCCCCCCCCCCCCCCCCCCCCCCCCCTCCCCTCGCTCTTCCCCCACAGTTGAATGACAGGTATCACAGGCTTTTAAAAAAAATTCTGATAAGAAACTTTAACACAATTTTCAGAAACGAGACAGAAAACAGAACCATCAGCACCCCCGCCCCACCCCCTGCATTCATACTGGAGGCTTTGGCACACAAAGCCTCAGACTGAATGAACACAATAGCTGAAGAACAGAGAGCAAGTGTCAAAGACAGGTAACCAAAGGCAACCATTGTGGCAATGTAGTCATAGGGTTATTATCGTAAACTAAAACTAAGACGGAAACTAGGTGTGAAAAAAAATCTTATCGTAAACTGAAATAGCCTAAAAAGAGTTTTTGAAAAAATGGAAACGAAATGAAAACTAGCAAACCTGCTTCTGAAATTAACTAAAATAAAATAAAAAGACACATTAGGCCTACTTGTTTTTAGTTTTAACACCCGTTTGACCGTAAGCGTCAAATGGTAAAAAATTAGTAGCGCATCACTGGTCATTTCATTTTGTAGTGGGCATACGGCGTATGCCTGCATATCACGTAGACAACACTACTCATAATCTTCTTTAAAAAGTGGTTATAGCCTATTTATTTTGGCAGCTGGGCCAGTGGAAATGTAGCTTACCAATGATTGGTTATGGTATTTGTTTTGCACCAATCATTGGTCATGTTATTGGTTTTGCATGTGCTAAAAGGTTTTGCACATGCTAAAAGTCTTATGCTGTATCCCAAACCGCATACTTCCATGCTCCGCACTAGTGTACTTCGCTATGAACTCACATGGATGTGCATGCTCGGTATGCGTGCTCGGAGCATGAAAGTATGTGGTCTGGGACACAGCGTTAGTAAATCAGGCCCCCCAGTGCATTGTTGTAAAGTCCTGTCATTTTCATTCAATCATTCAAGGCTTCAAACTAGTTTGAGATGGTTTGAAAAATGTATATTTATATGTAAATGATGATTTGTTTTACACAATACCTGGCTTAAACATGTAGCCTACACAATACCAGTTCTAAAGCTCTAAAACATTACCCCTAACAAATTGGGTAACCGCCCAAAAAAACAAAAACAAAAACCGAAACTAAAGTAAAACTAAGCATTTCTAAAAAACGGAAACTAAACTACAACTATCAAACCCGCATTCTTAAAACTAAACTGAAATTGAAATCAAAATGGAAAACTAAATAATAACAAAAACGAATGAAAATTTCAAAACTATAACATATAGGCCACATACAGTCAAGCCGGAAAGTCTGCACACCCCTTTCACCTTCTCCATGTTTTATTACGTTACAGACTTATACTACAATAGATTGAGTTAATTTTTTGCCTCAACCATCTACACACAATAGCCAATAATGACGAAATGAAAACAGGTTTTTAGAAAATATGCAATTTTATTTTACTGACAAAAATAGGTTATTTAGGGGTTACATATCTGTACACACCCTTAGTCTAATACTTGGTTGCTGCACCTTTGGCAGTGATTACAGCTTCAAGGTGTGTTTCTTGGGAAAGAAGCTACGAGCTTGGCACACTTGTTTCTGGACATTTTTTCCCATTCCTCTTGGCATATCCTTGCAAGCTCCGTCAGGTTGGATGGGGAGCATCGGTACACAGCCATTTTCAGGTCTGGGCTCTGGCTGGGCCACTTAAGGACATGCACAGACTTTCTCCGAAGCCACTCCTTTGTTCTCTTGGCTGTGTGCTTCGAGTCGTTGTCATGTTGGAAGGTAAACCTTTGCCCCAGTCTGAGGTCCAGAGCGCTCTGGAGCAGGTTTTCTTCAAGGATCTCGGTGTACTTAGCTGCATTCATCTTTCCCTCTATCAGGACTAGTCGCCCCGTTCCCGCTGCAGAAAAACATCCCCACATCATGAAGCTGCCACCGCCATGCTTCACTGTAGGGATGGTATTAGCCAGGTGATGAGCGGTGCCTGGTTTCCTCCAGACGTGACGCTTGGTATTCAGGCCAAAAAGTTCAATTTTGGTTTCATCAGACCAGAGAATCTTGATTATCATGGTTTGAGAGTCCTCTAAGTGCCTTTTGGAAAACTCCAAGCGGGCTGTGATGTGTCTTTTACTAAGGAGGGGCTTCGGTCTGGCCACTCTACCATAAAGGCCTGATTGGTGGAGTGCTGCCTGGATGGTTGATCTTCTGAAAGGTCAAAGATCAAAAAATTAACTCAATCTATTGTAGAATATGTCTGTAACGTAATAAAACGTGGAGAAGGTGAAAGGGGACTTTCCGGCTTGACTGTATGCCTACCACTTCACATACCCAGGCAACAAAGCCATACAAATTGTTTTGTTTGTGCACGTTTTCTGAAAATGGCTGTTAAACAACTTGTGGTATGCATATTATATGCTAAATCACTCAGATTACATCCTTTAACACCAGAACTGGACTGGGAGAAAGAAAGTTATACATTGTCTCTCAGCGATGAACAGGCCTGATATGGTTCTGGCTTAGCTGTTATTCAAGTGGCTAATACATTATTCACATGTAATTCAATAACCAATAAAGCAAGTGGTAAAACGTTATATCAAAAGTGGGAGCTAATAATGTGCAAGAATGTTTTTATGCACTTGTAATTTCTGGCCAATTATCTCTCTGGAACAGCTGAGGTGCGTGAATAACAAACAATCTCTCTGACACGAACGTGACGCTGTACACGCTGTGTCCGTGGACTATGTGACTATCTCTGCATACTATATTACAGCATTCATAAAAGTCTCTGTAATTCATTGTCTTTTCGTGTTGTTTTTCCTAGGCCCTAAGGAGAACCAGCTCGCTCATTTCAGGTGCCTGTACCGTGAAGCCTATAAGCGCTCGCCCATTGGCTTGCCTTGTGCTTGTAACTAGCGCCACTTTGTGGCTATATTGTTGTATGTTTTTTTTGCCTGCACAACATAAAGGGTGTTGTAGTGATTTTTTTCAGTCAGTCTCTGTATGTTGCATTCAGTTTGTGAATTAATATGTAGGCTACGTATTGTGAAAGTCATTGATCTAAGATAAACTTAGGTTGATAGTTTAATATTGAATGAAAAACTGAGTGAAATATTGTGCTTGGAACATGTTACAGTATTTCTTTGCAAAAACATTTCTCAGTAAAAGCATGGGAGTTCATAAGAGGCTCAACAACTTTAGCATTTTATCCCAACAGTCACGAAGCACAAGAGCAAAAGCGTTTAAAATAAGGCATTTGTTTAAAATGGTGTGTTCTGAATCTCGTCGTGAAACCGTCTTCATCTGCTGATTGCTTCTCAAGGGGGTTGCATTTGTCACTGGTCACAGTAGAAAGCAGTGCAGAGCCAGAGATTGATATACAGCATTGCCTAAACTTGACATCAGTCACTTTAACGTGTCATCCCAATAGCTAAGCCCGTGTTGATGCTTATTTATGTGGCTCTCTAAATCTAACCGGTTGCGTCCCTGGATGGATGCTCTGCCAAGCCCAGAATGTGTGAGGGGTAAACAATGGATGATTAGTCAACTAAATCTGGCAACACCCCAGCAGCCATACAATGTTACAACACTGTGATGCTGTAACAAAATAAGGAACACCAACCTGTGTCACCAGGCTGTTTTTGTCAGCAGGCTAGGTGACTTTTCTCCACTGAGTCATCTTGGAGAAAAGGCACAGCCCTAAGTAAATATTCACCGGGGTAGCTTGTTACAAACCGGTACCAACTGGCAGGTTGTTCACTCGTAGGTAGCAGATAGCAAAGTGACCATGGACGCAGGGATATACAACAGTGTACTGGTGACCGGGTCCAACCGGGGGATCGGACTTGAGCTGGTACGACAGCTGGCTGAATCGGCGATCCCTCCGTCCCAGATCTTTGCTGGTTGCCGGGATCCTGACGGACCCAGGGGAAAGGTAGGTTGTAGCCTATTCTACCATAGAATTCCATATACAGTGAGCACCATAATTAATTGAACAGCGACACATTGTTTGTTATTTTGGTTCTCTACTCTAGCACTTTGAGTTTAAAAGAATACAATGACAATGAGGTTGAAGTGCAGACAGAAATTCAGCTTTAATTTGAGGGTATTTTCATCCATATCGGATGAACCCTTCAGAAATTATAGAACCTTTTGTACATTGTCAAAAATATTGGACAGTTTAACATAATGTAGTAGTAAAGTAATCATTGTATCCTTTGCATGCCATGGCTTCCTTATGTCTGTGTCTGTGACCCAACAATATCAAAAGACACTTGATATTTAATTTTCTGGTACTCTCTGCATTTGAATGGATCTCTATGGAAATTGGGGGGTGGGAGCCTCAAACCATCACTCTGCTGCCAGATATGCAGTAGATATGGATGTATCACTTTAAAGGTTGTTTCTCTTGACAAAGTTTCCTATTGAATTCTATGGAAAAATAAGTCAGGAGAAGAAACCCAATACAATAAAAAAAATTTATTAAAATTTTTTTTAATTCCAGATGGATGCCTGCGCTCTGTTCAGCTGGTGAAGGCACAGAAAGCGCAGTTTCCCGCTTCAGCGCACAGTTACCAACAAATAAACAGCACGACCACAGAACTGGGGCTTGTATCACTGAGTTAGATGGATAACTGCACTGAGCAAACTCAGAACAGCTCGTTACTTCAGTCCGTGTTCCAGATTTGGGAGGGTTTCGGGTTTTACTCAGAGCAGTTATCCAGCTAACTCCATAATCCTGAATGGATTGTGGATACAGTGCCCTGTGTCTGTTGAGGCCACAGCCAACTCCGCTAGTTAAAGCAAGCTATATAGGTTAGCTCCTGTCAGTGCTATTAATATTCAGATCAGGAGGAGCGAGAGGCTACGATGCAACTTCTGATTTGTGTAATGCAGACGTTTTTTGTACAAAAAATAAGAAAACAATTTTCAGGGTTTGTTTTAGCCAGTGGAATGTTCGGTTTTGTAGACTGGCCTACATGTGGGCAAAAACAACGAGAAAAGATTAATAAAAAGGTAAGCAAACACACTTTCAATTCAAGTGGAGAATCCAGGTTCAGAAAGTAAAACTCCTCCCCAGTGTTTTGTTCCAATCACCTGAATTTGCTAATTAGCATTTTCTACAGCCAGGAAGTATAACTATTATTAAAGAAATCAGATGGCTGCAAGTTCACAGGTGCAAGAAAGACATGGCAGTCATTTTACTTTCTGTTCCCTGGACTTTCCACCTTTGAAGCTCATCTTTGTTTTCAACTATTTTTGTTGTTTTCCATAGATTTTTATTGCAAAAGATATTTCCTTTTGAGTGTAGCCTATAGGCTAGCATACTCCTTTTCTTTCTTTTGACCGTTGTAGTTATTGACAGACGTAGAACACTTTACGATGTACCCCAACTTGTGTGCATTGTGTTTTTGCAACTTGCTTTCAGTCCCATAAAATATTTGTAGGCTAGGCCCCTACTCATTCAATAACTGGGGATGCATTTTTTTTGAGGTAATCTATATGGGAAATGGATGTGCGGGGGTGCGAAGCAAAAAAAAGCCCCGAAAATATAGCCCCAGGCTTTACCACTGCCTACATAGATGAGAGCCTGGGTGTTAGTTCTGTATAAATGTTATTTTTTTAATAATGCGAGTTCAATGCCTCATACGGCTCAACATGTGCCTTTTCACCAACAATTTAGACTTGTTTAGCCTCTCGCCAGCCTGCATAGTAGCCTAACCTACCTTGCATTCTACGTTCTAACCTACCTATGGCGGCATATCAATGCCGCGAGAACATACAAACCCAAATTCCAAAAAAAGTTGGGACAGTATGTAAAATGCACATAAAAGCAGAAAGCAGTGATTTGTAAATTCTTTTACATATATTTAATTGAAAACAGTACAAAGAAAAGATATTTAATGTTTTACCTTATCAGCTTTATAGATTTTTGTAAATATATGCTGATTCTACGATTTTACATTTCTGTACTTCTGTCTGTGGTGCTGCTGATACGGGAGGAAGAGGGGTGATAGATTGGGAGACGTGAACCCCACGGTCAGGGCCGGATCATGGTCCCGTGAGACCCCTGGGCACATGTCTTTTGGAGGCGCCCCACTTTCCTATATTGGTGTCTTTCTTGCCTTCCTCCTCGCAAAATCATTCACTACAGATCGTCAAAATCTAGCTGTCTGACAAGGTCTGACAGACCTTTTATCGTAAACCCCTTTTCACACAGACGACCCATGAACAAATGCCACCTAACTAACTAGTAAGGTTGTGTGCCACCTAACTAGTTAGACAGCTGAGTTTTAGGCCAATAGCTAGTTAACTAGCTGGCTTTTTAGTGCAGCTAATTTGGTTGTAAGGACAGCTAGCTGGCAAAAATATACACATTGTAAGTGCTGAGGGGTATGGGGGGCCCGAGTGGTTAGCTCACGCTATAAGCACCCAGGGGCCTAGTGGTCAGCTTGCGCTGTGCGCACTGAGGGCCCTGGCGTTCAACTTCCTTCTGAAGTCTTGGGCCAGGCACCATGCGCGGCCTGAGGCTTGGAGGCCCCCTGGCAGTCCGAGGCCCCAGGGCACTGGCCCCACTGGCCCGGTCCATAATCCAGGCCTGCCCACTGTGATGCCCAATACATGGCCGGTTAGGCAAGTCAAAGTTTCTTTTGAAATAAAATCTTCCCCACTGATTTTACTTGTCTCAATATTATTTATTTATACGGCTATTTAATAAATAGCTTTTATGGGTAATTTCCAAATATATAAAAATAAGTAAATTAAAAATAAATAAATGTAAATATTGTTGCATCTAACATCACTTGAATTTAGCTTGTCCTTATAGTCAAAAGACTTGACTTGGACTAGCTTGCAGCGACTTGAGACTTGGCTCTGTGTATGTGTGTGTGTGTGTTTGTGTAGTGGAGAGGAGGAATTCCTCTCACTAGTAGAGCAGATAATTTATTCCTGCACATGGTGGAGTGACAGGTGATAGTTAGAATAGTAAATACCATGAAAAAATGTAATGTAAAATGTGCCACTATGACATATGTCACATCTATGGTTCTATATCTATGGGCAAGGCAGAGTGTCTACCCCCAAGTGCCTGCCTCTCAATGAAACCACATAAAATAGTGTGAATAAAATAAATGCGTGCATCAACACAGTTCTGTTTACTTATTAGCACCTGTAAAACTGTTAGCCTGGATCAAATATACCCAGGATTTTTATATATATTTATTTAAAAATATATTTAGTATTTTTGCAAAGGTTTTATATTATGTTATCTTCATGTCAATCTCAAACAATATAATCAATATCCAGTGCATATATATGGTTAACGGGTGATTTAAAAAGTGTATTTATTTTTTGTGAGAAAGATGTGATTTATATAAATTCACTGTAATGAAGGCAAACAAACCCAGGTGTATATATGCAGTAAATTATGAATTACCTTATCTAATTATATTCAAAAAAACCATACAGGCAAAAAAACAATCAACAAAATAAACACAAAACAAAAACTAGTCACTTTAGTCACTGGTTATGAAATACATCAAAAGTCATTCCTTTTTTACTAAAAGTTTAAAACGGGTCCATAATATGATCCAAACCAAACCCAAGGGTTTACTCAACATGATTATAAATTGATCCTGTGCTGTAAAGAAAAGTTAAAAAAAAAAAAAAAAAGTAAAAAAATGAACACACACACACGCAGAGACACTGAAATAATAGCAGACAGTTTATTTGGATGCATCTTAAAGGATAACTTAACTCAGAAATACAAATTTTATATTATTCTTTGATCCACAACATAGAGTATCTAAAATAATTCAATAGATGGGGTCATTTATCACATCACAAGTTCCCAGTAAAAAAGTGAAATAGAAACACCATTACCACCCTTAACCACCAAACATTTGCTTTATACCCTCTTTTCATTACTTCCGCATACAGTTTGCACTATATTTTGCTTTGTCAGCATGTAACACATTTTTCAAAATGTTCATTAAAATTACATTAAACCGAAGATAAATACCACACACGCCATGGTTTAAACAGTTTATTCAACTACATTAAATGTTTTGTTTTGGGGGGATCATTCTACGAAAATGTGCATCCCTCAGACAAATTGCTCTGCAAATCAGAATCAACAATGACCTCATATTGTTTTATTTAAAATCCAATGTGCTGGAGTAGAGCCAAAACAACAAAAATGTGTCACTGTCTACAATACCTTTGTATTTACCTGTATTTCAGTTGTATTTTTAATTGTAAACCCTGTTAATTGTAATGGATACAACCCTATTGTATCCCTAAAATGACCATTCCATAAGTCTCATGATTCACAGGAAGTGATAGATCTACCTTTAATGAAGACAATAGTGAAAGGATAAGTAAGCGTCTACTTCTTTTAGGAACTTTCTTTGTGTTTTGTAATGTTTGAGAGGGGTTCAAACTTGGTGTGTCAGCCCTGTGACCATTAATGCATACAGTAAACAATTAATAAATAAAAAAATCAAAATTACATTTAAAATCAGCATTAAAGCCCCTTTTGAACACACTCCGTCTGGTCCCACTAACCTTGCCACATGCCGAGTAATGCCAGACATTATCATTTATAAATAATATAAACAATTACATGAAATATTTACCTATACTTCCCATTAACTACATGCAATAATGTGATAAATATAAATTTGTGTTAGTTTTTAGGATGCCTATTTCTGTTGCTCAGAAACAGCGGCCATATGACAGCACTGGGATACAGATCCAGCCAGTCGAGAGTTGAAATATATTTTCCGAAATTAAAATGTATATATATATTCTGTTGCATGCTCTTTGAATTTGCAGAAATACCTTACCGTACTTACCTATTCGGCACACACAAAAATGTATAGTTTCCAGTGGTGTGTGGTGCACCTTTATAAGCTAACGTGGAAAATTCTAATTGAAAACCTGTTGCAATGGCTGATTATTCATCAGACTATTACGGGGATGTTGAGTCTCTTCACATTGATGGCCACCCATATTTACTTGAACCGGAATACACAGATGAAGAGCTAAATCAAATTCAAGAGGACTGCAGGAGAACAGAGGCTGAGACAGAAAGGCAAGACCGTAGACCATAGAAGGGCAAGACGCAGAGTATTCCATGTATTCCGGTCGGTGAATTCTGCAAGTCCACAGAACAATGGAATATATTTAAATTTTAATATTGGCAAGTAAATATCAACTTTCATAGTCATTTTCACTTCCAAATAAGAGGTTTAGATAAATTGGACTTGTTTGAGGTAAATTGAACCTGTATATAAATATGCCCTTTGGGTGACCAAAACTCGAGTCGAAAAAGAAAGCTGTGACAACTCGGTGGAAATAGTTTGTAAAAACAAATAGTCACTATTTACAGAAAAATAGGAATGCTCAACACTTGAATTAGGCTCTTCCATTCAATTTAGACTAATAAATCGTTCGGGAATTTCTCACCCTTGCATAACACTGCAATAGGTAGAAATTCCAAAAAGGGACTCCAAGACACTCTGCCTTGCGCATAGATATAAAACCATAGATGTGACATATGTCATAGGTAGTGGCACAATTTTTGAGACCATACCCTTGTAAGATGGTGGCCAGTAACCATGGTTCTATATCATATGAGCCAATCATCAGCTATCTGGCTTCTGAGACCCGATTATGACATCACAGTGGGTTAGAAAGTACATGACACATTTGACATAGTTTCCTATTATAGCTGTACCCAGGTAAGATGGCTGTCAAATTGTTCCATTTCAGAATTCCAAATTACTATTATATTACATGATATGTCATATCTATGGTTGTATATCTATGGGCTTGCCTTTATTCTGATATTAGAGAAATATTTCAGATCATAGCCCAGTATATATGACGCTGAACCTGAGGCATAGAGGGAAAACTACCCTTTGGAAACTGAATTCAAGTATTTTGAATGGTCCAATAAAAGAAAATTTGAAAATAGAACTACAACATTACTTGGCAGAAAATGTGTGGTGTCCCTACCGGTGTGTGGTGTCCCTACTAACGTTGATGTAAGGTAAGCTAATGGTTAGACTGTCACTGCAGCTACGCTAGTAGCCGAGGTGTCTAGCTAACTAATTCACTGCTACTTAGCTAGTTTAACACAAGTCTTCGATGTGAACAATCTTTCGTCTTCTCTCTTCCAAACCACGATCTAACCCGATACTGCGCAACTACAACGGGTAATATGCTCGGGGCGAGCAAAGGTTTTTAATAAATCACTTTTTCTTTCTCTAAACTGTACTTCACAGAATCTTCATGTGGTCACTCCACGGGGGATTCGCCTGGAACCGCTCTCTCTAGCTTTCCATCAGTGAAAATCCCGCCTGGCACCGACATCCGCCTCCTTTTATCTCTTACTTGCCAGGCATTCTTGGCATATTTTATTTACCAGGCTGCACCTTAGAGTATGGGCTGCAGTCGCACCCACAGAACTATATAAGAACTGTGGCTGCACCCCAGCTTGCTCCCCCTAGCTGGCGGTCATCGAACAGGGCATATTGCGTGCTGAAAGGGCAAAATATTCTAAGTCACTTTCACGTGTCTACATGGAGAACATTTTGTCCTCATGTGGAGAACTTTTTGTGATGTTCTCGTTTTGGGGAGGTCGGATGCAGTGGTTCCAACATTTCCTAGATTAAACCGGCAGCCATCGTGTCTCCGAGTGGCGGCTGGTGCCAGTTCTCCTAGATGGGGCTATGTCAACCAAAGCGACTTAAAATGGCTGCTACCATACCTACTACCATAAATGTGCTGTTGGCAAACTTAAGGAATATAAATGAATGCAGACCACTAATTTATTTATTGCCTCAAGACTCAAGTTTTTTTTTATTTAATTGAAATTTCATTGTCATATATCATTGCCTCATATCAGCCAATTATATATATCCTAGCTAGTCTAGCTGCAGGAGTGACAAGTGACAACTATTAGTCAACTGGTGAATAACATCATGGGTGCTCCCTTCCAGCGCCCTAAGCAGTCTATGGAGTTAGCTTAAGCTAATGATAAAGTCCGAGGGTGCGTTCGGATCCAAAATGTATCCTTTCTTCCTGTCATTCCCTTCCCTTGCTTCAAGAGGGGAATCCCCAACATGCCAGGATGAAATATGGCAGCCACACCACAAGTGTGATTCGGATCCAACATGAGCAACATGAACCTGACTGGCTGTTCCACTCTTTTGGAGAAGCAGAGTGGTCTGCGTGGTCCATTAGAGGTTGGTAAATGGACTGGTAAATGGACTGCACTTATATAGCGCCTTTATCCAAAGCGCTTTACAATGGTCTCTCACTCACCCGTTCACACACACATTCACACACCGATGGCAGCAGCTGCCATGCAAGGTGATAGCCTGTTCATTAGGAGCAATTTGGGGTTCAGTGTCTTGCCCAAGGACACTTCGACATGAGGACAGGAGGAGCCGCTGCTCATTGGGAGCAATTTGGGGTTCAGTGTCTTGCCCAAGGACACTTCAACATGAGGACAGGGGGATCAGCCGGGGATCGAACCGCCAACCCTGTGATCAGCGGACACCCCGCTCTACCTCCTGAGCCACAGCCGCCCCCCCCATGGTCCTTGTCTCTGTTGCATCTCTATCCACCAGCTATCGCTCTTACCTGTATTCATAGTTCAGCAGTACTTTTACCTGTACCACACACACACAACAGCAGGGCTATAGTTATGGAGGAGCGCTTACCTGTACTCATAAAACAGCATGTAGGCTGAGTTTGACCTCCGCCTGAACGCGGACTTCTGGTCCATCTGCTGCACTCTCTCGTCTTCAAACGACAGCCATGTTGCGTTGCCCTCACTGCTCTCACAGACGTAATGACCTGCACAATAACATAGATGGATGTTTAGTCATATTTGCGTAATGTGGTCATAATAGAAGGTTAATCATATACAGGCAAGATTGAGAATATAGCGCCCAGGAATGTGTGAGTGTGGGCGGTTGGTGCCTTCAGTATATCTTACCGTGTTGCATATTTGAGCCGACGTGGGAGAGCACACTGGTGATCCTATATTCACTCTAGAAGAGAAGGCACATACCTGCAATCAGAAGAGGTACAAACCCAAACCCAGGGAAGAGCACACTTTGGCTACTGCTATATTCTTTCACTACCCCACCTCCTTCTTCTACTTCTCTCTCTATCTCTTTCTGCTCACCATAGCACAGCTGTCCTGACCTATTCTGATGGCTGACCTTCCCTCTACTTTTCAGCTTCAGGGGAAACCAAACAAAACCAAAAACACAATCAGACCTCTTGCCTCATCATTACGACCACAGAATCTACACACTTACCCCTCTGCTCTGGATTATTAAAGGCCCACACACATAGTTTTCATGTTTTTAAGCTTTTCACATCATCCTGGAGCTTTTCCAATATAAGCCTAAGATATTTTCACGTTTTGTGAATCAAGATAATCCCCACAAAAAAAACACACTTTTTGCAATTTTTTAACCATACACGCAATTAATATAAATGTAATATAATGTTATGCTAAGGTGAACTACATTACTACAGCAATCAGTCGCATTCCGTAAATGTCACTCACCACCACTGAACAGTTTTTCGAGCCTGCCGTCCACCCGCGTTCAACTAGGCCCCAGCTCTTTGTAGCCTATTTGCTACCTCCTGGAGCAAAGCAAAATCCAGAGCTACCAAAACTGCTTATATAGGCCTACATTTTTTTTTGGTTGTTTTTAAAAAAAATCTGGGTGCTACTATTGTTCAAAGACATTAGCTAGCTTATCAATTTAGATATTAATTTGCTATTCCACCCTCTCCCGTCCACAATCGCCCTAATCTCCCGTTTGTTTGGGTGTGTTTCTGACATCTGTTAACTATGTCTCCCGAGTCTGATTTGGCAACACTGACATGTTTGGCAAGCTAACAATAGCTTATGACAAGCCGTTTTAATTGAACAGTTACTAAATTAGTCCGAACTAGCTGCCCAATGTCCTAGCTAGCTGGCCATATCAGTTAAGTTAGCTAGCTACCGCAATTTACCCTTCGCTAAACCCCTCCTCCAAGCATTGATTGTCCAATCATAGCCTAGCAACCGTTACTAGGCAGTGGACCTCCGTCAAGCCAGAGATTGTGGTCAAGCTTTCCTAGTTGTAGGTTAGCTTGTCATCATGGTCAAATGGTGAGATTGGGAAACCTGCAAAACTGACACTCCTTATCCAGATAAAAGTGCTGCCTATTAGCCAGCTGCTCCAATACTAGCTAGCTACATCCTAAGTGCAGCTAGTTTAACTAGAGCATTTTATTATTTTTTTGCTTACAAAATAAAACGTAGCTTCAAACAGCAGCTAGCTAGCTAGGCAATTGTGGTAATTAGCTAAGTCATATATGGCCAGCTAGCTAGGAAAATAGGCAGCAAATTGGGACTAATAAGGTAGCTAGTGTGGAAGTCGAATACATGTTAAAACGGCTTGCCATACTAGCTTGCTGGCTAGCAAGCTATGAAGACCTTAATTTAAATAGTATTAATTCATATTTTTGAATTTCATATAAAACAAGTTGATGTATAAAAGTTTGAAAGGAAAGCTGACATGACTAGCTGCTAGCTACTCTTGAGAGCAGCTAAGAATCTGCTGAGGAATCTGCTGACGTGTATTTATTCTGACAAGTTTTAGTTTGAATATAGAAACTTGTTAGCAACATACTTTTTAAAACCATACAAAAGCCTAATAATTCATGGTTAAGATATGAATATGTGTAATTTATGCCGTAGAACAAAACGTGAAAACTCTCTTAGGCTCATATTAACCACAGACCTTATATTCGGCACAAATCCGAAAACCCCATGATAAGACCCCATTGGAAATCTGGCGAGGGAACCCATGGCTCAAAAATGCTAACTCACTTCCGGGTTTTAGGACTACAAACTGTAGCACTCTATGGGCACATTTTGAAAACCGATACAATAAAATGTGGATGCTGTAATATATTACACTGCTTATGACATCATAATGCCTTCCTCCACAACACTGTTATGACCTAACAATACTATCCCAGATGATTTGACATTACCTTTTTGTGCTTTCATCACAGTTCATTATTCATTTGTATCACTTCCAGGTTCTTTAGACTACTTACCACAAAATACATCACCATATTTGAACACTTTCACCTTCTTTAGATCCATTTATCCCGCATTACCACTTCATACCATTTCCACCTTGTATTTACCACCTCACACTATACCATAGTCTATTGCCATCTTTATATACCATTTCCAGCAATTGCTACCACTGCGAAGCAACCACACCTACATTTTCTTTAGGAATTGTAAATCTAGTTTGATTTGTCACCTAAAGCACAACATCATCAATCTCCCTGTTCCATATGGCACTATTTACATTGGCCCTCCAGAGTGAAGTTTATAGAGTTAACATAAAAATGAGTTGATCATGGTTGGCTAAATGGCTCAAGGGTCTGACCTATCAAAGCCTTAAACCATCACTCTGCTGCCAGATATGTAGTAGATGGATAACTTGAAGGGTTTCTTCTCCTGACTTCCTTTCCCATAAAGTTCAATAAGAAGATTTGTCAGGAGAAACAACTGTGAAACAACCCTGCATCTGGCAGCAGAGTGATGGTTTGAGGCTCGTTTGATACCTCAGACCCTTGATGACTTACAGCCATTTCACCAAGCATGTATTCCACACTGTTCCAGCATAATTTACAGCTAAATCTAGTCCCACCCCCCAATTCCCATAAAGATCCATTCAAATGCAGAGACATTTAGTATCGCTTGTAAGAGTACCAGAAAGCAAGATATCAAGAGTCTTTTGATGTTGTCAGGTCACAGACATCAGGAAGTCATGGCATGCAAAAGATATGCGACCAAATATTTAAAATGATTGCTTTACATTATGTTAAACTGTCGAATATATTTAGATTTTTGACGCCCGAAAATGGGGGGGGGGGGGACTACGTACTAAAGGTTCTATAATTTAGAAACCGTTCATCTGATATGGATGACAATACCCTAAAATTAAAGCTTCAACCTCATTGTCATTGTATCCTTTCAATCTCAAAGTGCTAGAGTACAGAACCAAAATAACAAAAAATGTGTCACTGTCCAATGAATTATGGTGCTCACTGTACATGTAGAAAACATCTTTTACATTTGTTGTATAATATGTAGCAAATATGTAGCCTGTATGAACCATTTAAAAAAATAACCTGGCCTTCAGGAGGACATATCTGAAGAACCCTGGGGTATATGTGTACGTGTGCGTACATGTGTCTCTTACCTGCTGCTTATCCCCACAGAAGTCGCTGTAGTTGGCTGCGATCATCCGCTTCAGGGTCATCTTTCACTCTCTGCTACAGCTGGACTGTTCTGAGTGCAGATCTGCTCGGCACCTGCAGGGGGGCGACAGAGGCAGCAGGCAATCAGTAAGACAGCACTTGAGATTAGGGTAATTACGGCTGGAACGAAACCCGGCATACACAGTGTAGCCCCAGGACCAGTGTTGGGAGCCCATAAATTATACCTGTGACTAAAACGTTTCATATAGGGGCACAAAAACAGTTCTCAGCTGTCATTCACAAGCTCTTCAATAAACACAGTTAAAATGTCAGTGTGCAAAATACTTTGCATAGTAAATTTTTAAAAGCAGAACAACAACAACAAATACAAACTGACATAAACTTTATGCCCATAACAGCACTGGTATCTACAGATGAGAATAACCATAGATATCTACATACTTCAGTAAATGTGTGGTCAGATTTGACCTCCAGCAGCTCTCCTCTCTCCTGAATGAATATTTGGAGACGGAAGAGACTCTGGAGAGTCGCGTTCATGTAGCAGGTGTTCCCGATGTTTGGGAACCCATGGCAGAGACATGAACACATCCCTTTATTACTGTACAGAAGTTAGGTAATAACAGGTCATTCATACCCACTAAATGGGCATGTTTTATATATTCAATACATGAACTGACACTAAGGGTCTCAGAGGCAGGAGGTGGGAAGGTGCAGAAATAATGCAATCAAATGATATAGGATAGAATTTTATGAAAATCAAGTAGTCCAGATTGCACACCAATCCTATTCTACATACTAACTCCATCTGTATATACATACTCCCTAAATAGTATAATAATATACAGTGTATAATAGAGGTCTGATCAATAATAATTTCTGAAGAACATTTTGGATTAAACGTAAGAACACTAGAGAAAATTAATGCAAAAGATGGACCAATGAGAACAACTGATTTGTTTTTCTTAAACACCTGTCAGGACGAAGCAGCACATTCAGGAACTTAAAATACAGTTGTAACTGACTGTCATTCTTACCCAAGGACAGTGTGATCAATCCTGTTCCTCCGGTTCTTTTCCTGGCTGATGTGTTCCTTCCTAGAGCTTTGGAATTCCAGTCCAACAGAAGTGAGTAAAGGAAAAACATGTTTCAATTTGTTTTTAGAAATTGAATTCCCGAGCAGAAAACATAAGTGGCAAAATTAAATCAAATTAAATGAAGTTAAAAACACTACCTTTGTTCTGTGCAGTCAATGGACAGAGCAGGTTTCTTGATGCAGCCAATGGGAAGAGCTGATGTCTTCTGTGCGCAGTCGAAACCATCAACTGCGAAAAGTGGTGTTTGCTCTGCGCAGTCGATATTCAGCGCCGGTGTCTGCTCTGCGCAGTCAGGGATGTTGCCCATGTCTCTTTCTTTCCTTTCTTGACAGACCATTTCTCTTCTTATTATTTTTGTCTTCTTCGTGGTCAGTATGATCCATAGCCAGGGATGGCGGCTATATGCAGTCAATGGTAAGAAACTCTGCAGAATGAATGGTAACAGCAGGATGGTCAGAGTTGTCGATGGTAACAGCAGGCTGGTCTGCGTTGTCGATGGTAACAGCAGACTGGTCTGCGTTGTCGATGGTAACAGCAGGCTGGTCTGCGTTGTCGATGGTAACAGCAGGCTCATCTGCACAGTTGATGGTAACAGCAGGCTGGTCTGCACAGTCAGTGGACAGGACCGTCTTCTCTGGAGACACTGATGTTGCCTTTGTCCCTTTCTTTCCTTTCTTCAAAGAACAGAAAGACTTCTTTATTTGTTGTTCCTGGTTTGTACCGGCCTTAAGAGACAGCTCCTCTGCGCAGTCGATAGTAACTGCTGGCTCCTCTGCGCAGTCAATGGTAACTGGCTCTGCACAGTCGAAGGTAACTGGCTCTTCGCAGTTGTTAGTGACTTGATCTGCGCCTTCAATAGTTACTGGTTTTGTGCATTCGATAGTTACTGGCTCTACGCAGTCGATAGTAACAGCTGGCTTCTCAGCGCAGTTGATGGTAACTGGCTCGGCGCAGTCGATAGTTACGGGTTCTGCACAGTCGATAGTTACTGGCTCTGCGCAGTTGATGGTAACAGCTGGCCACTCAGCGCAGTTGATGGTAACTGGCTCTGCACAGTCAATAGTAACAGCTGGCTCCTCAGCGCAGTTGATGGTAACTGGCTCGGCGCAGTCAATAGTAACAGCTGGCTCCTCAGCACAGTTGATGGTAACTGGCTCGGCGCAGTCGATAGTTACGGGTTCTGCACAGTCAATAGTTACTGGCTCGGTGCAGTTGATAGTAACAGCTGGCTCCTCAGCGCAGTTGATGGTAATTGTCTCTGCACAGTCGATAGTGAATGGCTTTGCACAGTCGAAAGTGACTGGTTCTGCGTAGTCGATAGTGACTGCTGACTCCTCTGCGCAGTTGATGGTAACTGGCTCTGCGTAGTCAATAGTGACTGATTCTGCGCAGTCAAAGGTAACTGCTGGCTCCTCTACGCAGTGGATAGTAACTGCTGGCTCCTCTGTGCAGTTGATGGTAACTGGATATGCGCAGTCGATAGTAACTGGATCTGCGCAGTTGATAGTCACAGCTAGCTTATCAGCGCAGTTGACGGTAACTGCTGGCTCCTCTGCGCAGTTGATGGTAACTGATGGCCCCTCTGTGCAGTCGATAGTAACTGGCTCTGCACAGTTGATGGTAACTGCTGGCTTCTCTGTGCAGTCCATGGTTACTGCTGGCTTCTCTGTGCAGTCGGTGTTCACTGGCTCTACGCAGTCGATAGTAACAGCTGGCTCCTCAGCGCAGTTGATGGTAACTGGCTCGGTGCAGTCGATAGTAACAGCTGGCTCCTCAGCGCAGTTGATGGTAACTGGCTCGGTGCAGTTGATAGTAACAGCTGGCTCCTCAGCGCAGTTGATGGTAATTGTCTCTGCACAGTCGATTGTGAATGGCTTTGCACAGTCGAAAGTGACTGGTTCTGCGTAGTCGATAGTGACTGCTGACTCCTCTGCGCAGTTGATGGTAACTGGCTCTGCGTAGTCAATAGTGACTGATTCTGCGCATTCAAAGGTAACTGCTGGCTCCTCTATGCAGTGGATAGTAACTGCTGGCTCCATTGTGCATTTGATGGTAACTGGCTCAGCACAGTCAGTGGTATCTGGCTTTGCGTAGTTGACAGTGACTGGCTCTGCACAGTCGATGGTAACTAGCTCTGCACAATCAACGGTAACTGCTGACCCCTCTGCACAGTTGGTGGTAAATGCTGGCTCCTCTGTGCAGTCGATGATAATTGCTTCTGCGCAGTCGCTAGTAACTGGCTCTTCACAGTTGATGGTAACTGGCTCTGCGTAGTCAATAGTGACTGATTCTGCGCATTCAAAGGTAACTGCTGGCTCCTCTATGCAGTGGATGCTGGCTCCATTGTGCATTTGATGGTAACTGGCTCAGCACAGTCAGTGGTATCTGGCTTTGCGTAGTTGACAGTGACTGGCTCTGCACAGTCGATGGTAACTAGCTCTGCACAATCAACGGTAACTGCTGACCCCTCTGCACAGTTGGTGGTAAATGCTGGCTCCTCTGTGCAGTCGATGATAATTGCTTCTGCGCAGTCGCTAGTAACTGGCTCTTCACAGTTGATGGTAACTGGCTCTGCGTAGTCAATAGTGACTGATTCTGCGCATTCAAAGGTAACTGCTGGCTCCTCTATGCAGTGGATAGTAACTGCTGGCTCCATTGTGCATTTGATGGTAACTGGCTCAGCACAGTCAGTGGTATCTGGCTTTGCGTAGTTGACAGTGACTGGCTCTGCACAGTCGATGGTAACTAGCTCTGCACAATCAACGGTAACTGCTGACCCCTCTGCACAGTTGGTGGTAAATGCTGGCTCCTCTGTGCAGTCGATGATAATTGCTTCTGCGCAGTCGCTAGTAACTGGCTCTTCACAGTTGATGGTAACTGGATCTGCACAGTCGATGGTAACTGGATCTGCGCAGTCGATAATAACTGGTTCTGCGCAATCGATGATAACTGGTTCTGCGCAGTCGATGGTAACTGGCTCTGCGCAGTCAATAGTCACAGTTAGCTTATCAGCGCAGTTGATGGTAACTGCTGGCTCCACTGGGCAGTTGATGGTAACTTGCTCTGCACAGTTGATGGTAACTGGCTCTACGCAGTCGATAGTAACAGCTGGCTCCTCAGCGCAGTTGATGGTAACTGGCTCTGCACAGTCGATAGTGAATGGCTTTGCACAGTCGAAAGTGACTGGTTCTGCGAAGTCGATAGTGACTGCTGACTCCTCTGCGCAGTTGATGGTAACTGGCTCTGCGTAGTCAATAGTGACTGATTCTGCGCATTCAAAGGTAACTGCTGGCTCCTCTACGCTGTGGATAGTAACTGCTGGCTCCATTGTGCAGTTGATGGTAACTGGCTCAGCACAGTCAGTGGTATCTGGCTTTGCGTAGTTGACAGTGACTGGCTCTGCACAGTCGATGGTAACTAGCTCTTCACAGTTGATGGTAACTAGCTCTTCACAGTTGATGGTAACTGGATCTGCGCAGTCGATGGTAACTGGCTCTGTGCAGTCAATAGTCACAGTTAGCTTATCAGCGCAGTTGATGGTAACTGCTGGCTCCTCTGCGCAGTTGATGGTAACTTGCTCTGCACAGTTGATGGTAACTGGCTCTACGCAGTCGATAGTAACAGCTGGCTCCTCAGCGCAGTTGATGGTAACTGGCTCTGCACAGTCGATAGTGAATGGCTTTGCACAGTCGAAAGTGACTGGTTCTGCGTAGTCGATAGTGACTGCTGACTCCTCTGCGCAGTTGATGGTAACTGGCTCTGCGTAGTCAATAGTGACTGATTCTGCGCATTCAAAGGTAACTGCTGGCTCCTCTACGCAGTGGATAGTAACTGCTGGCTCCATTGTGCAGTTGATGGTAACTGGCTCAGCACAGTCAGTGGTATCTGGCTTTGCGTAGTTGACAGTGACTGGCTCTGCACAGTCGATGGTAACTAGCTCTGCACAATCAACGGTAACTGCTGACCCCTCTGCACAGTTGGTGGTAAATGCTGGCTCCTCTGTGCAGTCGATGATAATTGCTTCTGCGCAGTCGATAGTAACTGGCTCTTCACAGTTGATGGTAACTGGATCTGCACAGTCGATGGTAACTGGATCTGCACAGTCGATGATAACTGGTTCTGCGCAGTCGATGGTAACTGGATCTGTGCAGTCGATAATAACTGGTTCTGCGCAATCAATGATAACTGGTTCTGCGCAGTCGATGGTAACTGGCTCTGCGCAGTCAATAGTCACAGTTAGCTTATCAGCGCAGTTGATGGTAACTGCTGGCTCCTCTGCGCAGTTGATGGTAACTGATGGCCCCTCTGCGCAGTCGATGGTAACTGGCTCTGCACAGTTGATGGTAACTGCTGGCTTCTCTGCGCAGTCGATGGTAACAGCTGGCTTCTCTGTGCAGTCGGTGTTCACTGGCACTGCGCAGTCCGTGGTAACTGGATTTCCGTAGTTGATGGTAACTGCTGGCTTATCTGCGCAGTCGATAGTCATAGCTAGCTGCTCTGCGCAGGTGATGGCCAGAGCTGGCTGCTCTGCGCAGTCGATAGTAACAGCTGGCTTATCTGCGCAGTCGATAGTAACTGGCTTTTCGCAGTTGATGGTAACTGGCTCTTCACAGTCGATAGTAACTGGCTCTTCACAGTCGATGGTAACTGGCTCTTCACAGTCGATAGTAACTGGCTTTTCGCAGTTGATGGTAACTGGCTCTTCACAGTCGATAGTAACTGGCTTTTCGCAGTTGATGGTAACTGGCTCTTCACAGTCGATGGTAACTGGCTCTTCACAGTCGATGGTAACTGGCTCTTCACAGTCGATAGTAACTGGCTTTTCGCAGTCGATGGTAACTGGCTCTTCACAGTCGATAATAACTGGCTTTTCGCAGTTGATGGTAACTGGCCCTTCACAGTCGATAGTAACTGGCTTTTTGCAGTTGTTAGTGACTGGATCTGCGCAGTTGATGGTAACAGCTGGCTTTTCTGTGCAGTCAATGGTAACAGCTGGCTTCTCGGCACAGTCGATAGTAACAGCTGGCTTCTCTGCGCAGTTGTTCTTTAGACCCATGCTGATTGGGCCTTTCTTCCCCTTTTTACATTTCCTCTTGGTCTTTTGCTTCTTCTCACCATCATCCAATACCTGGCCCCAAATGTATTTTAAAAATGATAAATCATATGTGTTGATAGCTGTAAAATGATAAATCATATGTGTTGATAGCTGTTTTCCTGACTCTTTTCCACTCACCACAATATGGTACATTTGTTCTTGTCAACTGAATGAGTAATATTGTTTCACTGGCAGCTCAGAAAACGAACAATTATGTAGGGTCATATTTAAATATTGGTGATAATTAAATATTGGTGACTGCTAATTATGTTAAATTCTATCCAAGATAAAACATAACTCAGACAAATTATATTTCTAAATAGTCACTCTACTTTATATTTATCCCAGGTCTTTTTTATGCAAAAAAAACAAAAACAAAAACTATGAGAGGAACCAATTGATACTAAATTAAGATTAGCTAAGCATTTACCGAACAACAGCACAACAATGAATAGGCTACGTTAAGTTAATTTTGGTAATTGATTGCAGTGCTCTGCAGTGTACTTGTAGGCTAAGTGTGTGACATCATTGTGAAATAAAAATGCCAAACTTCCAATGAATGTTATTTTACTGTGACATAGGTAATCTTTGCATTGTGTTGCCTAGAAATGTTCGCTACCTTCGGATACCAGCGTGTAAACAAACATGTATCATTAATACGCTTAGTTACCGAATTACAAGTAGCTTGTTAGTTTATATCCATAGTAACTGGTGTTATGACCAGCATGCTAGCTAAAACTGATAACCAAATAAAATTGTTGCGTTCAAACTCATTAAAAGGAATTGTATTTGACATCTCGTTAACATTAACTAAATTAGCTAACGTAGAACGCTACTGTGTTATTGATTCAAAACATTCGGAATTCGTTTTGAAAGATAGTAGGGTAGACCTATGGCCAGTCAAAACTATAGGACCCAGACCCATGATGTCTTACTAGAAAAAACCCTACTGGCTCTGGTATTGCCTTTTTCTGTTTTTATTATTATGCGTTTAAAAAAACTTCTTTCTAGGGCCAAACCTCCCAGAGAAAGTGGAGTGGGCAGCCCATTAATTATTTTGTGTAAAATAATAATCATCAACATGATAACTTATTATTTTAAAAAAACAAAAAAAAAAAAAAAAAAAAATTAAAATAATATATCATATACAACCTGACAACAGCACAACACTAAACATTTTAAGTTTTTTTTTTGTAATCGATCGCACTAACGAGTAGAAAATGTAGCGATAATTATTGATTATAATTAATATTCTCTGCAAATGTGACTTGTCAAGTTTTCACAGTTAAAAATATTCAAAAAATAAAAAATTTTTTTACTGACATAGTGACATCTTGAATTCCGTTTTCCGAATTCCGTCGCTAACTTAACGTATTAATTAACTTATTAAAAAAATTAATAATAAAAAAAATAAAATAAAAAAAAAATGTTTAGTTCTATTTATTTTTTTTTAAAAATGTTAAGCCAATGCTTTAAAATCAACTTGATGTAGCTATAGTAATTTATTAAAGTAGCTATAAAGTAATTTATATTAGTAGTACTATACTGGTGAATTATTTATAGTAGTCTAAACTAAACAAATTAAAGTGATTGTATTTGATTTAAATTTATTTAAACTGCAAAAAAACTGCATGTACATACAAAATTTCACACACAAATAAAAAATTTACATTTTGACATTTCAAAAAAATACAAAAAAAAAAAAAAAAAAACGAAAAAAAAAACTCAAACGAAATGCAAAAAATGATTACACAATTCAAAAATTACAAATATTAATGTTTGAGGTTTTTGATTACTTACAAAAGCAGTCTATTTCAATTTTCATTTTCTTAAAAAATTCTGCTGACAAATAACTAATTTTGGCTTTGAAAATGTACTGTTATTAGTTTACAATAAAAAATACTGATAAGAAACATATGTGCAAGTATCATTTATAATCCAGAACAATCAGATCATTTTGAAGGGGTCTGAAACCTTTCGCAAGCATGTACACTCCAGTCCATAGTCAGGGAATGCGGTTTGCCAAGTCTGGTACCAAAACGCAGAGATTTTCAACCTGTGGGCCGCGGTGGTGCTGCAAGGTGGCCGTTATTTTTTTTTTAACTGTAAAAAATAGTCAAAAAATAGATTATTACCCCAAATTAAATAACTATTTAAAAATTGCGTATTTTAATTATTTTTGAAAAAAATAAGACATCAGATAAGACATCAGATATCGGGAGAACTCTGATTGGTCTCTAGAGCGGCTGGAGTTTATGTTTCTGTCCGCCTATCCCACACTATTGTTAATATAACTAAAGGTTGAATTTGTCAATTATATGTAACGACACATTCGATTAATCGCACATAACATCAGCATTGGTTTTGTATGCATTTGATTTGGCTTGTGAATTAACTGTGCCCATTCTCTCTCCAACAGCCGTGATTGCGTTTCTACTGGTTAAACATTTAGTAACGTGCATTTCAATTATGCAGTAGCGCCCTATTAGCCTGGGATCATTTAATGTTTTTTTTCCCCCTGTAACATTAGTGTTATTATTTTTTATTGTTTGTTGTGTCAAAATGCAATAGCCCAGCCCCCCCGTAGCTCCCCCAATCACAATTATCAATGTGTGAAGCCGTGTTATCTTGTCTGTCCGTGATTTTCAGTGTCAATTATTAGCCTACATGTGTAATTGCATTTGTAAAACGCTGGGGTCCTGTTGTGGGCCGCGGAAGCTTTTGTGGTCGGTCGTGTGGGCCGCGAGTTTTAAAGGTTGGGAACCTCTGCTATAACACATATAAATCAGGGCAAAGCACGTATTTTCCCCAATAACTGTTAGACACTCTGAATAAGGGTATCTGCTAAATTAAGCTAATTAGTTAACATAAAGTATTTGAGAGAGAGAGAGAGAGAGAGATAGTGTGTGTGTGTGTGTGTGTGTGTGTGTGTGATTGTGTGCAGAGAGAGGAAGAGCGACCTCTAACTTTTATTTTCATTGGGATCTTTTTGCAGCTATATACTTGTTTAACACGGCTTTGCCATTAACGTTTACCAATAAAATGCATTTGGCAACAACATGACTCTTCTCTATAGGGGGCTCTCAGACGTTGCTCTGAACATCGTGACAATGAAATGGACAACTGGAATGTGTGAATACAACCTAACCTCTCATAAATGTGTTTTCTTTTCTCTAAGGCCTTGAAAGACCTTGCACAGAAACACTTGAACCTGATCACCATCCTTCCCTTGGGTAAAGCTTTCAGTACTGCCTGGATTTCTGTTGATGGTGTTTTTTTAGAGGAGAATTTCATCTAAACAATTACATTTCTGTACTTGGTGCTTAGCATTAAAATAGTTGCTTAAGATATATATATAATCAGATATAATCAAGTTCCATCTGACTTGGTATGAGACACAGTCAACAATGTAAACAAATTGCCTTTAGAATCAGGGTGGCCATTGTGTGTGTGTGTGTGTGTGTGTGTGTGTGTGTGTGTGTGTGTATGTGTGTGTATGTGAGATGTTTTACCAAAACTGAGCCTTGTTTGAGGATTCGAAATGTATTGAGGGGGGGTTATGCGTACTCACTACCCTCAAACCAAGCAGTTAGCATCAAATGGAAATGAGTCTGCCATGTAATCATTGTCTAACCTGCCAGAGGGTTCCTGAGACTGACCGTGGCAGACATGTGTTGGCAGACACTACGAACTCGGCCAGTATTAAGGAGGCCTCCAGGGTCATGGGGAGCAAACTAGGTGATGGCGGCCTGAGCCTACTGATCAACAATGCCGCTCTGAACATCCCGGGCAATCTGCAGGAGGCAGGCATGAAGGAGATGGTAGATGTGTACATCACCAACGTGGTGGGTCCCATGCTCGTTTCCAAGGTGAGCATCCCAGTCAGTGTGCACACTGCCATTGGTCGAGCACTCAGGAGGGGCACTGCCATTGGTAGAGCACTCAGGAGGGGTACTGCCATTTGTTCCTGAGGCACTGAACTTGTTTAGGTAAATACTCCGCTGTATAACTGGATGATATTCTCAATAGAAAATAAGCAGCTTTGGAATGGGGGTATGTCTGCTACACAAATATCTTTGTAATGCAGTAATTAAAGGGACAGGTGTTGAAAATGAGCTTTAGCTGTATACGCATGTACAGAGCGTTGGATGCTGTTGTTGCATTGGAAAAAATGTTATCTTTTTTTTTAGTAGTTCTCCATCACTTAAAAAACAATAAAAACAAATAAAACCTATAGTACAAAGCACTGAAATCGGGGGTGCCAATAATTTTTACATAGTTTTTTGGAAGTAAAATTACTATATTTTTTGAGCAATTGTACTCATGTAAAATAATATTATTTTTCATTCTTGAGCATACAATATAGCTGTGTTATTTATTTTATGCAATTTTACATGTTTTGTTTTACTAATTTTTATTAAGCGCGTCAATCATTTTGATATGAGACTGATTTTGGTCCCTTCTATTCTCATTCAGCACTCAACCAATCAGAGACCAATATCTTTTATTTTGTAATATTATTCTTACACTGTCAGCCTATGTTGTTCAATGTCCCGTGTAGCAACCGCTTGAGAATTTGCCGCTGCAAAACCCCATCAGCCGGGACCGGTAGTAGGAAGGAGGGCCCCACGTCCTCTTTAGAGTGCGACTCCTCTCGCTCCTGACCGCGATCCAACTCGCCCAGGGCCGCTTGGAATACTGTGGATGTGTCCTAAACCTCTAAAATGCTGCCCTTCCAATGTTGATAGCAATATAACAGAATTCTTACCTAGTCACTTCTAATTAGTGAAATGATGGAGGATTAAACTTCATAATATTCAGGTGGGACCTCTGTCTGTCTAAGTTATAGAGGAGGTGACTCATGTATCACTACCTGCAGGAGTTCCTGCCATACATGCAGAGATCTTCTGCCTTGCCTGGATCCTGGGCAGCAAAGTCTGGTAGTAAGGCTGCCATCATCAATGTCTCCTCCGTGCTGTCCTCCATTGAGAAGTGCCCTGAAACCTTCAGCGAGGCTCACATGTACCCCTACCGCACCAGCAAGGTATCCCACAACCCCCTGCTTACTTGGGCATCCAGGGAAGGCCAACATCGCCACTTCAGAAGGCTGAATTTACCACTGGAATCTTATTATTCAACCTGCTTAATTATATTTGTGATAACTTTCAGCCACTGCACCATGACACTTGGTAAATTTACTGAACAAAAAAAACAACAGTTCTGGTTTACAACCTTTTGCTGGCTCATAAAAACACACCTGTTACAAATTTCAACTTGTTTCCCCGACTTTGGTCCTAAGTCCTATCCAACTTGATCACGCCCTTTAAATTGTGGCACAGTGCCTTGTAGCTGTTTCATTTCATTGTAAAAGTTAAAATGAGTGTTATAATTCAACGAGACATCATTATTGCCTGCCATGTGAATTTCTTGATTTATTGTAGGTCATTGACAGACACTGTGTTGTATTGTGTGACAGAGTCTGCTGGGTAGCTCATTAAGCGGTTAAGGGTACCATAACCCTGGGTAGTGGTTAAGGCACCATCATCGCTCTCTCACAACTCCTGCTGGTCGACCGGGTGCCTGTAGACTCTATGTAAAGCCGCATATGAAAGGGCTTCCTCTGACTCCACTCTATCTGAGCTTAGCTGTAATAATAATAATAATAACAATAATAATAATAATAATAATAATTTATGGTGGTCTTCTGGTGGTCTCTTTCAGGCAGCTCTAAACATGCTCACACGCTGTATGGCAGAAGAATTAAAGACGGATGGGATCTTGGTCACAGCCCTCCACCCTGGCTGGGTTCAAACTGAGATGGGTGGCCCACAGGTGAGATAAGGACACACAACTGTGCACACAACTACACACAAACACAATCTCAGACAAAGACACATGCGGCACACAGCTACACACCCAGCCTCATAGACATTTGCACACAGAGCCTTGCACATGTTGAGTGAATGAGGAAAGGCTGGCCATCATATACAGCATTGTTTTTTTTTGTTTTTGAACCCCATTTTTAGTGCCCACAATATCATTTATTTTTTGTTTATATTTTGGAAATTTTGTTTGGTTTTGGTTTTCTCACATATTCTATTAGACATTAGTCATTTCTCTTTTAGTTGGCAGACCACTGTGGCACATGTATTTGGGGTCTAAAAGGTAACAATAACCAGGGTTAACGGTGTGTTTGTGTGGAGCAGGCAGTGCTGACGCCCATTGAGAGCGTTAGTGGAATGCTGCGAGTGATTTCATCCCTCACAAGCAAGGACAGCGGAACTCTGCTGAACTGGGAGGGGAATGGGATTCCCTGGTGATGCTCCAACTGAACAACTGCCAGATCTGTACGTAGGAATTTGTGTGACCACCTTGTACATTATCTGGTGAATAAAATAAAATGAAACCTGTGCATTCACTAATTTCTAGTTAATATTTTTGTGTTCAATGACAGGAATTGTGACAGTATGAGATGTGTATTTTTGTCTCTGACATTGCTTGCCTCCAACTGCAGAAATAACAATGTGACATCTAAAAAGTTGCATTTCATTGCTGGTCACTTTGAACAAACCACAAATAAAATCATAAATAATTTTTATTGATATAAATCTTATTAAACTCATAAAATTGTCATGTCAGCCTTACCATCATCTGTTATTATTATTAAACCCCAATTACAAAAAACGGACAGTTTGTAAAATGCACATAAAAGCAGAAAGCATGGTTTGTAAATTCTCTTTTACACATATTCAAAGACAAAGAAAATATATTTAATTTAATTTATATACTTCATTGATTTTTGTAAATATACGCTAATTCCGAATTTTATGCCTGCAACACGTTCCAAAAAAGTTGGGACAGGAGCAAAAAGAAGACTGGGAAGTAAAAAAAAAAAAAACCTGTTTGGAACATTCCACAGGTAAACATGTGATGCGATCATGACTGGGTACAATACACAGCCTGGCCAAAAAAAAAGTTGCACACTCTAATATTTCGTTCGACCGCCTTTAGCTTTGATTACGGTGCGCATTCGTTGTGGCATTGTTTCGACAGCCTTATGCAACGTCACAGCATTTATTTCCGTCCAGAGTTGCATTCATTTTTGGTCAAGATCTTGTATTGACAACGGGAGAGTCGAACTACACCGTAAAGTCTTCTCCAGCACATCCCAAAGACTTTCAATGGGGTTAAGGTCAGGACTCTGGTGGCCAATTCATGTGTGAAAATGATTCCTTATGCTCCCTGAACCACTCTTTCACAATTTGAGCCCGATGAATCTTGGCATTGTCGTCCTGGAATATTCCCATTGATGGGATAACCTGGTCATTCTGTACATTCAAGTACTCAGCTCATTTTAATACTTCAGACCCTTGATGACTTACAGTCATTTAGCCATCCATGGGTTCCATACGATTCCTGTGTAATTAACAGCTTCATCTAGTCCCACCCCCCAAATCCCATTGAGATCCATTCAAATGCAGAGAGGTTATAGTATTGCTTGTAAGCAGGGGCATTTCTAGACTGCTTTGATTGGGGGGGCATGAAGAGATATTGGTGGGGCACAAGGGGGCGTCTAAATAGCGGGGGGTCTGGGGGTCCTCCCCCATAAAAATTACGTTTTTTAAAACTGATTTCCTGCATTTCTACATAACCTCACACAGGGCATTTTCTAAAATAAAATGTTTAATTTATGAACATTTAGAAAAAATATATTCAAAGCCCTAGATGAGATTTGAGATGCTTTCATATAAAGCTAAAGTATAGTCTAATCAGTACATTAGTGGATAAGATCATTTTATTGCATTTTAAACCCACCTCCACCCCCCCTCATCTTATAGGACAACTTTATTTATAATATCATTATCTAATCTTATATGGAAACAAGTATATTAAAGATGATCTATGTTCCTTCATCATTTCAGTGCTATTTTCTATTTACATGTGGAACTACCTTACTGTTGTGGGAGATATTTCCATGTCCTATATGTAAATCCTCCAAATACCGCATACGTATAGGCCTGCAGGATGTGGGTCCCCCTAAGTCACACACTGAATTGTTGCCTCGCGGCTTTATAATGGTGGACTGGGGAGGTGTATGTGGCTGGAGTTTATGTACCAAAAACTATGGACTCTTGACATGTACAGCGCCCTATGTCTGTGCACGCTCCATATAGATTTGAATCAACAGAGAGTGTCAATAATGCTTATGCTTATGCTTACTCCATATGAATTTGAATCAATAGAGAGTGATGTGTGTGTGTAGTAATAAAAATGCAGCTTAGACATGAAACCGCAAGACCACAGGAAGCGACCCTGAGGAGGCACCTGTAGAAGAAAGAGCACGAATGCTTAGCATACAATAGTGAGGCCATGTGCAGGATGTGATTGGGGAGTTTTTTATTTGTATTTTTTATTTAACCTTTATTTGTCCTTCCTGATGAACTCTGACTAAGTGACAGTGAAACTGTTCGGTCTAATAAGCTACATGATATGATAAATTGTTGTGATAGATATGAATCTGCAAAATGCATGTATAACCTGAACTTGATATATTTTGAAACTACCAACTAGTAAAAATGTTAAACGACATACACATATGGCATATATATTTTGAAACTGCCAACTAGTAAAATTGTTAAACGACTTACACATATGGCAGATATATATATTTTAAACAGAATTTACAGGTTCTGCGTCACAGTGATCTAAACCGACCAAAATGGGTAAGATCATTGTGCCGCACAGAGACAAGCAGAGCGCCAAATAAAGGTCAGGTTGAACTTAAGGACACCCCCACACAAAAATCAGTGGCGCAGAAGAGATCAAAACAAAACATCACCCACGGTCGGGGCAGTCTTGAGTACGCCCCCACACGAAAACCATTGTGACAATATGATCAGGTATAATCAGGAAAAATATCAAGAAATGCCCTTAACATGAACCAGATAGGAAAAACCCCAATTACGCCCCACATGTCTGTTATTGGTAAACAAGAATCCCGGGGCGGGGGAACGGATATGTTAAAAATGTATAAAACCTATGGTAAAGGGGAATATTGGGGCTTCTCTCCGCGGAAAGAAATCGGCTTTATACAAGCGTTGTTTGCTGAATAAAGTCTAAACCTGTTTGAAGAGCTTGCCTGGAACTTCTTTATTTTAAAAACTCTAACTCTGGACTTACTTATTGAAAACTTTAATTTTGGATCGAAAACTCTGATTTTGGAGTAAATACTTTAACTTTGACTGAAAACTTTAAACATGAAATTGGAAACAACGAACAAGTTGGCGGACTTGGAGAAACTGAGATTCTCAAGCCACAACAATTGGCGCCCAACGTGGGGCCCGAAAGAGGACCAAATTCAGCCCTTGGTACCTGGGAGTGTGGTCGGACAGAGGAGTAGCCCTTGACAGATGGCCATCTGAATTAAAGCACCAAGGTGAGATAAAAAACTTCAACTTGGGACTAAAAAATTTTTTTGGGGGCTGCTCCCTCTCCGACCCCCCTACCCAACGGTGCTTAGGGTGGGATCCTCTCGGGCAAACTAACCCACTTGAACTAATTCCGAACTAAATTTGGTGAAGGAAACAGGCAGGCTCATCAAAGGCGCGCGGCGAGCTGTGAGTGTTAACAGAGAGATTGAACCGTTGTGTGAAAAAGCTATAAATATATGCATGTGTGTATGAATTTTATTACTTTGCTTAAAAGGTTTGTCATTGGTTTAGTAGGTTAGAGGCCTACGACAGGTGCTCGGATACTGAGGGACATTGACAAAAGACACTGGTGCTAACATTGTACTTTTGCGAAAGTGTTCTAGGACACCCACCGAGGACGCCCGGGAAGGGATCAGAGCAGGTTTCTGTAAGAGGTGTTGAGCAAAGTGTCTGCTGTGTTGATTTAACCCCGGATAAGTAGGGTAAGTCAAATGTTTGTGAATGTGCTGTGTTTGCCTGGGCCCTAATATAAGAGGGAGGAAAAAGTGACCTGACGGCATATTAAAGTAATAGTTCCGTGTCTGCCTTGGCCCTAATATAAGAGGGAGGATAAAATGACCTGACAGTACAGAGTAGTGAACAGTTATAGACATACAATATATTGGATGTATGAATAATTGTTGTAGAAATATGGTATATTGGATGAATGAATAATTGTGAAAGACACACGGTATATAGAGTGCATGACTAAAAGTGTTCACAGTGTGCGTGTCACGAACCAAACACGGGCTGAACCCAAATGCAACGACCAGGAGACAGGTGAACAGAACTGAGGATTTATTAGGAGCTTTGGGGTAGTCCCAAGCTGAACACAAGTTTAACACAATAGTAAAGTGGATCGAGGATGTAGCGAACTGCTCCAAGCCGGAGCTGGACTTGTACTGGACCAGGAGGTCCACACTGGAACAGGATCACGGGAACGAAGGGTTGTTCCGAACCGGAACTGGACTTGATACAGGAGGTGAGTTCCGAACCGGAACTGGACTGGATCTGGACCGGGAGGTCCAACAGGAACTGGAACACGGGAACGAAGGGTGTTCCGAACCGGAACTGGACTTGATACAGGAGGTGAGTTCCGAACCGGAACCGGACTGGATCTGGACCGGGAGGTCCAACAGGAACTGGATCACGGGAACGGGATCTGGACCGGGGGGTCCAACAGGAACTGGGCTGGAGGCAGAGCACCCAACTGCGCAGGCAACGTTAATTGGTAGCAGGGGTACCGCAGCACATACAGGGAGACTTAACTGCTACAGGCTGGATAACTACAAAACACTGGACTAGGAACCAAGGCGTTTAACAGGGAAAAACCCACAACAGAGCCTTCAGTGAATAGTACCAGAAAACAGGAGACCAGGGCTGCGTTCCAATCCAATTTTTTTACCGTGCTATCTACTTGGTACTTGTCTGACCCGGAAATCGATCGAGGTCCGCCATCTTTAAGGACATCCCAAACCGCTAAATGCTCCACCGAGGAGCGAGCAGTGGGGACATAGGAGGCTCCCGAAGAATTCTTCAGTGAGGAAACATGAGTGCAGCCTTTACGGAAGTCTTTACTCAGAACGCGTGACGTGTTTCATCACATCTGCCACACTGCCTCAGTTGAAAACATGACGGGACCTCGCGTACACAAATGTAAGTGCTTATCGTTCCTTTCAATTTAATTTATAAAGCGCTTTCATTTATAATGTCACTCGTTCTTTCGGACAAACGAAAGGCAAGTTTATTCATGAAAAAAGAGACAACAAATATTGTAGTTCAGCGTGCAAGCGTAACATTTAGGACATGTTTCTGTCCCATATAGTTGTTTGTTAGCTAACGTTACTGCATAGGAAACGCAAGCTTCAATTAACCCATGTCCTTTCAAAACTGTATACAATTGTATATTGTACGCTATGCAATAGGCTATGTTACGTTTAGCCTATGTTCACACTGTTGAATGCATCCCGGCAAGTAGGCTAACTGAAATAGGCTCGACAGTCGCTGCTCGATTTCCAGTGTAACAACTGAAACATGAACACGCAGCTGCTTTGCGTTTAAAATATATTTTTCCTCACTCTTGTATGACAGAAATAATGTAATTTCAGTCTATGTTATTGCATTCGCTGTCTTTGACTGATGAAATGCACATTAGGCTAGCTAATTAGGATAGGCTACTATTTTGCATCATGTAGCCTACTTACATATGTCATGTCTGAATTATGGGCTTGTGAAGCCCCTTGACACATGCCGTTGTGATTTAGGGCTATACACAGACATTACTAGCTGGTTTTTACTTGCAGGTCTGTTGTGTCATTTACAGGGACAGATGAGAGCACCCTCAGCCTCATTCGGCTGAGGTGTGAGAATGAGCATCTGTTTACGGGGAAGAGGCATGTAGCAAAGAAAGCTTGGGGGTGAGTCATTAGTGACATTCTATAATGTGTGATGTCACATAGAACTAAAATATGTTACACAGAAACATTGGCAATAAGCCATTTTTTATGTTCTTGCAGGACCATGTCACTGTCCATATTGGTGTTCCTACATGTCATAGATTAATGTTGACGGAATCACTCCTCAGCACCATGATTCATGTCTTGTGTTGAAGTAGTTAATTGTATGCAAATGACAACTTCTGATATCCCTAATGTAAGTGTGATGGCAAGAGGCATGCCTGCCCCTGTAAATGGATAACACATAAACATGTTATGGCATGGCAGTAATTGTTGTAGGGCACTTGGGTATGGTATGGTAACATGTGTTGTTTTCCTCAGTGAAATTCATCTGCAGATGGGCCTACAGGGCCAGGTGAGCCCCACCCAAATTGCAAAGAAATGGGACAACCTCAAGCAAAAATGTGAGGTTCAATTTATGATGTTTTTCCTTTGCAAATTTGTAGTTTTTATTGCACACTGAAACAAAATTATGCCTGTGCAATAGGCTCACGGCTCACCTTCACCCTTACATCTTTCCTTGTAGGCACTCAGATGCCCTGCTACAGAGACGGGACAGACAGGGGAGAGGCCACAGCAGCCACATGGCCATGGTTTAATGCAATGCATGAGGCCATCGGGGGGAGGCCATCTATTGATCCTCCTGTCCTGATGGACTCATGTGTTGCAGAAAACCTGGCACATGTGGCTGATGAGACCTCAGATGGCACTGGCTCATCTCTTCCTGGATTTGTGGCGGTCACTTGTAGCCAGGCGTGTGTGGAGGAGGAGGAAGAGGATGCACAGCCTGGCTAAAGGCTGTGCCTGTCCCCCATCCCCCAAAAGGAGAAGGACCGGTGAGGGAGCCGTTCTGCGATTCCTGAAGGAAGACGTTGCCAGAGAAGAGGAGCGATTCAAGACCACACTGGAAAGCTCTAATTAGTTTGAGAAAATGCTTAATAAAATGCAAATAGTTCACAAGTGTTTGTCAATTTGTTTTTTACTTGTGTTTTTACCTTTTAAGATATAGTTTTCATCTGAGTGCCCCCTTCAGCAGCACTAAACAATTTGGGAGAAAAGAAACACACAAATACTAACAATTTTGCTGATCGTGTAAGCTTCAGGAGGGTAATACCTAGGCTATTTCTGGCTTATCGGTCTCTCGCTCTTTACTGGTAACTTCAAATGAATGTCTTCCTTTTTGTAAATTCTAAGTAGTCAGCCTACATTCATTGATTAATGATTTGCAGTCATTATTCTAATTTACTGTTTTTATTTTACTGAAATGATGTACTCTTAGGCCTGAATTAGACTTTGTTTTGACTTGTTGCTTACACCAGGTTACTGTCTTATGGATGAATTATGCGATTGAATTGAGGATTGTCATTTCTAATAATAATGATGTTAAAATATATTTTTACTGCAGGATAAGTGAGTGGTTCTAGCACGCAATATCGCCTGTGTTCAGCATTCCGAGTGCTGAACAATTTAACAAGGAAGGGCATTGACTGTTAACACTGTATTCAGAAAATAGACATTTTACAGAATCCTCACTTCCCCGACAGGTGGTTGACATACACTGGTGTCAAAGTGGTATGCTTATAGTGTGTTTTGAAATAAATAAAGGTAATGAAAATGTGGCACAGAAAAGATGTATGAAACTGATATGTTAGTATCCAGAAGTGATTTTATTAACACTAACATAACAAATAAAATGTGGATTAACACTGGACAGAAAGAGGGGCTGCAAGGGAGAATATACAAACATAACAAGAAACAGAGACACTAACAAAAAGCTCTCCTGTATAAATAATTTTTCAAACAATTGCCAAATTACATATAATCATGTTCATTCAGTGCTACTGGACATACATTTGGAGCAGACGGTTGCCCCGCCAGTTGGTTTCGCCGGCCATGTCCGCTTTGTTCCCTCCTCACTGGATGTGGTGGAGCCACACCAATATCACCAACATCCTCGACAACCTCAAGGATGTCCCCCTTTGTCAGGCAGATGTTATGGAGCATGGCACATGCGGTGATGACCGTGGGTACAAAGGTGTGGTCCACCTCCAGAGCCTTGAAGAGCAGGCACCTCCTGGACCCTTAAGTGGTGTGCCCAGCCAACGCCCCCCCGCCATGCGGCAGCAGCATTATCAATGCTTCTATGGAGCCATGGCTCAGACGGTAGTCTACCATGAGGTTCTGGTCCCCATTAAAGTAAAGCTGGAGCACTGGCACAGTGGCATTTACTTGGGCATAATGCCCAGCTGATGGATCTTCGACCTAAAAAAGAATGAAATGAAAAACATGAAGTGTGTACATGCAGCCTACAGTTCACACAAGTTGATTGATTAACACCAAACCACAGGAGCCAAATGTATAGTTTGTAGTCCTACATGCAGGTAAATGTGTGGTATTATAGAACATGCAATTACTATGTGTGCATGACATAACTTTGCTGTATATTTATCCAGGTGAATTCTACTCCACCCACTGTTAAAAGTGCTTCATGCTTATCAATGTCCATGTTTGATCAAGAGCACTGTCTTATGACTACTGTTGAGAATACGTGATTCTTACCTCACTTAGGAACAGGACGGAGCGAAGCCGTCGCGATCCCCTGAACTGGCAACGCCACCGTTCCCGCTGAAGCCGGTGCCATGCGTTTATGGCGAACGCTAGGTTCATTGCGGAAATGTTGATTGCGTACAGTAGCAGACCAGTATACTAGCCTATTGAAATCGCCGATCTAAGTTTTGAAATCAGTATCTGTCGCTTATATACCATCAGATCATACATGCTTGATTAATTAATTAAACGGCATCAGCTCGGTTATTGGCTGGAAGTGTCATTTGTAATGTGCTCCGATTTTAACGAACAAACATGCATTCGAGTCCATTGATGAATTGGCCATTGAGCGAGTGGAATATAGGCGTAGCCTACTTACAATTTAAATTATGCTTCGTGCGATCTTTACTCACACAGTGATAAATAGCCGTTTGTTGTGGATGTGTTAATGGGACACTGTACGTCAAACACAAACATCTGTAATTGAGAGACAATATTCTTATTTCACATGGCATTTTCACATCTGTCAAATTGCATGGGAGAAAATCATTGCAAATAATTGTGATAACTTCACAGTGCAATATAGCGTCAAATAATACAATAGTTTATACCATGATGCATGCAAAAACAAGCTCAGATAAAAATACGATAGGCTACAGAACAATCCGTTAGCCTTCTTTTTTTGACAGGTGATACAGCTGTGCACACGTCATTAGTAATTGACGTCGCTTCAGCTGACGCTTGACTGAGCAAGGACGTTCCATTTGCTTAAATCATTTTGCCTCGCTGCTGCGTCCTCGTATGTGATCCTTGGATCCTTTCCTTATGGCCTCCACTGGGTGGAGCTAATGAGCGAGGAAAGGACCTAGGAATAGAAGCAAGCAGTAAAAAAATTGGATTGGAACGCAGCCCAGGATACACACGAAGTACGTTAACGAACTGGCGCCGAATAGCAGCCAGCGGGAGGTTTAAGTAAGGGAGTGAAATTGAAAACAATAACGAAAGCGTGAGGAATGTAACCAAGAGTGATTGACTAATTGACTGGTGCGGAATGCATGCAAAAAGGGGGAAAGGAGATAGGCTGAACCTGAAGTGGGGGAACAGAGAGAAACAGACAGAAGGGGCACGCCCAGCCTGTAGCGACGGGGAAAACACGGACACAGGGAATCCGACATGACACGGGAGGAAAGGGAAAAACATGGAGAACGGACAGGAAGGGAGCGGAACGTTACAGTGCGGAGAATAAAATAAATAAGAAACCATAAAAGTGTTTAAAGATTTGGAAAAATAAATTAAATTAAATTAAAAGCCCCCGGTAAATATAGAATAAAAACGAAATAAACTGTCAAAATAAAAAAGTCAAAATGATAAATGAAATATTAAATGAGAAGCCCACACCAGTTGAGGTGTTAGCCCGAGAATGTCCTTCCTGCGCAAGTGACATAAAACATGTTTCGGAAAAATGGCATAACCGGACTAAAAATTTGACCACTAAATGGCCCAAAGAAGGCTCGTTTAATATAGAAATATGTAGAGAGATGATAGGAATAATTCAAAATTATAAACCTAAAGACAAATCAGGATCAAGAAGTGCTAAAAGACAACAGGAAAAAACCATACTACATTGGTTTAGTAGAAAAGGTTTTAAACAAGAAAGGGATCAGATGAGAGGCCATTGGGCCGACGAGAGAAGGAATCCGCCCCCGTATGCTCCTGCACAAGCACGAGAATACGGGGGAAGGAGGGGTGTTTATCCCAATCTAAAAAGAGCTCCTGAGGTAGAACAGGAGGTAGAGGAGGATAGGGAGGATACCCGAACTAAAATAGCCTGCCCCGTAGTAAGAGGAAACGTAGAGTTTAAAGGGTGGTTGGATCAGGTGGGAGGAGATGGGGAAGTAAAAACAGAACGAGAGCGGCTAGAGGCAATAGAGAGAGAACGAGAGGAGGTAAAAACAGCAATGTTAGCACTTGAAAAAGAATACGCGCAAAATAGAGAAAGGGAAGCCGAATTAGAAAGAGAGAACAAAAAGGACGTAGAGAGGATGAAGGAAAGAAATAAGGAACTGACCGAAGAAACAGATACATTTGTAGAGCTTCAAGCAGAAGCCAGACTGCGCAAAAATCCCCCAGGACGACTAATAAAAATCGCGACAAAATTAGGGAGAGGAAAGGATAGATAGAGTCTCCCTAACACAGTGTGGGAACCAGTTAAACTTAGTCTAAAGAAACAGAATAAGTTGAGAACCCCTGAATTAGACCTCGACCGACGAGTAAAATCATATAATGAAAGGGAAAGGATGACTGACACAATGATAGAGACATTAAGGGACCAAATAGTATACATAGAAGACAGTTACGCCAAGGGTAGGGCAGGAACAAGCGATGAGGAAACAGAAATAGAGGGAGATGAGGAAAGTGAGAGCGAGAGAGAAGAGGAATTAAACACGTGCGCACAGCTCCTCACAAAAACCCCCAACTAGCCGATATCCACATCGTAGTAGACAAATGACACAACCATTGAGGTATGACAGACTGGGTGACCAAACTGAAAAAGACGGCAAGTATGATCAAAACCGTGTGCTCCCATTAATTATGAAGGGTGGAGTGGGACAGTACAATCCATGGTCCTCTCAGGACATGCACAATCTAATAACCATTCTCCCCAATTTGCAGGAAGGCGCGAGCCACTGGATCAGGGTGCTGGAGGAGGAGATGGCAGGACGAATGCTGGCGGTGGGGGATTTGTAGGCACTCCTGGGAAAGATGCTGGGGATGGAGGCGATGTTAGACGTCTTTTCCGGAGCTGGTTATAACAGGGACCACGTACAACAAAACATTGTGGACGGCACTCCTTTTGACACTGTGAGGACACGAGTATGGAAAGCTCTGAGGGCGATATATCCCACCAGGCCAGAAGTCGCCACTTTGGCGGGAGTACCCATAAAAGAAAACGAGGCCCCGGTGACATATGTGCATGACCAGCTGCGCAGATGGAGGACATTGACCGACAGGGATATACAACAGGATCCTATAATGGTCACATTGTTCCGGAAATCCATACTGGAGGGATTACCAGACGAGGCAAAGACCCGCTTGGATGAAGTGGTCGGCTTGACCACCATGCCACACCAACAATTTGTGGACACTGTAACTCATGCTGTGGGGAAATACAGAAAAGAAGGGAAAAAACTGGACTTACAGTTGAAAGAGACACAAAAGAAACTGTTACAATTACAACTGGAGGAACTGAAAGCAAAGGAGAAATGCAAGAGAGAAGAAAAAGACGCAAAAAGAATCGCACCTGTAAGAAAACAGGAACTGATTACTGAATCAGACGTTGATTTTGATACTGTCCCCAGCTTCGGACCGGTGAGTAGCCAGATAATTCCTCAGCCGACGATTGTCTGCAACTTCTCCGGCGTCCCTGCTTCGGTGGCCGTACAAGGTAATCCAAGGGGGGAGCAAATGCATGTGGGGGGCCCATCGAATAGTGTCGAGCAAAGGGGGGGGGGGACAGCAAGCCCAGGGTAATAATAATAATAATAATAATAATAAAAGAGATCAGTTGCTAAATCAGCCTGTGGGACCCTTGAATATCAGGAAGCCTATTAGGGGTTCCCAGAGAACCCAAGGGGGGTGGGGCAGCATGTAATGATAACAATGGGATCAGAGCAAGAACCAGTAATAAATGTGCTTCCATAGAAGCTGAATGGAAAAGACAGGGAGATGAGAAACAATGGTTGGCTGCCTCGGCCCTCCTGATTGGGAGGGAGGGGGCGGCGCTGAAAATAGAAACAGTTATAACGTAATTATAGTAGGCATGCAGGCGCAAGCGTTCTGGTCAGAGGAGTGGCCGCTGTGTAAATAAAACGGGGCAATTATTTCCGAACTGTACGGATAGTACAGATAGATAAGTGGAAGTTAAAATTCTAAGCGTATTGAAGTTATACGTGAGGGAAACTTGCATAGGATTGTGGCAGAGGTCAAGACAACATAGGAGTGGACGTGATTAATTAAAGTTAAGTGATTAGTTAAATTGTTATATGATATTATACATATTTGCAGGGTATTTTCATAGAAAATTCTGAGCGTACTAATTTGTAATTTGGTCTTTTGACTGGCTTGGAGTTCTGTGCCATTCAGTTCACTATTTTCAGGTAGTGATTCGATTTAGTTGCAGACGTCTTGTGCAGCAGTTTATTGTGCTCAAATAGCATAGGCTACTGGCTACAGCGAATTCGCTGTGGAGAAGTTTTTAGCCCATGGTTAAATAAATAAATAAATAAATAAATCGTTAAAAAACGGAGATTGATCTCAGCATGGTAACAGAACCGTATTTTTGTCCTTCAAAGTGTTACATGTTATGCCATAACTGAAGGGAAAGTGGTTAAAAGAGATAAATTGAGTAAAGGCTCATTTTGTAACACAAGTTTGACGATTCTGCATACAGAACGGGGATGCCAATGTGAAAATCCATATATATTAGCAAGCTTTAATCAAAGTAAAATGAATAAAATAAAATGGCTGATGTGGTACAAACAGTAAAATGTATGTCAAGGAAGTACAAATTATGGGCACGGCGCGAATATCAATTGCAAATGAACACCGCCATAATGAAATTAACGCAACCGTTTGTGAAACTTTTCTTTGCGTTATGCTTGGCACGGGTGTGTTGTTCGATACCAAACCCGCAATTTGCAGATTGTATCCCAGATGTGGTCCACTGGCTCGGGAGCTTGCCAATAGAGGTCTGTGGTGCACATCGCGGGTATATAAAAAAGTAATGCGTATAGAGCACACATGCACCACCTGTATGAGTGTTACATGCCATGTTACTTTTGTGTGTGGACTTCCCTGCCTTCACCTGCCATGTGCCATCGTCCCATTGGCTGCGCCGCCTGTCCATCACCATCCACCAAGTCCCGCCTTCACCAATCCCCGCCCTCCGTGTCAATTCTGGATAAACCAATCAGAACTCGCCACATCTGATATAAGCCTGGACTGGTTGCCATGATGGAGGCTGACATTTTGTTTTGTGTTGTAGCTGACGTTTTTGCTCTGTTTTTGTCCTTGACTCTGTAACCATTCATTTGAACTTGTCTTGCTTTTTGTGTACACTTCCAAGGCTTGGGACAGGTAAGACTGGGGGCTCCTGTACATATGCCCGTAGGCTATGTTGATGTATAGAACCACTAGTCATTAGGGGTGTTTGCCAACCACTGTTTTTTTCATCTGCTAGATAGAGTAGATAGGCTTTTGTTTGTGTACTTGATACACTAGGTTAGATTATACTCTGGTTTAGCTAGCTGGGTTTTATGTTCTTTTGGCAACATCCAGCGTCCTTTGACCCTGGTAGTGTGTGTCTTGGTTGTCTATGTCCTATAATAGTTATTGCACCTTTTTGTCTGTAATCCCCATTACCAGTAAACACTCATCCACTGAGTTGCTGCTTTATCTGTTTGATTTATTGTTTTTACCATCATTTATACAGCAGTTACATCACCCGGTATTCTTTAACATCAAGTTACATACACCATGCACCCCTAGACCCATGGGGTCGTAACATATTTGGGGGCTCGTCCGGGATTGCTGAATTGTAAAAACAGTAAAGATAATATTGTGTGGTTTTTGGTACAGTGGTGCAGTATAAGGATAATGACTTTGTTTGATGTCAAAGACTTTCTGAGCAATCCGTCAGATGATGCACTGGATCAGTGCCGTAAAATTGACCTGCTGAAACTTGCAGATCAAGTGGGTCTTGTGGTGTCTGGTGCTCTCCGGAAGAGAGAGATTAAGTCACGGGTGAGGGAGAAGCTGGTGGAACTCAAAATTCTTGCCTCGCCTGTTGCTGTTTGTTCTCCTGTCCAGCCTGACATGTTGCCTTCTGTACCTGTAGCGAGTCCACAGTTGCCCTGGGGCGCTGGTGGTTCTGCTGTGGTAGAAGTGAAGGAAGAGATTCCTCCAACTACCCCTCCGCCTACATTTCCCAGGTTTGAGGCGTTTTCGCCGAGTTTTTCTGGGTCGGGCAGTAACCCACGGCTGAAGGTCCGTCTCACCCGGTTGAAGTATGTGGCTGAGGAGAAGGCTCGTAAGGCAGATACTGAGGCACAAGAGAGGGCACGAAAACAGGAACAGGAATTCAGATTGGCAATGCGCAAGCTGGAATTAGAAACAGAGGTTAAAATGCGGCAGCTGGAGTTACAAAATGCTGCAGAGCAAACTTCCACTGGGGTTACCCCAGGTACATCCCCACCGCAAGGTTTTGCGGGATATGATGTCAGGAGACATGTGGCTTTACCCTCTTTCAGAGAAACTGAGGTAGATGCCTATTTTAGCACTTTTGAGCGTTTGGCAGCAGCTTTGAAGTGGCCCAAAGAAATTTGGACAACATTACTGCAGTGCAAATTAATTGGTAAAGCACAGGATGTAATGGCTACGCTAACTCTCGAAGAGAGTATGAATTATGAAGTGGTAAAAGCTGCTATTCTTCGCGTGTATGAGTTGGTCCCGGAGGCGTATCGACAGAAATTCCGAAACCAGAAGAAAACCTCCGCCCAATCATTCGTAGAATTCGCCAGAGAAAAAGGAACGCTATTTGATAAATGGTGTGCTGCCACTAAAGTGGATAACTATGACACTCTTCGTGAGTTAATTTTGATAGAAGAGTTTAAGAATTGTGCTCCGGAACGCGTTGTGGTTTACTTAAACGAACAGAAGGTGATGTCATTATCTGAGGCTGCGATATTTGCAGATGAGTTTGCACTCACGCACAAAACTGTGTTTGGTTCCACTCAAGGAGCGAAGTCTGCTATTTCCCGCAGTCCAAAAGACAGTGAATCTCAAAAAGATTCCAAAACGTCACCCGCACGGTTTAAAGAGGAACGCGAATGTTTCTATTGTCATAAGGTAGGGCATGTAATTGCCAACTGTTTGACAAGGAAAAATAAATCTGCTAAGCCTATAGGCTTTGTTAAAAAAGTTCCTCAAACCACTCCGTGTTTAAATGGTCTGGAAAGCAAACCTGAAGATGGGTTTGAGCCGTTTATCTTTGAAGGTCTAGTTTCCCTTTCCGGTGATCCGACTGAGCAAAAGCCGGTGCGGATTTTAAGAGACACGGGAGCTTCGCAATCTTTTGTGTTAGCCGACGTGATACCCGTATCGGACGTGACATATGGTGGTGCTAATGTGGTAATTCAGGGAATCGATATGGCCTTTGTCACTGTTCCCTTACACAAAATACATGTTCAGACTGATTTAGTCACGGGTTATTTTAATGTGGCTGTACGGTCCGCTTTGCCTGTACCGAGCGTTGACTTCATTATGGGAAATGATATTGCCGGAGGTAAAGTGAGTCCCGTACTCGAAGTTCTAAATGAACCCGTACCATGTCTCGTTTCTGACGTGTCTAGATCACTTCCTGGTGTTTTCCCTGCCTGCGTGCTCACTCGAGCTCAATCCAAGAAATGGGGTGAGGAAGTTGATCTATCAGAATCTGTTTTAGCGTCCACTTTTACTGAGGATATTTACACCAAACCGAAAGTAACACATGTAAAACCGGAGGTATGTACAGAGGTTGAACCTCAAGATTTTAGTGAAAAGGAGGAATATAAATCTCTTACCTTATCTCTGAAGTTTGCCTCAAATAAATTGCCTGTCACTCGTGAACAACTTGTTGCTGCTCAGGAAAATGATCCATCCTTGCGTAAGTGTTTTGAGATGGTGGTTAATCCTGTTGTGATTAAAGAAAAGCCGATTGCTTATTTTATAGATAATGGGTTGTTAATGCATAAGTGGTCCTCTTCGTTTACTAACGGAGCCGAATGGGGTGTGGTTTATGAAATTGTAGTACCTGGCGTGTATCGACCACAGGTATTGGCGTTAGCACATGAGAATCCATGGTCTGCGCATTTGGGAATTACCAAAACGTATAATCGCGTGTTAAAACATTTCTTTTGGCCAGGACTTAAAAGTGCTATTGTAAAACACTGTCGGTCTTGTCATATTTGTCAGGTCACGGGAAAACCTAATCAGGTTGTTCCACCAGCCCCGCTCTGTCCAATTCCAATACTTGGTGAACCCTTTCAGCATGTTATTGTTGATTGCGTAGGTCCGCTTCCCAAGGCAAAGTCTGGTCAACAGTTTCTGCTCACTATCATGTGTACTGCGACTAGATTTCCGGAAGCTATCGCGTTGCGCACCATCACGACCAATAACATAATTAAAGCACTTACCAAGTTCTTTGCTATATTTGGATTCCCTAAAGTGATCCAAACGGATCAGGGTACTAACTTTCTATCTAAACAGTTTAAACAGTTTGTGCAGTCTCTGGCTATTAAGCATCAGATCGCAAGTGCTTACCACCCTGAGAGTCAGGGGGCACTAGAGCGTTGGCATCAGACTCTCAAATCAGCTCTCCGCAAATATTGTTTGGAGACTGGAAATTGTTGGGAAGAAGGGTTGCCATGTATTCTGTTCGCTTTACGAGAAGCGGTACAGGAATCATTAGGGTTCAGCCCTGCTGAACTAGTGTTTGGGCATACTGTTCGGGGTCCTTTAAAAGTTTTGAAGGATCAGTTCATGTCTGATTCGAATATTAAGCCTAATGTGTTGGATTACGTTAGTCAGGTCCGAGAGAAATTGTATCATGCCTGTTCCATTGCTAAAGAGTCGCTGTCTTTGTCACAAAGTAAAATGAAGCGTCGCTTTGATTGGAAGGCTGTTGATCGTAATTTCAAACCTGGTGATCAGGTCCTAGTTCTACTACCTATTGTCGGATCTGCTTTGTCTGCTCGTTTTTCTGGCCCATATACGGTGGAAGAAAAACTAAGTGAATGCAATTACGTAATTCGAACACCCGATCGTAAGCGTCAGTCACGCGTGTGCCATATTAATATGCTTAAGGCATATCATTCAAGGGAGACATTTCAGTCAGAGGATGTGAAGAAAGTTCTACCAGTGTCACAAATTTCTAGCATTAGCACTGTACATAGTACTAACCCCAGTTTGGATTGTACAGAAGATGAGGATGGCCTCGTGCTTCGGAATGCCCCTCAGCAGTGTGCTAGACTCATCAATTCGGAGACTTTGTCAGATTTGTCGTCCCACCTTGCTCACTTATCAGATGATCAAAGGTCTGATATTGTTAATTTAATAAACGAGTTTCCAAATCTTTTTGGTGATACCCCCTCTCAGACTACCGTAATACATCATGACATTGATGTGAACGATGCCGCCCCTATTAAACAACACCCATATCGGGTTAATATTGCAAAACGTGAGGCTATGAAGCGGGAAGTGCAATACCTGTTAGAAAATAACTTGGCTAAGCCCAGTGCTAGTCCATGGAGCTCGCCTTGTATTCTGGTGCCGAAACCTGACGGAACATCACGTTTCTGCACCGACTTTCAAAAAGTTAATGCAGTTACGGTGCCAGACTCCTACCCTCTACCGAGAATGGAGGACTGCATTGATAACATTGGTGCGGCTAAATTTGTCACTAAACTTGATTTGTTGAAAGGGTATTGGCAAGTGCCTTTGACTCCTCGCGCGTCTGAGATTTCCGCGTTTGTTACCCCCGATAACTTCCTCCAATATAATGTCTTAGCCTTCGGCCTTCGAAACGCTCCAGCCACGTTTCAGCGGCTAGTGAACACTGTTCTTATGGGTATTTCGGATTGTTATGCCTATTTAGACGACTTGGTGATTAAGTCGGATAATTGGGCCGACCATGTTTCTGTGCTGCGCTGCGTATTTGAGAGGTTGGCCAAAGCAACGCTAACACTGAATCTCGCCAAGTGTGAGTTTGGCAAAGCGACAGTAACGTACCTGGGAAAGCAAGTGGGTCATGGCCAAGTTCGGCCATTGGAAGCAAAGGTTGCTGCCATTGCTAGTTTCCCTGCGCCTACTACTAGGCGCGAGTTACGCCGTTTCCTCGGAATGGCAGGATATTATCGAAGTTTTTGTAGGAACTTCTCGGTTGTTGTGGCACCCTTAACGAGTGCGCTTAGTATTAAGAGACCTTTTGTGTGGACCTCAGACTGCCAAAATGCTTTTGAGGCTGTTAAGCTTTTGTTATGTAGTGCGCCTGTACTCGCAGCTCCAGACTTTGCGAAACCGTTTAAGTTAGAGGTTGACGCAAGCGCTCTAGGAGCTGGTGCTGTATTGCTGCAAGAAGATACAGATGGAATTGATCACCCCGTTAGTTTCTTCTCGCGAAAATTTAATACACACCAACTAAATTATAGCACCATCGAAAAGGAAGCACTTGCATTATTATTAGCCTTGCAGTTCTTCGAGGTGTACATTGGCTCGAGTTCTACCCCTGTCGAGGTCTTTACAGACCACAATCCTTTAGTGTTTTTGTTGCGAATGTGTAATCAGAACCAGCGCCTTATGCGTTGGTCTCTGATTATACAACCATATAATTTAAATATTAAGCACAAAAAAGGAGTTGACAATGTACTGGCTGATACGTTGTCTCGTAGTTTTGGCTAAATAAAGCTTGTGAATGCATCGTGTGTGTAATAGTGTACGCCTAAAAAAAGAAAAGAAAAATGGTATTTTGGAATGGTGTATAATATTACCACGGGTGTAATTGTGTGAACTAACTTTAAAATATATAATGAATATGTTAAGTTAGTTCTTAAGGGGGGAAGTGTTACATGCCATGTTACTTTTGTGTGTGGACTTCCCTGCCTTCACCTGCCATGTGCCATCGTCCCATTGGCTGCGCCGCCTGTCCATCACCATCCACCAAGTCCCGCCTTCACCAATCCCCGCCCTCCGTGTCAATTCTGGATAAACCAATCAGAACTCGCCACATCTGATATAAGCCTGGACTGGTTGCCATGATGGAGGCTGACATTTTGTTTTGTGTTGTAGCTGACGTTTTTGCTCTGTTTTTGTCCTTGACTCTGTAACCATTCATTTGAACTTGTCTTGCTTTTTGTGTACACTTCCAAGGCTTGGGACAGGTAAGACTGGGGGCTCCTGTACATATGCCCGTAGGCTATGTTGATGTATAGAACCACTAGTCATTAGGGGTGTTTGCCAACCACTGTTTTTTTCATCTGCTAGATAGAGTAGATAGGCTTTTGTTTGTGTACTTGATACACTAGGTTAGATTATACTCTGGTTTAGCTAGCTGGGTTTTATGTTCTTTTGGCAACATCCAGCGTCCTTTGACCCTGGTAGTGTGTGTCTTGGTTGTCTATGTCCTATAATAGTTATTGCACCTTTTTGTCTGTAATCCCCATTACCAGTAAACACTCATCCACTGAGTTGCTGCTTTATCTGTTTGATTTATTGTTTTTACCATCATTTATACAGCAGTTACATCACCCGGTATTCTTTAACATCAAGTTACATACCCCATGCACCCCTAGACCCATGGGGTCGTAACAATGAGTAGGACAAATTTGAAGAGAAAAAGTGTACAATTTACCGTTAGGGCCATTTTCGGCATAAGCGCCCTGAATCTCATGAGTAAAAAGGTCTGATTTACCAAATAATTTGATAAAGAAATTGTTACGTTCGTGTGAAGGACCCAGACGCAGACCACAGGATAAGGCAAAAAGGAGTTGTTTATTTCGTTCAGGAGTCAAGCCAGGAGATCAGAGGTAGGTAGGTACAAAAACGACAGGCGATAGGGCAATGAGGGACAATACAGAAAATCGAAAAACCAGGGAATCAGAGTGCAGGCAGTACCAAGGGATAAGGCAGGAGAATGGTCGTAATACAGGCGTGGTCAAAATCGTAAGGCAAACTAGACAGATAAGGGCAAGGCAAAAGAATAGTCGTTCAAAGGGTATCTCGGAATAATTAACTGATCTCAGGCTTTAGTATTTCGTAGGCACTGGAAAAGACAATCAACGTTCTGACACAGACTGGAAGTAACACAGGGCTTAAATGCACAAGGTACAAATGACACAAAGGGAATCAGGTGTGTGAAAGGGCGGGGATCCAAACGAGACAATTGAAATACAATTGGGAACACTGAAACAATCACGGAGACAACTAGGGAAAACGCGGACTGGATTCCAAACATACACACGATAACAGATGACCTGGAGTTTCAGGAAATCATGCATAGATTAAGATGACAGGGAGAGAAGATCAGATGCAGCTGAGAATGATTAGCAAGGACAGAACAGCGTGAAAATGTGCGCTCTAATATATTAGTGAGATTAGTAACTATACACACCCCTGCCGTTAGTAGAGTTAGTGGTAATATACAAATTAGTTTGTTAGTGGAGTTAGTAGATCTAATCAATCGTTAGTATGTTAGTGGTAATTAGTAAATCTAAGTACACAGAGACAGGTGCGAAGTAAGAGGGAACCCGAACACCAATGAGATCACCCGAATGGTACAGAGACGTAAACAGGGAGTGACAGATCAGATGTAAACAGGCAGACACGTGACAACTAGGCAAAACGGGAAAGTAAACAAGTCAGATGGAAAAACTAAAACTAAACAATACATACAGATGAGAATAAATAATAATCATATAATATAATAAAGGTACAATACAAGCGAAAGTCAGATCCTTACAGTACCCCCCCCCCCTAGGAAGCGCCTCTTGGCGTTTTAATGGGTGGCACAGGGTGAGTCCTATGGAAGTCCTTAAGGAGGTCTTTGTCCAGCACGAACCGTGACGGAATCCAGGATCTCTCCTCCGGGCCGTAACCTTCCCAGTCGACCAGGTACTGAAGGCCACAGCCCCGACGACGAACGTCCAACACCTTAGAAACAGTGTATGCTTCTCCGCCGTCGATGATTTGGGGGGGTGGTGGGGGATCAGGTTCGGGACAAAGGGGGTGGGTAACAGCTGGTTTGAGTCTTGACACATGAAACGTGGGGTGTAATCTCCGCATGGTAGCGGGAAGTTTGAGCCGAACGGCAGTGGGGCTGATGATCTTGAGCACCGGGAAGGGACCCAGGTACCGGGGGGCTCACTTACGTGACTCTACTTTAAGGGGGATGTCCTTGGCTGAAAGCCATACCTTCTGACCCACCCGGTACTGGGGAGCCTTGACTCGGTGGCGGTCCGCCGTCTCCTTCATCCGGGCACTGGCTCTGGTGAGGTTGATGAGAGCGGACCTCCAAGTCCTGGCACAGCGCCGGATGAAGGCCTCGGCAGACGGGACCCCCACCTCTGCTTCCTGGCTGGGAAATAGTGGGGGCTGGTAACCTAGGCAACACTCAAATGGGGAGAGTTTGGTAGCAGACGAAGTGTGACAGTTCACAGCGTACTCGGCCCAGGGTAACTGCGAGCTCCAAGTGGTGGGGTTCCTAGAGCAAAGGCACCTAAGCACGGTCTCTAGACATTGATTGGCTCGCACAGTCTGGCCGTTAGATTGGGGGTGGAAGCCGGATGTGAGACTGGTGGTAGTGCCGAGTAACTTGCAGAAAGCTCTCCAAAACTGAGCGATGAACTGTGGCCCTCTATCGGAAACAATATCGGTGGGGATCCCGTGCAATCTAACCACGTGTTGTATTAATAGGGTAGTGGTCTCCTTAGCGGAGGGAAGTTTAGTGAGGGGGATGAAGTTAACAGCCTTCGAGAACCGGTCCACAATGGTGAGGATAGTGGTGTAGTGATTGGAGGAGGGTAACCCCGTGACAAAATCGAGTGCAATATGGGACCAGGGGCGGTGAGGAATGGGGAGTGGTTGAAGTTCACCGTGAGGGGGTTGGTGAGATGCCTTATTTTGTGCACAGACTGAGCAAGCGGCGACAAATGAGGCTACGTCTTGTCGGACCTCCGGCCACCAGAACTTGCGTAAAATAAATGTGGTAGTTGTGGAAATATTTTTAAAAATATAGCTTGACTCTGACTTATACACTTGTAGAGCTGAAGGCCTCAATCTTGCAACACTTGCAAACTGCCGAAGGAAGTTTAACCAGATGGAGCTAAATGTAAGCTTAAAAAATCAGGAAACTGTGCTAGATAACAGGAACTCGCAGGGGGGTGCTAACGGACACCTAGGCCCCTTTTAAGTTACGAAACTAACTGTCTTAAAGTTACGAGAGAACATGTGATTACGGGGGTTGTTGGGGTGTGAGGCCTTCTGATTGGAGGACTGAGATGGTGCACGGACGGCTGATTGGTTGCCCAACTACAACACTGAGTAACCAATCAGGAACCAGAGAGGTCATACAAGAATTGAACCCCACGATTGGAGGACAGAGCGCTCTCCGACCGACACCTGAGCACATCTGTTTGAGAGTTTGCTGAGCTGTCTGCTGTAATCAACTTTACTTGCTATTTGTCTCATTAAATACTTATACTTTGAATTTGGTTTCAAGAGTCCTGTCTTCACCACCACCTTGAACAAACACGCTGAGAAGAAAATAATTTTCCTGACAAATCTGGTGACCCCGAGCGTGGAGGAGGGAGAGTGACAGAGGACTTCCCGGCCGGGAACCGGGAAAAGAATCCACCTGGGAACCAGTCGGCAGACACTTACAGGGCGCCCAAAAGAAACAGGTAAGCAGAACCTTTTTCATAAAATCTGCATAGAATAGGACAGTGAAGTGTCTGAGGATTGGTAACTAAGATCTAAATTGATATAGGTGATTTTATAACATACAGTAAGAGACAACTGGTGAGTAATTGTAGTTTCCAATGCACATTAGTTTAATAAATAGTTAGGGAAAGACATACGGGCGTCGTTGAAGCTTAAGTATGGGGATTTACGGTGTGGTTTACGCTCATTAGACGGACGTCAGCTAGTGGTATTGCCGGATTATGGTTCTTTGCGAAACGGCTCAAGACGCCAGGAGAAATACGTATTGTCTATAAGATAAAGATAAAGTGTTAAGCCCGAGAGAGGCTAAAAGGCTGGGAAGTGCCTAGATACCGGTATCGACTGACAATAACTTTTGTAAGAAAAAATAAAAACCAAATAAAAATAAAGATAAAGAATAAAATTGTCAGTTCATCTCAAACCGAACAGGGAAGTCTGTTCGCCGCGGAGTAAAGGGAAAATACGGCCGCGTGATTAGCTTAGGCATTGTGTATTGGAAACTACTTAGATAGAATTGTTATATTCTGTGTAAATCCGTTCGTGGTAATTAGGCTAAAAGGGACAGCATTCTGTGCACGGAGGTGGTATCATTGACACGATACACACCTAGTGATCAATGATACCTCCTATTTGGTGAGAAGAAGTGAACACGGCTTTATACGGTTCATTTCGGACACCCTGTGTACAGGACTGTGGGGATTTATTGTGTTCTCTACACGACGCTGAAAGATATTGTACATCGTAATGCTGGAAAGTTAGATCTCTCACCCCGGAGTCACACACGGCTTGAGCTGAGAGATTGGAACGTCTGGTGGATTACATACAATATCTATGATACTGACATTGGTAATTCTGGGGAATTTGTATGACTAAATAATAAATATTTTAAACAAAATCGCAGTGAACCCATAAATAATAAAATAATAGATAATAAATAATAATAATAATATAATCATAAATAATAAAATAATAAAATAATAAAGAACGCAAATAAGTATAATTGAACAAAATACAACAAAGATAATTTCGAGAATATTATAAATTGGAAAATAGAAATATTAAAGTGTAATTTAAAAATAAATGTGTAAAAGTACAAACACAGGTGCACCAAAATTATCTCACCCCCTAGGAGATCTCCATACCCACTGGTGGGACGCCACCGATAATTTAAGTGGATCAGAAGCATCCGAAGTTTTGTGTGACAGGATACAAATAATAAATTGAAACGAAATAAAAACAGTTTACTCTCACTAATCTTAGGGTATCAAACGAACACTGAGCCGCGTGGTTGAGAAATAGGAACCAAATAAAAGACGTATATGACAAGTTGTTAATTAGACAGGAACCAGGAACTGTGTGTAATTCAACAATAAATTGTGAAACATTTGTAGATTGAAGTACTACAACAGAATTTCTGAAAACAGGGCCACCACCCTAGTGGTACACAAAATTAAGGCGTGAGTTTACCCCGCACCGAATCACTAAGATTTGGGAGCTACAGGGTAGAAACTACTCTAAGTGGAACATTGACACTGAAGGAGGGCCATCCCTAGATTCATTATACTTAATTGGAAAGCAGAGCCCTGGAGGCAGCCAGGCTACCATAGAGTCAGAGTCACTCACACTTGTGATAAATCCAATAGAGCCAATAAACACAAAAGTCGCTTACAGTGCCACTAAGCGCCCAACTCCATAAGCCGTAGTTATGAGTGACAAGCTAACAGTAAACCAGATTCTGCCCAAGATCTGGCGCATAATAGAGAATAAATGCTCCGTGAAAGAAGGGGCAGAGAAAAAATCAAAATGTTCAAAATTAATTGAAGAATGGAGGAGCTACACTCTACAGAGATATACTTAGGGGAAACAGGTGCAGCAGCAGTCAGACTCAAACCAGGATTTGGAACTGACGGACAGAAAGACTGGTTCAGAGGCGAACCAGAAGGAGTACCGCATATATCATTGGCAGTAAATGGCGAACATCAGGCAAAAGCATTAGGACCCATGGTTAAAGAAGCCCAACAGCAGGAGTATGTGCCAACAGAAAACCCACTCATTGCAAACAGTAAATGTGGTAAATTTATACGCATTAGCATTAACACGGGAGATCTGGGAATACCAGAAAAAGTAACTAGATGTCGAGTAACTATCTCTGAGGAACGAGATCACCAAGACGCTGAACATATGCTACAGCAGCTTCCACCCAAGCTGTGGACAGTACATCCGCATGACGTAGGCAGAATAAAGGGTTTGGTGACAGTCGAACTAGCAGATCCATATCAGAAACCTGTCTGGATACCTCAATATAATTTAAAACCAGAGCAAGAGGAGGGTATCAGCAACACAATAGAAGGTCTATTAAGCGCAGGAGTTCTTAGAGAAGCTCCAGAAGCACGTTGGAACACCCCAATATTACCAGTCCCTAAAGCACAAGGGAAAGGATGGAGAATGGTCCATGACCTTAGACGAATAAATACAGCCACTTCCACACTTAGGCTACCAGTACCAGACCCATACGTAGCTCTTCGTGCATTAGACCCAAAACAAAAATACTTCTCGGTTGTTGATTTAGCAAATGCGTTTTTCTGTCTACCTTTAGCTAAACAATGCCAAGAATGGTTCGCATTTACATACCGCGGAAAGAAGTATACATACACTAGACTACCTCAGGGCTACAAAGATAGTCCTGGATTATTTAATCAGGCATTACATCAAATACTTTCTAAAATAGCACTCCCGGAAGGAGTAACACTGATACAATACGTAGATGATCTTCTTTTAGCTGCACCCACAGCAGAAAGCTGTATTGAAGCGTCTCGACAGGTGTTGGAAGCAATAGCTTCCGCAGGATTCAAAATAAAGAGAGAAAAGTGCCAAATAGCCAGAGACACAGTCACATTTTTAGGGAGACAGGTAGGACAGCAGGGTACGACCCTCACAGACGAGCATAGACAATCAATTCAAAATTATCGTCTACCACAAACCGTGCAGGATATGCTAGCTTTTCTAGGCTTATGCGGATACAGTAGATCGTATGTACCTGGATACGTAAATTTGACTCAGCCACTCAGAGACATGATAGCTGAAATAGGACATAGAGAACTCACCGGTCATTTAAAATGGACCAGTGAAAGGGAACAGATATTCACGAAAGTCAAGCAGGCATTAGGCCAAGCAGCACACTTAGCAAATCCAGATTACAATACTGATTTTAATTTAGATGTGTCTGAGACAGGAGGGATTGTGAACGCTGTGTTGTTTCAGAAGCATATGGGAGACAGGAAAGTACTTTCTTACTATAGTTGTAAATTAGATTCGGTGGAGCAAGGTCAGCCCACATGTTCCAGATACATTGCGGCTTTAGCAAAAGCTGTGGAAAAGACTGCACACATAGTTCTGTGCCACCCACTAGTGATCACCACTGATCACGGAGTAGCAGCATTCTTAGCAGCAGGAGCATTCAGTTTCTCAAATTCCCGCAAAGTAAAAATTTCCAGCACATTACAAGCAGCTCATATTACTTATCGTGCAGCGAAAAATCCACATATTAATATGGCATTAGGAATAAACGATGGCAGATTACCACCCCATGATTGTGTCCAATTTACGAGAAAAGCAATGAAATTACGAGATGATCTCTCTGCGGTGCCGTTGTTAGATCCTGACATTGAAATTTTCACAGACGGTTGCTGTTATAAAACCGAGGCAGGTAACATAGCGTCATATGGCTTAATAGCATGGGAAGAAGGTCATGCCAGTGAATTGGAATCAGGAGTGATTCCACAACCAGCATCAGCACAAGTAGCAGAAATCGTAGCCCTTACAAGAGCACTCCAAATTGCAGAAGGTTTACGCGTAAACATATACACCGATTCGGCTTACGGACATACAGCCGTACACTTAGATGGACCAGCATGGGTCAGGAGACAATTCAGAACAGCCGCAGGAACACCAATCAAACATGAATCCTTTTTGAAGGAATTGGTAGAATCTGTAAGTAAGCCAAGAGAAGTAGCAGTTATTAAAGTGCCAGGGCACTCAAAAGCAGGGACAAAGGAAGCGAAGGGTAATCAGGCAGCAGATGATTTGGCAAAACGAGCAGGAGGCTACCAGGTCAGAGGCAGTAGACGGCTTAATCAAATGGTAGCTCTCCGACGTGGTAGATGTTATGAAGGGCAAAAGCAAGTAGGGGAAGACATAGGTTGTGAGAAAGAGGTAGAGCAAGTTGACAAAAGTGATGTGGAAATAGATTGTGAGAACTTAATAGGAGACAGAGAATTGACTGATTCCGCAGACATGTTGTTTGAAATACAGGAAAAAGCAAACCCACAGGAAAAATCCCAATGGTTGGAATTTGGAGCATTTAAACAGAAAATACCATACAAAGACAATGTTGTAAACATTTGGCGTTCGGCGGATGGCCGAATGGTAGCACCATCCTTTTTATTACGCATGCTGATAGCCGAAGCTCATGGACCCACACACATAGGTAAAATGGCTACGTACAAAAAAATTAAAGAAAAATGGTGGAGTCCTTACTTAAAAGAAATAATAGACAACTTTTGTACAGAGTGCGAAACATGCAACAAATTCAACAATAAAAGAACCGTCCCTCACCCACTGTTGTCGTTTCCAGTGCCTGAGGCACCATGGAAAGAAATTTGCATTGATTACACAGACATGGGCATGGCCCACAGAGTTCACGGCTACAGATACTTACTTGTAGCAGTAGATAGGTTCACCAAATGGGTTGAAGCCATCCCAGCCAAAAATGAAGATGCAGCAACAGTAATACAGTGGCTAACTAAGGAACTCATTCCAAGGTATGGAATTCCCACTAAAATATGTTCGGATAACGGATCCCATTTCCGAAACAAGGACTTACAGACAGTAGAAACATTTTTTGGAATTAAACATAGATTTGGCTCAGTATACCGTCCTCAATCGCAAGGTATTGTCGAAAGAGCAAATCAAACTATTAAACGAAAACTAGCTAAAGCAATGTTCTCCACTAATTTAACTTGGGTAGAGGCCCTACCACTTGTATTATACTCCATGCGGCAGCAGAAAGGGAAAGACACTCATCTTTCCCCACACGAACTGCTCACAGGGAGACCCATGCCTGGACCACCTAGGGACACTAATATTGTCCCCGATACAGCTCTGCAACAAACAGAACTCAATGAGTACATGAGAATGTTAAACAGAATGACTGAGCTCTTGTCTAAACAGGTCCAAGCAGCCCACTCCACAGGGGAAGACAGAGCTGAAGGAACAGGAGCCAGCCTGAGTGTAGACGACTGGGTTTGGGTCAAAGCTCCAGGAAAACCGAAGTGGCACGAGCCCCTGTGGACAGGACCATACCAGGTTCAGGAGGTATCAGATAGAGCTGTACGGGTCCAAAAGGAGGGAGATAAGGTTTGGCATCATTTTGCTCATTGTTCTAAGGCACACCCACCAACGCATACGCTGAAAGAGGTAAGAGAAAATTTGACTAGACTAAATCAGTCTGATGACGACTCTGATGGAGAACCGGAGGAGGGTAAGGAGACAGAATGAAATAATAGTAGGATGTGGAAAGGAGGGAACAGCCCTCCTTTTAGGGATATCACTGCTAATAGTAGGAGTCATTTTTCTGGATTGAAAAAGCTTTAACGGGCAGAGATGATGCTCCTCCCAAATACCAGGCTGTACAGCTGGAGGAACAGTACCACCTAGAGGAAGCCGACGAAGACCTAGAGCTCCAACCTATGTTCCCTATATATTGTGCCTCCACCTTGTCAGTAGACAATGGGTGGGAGGGACATAACGGCTACTCTCCTACCGTGGCCAGTAGGCTTTTGTATCAACAGGTGACTGGAGATTCAGGTGATCCTTGGACCATCCCTGAGGGTCCCTACACGGAGAACTGCCCCATTGGGAATCCGTACTGCAAGCACGGAAAGGGTCCTGGAGCTGGTTGGCAGTGCTGGAGGTGGGCTGAGATCTACCGCCCGGAAATGGAGAATCTGAGCAGAAGACTCCGGACCGATCCTGACTTCGCAGCCAAATACTATACTGATGTGTTGGGAATTGACCTACTCCCAGAGGAGACCCAGGTGATGTTCGAGTAGTGGAAAACACGTAAAGCAGACCAATAAAATTGAATTTTTCCAGGGTGTGAAGTTTTATTCAAAATACATATTTTTCTATTCCATTTCTAGTATGTTTGTATTCAATTTTTAAGCTAAAATATAAGCTTTAAGTGCTAGAAGGGTCAGGACAATTGTAGAACTGTAAAATTTGGTGCTTTGCTTAATATTGCTCATGTGCTAGACCAAGCCCCTTGATAGTTGCATCTAGTATGCAAACGACAGGTAAATGTAATTATGCGGGGACTGGTTCGCTGTAAATGCCCGGCAGGTTTCGCTCGGAGCGGATGCTGAGTGCAACCTGAGTCACTCTCGCTGGCAGTACAGCCAAGCCAGGTCAGTGTTGTTTTGCCCCATTGGGGTTTTCCCAGCGACCGTGTAGAGCCTGCGGGGTAACATGGCTACGCTGAGCTAGAGCGCTTATTCAGAGGCCCATTTTGATAGTATTGTGTAAAAGTAGAATGTCCAGGAGAGTGGGGGAAGTTAAAGGACTACGTTAATCAAGGGCCCATATGTAACCTGCAATTTAAGCATGAAAGTCCCGTGTCAAGTTTTGTATTATTGCTCTCATAAATGTGAGCAAAGGAGGGACTTGTGGAAATATTTTTTAAAATATAGCTTGACTCTGACTTATACACTTGTAGAGCTGAAGGCCTCAATCTTGCAACACTTGCAAACTGCCGAAGGAAGTTTAACCAGATGGAGCTAAATGTAAGCTTAAAAAATCAGGAAACTGTGCTAGATAACAGGAACTCGCAGGGGGGTGCTAACGGACACCTAGGCCCCTTTTAAGTTACGAAACTAACTGTCTTAAAGTTACGAGAGAACATGTGATTACGGGGGTTGTTGGGGTGTGAGGCCTTCTGATTGGAGGACTGAGATGGTGCACGGACGGCTGATTGGTTGCCCAACTACAACACTGAGTAACCAATCAGGAACCAGAGAGGTCATACAAGAATTGAACCCCACGATTGGAGGACAGAGCGCTCTCCGGCCGACACCTGAGCACATCTGTTTGAGAGTTTGCTGAGCTGTCTGCTGTAATCAACTTTACTTGCTATTTGTCTCATTAAATACTTATACTTTGAATTTGGTTTCAAGAGTCCTGTCTTCACCACCACCTTGAACAAACACGCTGAGAAGAAAAGAATTTTCCTGACATAGTGCGATTAATACCTGGGTGGCCGGAGAGTCGCGACGAATGTCCCCACTGGAGCACCTGGGACCGAGCCGCTTCTGGAACATGAAGACAGTGGTTAGGACATTGACTGGGAGTTGCCTCCCCACTCTGAGCACTCCTAACAATACTTTCAATGGGCAGACTGATGGCATTAATGAATACCCTCTGAGGGAGAATAGTGTCCGGACAGGGGTCCTTAGAGGAGGGTTCGAAACGCCGGGATAGGGCATCAGGCTTAGTGTTCTTAGCCCCTGGCCGGTAAGCCAGACAGAAGTCAAAGCGAGAGAAAAAGAGGGCCCATCTGGCCTGGCGGGAGTTCAGCCTCTTGGCGGTCTGTAGATATTCTAGGTTTTTGTGGTCTGTCCAGACCAAGAACGGTATCTGTGCTCCTTCCAGCCAGTGGCGCCACTCCTCTAAGGCCATTTTAACGGCCAACAGCTCCCGATTCCCAATGTCATAGTTCTCCTCCGTGGGGGTGAGACGGTGCGAGAAGAACGCACAGGGATGTACCTTCTGATCCTCCGGGGATCGTTGTGATAGGATAGCCCCTACCCCCACGTTGGAGGCGTCCACCTCCACTATGAACTGGATGGCCGTATTGGGATTGCGGAGAATGGGAGCTGTGGTGAACAGTCCTTTGAGGAGCGAAAAGGCCTCCTCAGCCTTAGGGTTCCAGCTGAACTTCAGCTTAACTGATGTGAGAGCCGTGAGGGGGGCCGCTACCGAGCTGTAGTTCCGGATGAAGTGGCGGTAGAAGTTGGCAAACCCCAAGAACCTCTGAAGCTCCTTCCGGCCCTCAGGACGTGGCCACTCCAACACGGCCTTGATCTTCGCTGGATCCATCTTGACTTGACCCTCCTCTATGATGAAGCCCAGGAAGGTGGTGGATGAGGTGGAGAACTCGCATTTCTCAGCCTTGACGAAGAGACGATTCTCGAGGAGACGACCCAGTACCTTGTGTACATGTCTCTCGTGTTCCTCCAGGCTCTGGGAGTAAATGAGAATGTCATCCAGGTATACGTAGACACAGTGATTTATCATGTCGCGGAGGACATCGTTAACCAGGGTCTGGAAGACAGCGGGGGCGTTAGTGAGCCCGAACGGCATCACCAAGTACTCCCAGTGTCCAGTAGGTGTGTTGAAGGCCGTCTTCCACTCGTCGCCCTCACGAATCCGGACCAGGTGGTATGCGTTTCTGAGGTCCAGCTTCGTGAAGACGACGGCCTTCTGGAGCTGCTCGAAAGCAGTGGACATGAGCGGGAGTGGGTAACGGTTCTTCTCCGTGATGTCGTTCAGGCTCCGGTAGTCGATGCAGGGGCGGAGAGACCCGTCCTTCTTCCCCACAAAGAAGAATCCTGCTCCAGCCGGAGAGGAAGAAGGGCGGATGATGCCAGCTGCCAACGACTCCGACAGGTACTTCTCCATGGCTTCCGTCTCGGGTCGGGAGAGGGAGAACAGACGGCCTCTAGGCGGGGAAGTGCCAGGCCTCAGGTTTATGGCGCAGTCATAGGGGCGGTGTGGAGGTAGGGACGAAGCGCGCACCTTGCAGAAGACCTCCTTGAGATCATGGTACTTGGCCGGGACCCCCTTCAGATCCGGGTTCTCCTCTGAAGGGGACACGGGAACAGGTGAGTGGGCCTTCTGGAGACAGCTGACTGCACACGATGGGCTCCAGCCTACAATTTCATGTCCCCGCCAATCGATCTCCGGGCAGTGACGATTGAGCCAGGGATGCCCAAGGACCACAGGGGAGTGGGGAGAATCGATGATGTGGAGCTGGAGCTCCTCCTGATGGTTACCAGAGACAAGCAGTTTGATGGGTAGGCTTTCCTGGGTGATGTCCGCGATATATTCCCCGCTGAGGGTATTAGCCACTAATGGGCGTTCCAAAGGTGTTATAGGGACTCCCCAACGGGCCGCGGCCCCAGCGTCCAGGAAATTAGCCTCAGCTCCGGAGTCAATAAGGGCACGGGTCTTCTTCGTGCTGGTACCCCACTGAATGGTGACCGGGAGGCACGTGCGGTTCCGGTTGGAGGAGTCGACTGGTGTGACGCCCACTAGTGCTCCTCCGGCCACTAGTGAGCGTGGTCTTTTACTGGACACCTCTCCACAAAGTGTCCAGGTTTGCCGCAGTAGAGGCAAGCCCGATCCCTGATGCGGCGCGCCCTCTCTGCCGCCGATAACCTGAAGCGGTCAATCTCCATGGCCTCCTGTTCAGGTGGGCGGTGGTTAGGGGGCTTGCTGGAGTTGGATGTAACGGGGTCGACCCTGCTGCTGCGCTGGCTGAACTGAGGAGCACGCGTCCTCTGGAATGGACGCTGCCGGTCTCGGAGGCGTGTATCCACCCTGATGGCCAAGGCGATGAGTTCGTCCAGGCTGGAGGGGAGTTCCCGGGTCACGATCTCGTCCATCACCTCATCGTTAAGCCCATTGAGGAAGATGTCGAACATCGACTTCTTGTCCCAGCCGCTGGATGTAGCTAGCGTCTGGAACTCGATGGCATAGTCTGATGCTGAGTTTCTCCCTTGGCGGAAACGTAGCATCTCTCTAGCTGCCTCATGACCATGCTTCGATCGAAAACCCTTCTCATCTCCTCCATAAATACCTCGGCCCCACTGCAGCAAGGCCGACCCGCCTCCCAGGTGGCGGTTCCCCACTTCTTGGCACGCCCGGTAAGCTGAGTAATGATGTATGCTACTCGGGCTTGCTCATTCCCCTGGTTCCCCGTCGTAGCGTTCCGGTGGGGGCAGGCGAGGCTCCCGGATGGGAGGAGGTTGCACCGGTGGTGGCTGGGGTGCGTTGGTAGGTGCGGAGGGATGCATGTTGGTAACCAGCTCCTTAACGCAGGCCATCAGAGACCGGAGATCTTGGGTCACGGACTCGAGACATGCCTGTTGCTGACCAATCATGGCTCCTTGCCGCAGGAGTGCGGCGTGCAGGTGGGTTGGGTCCGCTGGGTCCATGTCTGGTCAGAACGTACTGTTACGTTCGTGTGAAGGACCCAGACGCAGACCACAGGATAAGGCAAAAAGGAGTTGTTTATTTCGTTCAGGAGTCAAGCCAGGAGATCAGAGGTAGGTAGGTACAAAAACGACAGGCGATAGGGCAATGAGGGACAATACAGAAAATCGAAAAACCAGGGAATCAGAGTGCAGGCAGTACCAAGGGATAAGGCAGGAGAATGGTCGTAATACAGGCGTGGTCAAAATCGTAAGGCAAACTAGACAGATAAGGGCAAGGCAAAAGAATAGTCGTTCAAAGGGTATCTCGGAATAATTAACTGATCTCAGGCTTTAGTATTTCGTAGGCACTGGAAAAGACAATCAACGTTCTGACACAGACTGGAAGTAACACAGGGCTTAAATGCACAAGGTACAAATGACACAAAGGGAATCAGGTGTGTGAAAGGGCGGGGATCCAAACGAGACAATTGAAATACAATTGGGAACACTGAAACAATCACGGAGACAACTATGGAAAACGCGGACTGGATTCCAAACATACACACGATAACAGATGACCTGGAGTTTCAGGAAATCGTGCATAGATTAAGATGACAGGGAGAGAAGATCAGATGCAGCTGAGAATGATTAGCAAGGACAGAACAGCGTGAAAATGTGCGCTCTAATATATTAGTGAGATTAGTAACTATACACACCCCTGCCGTTAGTAGAGTTAGTGGTAATATACAAATTAGTTTGTTAGTGGAGTTAGTAGATCTAATCAATCGTTAGTATGTTAGTGGTAATTAGTAAATCTAAGTACACAGAGACAGGTGCGAAGTAACGCCCCATCCCCACCAGACGCGCAAGCGCAAGCGCACGCACACGCGCACTGGTGCGCTTCACTTCCGCTCCCATGTTAACGAATTGGCGTGGTCCTCACCGGCCGTGCGCGCACGGCTGGCGGGCGGACGGCTCGCGGACGTGGAGCGGATTTTTCCGCTCGGGGCGGAATTTTCTGGCCATTCGCATGCGCAATCTCATAGAAATACATTGTATATGCACAATATCTGCATCATATGACCACATATTAATGTTTTTCAACCTACTAATAGTTTTACCATTGTTATTCATTATTGCAATACATATTATATTTTAATATAGGCTCTAATAAAAAAGGGAACAGAGACAATGACCATTGTGGGATGAATGAAGTTATATCAAGTCATACATTTTACATATAACCAGTTATTACCGTTTTTATAATGCTTTTTCTTTATTATAGGATACATATTTGTTCAATTAATTAAGACTATGCTTACTTCCCGAAAGGGAAATAAACGTTATTCTATTCTATATTCTATTCTGTTTTTATTGTACTGATATCACTGTATCGATTTAAGGTACTACAGAATAGCTGCTAATTCTGATATAATTAAATGTTTAGAACGTGTTGTTTACTGTCCCAAATAAATAAAAGCGAACTTTATAAAGGAGGCATTGTCTTGTTTGCTACATTTAGCTTTACATTGCTAAATTTAGCTTTTAAGCAGTAAGACATATGTAATAGCAGTATTTACTTAACCATTATTTAGCGAAGCTCACAAATCCGGAATGTAGATTGTTTGTTTGTACATCGCGTCTCTGTCGTTCACGGAATGCACTCCGAAAAAGCAAAAAGCGTCTGTGCTCTTGCGCGTCTGGTGGGGAACGTTCTGCTCAAATCTGCACGCGCAATAAGCGTCTGTGCGCTTGCGCGTCTGGTGGGGATGGGGCGTAAGAGGGAACCCGAACACCAATGAGATCACCCGAATGGTACAGAGACGTAAACAGGGAGTGACAGATCAGATGTAAACAGGCAGACACGTGACAACTAGGCAAAACGGGAAAGTAAACAAGTCAGATGGAAAAACTAAAACTAAACAATACATACAGATGAGAATAAATAATAATCATATAATATAATAAAGGTACAATACAAGCGAAAGTCAGATCCTTACAGAAATAAATAATGCAGGTCACTGTATTGATTTTTAACCTCTGGTTAATGGAGATAATACACGCAGTTATTGTTATAGTTATACAGTTATAGCTTCATGCTAGCAAAGCAAACATTGAGATGTTTTAAAGCTGAACTCTAATGAGGGTTGTTTCACAATGAGGGTCACGGTGTAAGTTGCCATGATGATATGATGGTAATTTCTTCCCAGTTGGGAGGTCGGGCCGAACACCGATTCAATTAAAAGGGCACCTTATTACATTTTCTATTGTCAGATATCTGGATTTTTAGGTAGGAAAAATAACAAATTAATAAACAGAGTGCAGCGTGGGCATTAACCACAAACATGATTTGCAGGTAAATTCATTTAGTATGTTTTTTTTATGTTCCCCGTAGCAACTTGAACTTTTAATTTACCAAAAGGAATAAATACATTTAGTAACCAAGTAACATAGGCTACACACATACGGATGTGCTAGCATGTAGCCTACAGCAGCGACCGCAGAAATAGGCAATGAATAATTCTAACGGTGTAGTATAAGGAGCTGTGTAATAATATCATTAATGGTACAGTCCTTACTCACCTGTTGGTGCAGTACATTGGTATGACCGATGTAGAGTTACCTGCTGTCATGGTTAAGCTGATAGGCGTTATATGGAGCAGTGTGTTAATTGTACTGAATCGCTGAGGTTGTAATAAACGCTATCAGCAGCAAAGTGCAACCGTTCCCAAGTGCCATACTTTTTAATAGTGCTAAGTAAAAAGCATAACATGGTGTCAGAGTGGTTGTAATCCTTTTACGAAGAGGAATGCAATTAAAGAACAACCCGGCAGAACAGAAGGAAGAAAACGCGGACAGCGCTGCGAACACGTGTCGAGAAAAGCTAAGTAGCTATCCAGCTAAAATCAGTGGGCTCGGTCCGAGGGCAATAAATTAGCGACGTTGTATGCTATCGTGATTGGGATAGAAAATGCAAACGTTTACACCTCCTTCTTCATTGTTAATGACCGGTAACCTCGCTGAAAATTGGCGAAAATGGGAACAGAGACTGAACTTGTACTTTGTAGCTGCAGGGCTAAATGATAAATCAGAGGCTAGGAAAATAGCGGTTCTACTCCATTGCATAGGAGAGGAGGCCCTGGAGATTTACAACACGCTTGCAATTCACTATGCAGACCCTGCTGACCCAAAAGTGGCTGAAGTCATGAAAGCTTTTGAAATGTATTTTGCTCCCAGGAAGAACACTGTTTTTGAGAGGCATCAGTTCTGGATGCACAGTTATGATGTCCAGGGTGGCATTGACAAGTTTATTACTGAATTGAGACAGCGAGCACGTAATTGTGAGTTTGGAGTAACCGAGGATCTAATGCTAAGGGACAAAATAGTGTTCAGTAGTACAGACAATGGTCTAAGAGAGAAGCTACTCTCCATTACTGATCTCACCCTGCCCAAAGCAATAGATGTGTGCCGCGCTAAAGAGGTAGCATCGTCTCAAGCTAAAGCTATGTCAGCGAACATTACAGGAGAGCAGTTTGTGCATGCTGTAAAGGGATAAGGCCCACCAAAACAGGCCTTATAGAGCCCACACGGAACAAAAGCAGGGCATGCGCCCGACCAGTCACAGCGAGTCATTATTCAATTCATGTGGCAGATGTGGCAAAACCCACAAACCAAGGAACTGTCCGGCGTTCAATGCGGTATGTAAAAAGTGTGGAAGAAAAAAACATTTTGCAGCTATGTGCAAATCAGCAAAGGCTGTTGCCCCTATAGAATCTGAAGTTCAGGAAATGGACATGTTATTCATAGGCGCAGTCTTCACAACACACATAAACAAAGCAGATGATGGCTGGCACACAAACTTGTGCATAGGGGGTAAAAATGTCAACTTCAAGCTTGACACAGGGGCCACAGCAAATGTATTGCCACTAACTGTAGCAAAGCACCTGCCATTAAAATTGACAGTTAAACCAACAAAGACTGTACTTTTAGCATATGGGGGTCAACGCATTATACCTAAAGGCATAGTAAAAATATCTGTGCAAACTCAACGCAAAAAAGCACTTCTTGAGTTCTTCATCACTGACGCTTCCGACACAGCTCTGCTAGGCAGAAAGGCTTGTGTGCAGCTGGATCTCATTAGAAGGGTGGAAACACTGACTCCTGCTCCTACCACCAAAGAGGAGCTACTAAGGACCTACAAATCAGTGTTCACAGGCCTTGGTGAATTTCCAGGCACACACCACATCTACGTTGATCCAACAATCCCACCTGTCATTCACGGGTGTAGGAAACTTCCTTTTGCGATACAGGACCGTCTGAAAGAGACAATTGATGATCTGGAAAAAAGGGGTGTAGTTAGTAAAGTCTAAAGCCGACTAAATGAGTCAACAGTCTAGTGGTAACAGAAAAGAGGAATCACACACTGAGGGTGTGTCTCAATCCGAGTCACCTCAATAAAGCCATACTGCGCCAGCACTACAACATACCCACTCCAGAGGATGTACAGAGTAAACTCTCTGGGAAGAACATTTTTACCATTTTAGATGAAAAGGACGGTTATTGGCAGATTAAGTTAGATGAGGAGTCAGCTGACCTCTGCACATTTAACACGCCATGGGGAAGGTACAAATTTAACCGTCTCCCATTTGGAATCAAGTCTGCTAGTGAAGTGTTTCAACAGGTGAATTCAGAGTGTTTTGAGGACATTGAAGGAGTCTCGATAATCGCTGATGACATGATCATTGCTGCCACCAGCAAAACAGAGCATGACCAGATACTGCAACAGGTAATGGATAGAGCCAAGAGGCTGAACATTAAATTCAACCCAGACAAGATACAATATATGGTGAGTGAAGTCAAATACATGGGGCACATAATCAGTGCAGCTGGAGTGCGGCCGGACGACTCCAAGATAACAGCAATCACACAGCTGCCCCCACCAACAGACAAAAAAGCACTCATGCGGCTGCTGGGCATGACACGTTACCTAGCACAGTATATCCCAAATGAGTCAGCTCTCACTGCACCACTCAGGGAACTCCTCAGAAAGGATGCAGCATGGCAGTGGCACCCAGAGCACCAGGCTGCGCTGGAGAGACTGAAAGCAACCATATCCCAGGCACCAGTGCTGCGCTACTTCAATCCGAAAGAGGAAGTGGAAATACAAGCGGACGCTTCCAAAGATGGACTAGGGGCTTGTCTCATGCAAGGTAAGCATCCCATTGCCTATGCCTCAAGAGCACTATCTGGTGCAGAACAGAATTATGCCCAGATAGAAAAAGAACTTCTGGCCATAGTCTTCGCACTAAAAAAGTTTCACCAGTACGTCTATGGTGCTACAGTGAAAGTCCAAAGTGATCACAAGCCGTTAGAGGCTATAATCAACAAGCCTATTGGGAAGGCGCCCGCGCGTCTCCAAAGGATGTTATTACAGATCCAGAAATATGACATTAATATTGTCTACACACCGGGCAAGGAGATGTTTATTGCAGACATGTTGTCCAGAGCAGTGCCTCTGAATGCCCCACTTGAAGAGTGTGACCTTAGTGCAGAAAAGGTGATCTATGCAGTTACAGCACATGCACCACTAGAGGGAGACATAATGCAGCGAGTGAAAGCTGCCACAGGGACTGACAGTGAAATGCGGGTCATAAGGACTCTGCATACAAATGGATGGCCAGACAAAAGGAAACGAGTACCACTCAGTGCTCAGCCGTATTGGCCGATTAGACACTCACTCTACATAGAGGATGGACTTTGCATGATTGACAAACGGATAGTTATTCCCAGAGACTTGAGGGCAGATGTACTCAGGAGGCTCCACACAGCACATCAAGGCATTCAGCGCACATTAGCACATGCCAGAGCACTCATGTACTGGCCAGGTCTCTCCAATGACGTACACATGATGGTCAACTCATGCACAACCTGCCAGGAAAAGCTCCCCAGCAACCACAGAGAACCACTTCTGCCTCACGCAGTGCCAGATGTGCCATGGCAGAAAATAGCAGCGGATATTTTTGAAATACAAGGTAAATCTTTTCTTCTGGTTGTGGACTATTTTTCAAAGTATCCAGAGGTGTTGCACATGTCAGACAAGACGTCAAAGACTGTGATAGCCAAACTTAAAGGTGTTTTTGCAAGGCATGGAATAGCAGAGCAACTCATTGCAGATCATGTACCCTTTGCCAGTGCCGAAATGGCTCAATTTGCGAAGGAGTGGGGTTTCCGAATCACTCACTCGAGTCCACATTACCCTCAGTGAAATGGCATGGCTGAGAGAGCGATACAGACAGTGAAACAAATGCTCAAGTCAGCAGCAAAGACAGGAGTTGATCCACATATTGCTTTGCTCAACCTGAGAAACACACCGGTCACTGGTCTCTCATACTCGCCTGCCCAGATTCTCATGGGTCGAGTCCTACGGTCCAACTTACCTGTGAGTAAAGCAGCACTGCAGCCGTTCGTCCCCGGCAATGTTCAGGATGACCTGCAACACAGACAAGTCCAGCAGAAGAGAATGTACGACAAGACGGCATCTGCACTTCCTCCATTCCGGGAGGGGGAGAGGGTATGCATGGAAACAGCCAAAGGATGGCAACCAGCCACTGTGGTGAAGATCCGAGAGGAACCACGTTCCTATGAAGTAATCACACCAGATGGAGGCTGTTACCAGAGAAACAGAAGACACCTGAGGCCTGACAGGACTGCCAAGCATTGCCAGAAGCAGGAGGACATCACTTGTCCTGATTCTGAAACGGAACAAGACGGCAGAGAGCCTGACACGGAAAGCACAAGTCAAAATGGAAAAAAACCCACAAATGACTGTGACCAAGAACCCGGCCAGGCTAGCACTCAAACCAGGTCAGGTCGTTCCACCAAAATACCAGCAAGATTCAAGGACTATGTGCTAGAGTAAAGTCTATATCCTTTTATGCAAATGTGGTATCTGTTTGATGTACTTTTAGTTGTGTAACATCATAAATGAATGACTGTTCTTGTTACAAAATAATAACAAAAGCTAAAGTGATTTGTGACATGTTAAAGTGGTGACTTTAAGCTAAGAGGGGGGATGTAGTATAAGGAGCTGTATAATAATATCATTAATGGTACAGTCCTTACTCACCTGTTGGTGCAGTACATTGGTATGACCGATGTAGAGTTACCTGCTGTCATGGTTAAGCTGATAGGCGTTATATGGAGCAGTGTGTTAATTGTACTGAATCGCTGAGGTTGTAATAAACGCTATCAGCAGCAAAGTGCAACAGTTCCCAAGTGCCATACTTTTTAATAGTGCTAAGTAAAAAGCATAACAAACGGGTTTACTTGGAAGAAATAGAAAGAGCATCTGGAGTTGATTTATCAAAGTAAAAATAAATGTTATTCAGCAGGATGTTGACTTCAGTGTATTATTACACTGATGCATCGGTGACCAATAAGTGGAGAAAGTGAATGTTGTGTCAATCATAGAACATAGGTTGAAAGCAGAATGCAAAATGCTACAATTAATTTTGAGTGCTATTTTCTGCATGTGCGGCTTGATTTCATGCAGGAGAGAGTCTGTTTGCCTGCTTTGAATTGAACTTTTCGCAGGCTTTCCGTGAAAGTGGATTTGTATTTAAAGCATAGTGAGAAGAGAACGGAATAGATGAGCATAGAATAACTTATTTTCCATGGGGGAAATTCAGTTGTAGTTTCCAGAAGGGAAGACACACAAAAACAATCGGAGTGTAATATACATGGTGGAAAATACCTGAAAAGGATTTTAGAAAACAGGCTAAAATGTTCAAACACCCGCGCCTGCATTTGTATCAAGCTGTGCATAACCATAGTTGGCTGCGCTATAATGGACCAAGTGAAAATAATTGAGCAACAGCGGAGTATTGAAACAATGTTTTAGCGAAGATGAGAAGTGGAAACTTTACAGTTTAAGCTGAGTGAAGTGGAGGGCAAGGCCACCTTCCCAATGTTTGTGTTTTTTGTTCGGGTGCAGATAAATAATTAGTTTCATTTACATCCTAAGTTGTGTGGTTTTGTTTTATGTTTAATTGTTTGATTTTGTCTAAAAAACCATCAAAGTGAAACCCGGCAACACGATCTCTCCTAAGGGGTTGTCAGCTTAGGTGCACAACCAAAACAAAAATAAGTAAATAAACTGAACAAACAAATAAATCCTAAGCTGCCCCGTATGTGAAAATGTACCCTAAGTGGAGGGAAAAGACTAATAAGGAGTTCTTCTCTGTTTCCAGCAGGGGATTGGAGATGCGCTGACAACTTACTGTGTGACTAACTGAAATTGTCAGGTTTCTCTACAGATATTGGGCCCAAGAAGACAGAAGCACACAACCTCGAGCAACTAATAAACAGTTAACACACAAGGATCAAAGTGGATTAAGGATGCGCATGGGCAGGACCATTGCGCAAGGGGGGAAGTGTATGATTGTGAGGTTTGTGTGATAATAATAATTCTGAAAGTATCAGTTTTTCCCCAATAGGGCACATTCGACCATAGGAGGGCCCATGCCGTTTGTATGAGGTCCGTACAATGGACCCCGCATGAACAGCTCGAGAGGAAACTGGCGAGCTACATGTGTAACACTTAACTGTAATATGCAAGATTGTTTTCCAACAGGAAAAAAGAACAGATGACATTTCCTTGGAGCTTAGGTGAAATACGCCCGGGGGATTTGGTGTGTATTAAAGTCTTCAAAAGAAGGTGGAGTGAACCCAGACGTGAGGGACCATACAAGGTGGTTCCGACAACTTCTACTGCAACAAAGATTGAAGGTAAAACTGTGTGGTTCCACCTTAATCACTGTTTTAGAGTGAAAGCGCCAGTATGCGCTCAGGGCAAGGTTGTAGAGAAATCAAGGGAAATAATGGAGAGGCAGAAAGAGGAAGGTGCACCTTCAGGAAGTAGGAAAAGTGAGGAAGCAAGGGAGACGTACAGGTGAAAAGGGAGTGTGGGATGTTTTGTTGTGACTGTTGTTCACACAGGACCCGACGAGTATCGAGATCAATACGGGAGACCCAGGAAGGCTGTAGGCAGTCCGCTTGACTGCCCGTTTGGAAACACACTCTGTGAACAGGGCAGGAGCGCGGGAAGAAGTGGATGAGAATGCTGTAAGCATCACCCGCAGGCTGCCCAACAGGTGAATGATGGAACAGCTACACAAAACACATATGATGCCTCACTGATGAAGACTGTATGGCGCCTTGCTGCCTGAAGAAAAGCGGAGCCAGATCACTGTGCTTCGAATGTGCTGGTAACCTCTCCACAGTGATGACCCTTTACGGTGTGCAAAGCACCTGGGTTGAAGGGCAAAAACACTGATTATACACACACACACGAAGAAAGAACTTCACAGTCAGGAGCTAGGTGCTCCCTCATCAATGGCAGATAGAGAGAACACCCACACCCCCGATGCAGGGACCCCCGATGTATGAAGTGATCGAGGACCTCCCGTACCGTGACATCGACGCCCTCCTTAGGCAGGGGATTAGGCACCCCGAACCTAGGGGGGAACAGGCGGCGGCGGAACTGCAAAGTTCCGAGGGCACGTTAAAGACGATGTATAGTGCAGGGGAGAAGACTGAAGGCCCCCGTGTCTGATGAAGTATGAATGGACATACTGCCGTGGTACCGTCTAGTCGGCGTGGCTGTCGCATGTAAGTGTGCAGGCAGTACGTGGTACGTGGATGACAGTCCACACCTAGCAGAGGGGCGTAAGAGACGACCTCTGTGAACAGGCAAGGCTGGTGAAAACGGTCAAAGTTTCTATACCCATAGCAAAGTGGGATAGGGATCAGACCGTCGGTTCCTAACCGGGTGGTTAACAGCTACTACGGGGTCCTGATTAGATGCAGGACTGGAGATCGCTATCGACTGGGTCACCGGCCGGTCGGATCGCAGAGGGTAATAAGACCATGAGAGATGGCCGCCGCATCCGGCTCAATGTACAGTCAAGCCACTATAAGCTGAAACCGAATGAGTTAGTAAGCGAGTAGTGCTTTCTGTGATCAGTGTTTTTGAAAAGAAAGCATTGGGAAGCAGAAAGGCTGAAATGCACTCCCCCCTGCGTGGTGTCCCCGCGTTAACTGTGTCGGAGCCCGGCCTGACTCCGAAAGGGGGGAATGTGGGAGATATTTCCATGTCCTATATGCGGTATTTGGAGGATTTACATATAGGACATGGAAATATCTCCCACATTCCCCCCTTTCGGAGTCAGGCCGGGCTCCGACACAGTTAACGCGGGGACACCACGCAGGGGGGAGTGCGGAGGAGGGAAGGGGAGAGAGACACTTTGATCCTTCGAGCCTCCCTCTCTCTGGGGCGCAGCTCCAGGCTAGATCCCTTTCCGCTGAATTCCTTTACCCAGACTCCTCTGAGTGAAAGGACATTTCAGCGGAAAGGGATCTAGCCTGGAGCTGCGCCCCAGAGAGAGGGAGGCTCGAAGGATCAAAGTGTCTCTCTCCCCTTCCCTCCTCCGCACTCCCCCCTGCGTGGTGTCCCCGCGTTAACTGCGTCGGAGCCAGGCCTGACTCCGAAAGGGGGGAATGTGGGAGATATTTCCATGTCCTATATGCGGTATTTGGAGGATTTACATATAGGACATGGAAATATCTCCCACATTCCCCCCTTTCGGAGTCAGGCCTGGCTCCGACACAGTTAACGCGGGGACACCACGCAGGGGGGAGTGCGGAGGAGGGAAGGGGAGAGAGACACTTTGATCCTTCGAGCCTCCCTCTCTCTGGGGCGCAGCTCCAGGCTAGATTCCTTTCCGCTGAATTCCTTTACCCAGACTCCTCTGAGTGAAAGGACATTTCAGCGGAAAGGGATCTAGCCTGGAGCTGCGCCCCAGAGAGAGGGAGGCTCGAAGGATCAAAGTGTCTCTCTCCCCTTCCCTCCTCCGCACTCCCCCCTGCGTGGTGTCCCCGCGTTAACTGTGTCGGAGCCAGGCCTGACTCCGAAAGGGGGGAATGTGGGAGATATTTCCATGTCCTATATGTAAATCCTCCAAATACCGCATACGTATAGGCCTGCAGGATGTGGGTCCCCCCAAGTCACACACTGAATTGTTGCCTCGCGGCTTTATAATGGTGGACTGGGGAGGTGTATGTGGCTGGAGTTTATGTACCAAAAACTATGGACTCTTGACATGTACAGCGCCCTATGTCTGTGCACGCTCCATATAGATTTGAATCAACAGAGAGTGTCAATAAACGCTTATGCTTATGCTTACTCCATATAGATTTGAATCAATAGAGAGTGATGTGTGTGTGTAGTAATAAAAATGCAGCTTAGACATGAAACCGCAAGACCACAGGAAGCGACCCTGAGAAGGCACCTGTAGAAGAAAGAGCACGAATGCTTAGCATACAATAGTGAGGCCATGTGCAGGATGTGATTGGGGAGTTGTCCTTCCTGATGAACTCTGACTAAGTGACAGTGAAACTGTTCGGTCTAATAAGCTACATGATATGATAAATTGTTGTGATAGATATGAATCTGCAAAATGCATGTATAACCTGAACTTGATATATTTTGAAACTACCAACTAGTAAAAATGTTAAACGACATACACATATGGCATATATATTTTGAAACTGCCAACTAGTAAAATTGTTAAACGACTTACACATATGGCAGATATATATATTTTAAACAGAATTTACAGGTTCTGCGTCACAGTGATCTAAACCGACCAAAAGGGGTAAGATCATTGTGCCGCACAGAGACAAGCAGAGCGCCAAATAAAGGTCAGGTTGAACTTAAGGACACCCCCACACAAAAATCAGTGGCGCAGAAGAGATCAAAACAAAACATCACCCACGGTCGGGGCAGTCTTGAGTACGCCCCCACACGAAAACCATTGTGACAATATGATCAGGTATAATCAGGAAAAATATCAAGAAATGCCCTTAACATGAACCAGATAGGAAAAACCCCAATTACGCCCCACATGTCTGTTATTGGTAAACAAGAATCCCGGGGCGGGGGAACGGATATGTTAAAAATTTATAAAACCTATGGTAAAGGGGAATATTGGGGCTTCTCTCCGCGGAAAGAAATCGGCTTTATACAAGCGTTGTTTGCTGAATAAAGTCTAAACCTGTTTGAAGAGCTTGCCTGGAACTTCTTTATTTTAAAAACTCTAACTCTGGACCTTACTTATTGAAAACTTTAATTTTGGACCGAAAACTCTGATTTTGGAGTAAATACTTTAACTTTGACTGAAAACTTTAAACATGAAATTGGAAACAACGAACAAGTTGGCGGACTTGGAGAAAACTGAGATTCTCAAGCCACAACACTGTCACTGGCTTATCATTTTCATTTATATTTTAGCCATACTCCCCCTCTTTTTTATGCCTGAGACGCTGGGGGGCTTGCCTCTATTGACGGCTGCCGTTTCGCCCTGAGAGCGATAGAGAACATAAGTGAGAGATAGAGAGACAGATATGATAGTGTATTTTAATATATGTGAAGTATTCCAAAGTTTGAGGAAAGTAGGGCTGACTATAGCCAACACGCAGCAGTAGGCTAGCTAACACACACACACGGGCGCGCACACACGTGCCGCCAGCTAATGCAATGCTGCAGATGTTTCGCAGAATCGCAGCTATACCCTAACAACTAGGCTAGATGCAACATGTAATCAATCTATTTCAAATCAAATCTCCCAGACGGAGACTCTCGCCACTATCCTGAACTCACTGAGTAAGCAAGGCTAGCGAATATTATATCCTAAGCAATGCGTAACAGTTACAGTTATCAAGAAGAGACAGCATAGATTGATCAAAGAAACTGACCTCTCTCTCGCTGCGTCTCCATATTTTATATGGTCAAACCAACCAATCAGATATTAGAGAAGTACAGTGCCCTCCACTATTATTGGCACCCCTGGTAAAGATGAGTAAAAAGGGTTATAAAAAATTAACCATTTGGTGAATTTGCTTAATCTTACACTGAAAAAATGAAAAAAATCCAACCTTTAATTGAAGTAAATTTATTATGGGAAAAAAAATCCCTCATCAAGAAATAATAATCTTTAACAAAACCATGTGTGCCACAATTATTAGCACCCCTGCATTTATATATAGAATCAAGTAATCATTTTTTATATTTGGTCGCATATCCTTTGCATACCATGACTTCCTGATGTCTGTGACCCAACAACATCAAAAGACTCTTAATATCTTATTTTCTGGTACTCTTACATGCAATACTATAACCTCTCTGCATTTGAATGGATCTCTCTGGGAATTGCGGGGTGGGACTAGATTTAGCTGTAAATTACACTGGAACAGTATGGAACACATGGTTGGCTAAATGGCTCTAAGTCATCAAGGGTCTGATGTATCAAATAAGCCTTAAATCATCACTCTGCTGCCAGATATGCAGTTGATATGAATGGATAACTTGAAGGGTTTTTTCTCCTTTTTTTTCCAGAGTTCAATAAGAAAATTTATCAGGAGAAACAACCCTGAATTCTATATGACCTTACATAGGCTATGCTAATTAAAACACACATTTAACCAATGAATGAAATGTGCTCTAAATTGGCTTACATGTATCTAGCCAGGGTTGCAATTGGTCAACAGCTTAATCCAGCTAATGTCAGCATACATCCAGTTCCCCTACAAGATGCAAGCGAGGTGGAGGTAAAGCGGGGCTTTTATGAAATTGCCAACCTGTCCAATTTTATTGGTGCCATAGACTGCACACCCCAGGGAACGTTCTTGTTGAAAAGTCGGTCAAACGCCGTCTCGCGTTCAGGTGAAATAAATTTGATTTAAAAGTCAAATATTTCAAACGGTTAGAATGTAGCCTGGCTATATCCCGGTAAAACCTGAGCTCGATTCTGGCTTTTTCACAGTTAGTACAGGCATTATACGACATGACCCCACACAAATTGCAACAGAAACTTTTTCAACTGATCTAGTCTCATAAATATGACGTTTATAACTTACTATCCTAGTCACTTTAAAAATTATATTTCTTTCAAAGTGATTGTGGCAGGGTGGGCGTGGTTAGCCTCTGCTTGCAGAGAGAGGGAGAGCTGAGCGGCTCTCGGACCCGGAGCCACAGCTGTCATAAGTTAATCAGTAGCACGGGGAACCGTAATTGAATAATGGTTTAATTGTTTCTGATTGCTGTGACAGTGAGCCGGGGCTTGAAAAGGGAGAGGCGGGCGGACAATCGAGGCTGGCTGAGAACGGAGAAGGAAGCGTTCCGGAGAGCCAGAGCCGAGAGACGAAAACATTAAATTAATTAATAAAGGAACCCACGGGGTACTCAACGAATTACTGTGTCGTCAAGTCTTTCCCGAGAGGTGGCACTCGACCTTGCCACAGTGATATTTTAAGGTGACGTGTATTTGATCTATTTTGTTTTAACATGTTTAAGTTTATGTTCATCAGTGCCAACATTTATGTCGTTCAGTACCAATTTTACAGTTACAAATCTTGTCATTTAATTTTGATGTGATATTTAAAGTTGTATTTAAATAACTTTGTTTACTATTTAAATTTATGCTAATCAATGCCAACATTTATATGGATTAGTGCAAATTTATGTTGCCTTGTACACAAGTATGCTAATATAGTGATGTTGCTTTACAAATTTTTGGAAGCAGATGACTTCATCGTTACGCATTATTGTTTGTGTTGGACGTTAGTGCATCTTGTATCAAAATATATATTTTAGACCATTATAAATGGATTTAAATCATCTAGAGATATTATCTGAAGGCACTGGGCATCTCAATAATAAAACCACATCTTCCTGTGGAAACATGTGTTAAGTATTAAATATCTCGTTACAGCGTCACTAAATATCCCATTATAAAGTAGCAAAAAAGTGGTACCAGAGTATGGTCAAGAAAAACTACTTTCCACCACTTGAATTTCTTAGGACTTTTTATATGTTATAGAGGAGACTTTTATGAGTAATAAACATGTGTCAGATTTTCTGTTGCAATTTGTGTGAGGTGCATCCCTTATTTTTCACAAAATGCCTGTACTAAGTGGGACACGCGTCAATGTGACCGCAATTAGAACGCGCCAGGGAGATTCTAAAATAAGGTAGCCGATGCGATTCCCCGATTTCAAACCACAACTGACATGCACAGAACCCCAACAAAATTACTAAATGAATAACGCTTCATTTATTTCCAGGCTGCGATAAAGCAATGCGCTCGCTCGTCCGACGCAGACGGCTGCAGATGCAGATGCGCAGCTATGTGTTTTTTCGCCAATTTAATTTCAATGCATTTTTTATTTTATTTTACTACTTTAACAGTTCGTGTGAGGGGTAATCCTGCATTGATGGTAGCTACATGTTATCTCCTGCTAAGCATTTACTTTCCCAGTCCATGACACTGGTAGCCTACTGACAATACTAAATTATTAGTTTTTTCCTTGATTGAACATCTGCTAATACAATTTCGATTTCAGTGTCGGAATAATTATTTCCTTTGCCTTTTCTGGGCCATTAAGGTAACCTGTGTTATGCAGACATTTCTCACATTCATAACAGTCAAATTTTACAAAAATTTGCCTAGTTGAGAATTAAGTGAGTTACAGGAGGCAAAAGAATTACAGTGGAAGTCTACATCTGCTGTCAATACACGACCAAAATACGTTGATCTTGACTGCCTAATATGGCAGCCATGCAGAAATCTTAGCGGTATCTAGTGTTTTATATCTATGGATGGACTGAGCAACCAATGATCATAGCTGAACCTGCCACTTTCATGTTGAGTGACAGTCTGAGTCGTTTTGAAATAAATACGCTGTGAAATAAATATACCCTATATGCCTTGAAATAAAGGCGAGTGGAAATAAATACGTCATGAAATAAATAAAAAATACATAAAATAATAAATAGATAGACCTATTTATTTAATTGCTTATGTATTTATTTAATTGCATATTTATATAATTCATTGCCTATTTAGTTATTTCATTGCCTATTTATTTATTACATTTTGTCACATTTGGTCTTCCATAAGTATTGACTTTTAAATGGAAGTGGCAGCGTCCATATAAGGAAATTCATGGGCTTGGATTTATGCTAATCACAAAATAACGCACTTCGTACGTGAATACGAAAAATCTGCCTTTTCACACGGTTTGATGAATCCGGCACAAATTTTCCATACCAACTCGTTTCCTACATACATGTAACGTATATATTTAGGAACACTTTATGAATGAGGCCCAATGTGTGCATTCTCTGTGTACAAAAAATGTCAACAGGCCATAAAACAACTTCAACTCTCCATATAGGCTAACAAAACAATGAATACATTTATATTTTATGAACTAAACTAATGTGGTATCCAAACAAAAAAAGGCTATTTCCATTTTTATCATAAACACGTAGACCTGTAATATTTTGTCTTAACACTTGTATCATGCGTGTGTGTGTGTGCCATTCAAATAATTCACACTATTGCTTGGTTGTAGACTACAGGAAATAATGTAGGCTACTTTATGAAAATTTGCTTTACGTCGCCAAAACATACACTTCCCACTGCTTCAACGGGAACATCCTATACCACAGAGATGTTAAAGTGAAAAAAACTAATTGGTCAGTTAATCTGTGCTAATGTACAGGATGTTTTATTGGTTGATGAGTGGATTGTTTTTGGTATCATATCTTGTCACCACTATTTCAAGGAATTTTTGTGTTGTCCTAATCACTGCAAAAACAATTACTTTAACAAAATTTGTCATATAATATGTATATTTAAAAAATAACATTTTTGCATACACGTGTCATTTTTGACCAATGTTGTGCATTTGCTAAAGGGATAGTTCACCCATTTTGAAAAATTTGGTATTGTTTTACTTACCCCGAAATAGTATGTTAAGCTGTCCTGGTCTACCGTTGTAGCTAAATTATTGTAAATCCTGAATTGGAGCAATGCTAACAATTAGCATCTTGCCATTGGATATAATTTCCCCCAGACTAACTTGCTGTAAATTAACCGCCTAAATCCACTCAAATAAGGTTTAACAACAGCTTTACAAGTGTCATTGTTGGAAATGAAAATGCACATATGATTATGTTCACAAGGACGATATTTTTGCTCAAATTACTATATGATGTTGTTTCAGATTTCAGATGTTTGTGTTTACATTTAAATAAGGACATCCAGTAAGAGAGTCAGTAACCTTTAGTATCATTCCGCGCGAGAACAGTCCCCAGTGTCTCACGATACGGAAGTAGACTGGAAAATATTGCGAGAGTTTAGTCTGCCTGTAAACAAAGGAGAAGCAGCTAGCATGTTTTCTTAGCGAAATGTCTATAAAGAAGATGATGGGGTGAAATTTGTAGTTGAACCATACTTCGAGCCGGAATATGTTGATTTAGAGTTAGAATTAGTGTCCTCACGCGGAGTGAGAAGTTACCAGATAAAAGTTACTCTTACCGGATGTTCTTATTAAATGTAAACAATGACATCTGAAATAATATCCAGTAATTTGAGTGAAAATATCGCACTCGCTCCTTACCACTCTCTGTGCTACTTTGACTAGTAAAGTGCTGCTCGGAGCTTTTACTGAGTCTGTCTCCGAGTCCTGCGTTTGGGTCCACCAGTGAAGGAATTGTAATAGAACGAACTGGCGATAACATGGACCCAGCAGACTCGGAGCAGCTCCAGCACGCCCTCGCCTGCCAGGGAGCCACCATCAGCCAGCATGGCAACCGCCTTGAAAACATCCAGGAGGCATTAAAGCAGGTCATAAACCAGGTGGATCAGATGGGTACCCTCCTGACCAAGATGTCGGTCCAGCTGCCTCTCTCGAGGCTCCATGCCAGCCAGCCCACACCCGTGGTTGAAGTGCCCGCCGCTGTCACGCCTCTGCCTCTCGTGGACCCAACCAGGCAAGAAGCCCCATGTGCCCTACCCAGAGCGCTACTTGGGGGACCTAGGAAAATGTAGAAGCTTTCTTGCTGCAGTGCAGCATGGTTTTCCGGCTGCAGCCAGCCTCCTATTCCACCGACGCAAGCAAGGTTGCGGCCAGCCAGGGGGATAATACCCAAGAGTGGGCCACTGCTGTGTGGGACAGCCAGCTCCCCTTCTGCTTCCACTTCGACTCCTTCGTCTTGGAGATGCGTCGCGTGTTCGACCATGCGGTCTGCGGGCGCGAAGCTACCCAACGCTCATTAAAGGACGAGCTTGCGACTCGGGAGGAGTCCAATTCACTGGAGAGCCTTATTGTCCTTGCCATCTCCTTGGACAACTGCATGCAAGCACAGGAGAATACAGGTCGCCACTTACACACCCCGCTTATCTGCCTGGAGTCCACCTACCTCCCCAGTGCTGGATCCATTGGGTGAGGAGCCCATGCAGCTGGGCGCCACCACTCTGGATGAGGCAGAACGTCGCCAGAAAGTGAACTTTGTTTCACTATAACCTACAGACCCAGTTCCCAAAATTCTCCCCGGCAGCCAGACCTGTTTTCCCGGACCCCATCATCCCTGCTTCTTGTGTGGTGGCTGCGGTCTCTTGAAAAATCGAGAAGACAGTGAGGGCAACCCAGGTACCCTATCCTGATCCCCGCCCTAACCCCAAATATTGTCTGTTCGTCCCGACTCCGTCCGCTTCTAGGTTCTCCAGTGGGTCCACGCGGCCTGTCCTGCCATCCAGGGGTTACCTGGACCATCGCCCTGGCTGAGAAGTGTTTCTGGTGGCCCACACTGAAGAGGGATACCTGTGCATTCATTTGTGCCTGTCCCGTCTGTGGCAAGAGCAAGGCCTCCCACTAACCTCCCGCTAGTCTCCTTCACCCGCTTCCCATCCCAGGCCGCCCTTGGAGCCATATTGGGGTGGATTTCGAGACCAGCCTCTCCCTCTCCCACCACCATACTAACAGTCGTGGCTCGTTTCTCCAAGGCGGTTCACTACGCTCCCTTCGTCCCGTGGGCCCCAGTTCTCCTCATCGCTCAGGAGAGCCTTCTGCCGGTCCCTGGGGACCTCCGACAGCTTGTCCTCCGGGTATCACCCCCAGACCGAGTGCACCAACCAGGACTTGGGAGTCTCCCTACGGTGCGTGTCCGCCCGCAACCCCTCCTCCTGGAGTAGGTTCCTCCCCTGGGTGGAATACACCCACAACTCCTTCAAGAGCTCCGCCACACAGATGTCCCCATTTGAGTGCCCCTTGGGGTACCAGCCCCCCCTCTTCCCGGTCCAGGAGGAGGAGGTTGCCGCTCCTTCAGTCAGGGCCCACCTTGCCGCTGTCGCAGGATCTGGCGGGCCCCGGTTCATCGGTCCCTACCCCATCCTCAAGGTTCTGAATCCCTCCACGATCAAACTCCACCTTCCCGCAGCCCTCAAAGGTCACCCCGTCTTCCATGTCAGTCAGGTGAAGCCCATCACCTCCAGTCAATCTCATTGACCTTAAGTTCCTGATATCTGCCTCAGTCACACCAAAATGTTTGCTGTGAATATGAAATATGGCTGTGACAGAATCCACACTTCCAGCTCTTCGAGATAAAACCATTTCCTGTTTTTCATTTGGTCCTACATGACAGATTTAAATAAAATTTGTATTTCCTGTTAAGGCAGATCACAGGTTTTTTTTTTCCAGCTTTAAGATGACAGAGGCAAGCTGTTACCACAGGGTAATGTAGTTCTCTTATTCATGAGACTGCACGTTCATTGATAATATTGAATGTTCAAACTGAATTTACAGGTTGCTATATTTTAGAAAAGATTTATTCTGAAAAAATAAATGAAAAATAAAAGGGATGCGTTGGCTGGCCCTCAGTGCTGTACAGGACTAATGAAGATAACTGACTGATTAGCCTATATATAGAAAATACCAATTATGCTGAAAACAACAAATGGACTGAATGATTACAATAAACTCGGTAAGTAAAACAAATTACAGTTATCTCTTTACGGGTTGGATGGGTATGAATCCTGGTCTATTTACAGTGTATCTTAATATTCATATTGTTCATATTTCCAACGTATAAAATCCTGCACCCTGCTTTCGTTCCCCCAGCCTGCAACATGAATGCCATGGCAACAGATGCCGGTTTAGGAGCTAACGTTAGGCTTACATATTAACAATGAACAATACAATTACAATACAACATTTCTAAACAAAAACAACTATCAACACCAACAGCCATACTATCAAAGACCTTAACCAGTATGCTGTCACTTGTCATACCTTACAACAGTTAATGTAACGTTAGCCTAATGTAACGTTAACATATCTCACTAAATACGGTGCAGTTCTGCACAGGTATTACAACTACATTAGTAAGGGATGTGAAGTGCTTTGATGTGACTTTTACCCACCTGAAAGAATGTGTGTGATAGATAATATACATAGCACAGATAAACACACACTAATACTCACTGTGTCACATTAATAAAATAATGAATGCACGTTACTTATCGCTGATTATTTAAACAGCTCATAGAAAGACTGCGTGCTCTTACTTTGAAAGGCGGACATGATATCGTCAGCAGGTGATCACATGCTATCCGAAAACGGCTGAGTGATACAAGTTGATTTTCACTCCGTCAGCGAAAAGTTTGTCTCAACTCCGTGTGTGTAAAATGCAAATCCACAAGCGTAGAATTGAGATCCTTAAATGCCTTTTCGATTCACAAATGCCTGTTCGAAAGGTGTAAATGTAAATGTTAGGAAGATATTCACAAATGCCTTTCACTTATGTGTAAATTAATTTAATGTATTCACAGATTCTTTTTTTTTTTATTTGTGTATTTGCAGATCCGTTTTATATTTGCTAAAATAGTTTACTAATCTTCTTTTGTATTTGTGGAAGGTGTTTTATATTTACAGATTACACATTTACACACGGATTGTTGATCTGTTCACACACATACTTTTGAGACAAATCTACCCCCATGATTTTCCTTGTAAAGCTGTTGTTAAACATTATTTGAGTGGATTTAGGGGGCGCATTTACAGCAAGTTAGCCTGGGGGGAATTATATCCAGTGGCAAGATGCTTTTATCCAGTTTGCATTGCTCCAATTCAGGATTTACAATAATTTAGCTACAACAGTGAGACCAGGACAGTTTAACATACTATTTCGGGGGTAAGTGGTAAAACAATAGCAAATTTTTTTTAAATGGGTGAACTATCTCTTTAACACATAAAATCAATTGAGGGGTGAACCATCTGCCTGCTGTGTGTAGCCTATGTGTTTAGGTTTCCAAGTCCCATATGGCTTTTATAAAAATTATGTCTATAGACGCCATTTTATGTTTGTAAACAAAAGAGGATGTGTGCAACCTTGGGGCAAAAAGGTCACCTTGGTAGGCTATTGCAATTCGATGGACTTGCTCATCAACGATTTGACTAAATTTGGCAACACCCCAGCAGCCAACATGTAACGTTCTTACAACATTGATGTGATGCTGTAACAAAATAATAAACAACTTTTTGTTAACAACAACCTGTGTAAGAGGCATGTGTTTTTGTGAGCAGAAGGAGTGACTTTTCTCCACTGGGTTGCCTTGGAGACAGGATACAGCCCTAGGTAAATATTTACTGAGGTAGCTTGGTACAAACCCATACGAAGTGGCAGGTTGTTCACTCATAGGTGGCAGATAGCAAAGTGACCATGGACGCAGGGATATACAACAGTGTACTGGTGACCGGGTCCAACCGGGGGATCGGACTTGAGCTGGTACGACAGCTGGCTGAATCGGCGATCCCTCCTTCCCAGATCTTTGCTGGTTGCCGGGACCCTGACGGACCCAGGGGAAAGGTTGTATTCTACCATATAATTTTGTGAGCTAATAAAGAGCAGCCAAGTACCATATAAATTAAAGAGGTAGACACACTCTTACAGGGCAAAGTGTGGAGAGTGATACATCATGATGTATCAAATGTCCAATGCAATTTATTATGTGAAAACGATATTTAAATGTCATTTAGGTCAATATAATTACATTTTATAGGTTTATAAATTTGATACTTAAACCTAATATTAGGTCATGAATAATTATGGGCCATTTACCAGGTTATGCACTAGAGGAAGAGACCCTTATGGTGGACATCGTGTTGCATACTCTAGTTTTCACTTAAATGGCAAGTCTAGATGGGCTGAATGGTCTGTTCTTCCCAGTATGTTTTTGTGGTTTTTATGTAATTATCATCCCAGTGAACATTTTTGTGGTGAGAATTTGGTGAAACGCTATCTAGGTGTTTAAGTGAAAAGCCAGCTACAAGTTTTTTAGGCGACTAGGACGTAACCAGGCTATATCCAGGTAAAACCTGAGCTATAGGCTATTGGGGTTAACCTAGTTTGTTCATGTCAAAACGTCTCTCAACCTAGATTTCCACCCCTCTAGACATCTAGATTCTGGCTTTTGCTGTGAATCTATTTATTATGTGCGAATGTAACCTAACCTCTCGTAAATTTGTTTTCTTTTCTCTAAGGCCTTGAAAGACCTTGCACAGAAACACTTGAACCTGATCACTGTCGTTCCCTTGGGTAAAACATTCAGTAATTCCCAGATTTTTGTTGATGAGAATTTCATCTAAACAATTCCTGTAGTTGGTGCTTAGCATTATAATAGTTGGTTAACATATATTTATATAAGTTCCATCTGACTTGGTATGAGATACAGCCAACAATGGAAACGAATTGTCCTTAGAATCAGGGTGGCCATTTTGTGTGAGTGTGTTTTTATTTTATTTTAACAGATGTTTTACCAAAACTGAGCCTTGTTTGAGGATTCAAAATGTATTGAGGGGGGGTTATGCATACTCACTACCCTCAAACCAAGCAGTTAGCATCAAATGGAAATGAGTCTGCCATGTAATCATTGTCTAACCCAGTGATTTTCAACCACTGTGCCGGGAAATTATCTTATCCTATTAACTTCACTTAATTAGTAACACTTTTGGTTGGTGGTGTGACTCAGGATTTTTTTTATGTAAAAAATGTGCCTTGGCTCAAAAAAGGTTGAAAAACACTGGTCTAACCTGCCAGAGGGTTCCTGAGACTGACCGTGGCAGACATGTGTTGGCAGACACTACGAACTCGGCCAGTATTAAGGAGGCCTCCAGGGTCATGGGGAGCAAACTAGGTGATGGCGGCCTGAGCCTACTGATCAACAATGCCGCTCTGAACATCCCGGGCAATCTGCAGGAGGCAGGCATGAAGGAGATGGTAGATGTGTACATCACCAACGTGGTGGGTCCCATGCTCGTTTCCAAGGTGAGCATCCCAGTCAGTGTGCACACTGCCATTGGTAGAGCACTCAGGAGGCGCACTACCTTGTGAAAGATACTGAACTTGTTTAGGTAAATACCCAGCTGTATAACTGGACGATATTCTCGTAAGAAAATAAGCAGCTTTGGAATGGGGGTATGTCTGCTATTCAAATATCCTTGTATTGCTGGAATTAAAGAGACTGGTGTTGAAAATTATTTTTTGCTGTATACACATGTGCAGAGCGTTGGATGTTGTTGTTGCATTGACAGAAATGTTATCCTTGTTTTCTCTCTTTAAAAAAAAAAAAAAACTTAGTTACTTATTAGAAAAAATATTTGAGAAATTGTACTAGCGTAAAATAATATCATTTTCCATTCTTGAGCATGCAGTATAGCTCATTAGCTGTGTTATTTATTTTATGCAGATTTTTTTTGCTAATTTTTATGAAGACATTTTGGTATGAGACAGACCCTTCTATTCTTATTATTGTGGATATAACTACTGTGGATGTGTCCTAAACCTCTAAAATGGTGTCCCTCCAACATTGATAGCAATATAACAGAATCCTAATCTAGTCACTTCTAATGAGTGAAATGATGGAGGATTAAACTTCATAATATTCAGGTGTGACCTCTGTCTGTCTAAGTCAGGGGTCTTCAACCTTTTTCAGCCTAAGGACCCCCTTGGCCGATAGAAACAGAGCGGGACCCCCAGATATAAAAAAAAAACAAAAAAAACAAGTGGTTGCATCATGGGAATCATTCTTTTTTTATATAGTTTTTGTCAACAAAAGTAGCTTAATATTGCCTATTAATGCTTTGAATTTACTCAATATTATATATTTTTTGTCAAAAATACATTTAAAAATTGTTAGATTTAATTTTTTTTAAATCCCACAAAAATTGGGGGACCCCCTGCAGTACCTCCGCGGACCCCCTAGGGGTCGCGGACCCCCTGTTGAAGATCCCTGGTCTAAGTTATAGAGGAGGTGACTCATGTATCACTACCTGCAGGAGTTCCTGCCATACATGCAGAGATCTTCTGCCTTGCCTGGATCCTGGGCAGCAAAGTCTGGTAGTAAGGCTGCCATCATCAATGTCTCCTCCATGCTGTCCTCCATTGAGAAGTGCCCTGAGACCTTCGGCAAGGCTCACATGTACCCCTACCGCACCAGCAAGGTATCCCACAACCCCCTGCTTACTTGGGCATCCAGGGAAGGCCAACATCGCCACTTCAGAAGGCTGAATTATTTGGTCCTACGTTCTATCCTAGTTGATTACGCCCCTTAGATCAATTCTGGCACAGTGCCTTGTAGTTGATTCATTTAATCTTAAAAGTTACAACGAGTGTTATAATTCAATGAGACATCGTTATTGCCTGCCATGTGAATTTCTTGATTTATTGTCGCTCATTGACAGACACTGTGTTGTATCAGTTAAGGTCACACCACCAACCAAAAGTGTTACTAATTAAGTGAGGTTGGATCATTTCCCACGGCACACCTGACGATCTCTCACGGCACACTAGTGTGCCGCGGCACAGTGGTTGAAAATCACTGAGTTAAGGCACCATCATCGCTCTCTCACAACCCCTGCTGGTCGACCGGGTGCCTGTAGACTCTATGTAAAGCCGCATATGAAAGGTCTTCCTCAGACTCCACTCTATCTGAGCTTAGCTGCAATAATAATAATAATAATAATAATAATCATTTATGATGGTCTTCTGGTGGTCTCTTTCAGGCAGCTCTAAACATGCTCACACGCTGTATGGCAGAAGAATTAAAGACGGATGGGATCTTGGTCACAGCTCTCCACCCTGGCTGGGTTAAAACTGAGATGGGTGGCCCACAGGTGAGAAAAGGAGAAGGTTTAGGACACACACAACTACACACTAACACACACACACAATCTCACACAAAGACACATGCGGCACACAGCTACACACCCAGCCTCGAAGACATTTGCACAGCCACACACTCACACACACATGCACACGCACACACACAATACACAACCTCACACACAGCCATGTGGAAGAGGTGGTAATTGAGGAGGTGTGGTAAAGAGCTGGGCTGTGTTCGAATCATCACCCTTCCATACTATTAGGTAGGCTTGTTGAGTTGAGTACACTTACTTCCAGGGTTTCGCTGAGTACATTCAGGAGCACACTTCAAGAAGTACACAAACATTTTGGTCACATAAATATGACGTGAAGCTTCGTTTAAAAAAAAATGAGGTGCAGCTTCGCTGATGTTTTCCTTCAAATACAACAAAAACAACACGTGACATGGCCACGTAAGGGTATGATGAAGGGTTGCCAGATCTTGCAAGACTTTCCAGCCAAATGGCGAAAATATATTTTTAACCGAAACCAACGTATCTTAAATAGAAATCATCATATTTTTACTTTTTTAAATAAGTGTGTGCTTTGCGACATGGAAAGTAGCCCAAATTAGCTGTAAAACCGTGGACATGGCAACACTGATGGGATGTCTTATGAACTCCTAACGACACTTCCACAGTAAGGTTGGAAAATAGTATGGCAGATATTTTTCCCGGACTGCACGTCACGTGCTACACAGCACACTTCTGCCAGTGCACTGTACGCAGGAAACGGCACAGTGGATAGGGCTCTGATTTGGACACAGCCCAGGTGTTAGAGAGTGAAGACATGCTGGTTTGTGGTGGAACACAGAATTGCTGTGAGGTTTGAATATTTTGTTACACTAAACCATGTTTTTGGTTGGAGCCCAACTCAAATAAGTGTTTGGATGACTCATGTTTTAATATCACCCACTCAGCAGTGGGCTGCATTGCTTTGATAAACACCTGGGACGCAGAGCTCTGTGGAATATCTAAACTGCTCTGAATATGTAAGAATGAGGAAGTGTTGGCCATCATATACAGCATTGGCTTACTTGTTTAAGAACCCCATTTTAGTGCCCACAGTATCATTTGTTTTTTGTTTATATTTGGAAATTTAGTTTGGTTTTGGTTTTCTCACATATTCTATTAGACATTAGTCATTTCTCTTTTAGTTGGCAGACCACTGTGGCACATGTATTTGGGGTCTAAAAGGTAACAATAACCAGGCTTAACGGTGTGTTTGTGTGGAGCAGGCAGTGCTGACGCCCATTGAGAGCGTTAGTGGAATGCTGCGAGTGATTTCATCCCTCACAAGCAAGGACAGCGGAACTCTGCTGAACTGGGAGGGGAATGGGATTCCCTGGTGATGCTCCAACTGAACAACTGCCAGATCTGTATGTAGGAATTTGTGTAACCACCTTGTACATTATCTGGTGAATAAAATAAAATGAAACCTTTGCATTCACTCATTTCTAGTTAATATTTTTGTGTTCAATGACTCACAGAGGGATGCAGGAATTGTGACAGTATGAGATGCGTATTTTCGTCTCCGACATTGCTCGACTCAAACCTGAGAAATAACACTGTGAAATATAAAACGTTGCTCTTTGAATATATAAAACAAACCATGGATAAAATAAAAATATTTATTAAACTCATAAAATAGTCATGTCAGCCTTAACAACATCCTCTATTATTATTATTATTATTATTATTGTAGTGCGTGGAAAATAAAACTACATTTTAAAAGAGGTCGCTGGTTTTAAACCGCAAAGTTTGGCTGCCGTAAGAATTAAATCTGTTTTTATCATGTGACGTCAAGCAGACGGAACAGTTGAAGCACAGGAGATCGACTGTTTGAGAGCTGTGGCAGATGAACTGCATAAACTGTAACATGAATGTATCACCATGTCACATGGTTCAGATTGAGATACGGATTGGATGGGGCAGGAGTGGATGGAATGGTTACAAAAAGGCAAGACCTACTTGTGATGATAGGCAAGTACAAGAGCTGAAAACCTAATAGAAAGTTATGATTGCATTTAACCAGGAAGGAGGGAACTACCACCCAATCAAACTTACCAAAGCAATTGAAAGAGAGATGGGTAAAATTAAGTTTGCCAACTTTATGAATAACTAAAGGGGTCTGATCTTTGCCACAAACAAGCTGCAACAGGAAAGGATTCTCTGCATGGATACGCTTGATGGGGGAAAAGACGTCAGCGCATATTCCAGGCGCAGTAGCAAAACTGTGAGGAGTTATATGGAATATGTTAAAAATGAAATCCGGGGATTGCCGCAAGCCTCAAAAGCAATAGAGATGGTATACAGACGGAAAGCCTTTTCTGTAGTAGTTCAATTTGAGAATACATTCCCAAAGTCATTGCACATGGGCTATATGAATTACAGTGTTAGAGAGTTAATTCCACTCACTAAGATGCTTCAAATGTCAAATAATGGGACATACAGCAAGGCAAGGCAAGGGAACGCAAAGATTTGCTAAATGTGGAGGGGGACATGATTATGGCAGATGTGCTAAAGATGCCAAGATTAAATGTTGTAACTGGAGAAGAGCATAGTGCTGCATATGGAGGGAGGGTGTGAAGTGCAGAAAAAAAGTACAAAGATACAAAATAATCAACAAGGTGTCATATGTTGAGGCATTAAGAAACGTAGCAGGTGGAGGAATGAGTCAAAGAGTGTATATTACCCATGATGCAGCACATTAGTCTGATGTCACAGTAACCAATGCACGGATGCCCAGACAACCTTCTAAGCCTATTCGGAATACTTGCACGCACAAATGTAAGGTCAATGATGACATTCTATTAATGGATAAAATTTGTTTTATAGCCTTCATATGTCATACTGTTAATGTTGTGGCACAAAAATGTTTGAGAAGTAACAGAATCAAAGCAGTTGTGCAGGCAACAGGAGAATTGCTGGGTATTAAAAATGTAAGGGCAGATATGATTCATGAAATGCTGATAGCTGGTAATTATGACGATGGGGCACGGAGAGAGGTTAATGATTAAGTTCATTATCGCGGCATTCCATATACTTCAATGAAATGTGAGAAGCCTGATAGCCAATGGACAAGAGTTTAAAGAGTTTGTATCTGAACTAGAAGTAGTGCCAGATGTTAATTGTATACAAGAAACATGGGTACGGCATTTGGATAATAAGAACTAATAATAAGACCTTAAATGACTGCCAGGAGTATTCAAAATGTAAAAGTAATAGATTTGGCTGGTGCATTAGTAACAAAGCGGAAGAGTATGGGTTAAAGAGATATTGAGTTAACACTTTCCACTCCAATTAATAATGTCCTGCCTTGGTTATTCCTAGAGATTAATATAGACACGAGATTAATATAGACATGAATATTCTGGAAAAGAAAAGAGACTGTGAAGAAAGTGAAGTAGGAAATTTGTCAAGTAGATATGTAAGGGATAGTTAATTATTTGTGAAAGACTATCAGATAACGTATCTGTGTGTATACAGCAGAATTAATGGCGATAATAATTGGTTTACAATGGGTGGAGGAGGTGAGGCCAGAGAGGGTGGTGATATGTTCAGACTCAGCAACTGTATTAAAAAGCTTGAGATCAACAAAGTCAGTTCGGGAGGATCTAGTTATAGAAACATGTTTTATTTTATTGAGAATAAATAAATTAGGAATAGATGTGCAGTTTTTGTTGGATTCCAGCTCATGAGGGAATCGAAGGAAATGAACGTGCTGATAAAATTGTTAAAATGGCATTACACCTAAGAGCAATAACAATACTTATGACATATGGAAGAGGTGAAGGAAAGGCGGTGATAAAAAGAAAGAAATGTAGAAATTTGTCCAAATGTATATGGTACCAAGATTGGAAGGGAATAATGTACTGTAACATTCAAAAATCTGTTGGAATAAAAAATTATACAGAGAAGAATAGGAAAGAGGAATTATGACATGACTTCAATTGGACCACACTGGTTTGAACATTACTTTTATTCATGATGGGAAACATAAATAGTGACAAATGTAAAAGGTGTCATTTCAAAGAAAATGTAGAGCACATGTTATTGTACTGCACACAATATGATATAGAGAAGGAAAGGTTGCACAATAGGGTGAGAGAGGTTGTACGGGGATGGGATTTGGGAGGGATATTAATGGGGACTGGGAGGGGAGGGATGTTAGAAGAGCACTTTTTAGTTTTGTTAGTAGTACAGGATTAGAGAGTATAATTTAGTGGTAAGGATATGGTGACGTGTAGTGCACACTCCGGTACACTAGGTGGCGGTATGCACCTATGAAGTTGTAACAATCTGACAAATATAAAGTAAAGAAGAAGACCTCACGCAGAAGGAACAGTTGTTGCGGTCGCAGAATGAATTTGTCTTTTTTCCCTAATTCACAGACATTAAGGTAGATAAAAATGTGCGCCTTAACCACAGTAAGCTAACGTAGAATGAACATACTGTTTAGTCTGCAGCCAAGTAGTTGACTCTGCTAGGTCGTTAACCCTGTAGCCATATATATATATATATATATAGTGTAACGCTTCCAAAGCAAGCTGTCTACGTACGATACAGTTCTAGTCTTGTTCTGCTTTTCCGTTTGTTGTAGGAATTAACAATAGGCAAATATTAAGGTTTTTATTGAGATCGGCTCTTATGAAGGACAGTTCATAAAATATTTGCAGTAACTATCCTAATTCCTAACGCAGTATACCACGCACAGAAGCCAGTTATATTCCCTATCTGCGCCCTGTTTGCACAGGCCCTGAAAGCAGCAAGGATTTCATACAGTCTAACTACCCCCACGAAACCAGGGAATTCAAAAGGTATTTGCGAACCAGCTCTCAGCTCATCTACGCGCGCAGTGAAATAAAAGCAAGGGGTTACGCCACAATTCATGTTCTCTGACGTCCCACGAAATGAACACTGAACTGCAGTTTTGCCTCGTTGCTGACACGGGCAGTACAGATGTATGCTTTCCTGTCCGTAAAGCAGGCTGTACACTTGAACATGCCTGTCAACTCAGCATTGGTGTTTCTCCAAACAACAATACACTCTTGTTTCTTTTTAGAATGGCCTTAAACTTCTGCCCAGAGTGTGGCACCAAACTGCAAATGGGCTTCAAGTTCTGCCCTTCCTGCGGAGGGAAGCTGCCCTCCTTGCCGGGCCTGGCACAGCCCGTCTCATCCACCAGCCCAGTGACTGACGGCCCTGTCACACCGCAACAGCAGAGCTCTCCCTGTCCTACCAAAGCACAGCAGATAGATGACGGTACACATTATGCAGGCTGTGGCGCGCACACGTACCCACATACACGTGCACGCCCATACATGTGCAGAATACACATATACGTGTAGGAGGCCACCTGCACGCATCAGCTGGCTATCCTCGGGGCATTACTTCAAACTAGAACCTGAAAGATGCGGTTTTTGTTCTTGAATCATGGATCGAGTCGAGACTGATTTCCTTCAACAGCTTGCGTGTTCATTGTCCTCAGGTCCCGTCAGCTCTGTTTCGCCGCGCTCTCCTCTGCGCAGGACCCGGACGTCAGCCAAAGTCACGGAATTAGTCAGCCCCTCCATAAAGCCAGCCACACCCCTGCCCACCGCATCCTCAAAATCTGCAGGTGAGGCAGGGACATGTGACACTCAGCGGTGTCGTCCCAATGTTCTTCACGAAGGGTGCGTCCCAATATTCTTCACTCCTCACCTCCTTTTCTCCACTCGTCTCCTACCTGGAAGTATGCAAAACTGCCTGTACGTTTCAAGTACAAGTAGTTGCATGAACAGTAGGCAATGTACCTGACATTGCGGTTTGTGTCGAGACATGAATTTGTCATAATTAATATGTAATTAATATGTAATCAGCAACATTAGATTAGGACACAAAGATCAGTTTCCAGAGTACAGCGGAGAGGAGAATGCATTTTTTTGAGTATTGGGATTCACCCCATGAATCTACTGGTTATGTTCTCTTAGGGGTGCATTGTGTCTTGGAAATTAGCGTGTTCATGACGTCAATTTAACGTGGGGATATTACTGAAAGCGGTTGTGTAAATTAAGACAGCCTCAAACCATTTCGAACACTGCAATCGTCTATTAACAATGAATTTTGCGGTGAGTTTGGGGTTCCTGAATCGGTAAGACGATTCAGGGCAGGGCCACTTTTACAAAATTAAAAACGGACTGCGAGTATTAAAAATGTTCACACTGAAACTGACAAGAATATACCAATTTAAAACTTCCAGGTAATATCAGGAATGACCTTTGCATTCTTTTACAGGTCTGAGCCCTAAAGCCTCGTTGTCACTGCAGAAATGGCTGGCCCCTGCAAGCTTGAACGAGGAAGCGGAGGTCAAAGCAGAAGTTCTGCCCATATCGCCAAGAACATCTACTGTAGGTGAGGAATCAGCTTGTTCTTCCTGCCATCTGTAGGTGGGAGGGAGAACTGCGTGGTTTAGGGAACCCAATCCGGTGTCACTGCGTGCCCTAGCGATGATGTTCACTAGTCCCTTCCTCCCTTTCACATCAAATAAAACCAAACATGTTGAGAATTTACTTGCCCACAAAAAGGCAGCTTCACGCTTTGCTCACGGTTCAAACCGAGAGACTTTGGCGTAAAATGCGGGAGAGCACGGGCAATGCATGCGTCTGCTGCTAGTTGCCTCCTTTCTTCTCTGTAGTCCCATCAGCTGAGCTGATTGGTCTTTGCCCAGTCTGTCTGACACAAACAGCTCATTCACAGGTCACAGCCCGAAGGTTTTGCGGTCGACACCGAAACGGCAGGCCGGTGCAAATGCCAACCAAGGAGAAGAGTCCAGTGCAGGGGTTCTGCCCTCATCATCGCCCAGATCACCCGTTGTAGGTGAGGAAGCATCACGCTCTATAGTAGGGGGAGGAGAGCTGCAATGCTGGGGCTATTAGCTCTGATGTCGCTCTCTGCATGTCCTAGAGCGGTGGTTTTCAACCATGGTTCCGGCTGCGGGGTATGCTTCACCTTAAAATCAGCAACCAGTGTTGACCCAAGTAACCAGCCAGTGATTAAATCGTGAAATAAAAGTAGTAACTTTGAACCTCTCTAATCGATTGGTCAAGTGCTGATTAAAAATAAAAACCTGGGCGGTGCCCATCTAGAGCACCGCGCACGTGCTCATTGCGAGCCTCGAAGTCGGCGGTTTTGAATCTGGCCCCTGCAGCTCTCTCGGACCAGGGTTGTGAACTGCTGTCTGAGAGAATGATGGTCCCTCATCCATCCCAGTGGGGCTCACAGAGTCATGGGAACTGGTTTGCTAACATGAGAAATCAGAGAAGCCCTCCCCCATCTCTCTATCCACCTCTCTCTCTCTCTGTCTCTTTCTGTCTCTCTCCTGCCTCAGACTCTTCTTTCATTAAAGGGGACGGCATACTTCACCAGACATGGTAGGCGAAAGACGTCCACAGACGCCTCAAACGATTTAATTGAAAAGACAAACCGGTTAGAACTGTGATGCTTAGACCAATTGCAGACAGGGGGCGGGTCAATGAACAACGAACTTCACCCGAGAAAGTTCGCCTCGGCAGCCTGCGCAGAAGACGTCGCACGAAGGCGAAGAAAATGTCTTTCGGTTCTACTCGATGTCTGCAGACGTCTATATGACAGTGTCTAATGGGAGTATGCTCTGCTACACAGCAAAGAACAAGGCCAAGAGAACGAAGCCCACATCTGCCCCACAGCCCCTGGCGGAGGGGGAGCAGGTGACCGACACAGCTGGCAGGAAGTGGACACTGGTCAAACTGCTGAGTCACAGCGATACAGAAATAATCTACGGGGGTGAGCACACGAGGGCCCGAAAGCCATAATATGCATGAAAAATATGTGTTTCCTCTCAAAATGGAAGGGGAGGAGGGAGCTTCTATCTCCCCACAAATAAAAATGCTTGGGATTGAGATTTGGCTTTATGTGAGATTTGCTCCCAGATCAATGCTCATTGTGTTGTATGAAATACAGGGGTGTGTAGCGTGGTGTGCGGTATGTTCATATGTCAATACACGTTGAAGCAGGGAATGTCTTGCCAACTGAAGGCTTCCTTCCCTGGGAAGGCCATGATGAATAGTCATGTTAAGGCAAATTATCATGGCACATACAGGAAGTTAGTTGACAGAAGTGTATTTATGGTTTAATAATGCCTCCGTTTCCTTTATTGATTCTTCAGTTCAGCAGGTCACACCAGGAGCCAGTTCTGCAGACCACAAACACATACTCAAACTGGTAAGTAAAGAGTCTTGAGCGGGTTTCTGCTTTCTGTCAGCGTCCAGCTCATATCAGGAACCCTGTTCTGGTCTTTTGCCACAAGGGAGTTATATCTCCCAACCAGTTCAGTTACAGCAGTGAAATTCAGCCACAGTCTGCTATTGGTTTGTGTGCTTTATCACTGTAATTGCACTGCAGGGTTTCTGTACAATGAACAAAGAGTTTTTATCAAAGCAGTTTTCATGCAAGCAGCCAAAAGAATAAAACAGCCCTGGTCTCCTTTAGAATGATGTCATCCAGTTGCAGAAGCGCTTTTTTTCTAAAGGTCACGGAGCACTCGGACTGTGTGAAAGGATTTAATCCAACCTTGCATTTTGATCATTTTACTGTTAATAGTTAGTATTTACTGCTATAAGGAGTTTGTTCGTATTTCCCGGTTCCCCTGCCTCTAGTTGCAACGTGTTTTTCTTTTATAGGCTTCAAAAGAGGGGAAAATTTTCAACGAGCAGAACTTCCTGCAGAGGGCAGCCAAACCCACGTCAGGTAAAACACCTGTTACCTCTGCTGTCGACTCTCACGTCACCAACATCTCTCCTATTGTCTGTATACTGGGGTCATTGTAACAGTGTTTTAACTGTGTACAGGCGAATCATGCTTGTCCATATGTTTATTTGACCCTCTAGTGAAGAACTGGATGAAGCTCAAAAAGATGGACTTTCTGGGCATTCCTTCCTGTGTTGGCTTTGGGCTGCACGCAGATTCATACAGGTGTGTGCGCGCATGCGTTTGTGTGAGTGTTTAAATGTTCCAGCCAGTGAATGCAGTCTCATTAGTGTGTGTGTGTGTGTGTGTGTGTGTGTCCGTAGGTTCCTGATCTTCCCCAACATGGGCCAAACTCTGCAATCCGTTGTGGAGGAAGGGAGAGTGCTATCAGAGAAAGCCGTGTTGCAGCTCTCTTGCCGAATAGTGAGTACAGGACCTGCTGTGTTTGCCTTTATGACACTTCTGTTCTTCCTGTGTCACTCCCCCTGTGCTTTGCCCCTTCTGCCAAATACTGCACCCTCTTGCATCCTAGTTCTGTCTGTATGTTGCTCTGTGGATTAGTAAAGCTGTTTATTGTTCTGGGAGTTATTGATAGAGCTGCATAAATAAGATCATTTAGTTTCAACCCTCATCCGTTTCCCACTCAATCCTCTATTGTTGCTATGGAGACAGCAAGAGGCAGGAAAGCGTGATGCAGAGTAACCAAATATTTTTCCATCGATTCCTTCCTGTGCAAAGGCAGACTTTGTTCTCTTACGAGGCACCACCACCAGGTGGCAATCTGTTCCACCAGATTACAATTCAGACTGCCATGGTTGCATTCACTTGCTCTAACACAGAGAATAAGGGTTTAGGGTCTTTAGTCCATAATCCCGCAGCGCTGCCTTAATGTTGATCACGGCTCATGTGTTCTTCCTGTCTCCTCTCCCAGCTGGACGTTCTGGAGTACATCCACAAGAACGAGTACGTCCACGCCGACATCCACTCTGAGAACATCTACATCGACCTCACGCAACCCACACAGGTGAGTCTGTCCCACTTGACTTGATCCAAACAAGTGAGTCTGCCCCATCACAGGTGAGTTTGTCCCTGCCCCACTTGACCACACATAGGTTAGTTCGTTTCAATCCCAAAATACCAAAACGTGGGTCCCACTCCACCCGGTCCCACTCCACCCGTCCCCTCTCAGGTGAGCCTGATTTTCCTCGCTGAGTGTGGACTGCAGGATGGCCGTGTTACAAACACGAAAGCACTCCACATTTTTTGTTGTTTTGGCTCTGTACTCCAGCGTATTGGATTTTAAATGGAACAGTGACTAAGAGGTTAAAGTGCAGACTTTCAGCTTTAATTTGAGGGTTTTTACATCCATATCAGGTGAACAGTGTAGCAATTGTAACAATGTTTACACATAACCCCCCCTCTCCCATTTTAGGGCATCAAAAGTAATTGGACAAATTAACAAATTTTAATAAAGTCATATTTAATATTTGGTTGCATATACTTTGCATGCCATGACTTCCTGATGTCTGTGACCCAAAAACATCAAAAGACTCTTGATATCTTATTTTCAGGTACTGTTACAAGCAATACTATAACCTCTCTGCATTTGAATGGATCTCTATGGAAATTGGGGGGTGTAGTCACTGTTCCGTTTCAAATCCGATGTGCTGTAGTACAGAGCCAAAACAACAAAAAATGTGTCACTGTCCTAACTCTTTTGGAATGTACTGTATATACTAAAGTATTGAACGTGTACCGTAAAGCAGCATGGACACTACGTCAACAAGTTTCTGCAAGACGTTCCGAGGGTGAGAGATTGAGTGTGATTGTGGAACCGGCCTGCATTTAAAGGTTCTGCCCAGACGCAGCCAATCACTGTAATTGTAACCTGGGAGAAAGATATGTAGAGAGAGAGAACAGGTAGGACAGAAAACCTGCGTTGTTACATGCAACACCTCCCGGTAATGGAGGGACGTAAACAGGCCCCATTGAGTCATGTGATATGTGAGGTGATGGAATGAGCTGGATGTGGCTTACCTGTCCCCAGGTGTACCTGGTGGGATACTGCCACGCTTTCCGCTACTGCCCCAGTGGGAAGCACGTGGAGTACCGGGAGGGGAGCCGCACGCCACACGAGGGCGCCGTCGAGTTCATCAGCGTGGAGTCTCACAAAGGGGCAGGTGAGCCAAAACAAGGTCCCCTTACTCTGCCCCAGTATCCACCCCCCCAGGGTGGTGCTATAGTCTGCTGTTCTCCCCCCAGCGCCATGGTGGTGCAGCGGTAAAAGCATCGAATTTGAGTCGGTGCAGTTGCACACCGAGGACTAGGGGTTCATGCCCAGGTCCTGCCAGATCCAAGTATGGCCGGTGCCTTGAGTGTTGTGTAACGGCAAATTCTCAGCAGTTACTACACGTGCAGTTGAATCATTCTTGGGTACAATTGGCTACCAAATTGGGAGGAAACATGTAAAAATCTGAAACAAATAAAAAAACATTTAAAAAGCTGTGCTCCACCCTCCAGTTGGCACTGACACTATTATGAATTCAATACCTGAGGGATCATCTTACGTGTTTTAGCACAATGAGCCACAGATGAATAAACGTATAAATCTTCTCTATTCTTCCCCACAGACTGTTGACCTCTGACCCCTGTGTTGCTGTTAGTAACTCTCCCAACCATCTCTCCCCCTGTACCCCCCACCCCCCAGGCCCATCCCGGCGCAGTGACCTGCAGGCCCTGGGGTACTGCATGCTGAGCTGGCTATCAGGAACTCTGCCCTGGACTTCACTCGCAGACTGCCCCGCCAAGGTCATGGCTGAGAAGGAAAGGTGAGAGGGCACCCATGGGTCAAAGGTCACAGGGTGTGGGTGAAACAAGTATATGTCATTGGGTCCACGTTTTTTCTCGGTTTTCTTTTCGTTTGCTGGTCAAACATAAGAATAAATGTAAACATTATGAAAATTTTGACGATGTCCTTGCATTTGTGTGTTTGGCATTTGATCGGGATATAATCTTATAACCTTTTAATTTGGTAATTCTGACTTGAATTATGACTTGCTGTTCGTTTGTAGTTCCTCATCTCCACCATCTCTGTCCGAACACAGGTACATGACAGATGTCCAAGGACTCTTGAGTCAATGTTTTGGAAGGAGAGAAGTGTCAGGTGTGTGTTAACATGGACATATCTTCACCTTCTGCCCACCCTGGTTTTAAACACGAAAAAGGTTAAATCAGGGTAGTCAGATAACTTGTGGAAATACCTAGGATCAACTGTAAGTAGGAACTTTTGCCCAGATTTGAATACTTTAAGATGTGTTTTATTTACGTTTGTAAACTGATATTAACCTTGTTTCTCACTTAGGGTAAGATGCTGTGATGATATATTTTATCTCAAGAGACTAACATTTATAAATAAGGGTTAAATAAATTTTTTGTTAAATAAAATAAACTTACCACTTATTCATGACACAAATTAATACAATTTTGCATAGGTAAACGAATGAGTAAAACTCCCCCATAACTGTCAGGAAAGTACCGGAAAAACGGATCTGTGCTGTGGGTTACATTACCTGAGCCAATGCGTAACGAGCCTCGTGTTTCAGTGTCCGAGATGAGGACTCCACCTGCTCTGTGCTTTACAGGCGCAGTGCAGGTTTACCTGTCCCAGGTGATGGGCCTGCAGTACGCAGAGGAGCCCAAATACCAGCAGCTGCGGGACGGTCTGCTTGGGGCCCTGCAGAAGCTGGGGGCGTTGATGGATCAGCCCGTCGACCTGCAGGTAAGGACACCTGTGCAGGTTGAGCTGACGTTAGAGCAGGGGGGGGCTGTACTGCGAAGCAGGATTACTGAGTTAGCTGGATAACTGCACTGAGTAAAACCCGGAACAGCTCTTTTTACTTCAGTCCATGTTCCAGATTTGGGGTGGTTCCAGGTTTTACTCAGTGCAGCTATCCAGCTAACTCAGTAATCCTGCTTCATAGTATAACCCCCAGGGCCGTTCAGTCCTTCTACTGGGGGACCACAATGAATGTAGTCTAAATTTAGCCCCGCCCCCCTTCCAATCACCAAGACATTGATTCAGCCAATAGCAAAGCAACCATGGCAAGGTAAAACCTACTGAATTACCGCCTGCTAGAACCGGGTTGGTGTTAGGGCACCTTACACTAATAGGTTTGTTTTTTATTGTGTATATTGTATGTTGTTTATCTTATCTAAGACACTCTGTGGCTCATTGACTCCCTCAGTATCACAGTAGGGCTAAAACTTCCATTTCCCTCAGCAGATAAGAGACATAGGATGTTAGCGAGTGACACATCTGCCAGATGTTTTAAAACAAGGTTGATGCCTCTTAGAACCAGAGTTTGTTGATGGGAACTGTTTGTCTTTACAGGTGTAGCCAGGAAGAGGAGGGTACGCTAAATTTGGGAGATGTTCCACGCAGAGTTTGTATGTTTTTGAACCACACACCTAGAATGTGACTGATAATTGTTATTAATTTTTATCAATGTTCATTGCACTAGTTTGTTTCACAAATGTACTTTAAGTTGAAACATAGGGAGGATTGGTTTCACCTGATGTCATGCCACTGATCTGAGATTTAGTTTCAGCAAAAAGGATAATTCTGTTGGTTTCACTGTAGATATGATTCATAGCACACATTCTAGTTTGTAGCACTGAAATCTCACATATACCATAAGTCGCTTGTGTCGAGTATGCTGGCTCTGAGCTGTAACCATGGAACATTCTCCATTTTACATTTCATTTGGATTTTGCGTTTTATGCTTGAAGACTAGTTTTTAATATTTGCGTTGTTTTAGTCATTTCAGCTTTGCCATGTTTTTAGCCTTGTTGTGTAGGCAGAGGAATGCATGCATTGGAAATATAAATGGTTTTGGTAATACTGCCTGTTTTTTTAATTATTATTATTTTAAAAAAATGTTTCCATACTCATGGCTTCATTACATATTCATTGACATCGTTACGTCTATTATGTTACATCATTACGTACATTATGTTCTGTGGAGTGATCTCTAATACAGCAGGCCTGTATTCCTGCAGCAAATTCACTGTTTTAAAGAACCATGCTTTACAGAAGGATGCATACTCTATTTGCACTGTAATAAAGTACAAAGACAGAAGAATAGGTTATTGTTTTTTAGTGTAGCCTACTGCGGTATATATATAGTTTGCTAACAAGCTACAAGCAGCTAACTCTAATTAGCAGTGAGTGCAGATTGCTACATTACAGTATTGCTGTAGGGGTGGCTGCCACAAACTGATATCGATAAGTTGTAAAACGGTCTCCACTTAAGAGTAGCTAAACTCCCTGACCTCATATTCAGCTGCTGAGGCATGAACACATTTTACAGGCTGAATATATTCGGAGAAAACCGCTGTTTCTTAAAACCGAATTTCTGATCACAGGTCTTGGTCAAACTTCAGAATTCACGTTGTCTTTCCTGCCTTGTTGAAGCCTGACAGACAAAACCTCCCACTCTTCTGCTCTTATCCTTTCGCTTTTGGAAACTGCAGGACAAGCGTGTGGTTTTTGGCCATCCGGCTCACAGTCCTATATGATTCTTAACTCAGCAGTTTGGCTAGTGTCCACTTCCTGCTCCCCCCTCCCCTGCCAGCAGTGGCTCTGGGGTGCACCTTACCCTCTCACCCTGGTTCTTGACTCCACAACACAGATAGGGACAAATCGGAAACCTGTGATGACTTTGCCGTATCGCTCTCTGAACCCCTCACCCCCTTCCCCTTTTTTTCTTCCAGCCTTGTCCTTCCTTCCTGTCCTCTTTGCCTAACGCACTCCCATTGTTCTGCACCAATGCCTAATCCACTGTCAAATGAAGTCCAGTGCAACAGGAAAATTCTGGAAATATTTAGTTGCTGTTTTTTTATCCCTGCATTATCCAAAGGCTAAGTGTCCTGCCACATCACCTTTTGCTCCTGTACTTCCCGTTACCCTCTGCAGCGCCCAGTCCCACTCACATGCAATCCTCCAGAATTGAAATTTGTACATTTGTTTTGTCAATGGCCTCCCAGGCCGTATGTGGGATATGTAGTTTAGTTTGGACTGACATGAACTTCAGCTCCCATGAGTCTGCGACTGCTAGTGGATTTGGACAAGAGACTTCTATCCTCTATGACAGAGAATGATGGTTGGCAGGGGTTACAAAATGGTTCCCCCCTTCAACAAAAGAAGGCATGCACTCTGGGAATTCTGGGTAATGACCAGGGCAGAACCTTTTTCCTGGTTGGCATTAGCTGAGGTATTTTGTTTCTGTCCCCATCAAAGCCTAGATTCACTGAACAGCTCGCTCCCTTCATCAAATATTCTTATGTTATTCTTATGTTTGTAACCACACATTAGAGCCAAACCTCAGATGCCCTCTTCTCCAACCCAAAACCCCCATGTGTTCTAGGTTTTGGGAAGACTGACAGTTCTTTCAGCAGCCATAACCTTGTTCCTCCACTACTATCACCACCCCACAGGTTATTTTGGAGAAACCCTCACTCTCTTTTTTGATGCCAGAAAAGACAATCTCTTTATCGCTCAAACTCAGCAGTTTAAACAGCTTCCACTTCCTGCCGGCTGTGTCCGTCATCTGCCTGCCCTTTGCCATGGGCTCTGGGCCACAAGTGGGCCTTTCACTTGTGGCCTTGCTCTTCCCTGCAGAGAACAGAGGAAGAAAAAGAGTGAGAAAGAGAGATACAATAAAAGGGAAAATCAGACTATCGTACTTGATCGCACATGTTGTACCTCGACTTTGACTTGTCTTTGCTTGGTCCTCTTTAAAATCAATGATCATCTTATAACAGTAAAAAAAGCAACGGAATGCATTTTTTCTAAAACAAAGCTGTTGTTGCAAAATTCAAATAACTTGGTCTATCATTTTTACGGGACATGCTTACCACAGGGAAAAGACTGAAATACACAAAAAAAAGCAGCCTTTGAATTTTGCACATTTAAAATCAAGCATTTTCATTTGTTTAAAGGACATCCAGGAACCTGGCCATCCGGCCTATCAGGTTTGTTCCATTCCATTTTAAATAGTTCCAAATGCCTCTCAAGGGAAGGCACTAGAGAACATCATCCTGTATAAAAGGGCAAAGTGGTCGTGGGTGGAGTCGTTACCTCAACAATGCAGTTCTCCCACCTACAGAGGGCGATGTGGTGAATAATGAGATGCTCCCTCACCTCAAACAGACTAGCTGGCTGATATCGATGTTGCGGTCGAGAGCGTTGGCGAGGGAACAATCTGGATCGTTTTCATCTTTCTCATCAACAACCACGGAGACCTTACGTTTCAGTGGCAATTATGAGGTCTTGGCCCACCACAAATTAAGTCACTGCATGTCACTTACTGGCGGACTAGGGTCACGCCAAAATTCCCCTCTTTTGGGGAATATCCAAGAGACACTATACATAAAATAGGCTACATCATCAATGACATCACTGAGTCAATTTTTCTTGTAATCTGGAGTTGTAGAAATATTGTGGATCTAACACTGATGGGTTATTAAGTATCTGGACAAAAAAGATATTGCAAAATAATCAGCTTTGCTTTGACTTTTCTGCCAAATGCTCTACCACTTTCCATCCTACACTTGTGGTATTTAACCTTAAGCCACCATAATGCCATTTTCTGATTGGGTACAGAATAACTATTACTTAATATGGTCTTTCAATTCTGCTTGTTTTGTTTGTTTCCGCCCATTAATCAAAATTTTTTACCCGCGCATTGAGACACTGAGTACAAATCATGTGATTTGTACGAAGCATGTGAGCACAAAAAAAAAATTCTTCTCCCTCCCTTGTATAAATGCATAATTTCTCACTTCTTACATAAGAACACCAGGGGGCGCACTGTCCCTTGAATTCACATGGCAAACAGTCACACATCAGCTAGTCCTTAAAAGTCTCTCAAATCAGTTTGCGACAGTTTAATGACAATATAAATAATTCAAATCATCATAATCATAATATTTGATACGTATATATCTATGTTACATTGTGCTTTCACACTTGAATCCTGAGGGGTATTCCCCAAAGCAGGATTACTGCATTAGCTGGATAACTGCACTGAGTAAAATCCAGACCAGCTCTTTTAACTACGGTCCATGTTCCAGGTTTGGGAGGGTTCCGGGTTTTACTCAGTGCAGTTATCCAGCTAACTCAGTAATCCTGCTTTGTGGAACACCCCCCTGATGTTATCAAAATCTAATGGGGAAAAAAACGAATTGTAGTACATTACTGGGTAGGTCTACTCAGCAGCTGAAAATAACCAGTAGGGGTAGAAGTCAGCAAGTGAGAACATTTTTCTTGCAAGGTAAGGAGTCAATCTTTGAATGGGCCTCTGTAGCATGGTCATCAGACTTTGTCTTTCATCAAAGAAGCTTGAAGTGTCCCAAAGATAACCTATGGGCAAGAATACTTTTTGGGCCCAATACATCAAATGCTATGTTGCCTGTGGCGGAAAGGTGCTGAACCAGCGATGCAAATCTGGTTAATGTATAACTGTACTTCACTGGTTCTACCCTTCACCCTCTCGACCTCTGACCCTGTTGCTGTAAGAACAGTTCACTGCTGGCCAGTACTGACGGAGGCTCCTTGTGTCCATTGTGATCTAAAGAGGATTTTTTAAAAATGTTACAAACTAACAAATAAAACCAATTTCTGTTTATATGCTCTGTAAAATTTTGCAGATTTGCCATACACTTTGGCCTAGAAACTCGTGAACAACATAGTTATGGGGTGCGTCCCAATACTCAAAAAATGCACCCTCCTTCCCTCCACTACCACCTCCTCTCCTCCGTGCGCCGGAAATGGATCTTTATGTTTTAGTCTAATGTCGCTGATTACTTAATTCTAATCTTAATTACGTATTTATGGTTACATATTAATTAATGTCTCGATGCAAACTGCAATTTCAGGTACATTGTACACTGTACATGCAAATACTTGTACTGTACTCTAAACGTTCAGGCAGATTTGCATACTTCCGGGTAGGAGAGGAGTGGTAGTGGGGGACTGGAGGAAGGGAGGTGGGGAGTGAAGAATATTGGGACGCACCCATGATAATCAATAGTCCCGCCTTTAGCCCCCTTGACCCACTGCAGAATATGGACAGCAGCAAGGCTTGGAGAAAGGTTCAAAGCATGGATTAAACACTGTGTGACCGAGCCCCTTCATGTTGTGGTGTCCGCTGTGACAGTTACATCCATCCCCAAGCACATAAACACTGGTTCAACCAGTCTTCTTGTCCAAACCAGAAAGACATGTCTAATGCGTGATTACGGCCCATGTGAACTGGGTAACAAGTGAAGGGACTTTACATCAGTGGGCTTGTTACTATATAAACAGCTGGAATATTGGCTGGTTATTATAAAATGCAAGAATATAAGTGAACACAGACACGAATATACACAGTACATCAGTTCTGTAGAGCAGTGGTTCCCAATCTAGGGGCTGGAACCTTAATGATAGGCTATGGGAGGTGTTGAGGTTGGTAATAACATGAAAGATTAATTCCACATGAATATGTTTGAAAGTATTGTATAAAATATACTGTTGTTTACATTCACCCCAATCAAATTAAACACTGCACCTGTTGCATTAACGGTGCTACCCATGACATGTTGATGATTTTAATTCCATATATGAACATATTTCAGGCTACCAGTAAGAGATGAGTCCCCAGCAGTGTTCATTCATAAGAGGATATTGAGCTCAAAGGTAAGAAACCACTCCTGTGTTTGGACAAAAATGTTAAGCTTTCCTGGGTGCCTGAGTAGACTCATACCAGCTTAGACTCAACATTCCTCCAGTAGATAGAGTGAAACATTAGCCTATTACTTTAAGGTGAGGCTGATATCTCTTATCATCAGATTTTGTTGATGGGAACTGTCGGCCTTTTACAGGTGTCGCCAGGAAAAGTTTACTTTGGAATATATTCAGTTCAGAGTTTCTGGATTTTAACTCACGGACCGCTAATGTGTTAAAGTGCTAATATTTTTGAATAATATGAATGTTATGTCATATACAGTGCCCTCCACTATTATTGGTACCCCTGGTAAAGATGAGTAAAAAAAGGTTATAAAAAATTCACCGTTTGGTGAATTAGCTTAATGTCACACTGAAAAAATGAGAAAGATCCAACCTTTAATTTAAGTAAATTTGTTATGCAAAAATATCCCTCATCAAGAAATAATTCTTAACAAAACCATGTGTGCCACAATTATTGGCACCCCTGCATTTATATATTGAATAAAGTAATCTTTATTTGGTCACATATATTTGCATGCCATGACTTCCAGATGTCTGTGACCCAACAACATCAAAAAACTCTTGATATCTTATTTTCTGGTTCTCTTACAAGCGATACTTTAACGTCTCTGCATTTGAATGGATCTATATGGGGGTGTGAGACTAAATTTAGCTGTAGATTATGCTAGTATGGAATGCTTGGTTGGTAAAATGGCTGTAAGTCATCAAGGGTCTGAAGTATCAAATGAGCTTCAAACCATCACTCTGCTGCCAGATATGGATGGATCACTTTAAGGGTTGTTTTGCCAGACACATTTTCCTATTGAACTCTATGGAAAAATAAGTGAGGAGAAGAAACCCTTCAAGTTTTCCATACATATCTACTGTATTTCTGGCAGCAGAGTGATGGTTTAAGGCGTGTTTGATACATCAGACCCTTGATAACTTAAAGCCATTTAGCCAACCATGTGTTCCATACTGTTCCAGTGTAATTTACAGCGAAGTCTTGTCCCACCCCCCAATTCCCATAGAGATCCATTCAAATGTAGAAACGTTATAGTATCGCCTGTAAGAGTACCAAAAAATAATATATTAAGAGTCTTTTGATGTTATGGATCACAGACATCAGGAAGTCATAGCATGCAAAGGATATGTGACCAAATATTTAAAAAGATTACTTCATTCCATACAGTTGTGTTCAAATAAATAGCAGTGCATTAAAAAAAGTTAATAAAGTGCAAATATTTTTAAATAGCTTTTAGTTCCATATTTCAAATGTAGTGGAAACATTACACATTCAATTCCAAATCAAAGCATTAACAAGTTTTATCAAGTCTGCGTTATTCTTTTACAGGAAGCAAAGAAAATGAATATTAATCTGTTCAAAAAAATAGCAGTGTCGACATTTTTCTCTTCAAATTCAAACACTTACTGAAGAATTCTTTCAAGATTTAACTTCACTTTAAATTACTGAACTAATATTTAGTTGCATAACCATTGTTTTTGATAACTGCTGTGCATCTGCGTTGCATCGAATCAACCAACTTCTGAAACAGGTATTTCAGCCCAGGATGAACGAACTACATTCCACAGTTCCTGTGAATTTTTGGGTTTTGCTTCAGAAACTGAATTTTTAATGTCACCCCACAAGTTTGCAATGGGCTTGAGGTCAGGGGATTGAGCTGGCCACTCCATTACCTCAATCCTTTTTGTCTGGAACCAAGATGTTGCTCACTTACTTGTGTGTTTGGGGTCGTTGTCTTGTTGAAACACCCATTTCAGGGGCATTTCCTCTTCGGCATACGGCAACATAATCTCTTCAAGTATTTTGATGTATTCAAACTGATCCATGATCCCTGGTATACGATAAATAGGCCTAACACCGTAGTGTCCCCATACCATGATTTTTGCGCCACCATGCTTCACTGTCTTCACAGTGTACTGTGGCTTGAATTCAGTACCCGGGGGTTGTCTGACGTACTGTTGATGACCACTAGACTCAAAAAGAACAATTTTACTCTCATCAGTCCACAGAATGTTACGCCATTTCTCTTTGGGCCGATCGATGTGTTCCTTGGCAAATTTTAACCGATCCTGCACATGCCGTTTTTTCAACAATGGTGCTTTACGGGGGCTTCTTGCTGATAGCTTAGCTTCGATCAAACGTCTTCTGACTGTAACAGCAATTACAGGTAATTTTAGATCATTTTTGATCTTTCTGGAGGTGATGATTGGCTGAATCTTTGCCATTCTGACTATTCTTCCATCCGTTTTAATAGTAGTTGCTCGTTTTCTTCCGCGTGTTTCGGGTTTTTGTTGCCATTTTAAAGCATTTCAGATTTTTTTAGCTGAGCATCCTATAATTTGCTGCACATCTTTATACGTTTTCCCCTCTCCAATCAACTTTTTAATCAAATTACGTTGTTCCTCCAAACAATGTTAGGAACGGCCCATTTTACTTAGTAATTCAGAAGGAACTATATTTTATAACAATGTGTGAATCATTTGCTTCCCTTCTTCCTTAATAAAGGACATTTAATGAAACCTGTTTTTTCACAGAATTAATGAATTCTCTAATCAAACTCCACACTGCTATTATTTTGAAATCACATATTTGTGATGGTACGCTTTTGGGCCAGTTCTGGAATGACCACATATTTGTGATGGTACGCTTTTGGGTCAGTTCTGGAATGACCACATATTTGTGATGGTACGCTTTTGGGTCAGTTCTGGAATGACCACATATTTGTGATGGTATGCTTTTGGGTCAGTTCTGGAATGACCACATATTTGTGATGGTACGCTTTTGGGCCAGTTCTGGAATTACCACATATTTGTCATGGTACACACAAAAGGGTTAAAAGCAGGGGTCGCCATGCCTACATTTTGAGTAATTACGGTAAGAAGGCGGCGGCAAAATAATCGTTCATTACAAACAACCGATCAGACCTAAGCCACCCACATAAGACAACGTATGTAGGCTATTTGCGGGTGTCATACGCTACTGTTGGAATTGATTTGTTCTGTCTGGACGCTGAGGTTCAGTAAACATTCTATTTTGAAGAGGAGTGGAGACAAGCAAACTCCAAATAGATCAGAGGACATTGTTATTGAGATATTGTTTTTGAGCAAATAAAAAACTTGTGAGAATACTGTCAATGTGTGCATTCTCTCTCTGTGTACAGAAAATGTCAACGGGTCATAAAAACAACTTCCACTCTCCATATAGGCTAACTAAACAATTAATTAATTTATATTTTATGAACTAAACGAATGTGGTATCTAAAAATAAAAATGTGATGTCCATTTTTATCACAATATTTAAACCGGAGCGAACTGGAGCTTGCGGAGTGGTAACGTACTAATAGTGCTCATCACTGTAATTAAATCACGTCCGCTTCCCCTCCTTGCTTGCTCCCACTCACACACACATCTTTGAGAATCAGATGCACTCTGTCGCCCCGGTATGCAGGCCAACCTGCATACTTCCCCACTGACTGCATACAGGCGTCCGGGCTGAGCTAGGCTTGCCTAGTCTTGTTTTGTAAATACACAGCACGTCCTGTATTCATTTAATTCTTATTATTTGTTTGTTTTATTGTACTTTATTTGATGTAAATAAAGACATTTTAAGATTAAATTCCAAGCACACAGTGGGAGTTGCGAGTGGGAGTGAGACGCGAGGGAAGACTGCTTGCACTGCCTTTTTCTGCGGGCTCCAGTCTTATTAATACTTTCAGGAAGGGCAGAGACTAGTAATATTTTACTAGGCTTCCTTATTTGCCCTTCCTTATTAATTTGAGCCCCTTGACAGAATTTGCAGAATGTAATTGAATTGCAATCTATTTAGGGCTAAAATAGCTATCCCTTCATTTTCAAAGTAAGTTAGCTACTATAGTTTTTTTTCTTCCTTTTTTTAATGAGCTTGGTGATTTTGGAATAAATATTTAGAACCTCTATCGGGTAGGCTACTGCAGTAAATTGAACGAGCATTTTTTACCCAATTTTGATGTTTCTTTAGCCTACATCAGCGGTAGCTATAGGTTGTGAATCATCTGCTTGTTCGTGTTCTGTGCAGAAAAGAAAACGACATATTGGTAGCAGATTTAGCCAAGCAATAAAGTCAACAGTGAACGCAAATACCAGTGTTTTGTTGAAACTATTATAAATAATCGGGAATTAAGAAATCCCACTCGGCTACTTCACGCTGCATTAAATATTAATATTCGAACGAGGCTAACAAGAAGTCTGACCATTTTGTATTTCTGACAGTCACTCAGAACTATAGGTCATGCTGTGAAGATCGCATTAATCGCGGACCGCGCAGATTTACCGTGTTAATCAACTAATCTGACAAGGGGCTCCATCATTTCGCGCTCTGTCGGGCCAACAGGATTGTGTGACACGAAGGGGACTCCCATCTACTGCCAACAAACAGCTGAAGATGCGAGATAAACGATGTTGAGACAGGAGTTGTCTTTTAATCCATGTGTACTACTTTTATCTCCATAACACCCTGTACTGGGTACTAGAAAGGGAGGTCGCTGTCGCTGGATGTCCCTATCCGTAAGAGGAGGGATTATAGGAAACTGTCTAGCTGGATTGAAAAGTGAGATAGAAGGCAACAGAAGCCTCGATACGGTGAACTGGTCTATAGGTCTCCACAGATTTTTAAAAAGAAGAAGGATTTTCTCTGCTGGGATAGCCTACTAGTCTGTAGTTTATCCGACAGTCACATCGGCTACCCTGAAATTGCCATTTGGATTTGGGACTCCGTCACGGTCTCACTGTCACCATTGAGGTAAGCGTGTCTCTGTTAATTAATCTGTAGCCTACACCTTGGAGTTATTCGGTTATGTGTGCACAAATTGGCTCGAGCGCAGATCAGTGCAGCACACTTTGTGAACTGTATTAGCCTATAATAAAAACTGGGCTACTGTAGTCTATAACAACAGTATAAAAACTTTGAGGCGCACATTCGTTAAGATTAAATAGTCCCATATATACTAATGTAGATTGTTACATAACTCATTGAACGGGTGGTGTTATTGTTTTTTGTTTTTGTAGCTTCAATGCAGATGTAGAATACAGTAGCCTACATACAACCATTCTCTCTCTCTCTCTCTCTCTCTCTCTCTCTCTCTCTCTCTCTCTCTCTCACTCTCTCACACACACACACACACACACACACACACACACACGCAAATAAGCTTTTTATGTTGGCTCTTTTTACGTGTTATTTCGTACAGGTTCCAAATATAAACAAACCGAGCTTGTTGAGCAAGTTGGGTGAATTGAGTTGAGAACCAGTGTTTTCATTCCTCCCTTATTAATCAGTTGCCAGCTGTTATTGAGGCGGGGTGGTCCTCAGTCTGCGCCAGTCCGTGCCGTTCCCTGTAGATTCCAACGGTAGAGGAAATTGGCACAATTTCAAGTCCATAGCAGTGAGCCCACCCAACCTCCGCTTGCTTTCGATGTTGCACACTGCGACGGACGTTGTCCGGACAACCGCTAGCTTTTCGAAAAGGGGTCTTTAATCCACGTGCTGCGGCGTGGAGGAAACACAGCGGCGGGGAGCACAGACCTCTGCGCGGGGTGAGCAGTTCTAATAAAAGGAACTTTTATGCTCCTGGAAGTAACTCAAATTCTCAGTAAACTGAATTTCGATGCCAGCTTTTTGAGCAATGAATGTAGGCTATTGCATATACTTTCTTGTAGACTGGCTGCTAAATAGTTGTTCTGACTAATTCACATGAAACACGACATTCATTTTCACTAGCCATAGTATAAAAACATGCTCAGATATTCTGTTACCTGTTTGGAATGATGGCATAAAGAAAACAATTGTTAGTGGCACATTCAATGGATTATTGCTTGCATTGGCATTCCTGTATTTCAATTGCTCTTGACAGTGACCCAGCCACAGGGTCATTGTGTAGGTCAGTGTTGGAATGTTGGGTTTGTTCCTAGACAAACAGTTGAATGAATGCACACTTTGAACTGTGTCAGTTTGCTGTCCTGTAGGTTACTCTCATGCAGTCTAGTTTTGTATCATAACCTGTCTCATGCTGGCTTGTTTAAAAACTGTGCATTCATGTGTGTTTACCTGTGTGTGTGTGTGTGTGTGTGTGCTTGTTTGCGTGTATGTATGCGTACTTGAGAGAGAGAGAGAGGGAGTGAGACATACCGACAACCTGGCATCAAGAACCTGGAATATCCATTTTCATTCTTTAATCTGATTGGTTTTGGTTGGCACTTGGTGATGTCAGCCTTTTTTTAATCATTATTGCGGTCATTTCTGTGGTAACCCTGAAAAATTCCAAACTCTCTGTGCTGTTACAATATGTTGGTGTAGAAGGACTGACCTGGCTCATCTGGGATTGAACACATAAAAGTTACAACAACATGATGGAAGTGTGGCAAAAATCTGAAGGAATTTAAGAAACCTATTTAAGGAAGTCTGAAGTAATTTTTATGGTTGTGTAGAAACTCAAAGGACATATCAACAATACAGAGACAAAGGGAGAACTTGTATTGCATCTAATGGGGAAACAGGGAAACTGTTATCTTGGAAGGGATGAAATGAAATTATAAAAATACTGATATCATTTACACAATCAAGAGAAAAAATATGAAATACAGGTGCGATGCAAGAAATTGTTGATGCTTTTTTTTTTCCTAAGAAAGATTGTCAATGTTCATTCAGGAAGTGGAGGTGTGATAAGTTTGCTATGCAAAGAGCCAAGGTCCCCTGCATTAACGTCACAGTCCACAGCAGTCCAACATTCACAGGGAACTCGGTTGCTTTGATAAGCATTATTTTTTATGATACACTTCCTTAGCTTGCACCTTGCTAAAGGGTACAACACCAGTGCCTCACCTGGGAATCATTCCTGTGACCTCTGGCCAGATTCGGGTCCCGGTGCAGTTGTCAACAGTCCTGTATTTGCCCCGAGTGGGATATACTTTGTTCCGTATTTTCCTACACTATGTTTTGCAGATTTTACCGGCAGTGATGAATCCAACATTTCATTCATCGCTGTGAGAAAGATGAAAAACAAAACACGTAGCTGAGAAACGAATCTACCAGATAGCAGTCCTGTGGGAGGGTTTCTATATGGTTACCACAAATGTAGTTAACTGAAAAAATGATGGTTTTGTCACCTATGGTGTGTCACCATTGGTGTGACATAATGTAGCACATGCTTTGGCATTCAATGACAGCTGGCTTAAGCTTGCATGTCTATACTGTATATACTGTATCTTATGAAATGGTTATGTAGTATCTATGAAGTCTTAATGTGGTTCTTATGAAAACATTTTCACAGGAAGCTACAGATAATGGTAATAATGATGATGATGAAGATGAAGACCACGTATAATTTTTCAAAGCAGTGTGCTTGGAGAGAGAAGCCCTGTGCACATGCACGCCACATTTTCCCGCCTCATTATGGCAGACTAGACCATGTTAGGGCCTGTCCGCCACGGGGGTCGTTTGCTTGCGCGCGTTTCCCTTGGGATACAGCACGGCGGGTCCTGGTGACCCCTCTGCAGTCACCCCTGGCGATGACCAATAGCCCGTTAGGAGAAGGGGAATGGAATGCAAGTGACCTTGTCACACCACCCTCCCTCCACCACCACCACCTTCACCCCTCTCTATTACAGTTTTTTACGATTGCTTTGACTCATTTTGCACAACAGAGTTTCAATGTGCAAAACTTTTAATACAGAATGCTATACTGCTCATTTTAGGTTCAAAATCTAATATAGCATGGAAAATAAAAATACCGGTGTCAAATGAGAGAATATTATATGCAAAAGTTTATCATAGCACCAGAACATTAGATATGTTCATTGTTGAAGTTTAATTATTGGTGCATTTCCAAATGCAATGGCCATTATCAAATAATGCTGTCAAACACAAAATAATTGTCATCAAAAAACACTATGCAAGGGTCATTTCCATCATTTACAGCAAGCATCCCATGTGATAGACTGCAGTATATATACAGTATGTATAGAATAGAATAACTTTTATTTTCCCAATAGGGAACTTCAGTTGTAGCCACCAGTAACAACAAAAAAGACAGACAGTGGGGCAGACCCACAACACACAAACAAACATATCAAATACAGCCAAACATCATGATTAAAAATAGCCCCCACTGTCCTGAGATGTCCAATGTCATCAACCAGTCCAACACACAAACTCCGCCTCCACGACTACGCAGTGTCGCAGTCTCTGTCCACTGTCGAAACAGAGCTCAGCCTTACCAGTCGCTGCCTCACTACTCCCCCGCATTATCTTCTCCTTTCCTGGCGGCCTTTTGAAGATTGCCTGCAGTCCTGGATCAGTCCCGACATCTTCAACTCCGGTGAAGAGCGATGGTAAACTTTGTGGCTGCAGATCCAACGGACATTCCCGAGCATAATGCAAATGTGTCTCCATGGTGACGACCACAAACAAAATGATCCCGGCTAGACAATTCGTCAATATTCTAAAAACGAGTAGCAGGAGTGCCCTGAAAAATCTATAGCCTGCTTCCACATCCCACCACAGACACACAGCGCATGAAAAAAAACAAAAGACAAGTCAGACACAACAAAACACATTCAAATTAACAAACACAAACACGAGACAGCTGAACTACATGTCGCCATTACAGCGCCACGTGACGTCACGTATACGTATATATATATATACATATATATAGCTTGCGTTTTTATGGAAGACAAACAAAATATGAGATTACAGTAGTGTATATGAAGTTTACATAATCATTGAAAAAAATCTGACAGCAATGCAGTAAACTAAACTGTATTTTACAGTACAAAAACAACAGTTACTGTCACAAAAAACAAAACAAATGCACACGCCTCATCTATGTCCTGAAGGAGCATTGCCTGCTCATATGGATGCCGATCATACACCTTCCACCTCCAGGCCGAGAAAAACTCCTCTATGGGGTTTAGAAAGGGGGAGTAAGGTGGAAGGAGAGCGATCTGAACTGAGGATGGGCTGTAATCCAGTCTCGCACAACCAATGCATGATGGAAGTATGCGTTGTCCCAGACAATGATGAACACCATCTGAGCATTTGGCTGTACAAGACTGTTGTACAACCCATCCAGAAAATTAAGGAGGCGCACGGAGTTATATGCCCCTAGCAGAGGGTCACGAGCTTCAACTCCATTCTTAGAAATGGCAGCACATTATGATGTTGGCTTCACGCTCTCCCGGAACATCAACAGTGGCCCTCTACCCAATTATGTTCCAGCCCCGACGCCGGCACTTCCAAAGATTGAATCCCGCTTCATCCACATACAGCATCTCATGTTGCTCTGCTCCAGCATCAATCTCCATCATTCTCTGAAATATAAAACACATGAGCATTACCAAGATATAAATAGACCAATGCTTTATTGTATGTACAATATGCAAAACAAGGTTATTTCTATGCACCATATTGTAGCACTTTCCAAATATCAATGAACTTGAATAGGCTACATTACCAATGATTAGGGCAAGGTGCTTTTCCTCATCTAACATGTTGGTTACCTACAGGCTGACCAATCAGGGATGGATTACCGTAACCTGATGGTGAGCCCTAGGCATGGTATTTACTGGTATAGCGGTTTTACTGTATAGCAGTTTTTGCACATACCGCCTCAGGGTCTAGGGCAGGGGTAGGCAACCCTGGTCCTAGAGAGCCGCAGAGTCTGCTGGTTTTTGTTTTCACCTTAAACACAGCAACTAATAGAGAAAAAAAAAAGTGAGGTGAGTTAACTGTGTAATCAACTGCTTTAATTGATCAATTAAGTGTGGTGAAACACAAAAAAAACAAAAAAAACCCCGGGACCTCTAGCTCCAGGTGCCCTACCCCTGGTCTAGGGAAACGAGGCATGTACCTATTACCTATATATATATATATTTGGCTGATTGGCCCCCTGGGGAAATTGGGCCCTAGGCACATGCCTAGTTTGCCTAGATCCAGTCCTGAGACCAATGGGTAAGCCCACATAGAACATAATCCTAATGTGATATGTAGGAACATAGGGCATAATGTCAACCAGTCTACACATTTACAGAGGATGGGTCGATAAAGTATTTAGTACTGTAGTATTGCAACATTGCTATACACATACCTGAACATATTCAACCCTCATGGCCTTCACCCTATCCTCATTTCATTGCTATACACATACCTGAACATATTCCACCCTCATGGCCTTCACCCTATCCTCATTTCATTGCTATACACATACCTGAACATATTCCACCCTCATGGCCTTCACCCTATCCTAATTTCTTTGGAAAGGCACCAATTAAATCTGTTTCATTGTCACGTGATTGTCGCTTTCTCAAAATTTGCCCAATTGTTGTTAAGCTGATAGAAGTTATGGCTTGGAATGTTCTGTTATCTGCCAGAATATTTTTTTTGGATTGCCTGGTCCACTAGTGCTCTCTCCTGCTGGGCAGACAGGAGATGGCCGCATCCTCCACTTGGTGCTTTTCTTGTTGTACACATGTTGTACAGTACAGATAATAACAAATATACTTCACATCCACACTTTAGTGTTTATGAAATATACTGTAACCCCGACCGCAACCGCATCCCCGACTGCAACCGCATCCCCGACCGCAACCGCAACCCCGACCGTAACCCCGACCTTCATTACCAACCTCATCAGCCTGCTCCACATTGTCAGAAACTGCCATTCAGGTTTCTAAGCAGCCTTTTATGCAGTGGTGAAGAGATTATCAATTATGTTGCAATGCTACTCACCTGGGCAAGGTTGTTGGAAGTAATAAGACATGACTACAAACACAACACCTGTTGAATTGATTTAGTGGTCTGCATTTGTAGTAATAAGCATTTGAACATTGTTGTAATATTAGGTGGCTGTATTCTGAGAAAAGAGCATATGATTTAGAGTTTTGCACTTGTATTAACAGTTTTACACTTTGTATGTCAGCATAGGATGTAGTGTCTTAAGGTAATAATTCTGCAAGTCAGTTTAGCACATTGAAACTCTTGTGCAAAATACGTCATGGCAATTATAAAAAACTGTAATATTTGTCTTGGTCTTTGTGGCACAGATGTTTCATTGCCCCTGCACTGTACAAATGTTTTGTGTTTGGGGTTCAGAGCCAGAAAGGGCTGTCTCTGGCTTCGTGGGACTTATCAGCATCCCTCTACAGTGACAGCATGTGCACAGGAACATGCATTGAGCACTGTGGGCACCACACAGGGAATATCCTACTGAGGACATTGTGTAGATTTTTTATGTTTGTACATATCTGTGTGTAGTATGTGCATGTGTGTGTGTGTGTGTGTGTGTGTGTGTGTGTGTGTGGGTGGGTGTATGAGTGTATGTGTAGTTTGTGTGCGCATTATATACAGTGTTATGGTGAGTGTGTTTGAGTGCATGTCTGTGCATGTGTGTGTGTGTGTGTGTGTGTGTGTGTGTCTGTTTTCAAATTCCTGTTTTTCAAATAGTTCTTCTACTTATCGTTATCAGTTTCCCAGCTGCAGACATGAGAGTGGGAGAGCTCGTATTTTAATCGCATTAGAGCAGGGGCTTTCGCTCCTGGAACAGCTTCTCTCCTCAGATCAGATAGACTTGTCTTTGTGAGAAGAAACTGGTTTACATCAACTCTGACTTCATTCGCAGACACGGGCTCTGTCTCGTACCGTAACCTTAACAAGTCCGTCATTTTGACAATGTTTTATCCCTCATTCCGCTATACTTTCCAAATTTGGAACGCCCAATTGAATTTGTAAAGCCATCCCATTGCAGAAATGTCTTCCATCAATTTTTGGAGAAGTGCAGGCTAAAATGCAAGCCGTTGCTTATTTTCACAATACAAAACGCCAGCTAAGCTAGTGCATAGTCAATACATCGGAGCACTGTACTTCTTATAGTCACTCTTGAATGAGGAGGCAGGGGACATCCTGTCATGCAGCCTCACGGGACTCCTGGCTCCGCTTGGCACTGACACAGTCAGCATTGACTGCTGAAAAACCCTTTTGTACTCAATTGGTAAAGTTTGGCTCGGTGAAAGTGTGGGAGTCGTCAGTCATTTAAGTCAGTAAATGAGTGAGTGTGCGAGTAGCTAAAAGTCAGTTTGTCAGGGAGTTAAGGAGTCAAATGGATGAATCAGTGGGTGAGTGAGTGAATTAGTCAAACAGTCAACGAGTAAGCCTCATGAGTTAGTTAAACAGTTAGTTAAACAGTCAATGAGTAAACAATTCAACAATTGGTTAAACAGTCAATGAGTAAGTGAATGAGTGAGTTAGTTGGCGAATCGGTAAGTCCGTTAGTCAGTCAGTTGGTGATTCAGTTGGTCAGTGAATGAGTGAATCAATCAGTCGGTCAGTGAGTGAGTCAATCAGTGAGTGAGTGACACTACCATTTTTCTGGCTGCTTCCGTAAGTCTGCTGCCAACACCAACACCCGTGGCTTCATCTTTTTGAGGAAGCAGACAGTCAGGCCAGCATGGAACGTTCCGGTGGGCGAGAGCAGCTTGGAGCCGCACAATCACACCAAGGTCAGCTCCGCGGCACGGCTCCAGGGGGCTTCCAGTTCCCTTCCAGAGCTTTGGCAAGCGTGGGCGGAATCACCGCTGCCTACACAAACACTTCACATGTGTGAGCCTGTGTGCCTTTTTGTTTTCAAACGGGTTACTGTAAGGCTGTGTGTGTGTGTGTGTGTGTGTGTGTTTTCAGATGACTTATATTTAGTCTCCTGACTTTGTCCCACAGAGAGCCAGGCAGGAGCCACGGATCCGCATCGCCGGCTCTAGTTTAGGCATTACCTTCCAGGCCGGCCTAAGTCAGCGGAAACACACTTGTGTTGTTGGAGAGTTCAAAAAATGACCCTTTCAGGATGATTCATTTTCTCCTGTCTTGTGTCGAATCTGCAAATTACTTACAAAAAGAGGAGCTTTCTGTACAAAGTTCAGATTTTTTTTAATGTATTTTTTTGTAATATTGGATTAATAATTTGGAGTCCTGTAATTTACTGGAGTAATTACTGAACAGTGTTGTACAATGTTTATGTAATCATTGGTTATCATTTTTTGGATATCACTTACCTTTTTTAAAAATGTAATATTTCGACCATGTTGGCACTTATTAAAAAATAATAAGTGGTATTTATTCCTTGATTCAGGGAATGTGCTGTATATTAGGCGGTGTAGCTCTGTCTTAACATCTCGCAGATTACCTGGGAGAAGATGGATGTGGTTTACCAGTCGTTTACCTTTGCTTTTCCTTTTTCTCTTTCCCTCTTTCACTCCCTCTCTCTTGCTCTCTCTCTTTTTCCATCCCTCTTTCCTCCTCTCTTTTTTTTTCTCTCTCTCTCTCACAAGCTCGCAGTTTTAGGAAAGTTGGCAGGAAGGCTCCTATTGTGTGCGGGAGATAAAAAGATGGCTATCGGCCGGAGAAAGAGGAAGTGTTTATTAGCGCAGATGTGCAAGCGCTTGTTTGGGAGGCTGGCTGAGCCGTGGGGCGCCAGCGATGCCCCTCTTCCTGTCTGAGAGGATGCCAGGTTGTGAGGGGGCTGAGAGGTGAAGGTTAGCTTTGTGGTGGGAGGTAACCTTACGGGGTGCAGAGTGTGTGGGGCCCATTACAGTGGAGTGGGGTACAGTGGAGAGGAGAGGAGGTATTTGAGGGACAGGTCAAAGAGAAGGTGACTGGGACCTAAAGAGGGGGTACTCTGCTGTGCGGTTTCATGAACCCCAAAATGAATCCAGCTTTCGCCTGCTATGAGTGAACCACTGGTTTGAACCATGAGTAGCTTGTGAGAGCATGGTTGTTCGATTCCACATGATTTGAGTGATGTCCTCTGGTCCTCATACAGGAGATGAGTGCATCGCCACTGGTCCTCATACAGGAGAGGATTTTGGGAGTTAGTATCAGGACAGAGAGATCTAATCTTGAATAAATCAAGAAAACCAGAGGCTTCTGCACATATGTAGCTATGCATATGTGTGTGTGTGTGTGAGAGAGTGTGTCTCTGTGTATACAGTACATGTCTGTGTGTGTATGTCAGGCTGATAATATACAGTATATGATTGTGTATGCGTGCATGTTTGCACTCACTCCAGCAAAGAGGCCTTTAGAGACAGGAAACGCGGTGAACCAGTCAAATCAAATCTAAATGTATTTATATAGCGCATTTCCCAAACGATTGTCACAATACGCTTCACAGAAAACCCTGGCCTGGCCCTCACAAGAGCAAGCCAAAGGCAACAGCGGCCAGGAAAAAACTTTTTTTTCTTTAAAGTTTTTATTTTTAGTTACTTAATTTACTATCTTAATTTACCATCTAGCAGCATAAAGGAGTATAAAGACGGGATTCTCACAGCCTCTTAGTCATGGTTACTCACAACGTTACAGAACAGAGAGACTTTTGCTCATAGTTTCTGTGTGATTGGCTGCTGCAGGTGGGGCGGGACGGCTCCTTCGTATCCAGGGAACGATGTCTGGTGTCCTTTGTGCCGACCCCAGGACCCCAGGAAAAATTACCATCTCGTCCTTCCCACCGGTGACTGGCACAAGGGCAGTCTCACTTGTGTTCTATCGGCTCGCCGTCACATACATCGAATGTTTCGGGGAGATAACATTGTGTCAGGAGGACTCCACACACTACACCTCGCTGCCGTGGCAACAGCACAGAGCTTCCACAATTCTATGAATGCTGCATTCCTCTGCTGTTGGTATTCACGAGAGGGCCCAAGGTGAAGGCCCCCGATTGACCGAGGAGTTTTAACATTCTTTGGCAAAGACTTTCTAACATACAGGGTTTGTGTGTGTACGTGTGTGTGTGTGTGTGTGTATGTGCATGTGTATATATAATATGTGTGTATGCGTGTGTGCATGTATTTTTATGTTGCAAGGAGATTGACTGAAATTTGTACAGACTATGGATCTCAATATATTAAAGCAAATCAATTGGTTAACCTTGTAAACATTTAAAGGGGATTTCCATTATTTACACTCTCATTCTCTTCTCATGTTATTTTTAACATTTTTTTGTTTCCGTAGAGCAGTTGTCTTTAAAATTATTATTATTATTATTATTATTATTAACTTTTATTCATAAAGCGTAGGTTGATTGAGCATGCATGCTCATGCTTTTACGTAACGCCTTGTTATTAAATCCCCCTCCCCCCGCCCCGCCCATAACTGGCATGTCTTTGGATTGTGGGAGTACCTGGAGGAAACATGCAAACTCCACATAGAAAGGCACAGGCCGAGATACCAATCCAGGACCTTCCTGCTGTGAGGTGGCCATACCGGCCAATAAGAAACCTACCTCATGGGCACCTGGTTGGCTCGTCCTGTTTCTGTTATGGCAAAAAGTTATATATATTTTGTCACTCATTTCAGAAAGTGAAACTCATCTACTCCATATCTGGTAACAGAGTGATGGTTTGGGGCTCGTTCGATAGCTCAGACCCTTGATGACTTACAGCCATTTAGCCAGCCATGTGTTCCATACTGTACCAGCGTAATTTACAGCTGAATCTAGTCTCACCCCCCAATTCTCACAGAGATCAGTTCAAATGCAGAGAGGTTATAGTATCGCTTGTAACAGTACCTGAAAATAAGATATCGAGAGTCTTTTGATGTTGATTGGTCACAGACTTCAGGAAGTAACAGCATGCAAAGGATATGCGACCAAATATTAAATATGATACTTTAAAAATATGTTAAAGCAAAATATTCAAATTTTCTGAGACACTGAATTTTGGGTTTCATTAGCTGTAAGCCATAATCATCAAAATTACAAGAAATAAAGGCTTGAAATATTTCACTCTATGTGTAATGAATCAATATAATATATGAGTTTCACTTTCTGAAATGAGTGACACAAAATATTGAACTTTTTCACGATATTCTAATTTTTTGAGCTGCACCTGTATATATAGGTCATTCCATATAAAATCAATCAATTCTGGGAAAAGTTTCCACCTGACCCCCTCAGAATCACCAGATTTATTTTGTATGTAACTATAAGTAAAGTAAAAATAACATTTCAGGGCTCAAAGACACATTGGAGTTGTGTTCAAAACTGTAATAAGATCTATTTTACATGCATACTCTCTCACAATCTGAAGCCAAAATCGCAATTCTGTTCAGCTCAATTTTCTACAACAAACTTTGACCACCAATATCACAGGATATATCATAGATATATCAATGTTCAAACTGCACAGGTTTAATGTCTGTGGCCTAGACTAATACAAAGAGGCATTGGTAGCATGTACATATAATCTGTTTTCTGAGAATTTGTCATAAATTTTTACTTTCTTTGAAGGTTCATATCACCATGTGTGAAATCAAATTGTATCATGTGAAAGCGCTCATTTTCTCCTAAATTTTGATATCAGGTTCAACCTCTAGCCCTGATTCCTTCTATTTCAAAATAAACATCAAACATAGGCATATTTTGATGCTCGTGGATATAGTTTAGGGCAGTGAAATATTAGAAGTACAACTGACAATGTATACTCATAATTATGATGACGATATAACATTGGAAATGTTGGGAGCATTCAGCATCTCCACCTGTATCTCCACCCTAACCCTTTCCTAACCCTTTCCTAACCCTTTCCTAACCCTTTCCGTATGAACCTTCAAAGAAAGTAAAAAAAAAAAGCATTTCTATGACAAAGTCTCAGAAAACTGATTTTTGTATTAGTCTAGGCCACAGACATTAAACTTGTGCAGTTTGAACATTGATACTATGATATATCATGTCATATCAGGGGCCAAAGTTGGTTGTAGATTTTGGCTTTAGATTGTGAGTGTTATGCATGTAAAATATCTGATGGCAGTTTTGAACACAACTGCAATGTATTTTTGAGCCCTGAAAATTTTGTGTGGCTAGCACCTTTAGTTATGAAGCTACGAGGGTTCAAAAATTACAAATAATTTTACGCAAAATAAAAAGAGCCAGAATTTGAGCTACCTCTAGGTACTTCAAGGGGCCATAACTCGCAATATATTCATAGTATAAAGTTAAACTTTTGCATAGCGTCATTAAATAGATTATAGTTCATGTACAAAAAAATCTGGTGATTCTGAGGGGGTCAGGTGGGAAGCATTCATTGATTTTATATGGAATGACCCATATACTGTATATATATTTATATATTGACTAAGCCTTCCAAAAAAAGCATTAAAAGCAGCCTAACACACAGATTTGTTGTGCTGCTTTGGCTATAAAAAGAGACTAAATCTGACTGTAGCTGGGCCCAGCTGATGTCATTCCATTGTCCCATGCCCTATGTTCTGTCTCTAGGAGACCAGGCTGGTGACCTCACAATGGCAGGAAAAGAATGGTCAGTCTTTCCCCGCACTGTTTTTAATGTCTGAGTGGGCCTTTCAGCTCCTGGTAAGGGCACCTAGTATGGGTGGGCTTGCAGGAGCGATAATGGGTGGGGCCCTCTATGTTATATACTATTGTTTGATGGGTTTACACTGATTATGGTTTAACCCTTGAGATTTTTTATGAAACTACTAAGAGGGTAAATATGTGAGAGTGTTTGCGTGAGTGTCAGTGTGTGTGTGTACACTGCACTCTATAATGTTCATCGTGATGTTACTAAGTCTCCAGCAGCCACGCCTCTATCCAGCAGCCATACCGCCATGCAATTTACTCCTGCTGAATGGCTGAAGCTAAGCAGGTGTGGGCTTGGTTGGTACTTGATTGGGAGAACTCCTGGGAATGATGAAGTTGAATGGGCCAGTATGGGGAAGTCTTCCCTCTGGTCAAATTAGCCATGGTGCAGTGATGGGGACACTGTGCTGTAGGTGATGCCGTCTTTCGGATGAGACAGAATACCTTGACAGAATGCATACGATCCCCATCGGACTCTCAATAAACTCTTTTACAGTTAAATTACCAATTAACATTTTACCATATACATGCATTTGTGTGTACGTTTGTCCGTGTGCATGCACGCACGCGTAGGATCGTGTGTTCGTGTCTTTTAGGAATTCAGGGGTCGTCTCGGTGTTAGGTTCCTGCTCTGGGGCGACTGCAGCAGGGGTGTCGTCCTTCTACATTTAGGGATGCTAAAGTATTGATGATGAGGGGAGTCTCCCAGGGCACTGTCTCGCGCCTGTCTCAGTTAGCGCGCATGATGGGTACTGTTTAATCATTTACAAGACAAAACTCGTTTGTCTGTAATCCCCCTCCACTGCAGATACACAACCACAGCCTGAGGTCGCAGGTGGTTATAACGCTGGTGTATTATTGTCAAATAGGCCTCATTCTGGTCACTAAATCCAAGGTCTTCATCTGCATTTTTATTCGAACACAAGACATCTTGATGTAAACAGGCCATTCTTCCAGGCTAGGCTTCTTATTTTTTTTTTTTTTTTAATTTGTTTCTGATTTTTCCCTTTTTTCTCCCAATTTAGTAGCCAATTGAACCCCCTATTCTAATTCAATTCCCCCCCGTGTAGCAACCGCTAGAGAACCACCGCTGCACAACCCCGTCAATCGGTATATTTAGAGAGGGCGCTACGTCCTCTACAGGGCGCAGCTCCTGACCGTGACACGCCCTGGGTTCTACTGTGCGCAGCGGTTCTCTCCGAGCCCCGAGCCCCACCCGGAAGCGACCGCCAATTGTCGCTTCCACAGGGCACCGGCCACGCTCGGCTATGGCAGGACCGGGGCGCGAACCCCGATCCTCGGAGTACAACTGCGCTGACTGAAAGCTAGGCTTCTTATTTACGAATAGCAGGACAATTCAAACTGGCAGCCTGGGGGCAAACTGGCAGATGTGCTCCAGCATGGCCATACCCTTGGGCCTTTGATTACTCAGAAGAATAAAATATTAAGTTCATAAAAATGTGTCACTATATTCAGGCTGTATCTGCAGGGTGTCAGCATACCTCCAATTAGTGACAGAATAATAAATAAAATGACTTCAATTCAAAGCTATACATATTTTAAGATGGCGTCTACTTGGTTTAAACATGCAGTGCATATACCTTACATCTTATTCATACATTATTTTTTAAATAGTGTGTGGAAAATGTTCAGGCCAAATGCACCGCACCCTTTTTAACAAGAATCTTGGGGGAGGTAATAATAACACTAACCCTACACTCTAGAGTCCAAACAGTAGAGTGGCAGTGTAGTATAAAGGGTAGAGAACTGAGCTTATTACCTAAAGGTTGCAGGTTTGGTTCCCAGTTAGGACACTGCCGTTGTACCTTAAGCAAGGTTAGCCTTCAGTATATATCCAGCTCTACATTTACTATGTAAAAATGCTCAAAGTTGCTCTGCTAAATGCCAGTAATGTATTATAACTTGCATTGTGCCAAACCTGGCGTTGAACACCCTGAGGGCCTCTGGCTGCATTGGTCTCGTATGTGGATGGACAGTATATACACGAGTGCAGGAGGTCATTTCATTAGTATGTCCATGTTGCGTGCCAATATTGTACACCCATACCTAAGTGGCGATAAATAAATTATTAATTGTATACAACTGATTAATGCTCAGATCCGTAAACCTCTATTGATGTTCTATTGTAGCCATGTAGCCTACGGCTCTTGCTGCTCTATCGCAGTGCGGTGCTGTCTACTCAGATAAAAAGTCTCGGCTAAGTGGCTCGACTCTTCTTATGACCGGTCTATAATGTGTTACTTTTCTGACTTTTAACCGCCAGTTAATGATTTTGGGACAGAGACCAATGTGATCCCAAAGTGTGATACACTCCTGGATTTGGTTGTTCCATGACCTGCTGTTCTACCTGTCTGTTGAGTCAGAGCTCCTCTGAAAGTGAGATTTTAACATCAAATAAAGTTTTCTATCGTTAAAAGAGTTGAATACAATAGCATGAGGGCACGTTTAAATGCATCTGCCAGTGGTTGGGCTAAATTGATTAAAAAAGTGGATAATGTTGGGATGTCTTGGTGACGTAGCCTGTTGATTCTCCATCCACATGTTCATTTGGAGCCGCGATATTGGCGGTTTGCATCCGGCTGTGCAACCTTTGTTACATATCTCTCTCTCTCTCTCGCGTGCCATTCTTCCAGTCTCTCTGTTACATATCTCCCTCTCTCTCGCGCGCCATTCTTCCAGTCTCTCTGTTACATATCTCCCTCTCTCTCGCGCGCCATTCTTCCAGTCTCTCTGTTACATATCTCCCTCTCTCTCGCGTGCCATTCTTCCGTTCTCTCTGTTACATATCTCTCTCTCTCTCGCGTGCCATTCTTCCAGTCTCTCTGTTACATATCTCCCTCTCTCTCACGCGCCATTCTTCCGGTCTCTCTGTTACATATCTCCCTCTCTCTCGCGCGCCATTCTTCCGGTCTCTCTGTTACATATCTCCCTTTCTCTCGCGCGCCATTCTTCCGGTCTCTCTGTTACATATCTCCCTTTCTCTCACGTGCCATTCTTCCAGTCTCTCTGTTACATATCTCTCTCTCTCTCGCGTGCCATTCTTCCAGTCTCTCTGTTACATATCTCTCTCTCTCTCTCGCGTGCCATTCTTCCGGTCTCTCTGTTACATATCTCCCTCTCTCTCGCGCGCCATTCTTCCGGTTTCTCTGTTACATATCTCCCTCTCTCGCGCGCCAATGTTCCGGTCTCTCTGTTACATATCTCCCTCTCTCTCGCGCACCATTCTTCCGGTCTCTCTGTTACATATCTCCCTCTCTCTCGCGCGCCATTCTTCCGGTTTCTCTGTTACATATCTCCCTCTCTCTCGCGTGCCATTCTTCCGGTCTCTCTGTTACATATCTCCCTCTCTCTCGCGCACCATTCTTCCGGTCTCTCTGTTACATCTCTCCCTCTCTCTCGCGTGCCATTCTTCCGGTCTCTCTGTTACATATCTCCCTCTCTCTCGCGTGCCATTCTTCCGGTTTCTCTGTTACATATCTCCCTCTCTCTCGCACGCCATTCTTCCGGTCTCTCTGTTACATATCTCCCTCTCTCTCGCGCGCCATTCTTCCGGTCTCTCTGTTACATATCTCCCTCTCTCTCGCGCGCCATTCTTCCGGTCTCTCTGTTACATATCTCCCTCTCTCTCGCGTGCCATTCTTCCAGTCTCTCTGTTACATATCTCCCTCTCTCTCTCGTGCCATTCTTCGGGTCTCTCTGTTACATATCTCCCTCTCTCTCGCGCGCCATTCTTCCAGTCTCTCTGTTACATATCTCCCTCTCTCTCTCGTGCCATTCTTCGGGTCTCTCTGTTACATATCTCCCTCTCTCTCGCGCGCCATTCTTCCAGTCTCTCTGTTACATATTTCCCTCTCTCTCGTGCGCCATTCTTCCGGTTTCTCTGTTACATATCTCCCTTTCTCTGTTACATATCTCCCTCTCTCTCGCGTCTCTGTTACATATCTCTCGCTCTCTCTCGCGTGCCATTCTTCCGGTTTCTCTGTTACATATCTCCCTCTCTCTCGCGTGCCATTCTTCCGGTCTCTCTGTTACATATCTCCCTCTCTCTCGCGTGCCATTCTTCCGGTCTCTCTGTTACATATCTCCCTCTCTCTCGCGCGCCATTCTTCCGGTCTCTCTGTTACATATCTCCCTCTCTCTCGCGCACCATTCTTCCGGTCTCTCTGTTACATCTCTCCCTCTCTCTCGCGTGCCATTCTTCCGGTCTCTCTGTTACATATCTCCCTCTCTCTCGCGTGCCATTCTTCCGGTTTCTCTGTTACATATCTCCCTCTCTCTCGCACGCCATTCTTCCAGTCTCTCTGTTACATATCTCCCTCTCTCTCGCGCGCCATTCTTCCGGTTTCTCTGTTACATATCTCCCTCTCTCTCGCACGCCATTCTTCCAGTCTCTCTGTTACATATCTCCCTCTCTCTCGCACGCCATTCTTCCAGTCTCTCTGTTACATATCTCCCTCTCTCTCACGCGCCATTCTTCCAGTCTCTCTGTTACATATCTCCCTCTCTCTCACGCGCCATTCTTCCGGTTTCTCTGTTACATATCTCCCCCTCTCACGCGCCATTCTTCCGGTTTCTCTGTTACATATCTCCCCCTCTCATGTGCCATTCTTCCGGTCTCTCTGTTACATATATCCCTCTCTCTCGCGCGCCATTCTTCCGGTCTCTCTGTTACATATCTCCCTCTCTCTCGCGTGCCATTCTTCCGGTTTCTCTGTTACATATCTCCCTCTCTCTCACGCGCCCCATTCTTCCGGTCTCTCTACACTGCGCTGTCCAATAAAGCTGAAAAAGCCCTAAAAATAAATATAGTGTTAATGTCCGTTTCTCATTCTCGTGCCATACTGAGATCAGAATACTTCCTGGGAAATAACGCAGATTTCTGCAGTTCCAGTGAACAGGAAGTGAAGGGCTGGGCACCTTCACCACAGGTCAAAGGTGACGAGTATTATTATTGCACATTCAGATGCGGGGTTTTCCCCCTGGCAAACCCTGGAATGATTTCATGTTTTTTTCCCCCGAACTTGGGTTTTAACCCATGACCTATTGGTCTTGAGCCCAGAAATATAAACACTAACTCTACACATGCTCACATAAATCAACCCACTGTCGCTGTGTGCTGTCTCAGTGATGGACATGATTTAGAATTTCGATTTTGCGATTTTGAATTTCAAATGGAAACTTTGACATTTTTTGGCTTGAAATATTCCATACTATGTGCTGTGGATTGGATTTGGCAGGTTTGAGCATTTTGTGTTTCTTCCTCAATAGGAGAGGTTTGTGTGTGTGTGTGTGTGTCTTTGCATGTGCATGCGTGCATATATGTGTGTGTCTGTGTGTGTGCGTGCCTGCAAGCACGAAGGTGTGTGTGTGTGTGTGTATGTGTGTGTGTGTGTGTGTGTATGGTGTTGCTCTTCACTGCATGTCCTAATGAACATTTGTGCCCACGCACTTGTCCTGTCTTGTGCGGATCTGTGATTCATATCCTGAGGCAGGACCGTTTCCGCTTCATTACTTCTCATTAATTACTGCCTTCCTCAATCAATCACCTGCCAAGCAGACTACCTCTGTCTGACTGTGTAAATGGTCCTCAGCTCGTCAAAGTAACATTAATTGGTATATCCATAATGTGTAAGTACTGTACTAAATAATAAGCAAAGTTCAATGCGATTCACATGATTCACAGCAATGCAAACATAAATTGTCATGTATTATGATTTTTGACAGTTGTACAGTACAGTACAACACTGCATATAGATATGATAAGATTATATACTAAGTCAATGAAAATCCTAAATTAAGAATTATAATATTAAGATATTTGCTTTATGAATTTGTGTCACACTGAATTTTTCACGGACACCTTTCATTGGCTGTTATGTTGCATTTTGCCCACACGAGGGCGATATTTGATAAGGATACAGTTGGGAGTTCAATTTGATGTCTGTTTAGATTAGTGTTTGAGTATTAAAATGCGCACAATTGCTTCTGAAGTCCTAAAATGCAATAATGCTATTTTACTGGTGATTCTAAAATATCTAACATTAGACATATGTCACATATTATCAGGCATTGGTACAAATGGTAGGCTACCATACCTAATAAAGTCACTGTGCGGATTTCGTAGGCTATTTTTATCCGTTTATCGTGCTTAATGGATCCCACACCAAGTAATATTTCGAGATATGAGTGACAACGAAAGAAAAACGACAACAAAGAAAATAAATCTAGAACAGATGTCTGTGTTGGCCTGTATGCTGCACATAGTGAAGTGCTGACTTACTGAAGACAGCTGTGTTTGTCGTTTGCGGCGGGGGCTTCTCCGAGTTTGCGCGTTCCGCCCTGCTCGTGCATCAAAAGAATGAACTGGAGCTGATTATCGCGTTCCTGCCGAGGGAGCGCGCGCGCTAGTTCAGCTAAGCGGCGCCGGGGACCCGGTTTCACTTATAATTTGTTTACTCCTCTGAGAGGTGAAGGAAGAAGATAAGCCATTTTGTTTCTTGAGGGTGGTGTTGTTTGAAAGCCATACACAACAATACAACAAAACGTTTCAAAAGCCTGAACTTCCACTAGTCTAACTGTGGGAAACTGGTCTGTCCTAACTAGCTTCCAGTTCCACTCACTTCTGTCCATTGAGAGCTAAGAGTAGTAGAATTGTTCCCACAAGCTCCTAATTGGATTTCTGTCACAATGCCTGCCTTTCCACTACCAGCCCCCCCCCCCCCCCCCCCCACACACACACACACACATTTGCCACCAGTCTTGTTAGCTGTCATTTGCAGGCCTCAATGCTGAATGAAATCTTTATAAATAACATGGAGATAAAGAGAGAGAGAGAGAGAGGGGTTATCTCAGTGCTGGGATCAGCTGGGGGACTTGTGGTCTGGAACATCAGTTTGCCACAGAGGAAATTACCATGAGCAGGAGGAAGGGTGGGAGATGGAAAGAGAGAGATGGAGCGAGAGGGTGGCATGAAAAGGAATGGAAGGGGAAAGTGCGAGAGAAACAGAGATGGGGAGAGGGAGTGAGAGAATATCGAGATATGGAACAGAGAGAGAGGAGAAGAGTTTGTCCTGTCTCTACGAGCCTTCAGCGGGTGGGGAAGAACAGGGGGAGTGAGCGTGCCTGTCCCCTGTGACAGGAACTCCGTGTGACAGTTACATAATCTGTGTTTTTACACAACTGCGCAGTCATGTCTGCGCATAGATCGGGACAACCGAGCAGAGACAGCAGCTGCACAGCTGTTAATATCGGTACATAGACATGCGGAACCGTCCAGAAGGACACTAAGCACGGACGGTGAGAGAGCACGACCGCGCAGGTGCTGATGTTATCACAGAGGTAGACATTTTCTAACAAAGCAGTGTGATCCAATGTCCCCATCTCTCTCCTGTTATAGCCAATCTATATTTGACAAACTTGTTCTCATTAAATCAGTGGTTCCCCAATGCTGTTTCTGGAGATCTACCGTCCCGTAGGTTTTCACCTCAACCCTAATTTGGCACTAATTCTACTCATTAGCAGCTTAACGAGATCTCTAGCTGCTGAACGAGGTGTGCTTTGTTAGGGTTGGAGTGAAAACCTACGGGACGGTAGATCTCCAGGAACAGGGTTAGGGATCACTGCATTAGACAGAGACTAGTCAAAGTTTTTCCATCAAGGGTGACTGTGAAGCTCATTTGCGTCATTTTGTTGTCTCAGAAGCCTCGCCATGGCAACTGTTTCTTCGTTGTCCCTCCTTGCATGTCCCCAGTGATGGCTGAATGAAGACACTTTACCAGCCATTGGCTCACAGGACATCGAAACGGAGAGAAAACACAGAGCAAAATGTTCTCGTTGTATCAGTTTTTACAGCTGACGCGCTGTGTGTCCAAGAACCTGTCCGCTTTAAGACAGCCCGCCTGATAAGGCCTGCTCAGGAAGTTCCATCCAAGCCCAGTTATATATGTGTTTGTATTCCACTGTATCGGATCTGACAGCTTCCTTCCTTACACGGTCGTGGGCGCAGTCGTAGAAACGATAAACACAGGCCTCGGTGTCTTTTCAATAAGTTACTGGGATGTCCGAACAGGATATACAGTGCTTCAGGGTTTGTGTAAGGAAGTGCTAAAGCGGCAGTAGTCTCTTTGCACGCTGCGTTTTGTTTACTGGTGTTTACAGCACTGCAGAAGGCTCATTGGCAGCTATTTATGTTTGGGTCATGTGCCTCATACGATGCTAGAGCAACTCAGGGAAGTTTGCGCAACACACTCACAGGTAACACACACACACACACACATACACTTGCACACAGACATATGAACAGATCAAGGCCGCGTTGGGCTGAGGAGCGACCCAAGCGCGCAAAGTGAAGGGAAGAGGGGGAAAAAGGGTGGGGAGCCGGCCGCTTTGGGTTTTTGTCTCCCAAGCTCAGAGAGCTTTTCTCCCTCTCTGTTTCTCTCTCTCTCTCTGTCTCTTGACGTAGTTCCTCTATCCACTGAAAGGGTCAGTGCTATGCCACAGCCAAAGCTAAAAGTAACAGTAGCGAGAGAAAGACAGTAGGTGTGTCCAAAACCCCCACCTCCTTTCTGATTTTCCTATGACTCTTCTCTCTGGCTCCTTTACCAATTATCAGAGGTGGAAATCCAGGGGACATGAAGTAACATTCCTCCCCAGTATTTTTCTCCAATCACCTGGATTTGCTAATTAACATAATTATTCAGCAAGTAGTAAGACCTAATTAGTGAAATCAGCTGGCTGAGTCTCTGGGTGGAAGAAACACGTGGTAGGACTTTTACTTTGTGTCCCCTGGATTTCCACCGCTGCAAAATTATGTCCATTTCAGTTCAATGGTGCTTTATTAGGAGTACAAACCAAAGCTGTTGCCAAAGTGGCCGTGTGCAGTGTGCTATGTACGTGTAAGAGAGATATCTACTCGCAAATAAAAAGATGTGTTTCTTTCACAAACACGCTATGACAAGTTCAACAATCTCTAGCCCAAATTTTACTTAAAAGACTGTGTCTTTTAAGAAAAGTAATTTGGATTGTATTTGCATTTATGGCTAAATCTAAGTCAGAGACAAATTGAATCCAGGCTATTGTCTCTATCTTTCTCTTTCAGATTTCTTTCTCTCTTTAGCACGGTCTATTCCCTTCTTTCTCTCTAAAATTCAGATGCATGTTGGCTTCATTGGTATGACAAAGAAGCCCTTGAACTTGACAGTGCATTTTTTATGAGATGTTACTTGTATCATAGCTTCATTAAAGAGCAAAGTGTGCATTGCTACTGACACTCAAAACAAAACAATTACAAACAACTAACAGATAATGTTAGCGTGTTGTCACTTCCTGTTCCTATGGCTGTCGCTTGTCAGTGTTGCTATGTTAGTGAGCTACTGAGCCACTTGTATTGCACATGTCGGGCTATTATGACATAAGTCTTGGTTCTTACATCCCTTGTAGGTTATCACTTACTTTTTGTAGAATATTATTTTCGGGTAAAATGATACTTTAAAAAATGCTAAACAGTGGATTCAACAGTTCACTGTATTTATTACCAAAGAGAGTAATTTACAACTCTGTCTAAGTGTCTCAGGTTGTGAGTACCCTTACAGAAATGGAAAAGAGTGCAATATATTTGAAATTATATTAAATATTTCCATTTTCTCGAAGGGAGCAGCCTTCCCAGAGGAAAGATGATTGTGGTTTCTCTCTCTCGCTCTCTTTCTCTCTCTCTCAGCTCTCAGTGTAAACAGACACCACGCACACTTCAGACACTTCAATGGGGTTCAATAGGAGGGCCTTTGGTGGCTTTTAATTACAGAGAGCCCTGGAGCAGATCCATGAGCTGAGTGGAGACCCAAACAAGGTGCCCATGCAGGCGTGCAAGGGGACAGCATGATCAGGCCCGCTCTCCCCGTTCAGGGGTCACAGAGAGGGAACCCCTGGCCGTGCTCCAGACAGAAAAGCCACACAGAGAGAGGGGGTCCTACTCTCACCCAGCGATAGTAAAAAAAATATTTCTTTAAAGCAGAGGTGTAAAAACCCTAGTCTCGGTTTTTAGTTGGTTCATTTTCCCATTGTAAACAGGTTAATTGGACTCTTCCGCCATTCAGTGACTTACATTAATCACTCAAGTATGCAAACACAAAATAGCAGAAACTGTGGCCATCCAGGATTGGAGTCTCACCTCCATGCTGTAACGTATTTTCAGTAATGTGTTTTGTTATAAAATGCTAAATATCAAATATCTAAAATTCTAAAATACAATCAAAATGGTGGATACTTAGGTTGCTGTGCAGGTGGGAAATGGTTATAACAAGCCATTAAAAAGCAGGTAATTAAAACCTGAATTACATATGAAGCATATATTTGAAATATGTTTTTGCCTGTATGTGCTTCATATGTGTTTCATATTTTGTGTGTTTGCTTTGAGGAGCTGAACGTTGGACACCATTGAACAGAACTGTTTGGCTGTATAAGACTGGTGTGTGTGTGCATATGTGTGTGTGTATGCACTCGAGTGTGTGTGTGTGTGTGTGTGTGTGTGTGTGTGCATGCATGTGTGTGTGTGTGCATTTATAAGAAGAAACTGAAATCAGCCCTGCCTGGGCCTGCAGTATAGGGGTTGGTCTGAACATGGAGTCTCATTAGTGCCTGTCAGCCTGTCCCTCTGACTGACTGTCACAAACGACCCACACTCTCAGCCACCCCCTTCCCCTCCCCCCCCTGTTGCTTTTTAATGTGAACCCCCCCACACACACACACACACACACACTGTTAAAGCGCATTCGCTCATTAGTAATTAAGCCCCCCTCCATTATGAATGAGTCTCAGGGAACAACGGCGGGCATTTGAAGTCTTTGGAAGATTAAAGAATTTAAGAAGGAGGGGAAAAAAAGAGGAGAGGAGGAAGGAAGGAAGGCAATCTCCAGGGGTGCTGGGATTAGAGATGAGAAGAGCTCCCTCCCTCCATCTGTAGCCCTCCCTCTCCCATCTCCCCTCAGCAGCCTTCGCTCTCTCTTTTACCTCTCTCTCTCGCTCTCCTCCTGTACTGTAGGACTGACTGGCTCTGTCTAGAAGTCCAGTGCTACTGCCAGAGTGCTTGGGCGAGAGGAGAAAGTTCCAGAGAAATGAAAACTGTAAATCACAGCTCGTGCAGCTGAACCAATGATTTAGGGGACAGGTGACCTGGGCTCCCAGAGAATCCTGAGAGGGAGAGAGAGATGGGGAAAATGGAGAAGGAATGTGTGGAGAGAGAAAGAGAGAGAGAGGGGGTAAGAAAAATAGAAACCACTACAACCTTTCTTGTGAGCAGTAGACTATGCACAAATTAGCAATGTGCGAAGAAAAGATACTGTGTATTTCAAATACATTCTGTGACAGTGTAGCCACGACAATTAGACGCCTTTCTTCATTTGACCTTTGGACATTCATAACGACTGCAGTTTTTTAAATGTCCTCTCCTCTCTTTTCTCTTTCCTCTCAACTGTCTCCTCAGAGGGGAATCGATGCGCTCTAAGGACCTGATTTACTAAGACTTTTAGTGTGTGCAAAATCTTTTAGCACACACAAAACTAATAACACAACCAATGATTGGTGCAATACAAATACCATGACCAATCATCGGTCATGTTATTGGTTTTGCATGCGCTAAAGGTTTTGGACACGCTAAAAGTCTTAGTAAATCAGGCCCTAAGTGCAGTAATGCGTCATGCTCTCTGGCTCTGTTCGTTTCTTGGTACTAATCTGATTTTCCCCTCTCTTGTTTGAAATAATTGAGATACTTTAATAAGTAAGGTTTTAAAAATATAAAAGTCTCTCTCCTTTCTCCTTTCTCCTACGACTCTCCTCTATCCTCCTCTCCCCTACATTCTGCACTTTCTCTCTCTTTCCCGCTCTCTCTTCTCCTCTCCTTGCTCATATCTGACATTCCTCATGTCTTCATTATTAAGGCCTATCTCCTCATCACACCCTGGCAGGCCTCACAGGGTGTTCTTTCTGAGCATTTTCAGAATGTACCCCCCCCCCCCCCCAACCCCCTTCTCTCCTTCACCCTTTTACTTTTCCATACTCTCGCCCTCCCGTGCTGTGAGCCTTAGGCCAGCTCTTTGATTCTCTGCGAATGTAAAATTGATGAAGCCAATTCCCAAGGGCCCCTCCCGTGTGACAGCTAACTCTTTCCATATGTGTGTTTAGCGTGTGCGCGTGCTTGTGTGTGTCTGCGTCTGTGTGTGTGTGTGTGTGTGCTATAGTTTATGTAAAAGGGCGCCGGCCTGCGCGTTTAAGTCGAAAAAGCCTCTTTCCCCTCTAATGGCACCCATAAGTACTGCTGAGCACAACTCTTATTAGTGTAAACCCGTTTGGATACTGTGTTTGGATACTGTGTCATTTTGGGCGTTGACCGCTTTATGGTCTCAAGTTTGACATGATGTGGTGACATCACATCCTGTAACCAGTATGTGGTCCTGCCATAACACTCACACATAAGCACTGAAAATGCGGGACATGAATGTATAGGGGCTTAAGGCTTCATGAGCACTTTCTGTATTTTTGCATTTTACCAGAGTTGCAGTTTGTATAGTTTTGAGCATTAGACTTGATGTTCCAGACCCTGTCCAATCGGTGAAGCCTCACTACGGGTGCTTCTGACCTACCTTGTTGGGCGGAGCACATCCCTGAAAGCGAGGGTAATCCTGCAATCCTGGCCCCGCCCTTACCTAATAAAATCTGCCACTGACACGGGCTGCATCCAAAAACTCTGAAGTCTCATCATTCCATCCTTCACCTGATCTGTAGAGCCTGAATGTGCAAAAGCAATATGGCGGACACCTCACCTAGCCAATCAGTCGTCACTAGAGATCAGTGAAGTGACGAATGGAGGGTGGGAGGGAGGATGCTACTTCAGAGTATTCAGAGGGAACAAGTGGCTCAAGTGGGTCAATCGAGCCCTAGTCCTGCCACAGTTACAGTTACGCAGTCAGCACTCAGGGGCAGGACGTTGGAAAGCCCTGGGCAGCCTCAGGATTGGACAGTGCCAGGGTCCCGCCTGTCACCGTCTGTCTCTCTCCACCGATGCCAGGCCCGGCTCACAGCAGATGGGGCCAGTGGAGCGGCGCCAGGCACTCGCGGAGGCTGCCGTCCCTAAAACGGCGCTCCGACTCCCGAGGCGGCGCTCTGACTCCCGAGGCGGCGCTCCCAAAGGCACGAGACTGCGTTCCCGGACCGCCCTCCCGGACTTGGCAGCGATGAACGCTCCGCGGTTTTCGGGAGAAAACGCTTCCAGCTCCCCGCCCTGTGTTTTTTTGGCGGCACGTGCTTTCATTCCTCCTTCTTGCCACGCCAAACCCCCCCCCCCCCCCCGCGTTCCAGGCCTCCGATTCCTCTGCAGAAGGAACACACGTGAGAGAAAAAGAGGCTAAAGGTGGAGAGGAATGAGAGGAAGAGGGGGAAGAAGAGTGCTCCACTTAAACCGGAGCCCCTGCTGCAGGCCTACGATCCATAATGTAGACGTAAAAATGCAAACCTCAACACCGAGTGAGTCAGTGAAACAACTTCCCAACATCTGCGTGGACTCATAATAAGAGCCACATTTCTCGTGTGTTCTGACCATCGCATGTCCTTGATTCTTGAAAGCACTTCCACTGCAACTCAATGAGGCAGGGAAGTAGAGGCCCAGCAGAATAACTCATTTAGACGTGAGGTGTCTGTACGGAAAACCCTAAAGGCCTGATTTACTATGACCTTTAGCATATGCGAAACCTTTTAGCACACACAAAACTAATAACACAACCAATGATTGGTGCAAAACCAATACCATGACCAATCATTGGTCTTGTTATTGGTTTTGCGTGTGCTAAAAGGTCTTAGCAAATCAGACCCTTAGTGTATTTGGGGCCCTATCTAGTTGAAGCGTAGGATAAAAAACGAGCCGTGCTATCAGCTTGAGGAATGCATTCTTCATTTCTGCTATTGAATAGTGTAACAGTCATTTAATCAAAGTGTATTTGTGGTCGCATGTTTTTACAATGACGCTATCACAACGTCTCTGAATAAAGTGTATTATTAGCCAGGAAAACCTGCAAACCCCGAGCAGAAAATAGAGATTTCCTGGGGCACAATTCAAGAAAAAAAGGCGCCAACAAGCTTTCTGGGAAAACAATGGCAAACGCAACAGACAAACAAGACAGAAACAAATGATATACGGGCTGTGCTTAGCTCGTCCCAAGCGCACCGTGTTTGATCAGTACAAGCGGGCGCTTCTTCTTTCTATCAATGCTTCCCTCTGGCTGGATGTGCTCAGTTGCGCTTTGCCTCCATCACTGAAAAAAAGAAAGTGCCTGACGTGAGCGCTTTAACTGCTCCTGTGATGGAACTTCAGGACGCCGGAGTTTTGGCCTCAGAGACGGAAATGAGAAAAGCAGCAAAGTGGAACTGGGCCTGATAATCTGTTACCATGGCAACGATAAAAGAAATGCCCCATAAACTTTGATGGCCGTGCGATTGTGCCTGGCAGCAGACAAAGCGACGGTTTTGGAGAGGGCGCTCATCTTGAATCTGGAGACCAGAGTTCAAGGAGCGGGTTAACGAACATAGCTGACACACGCCAACTTGGCTTTGTCTCGAAACACAGAACAAGAAAAAAAGAAGAGAGGAGAGAAAGTATGTGTGTACCCCCGCCCCCCCCCCCCCCCACACACACACAAACACACACACACTCACACACACAGATTCACTGGGCTGTGAAAACCTTCCGTTCAGCAGAATGTCCTGTTTTGATACACTGTAGCCCTTCTTGGAGCACAGGCTTGACCGTCGGCCCGTGACAATACGTAACGGATTCCAGGTACACCGGCCGCCCCCGACCCCCCCTCCCCTCGCTCCTCTGACAGTGAAATCTGTCGCCCCGTGTTCGCACTGCCGAGGCCAAAGTGCACCGCCCGCATCGGCCTCCTCGTTCTGAAACCGGACATTCGCTTCAGTCTCGTTTACGGTTTTAAAAGCGTTCATGTAACATTTTGGTGGCCTTGAATACGCTCCTAGTGTTGGAAAACTCAAAGGTGAGACTGTGGCTCAGGATCTCTAAGTGAACAAATGTGTGAAAGCCCTCTACAAAAAAACACTATTTTTTGTAGAGGAGGAAACATAACCCCCCCCCCACATACACACACACACACATTACATCTGCACTGACTGCAGAAAACAGTCAAAAAACCAAAACAATACTGGAGCAGGAATCTGGGCAGCACAAGCTTGTGTTGAGTTATGTCATCGAGCCGCATAAATTTGACCTGAGGGGTTTTACAATATCTGATTACAATTCACTGGGTGTAGATCTTTACTTTTCTTTACTGTACTTTACTGGCATTTGTCAAATACTCTTATTCAGAGTGACAATGCAAACAGAAGTGCAAGGATCAAAGTGCAGCAATTCCCCAGATGGGGAAAGTGTTGTCCCAGGAGAGACGGCAAGGGCAGATCGATTCTGTCTCCTTAAGCACTGACCCTGGATCAGCCTGTAGTTTGAGTTAAAGAGGAGAAAACTGACCCTAAATCAGCCTGTAGTTTGAGTTCAGGAGGATAAAACTGATTCTGGATCAGCCTGACGCTTGAGTTCAGGAGGATAAAACTGATCCTGGATCAGCCTGAAGTTTGAGTTCAGGAGGATAAAACTGCAGACCACACTGAGAGATCCTGTGGCATGGTCCTTGCTTTGTCCTCCTGGGAATATCTCAACCAGCCAGGAAATCATTGGCTGTATGTGTGTGTGTGGTTGTACATGTGTGAGGCAGGGCAGGAACAGATGGACCAGACAGGAGGGAAGAAATGTGTGTGTGTGTGTGTATGTGTGCATTTGTGTTTTTGAGTGGGTGTTTTGAATGCATGTTGTTAGTTGTGTAAGCGCAGACGTTCCAAAGGTCTCGGCACAGCAAATGGATATCTTGTATAATAGCAGTGTGTTTCTCTGCCAGCATGCTTTGGGGACTTGTCTATTTCTGCTTCTCCTCCTCTATGGGACGGTGGGGGTTAATGTTACATCATTGTACGATGTGTGTGGTGTCTTCTGCTGACAAACCTAAGGAGGAACTAGACTCTTCTCTCTTACTCTCCTGTCTTTATTCCCAATCTCTTCCCGCACTCCCACCCCCGCGCTGCCCTCATACACACTCTCACTCTCTGGGTCAAGGCAGAAAATTGATCTCAGATGAGACAGAGTGAGACAGAAAGAGATAAGAGGCGGAGAGCGGAGCGGTCGGGACGTGGTTTTTATCATGTGTGTTTATAAATATATTTGCGTCTTGCTCCGACATGCCCTGGCCTGTAGTTAAACTCTGTTTAAACGCTGTGTTCCTGTGGGCCATGAGAGCCAGCATGCAGAGGGACGGCAGGGCCCGTGTGAGCGGGGGAAGAAAGAGAGAGAGGGAGAGAAAGAGAGAAGGAGAGAGAGACGCAGGGAGAGAGAGAGGACGAGACAGAGAGAGAGAGAGAGAGAGAGGGAGGGAGAGAGGAAGAAAGAAATGGACACGGGACACGGGACACGTTTTTTGTCATTTGTCTGTAAAGAGAGAGTGCTGATGCCCACAGAGCATTCCAGATCCAGAGAGAAGGAGCGAACCACATATTGAGCCCTCCCATCCACCTTCCATGGGGCCAGAGATCCAGTTCCACTCCTACTGAATGGACACAGTCCTGCGGGTTTTGTGTTCATCTCTTTATTTCACAAGTTTCCAAAGAAAGCAAAGAAAAAAGGGTTTTAATTAAGTCCAGTAGACTAGAGTCTTGGGCTAAATTAAGTGGGGTGCTCATGAGCAGGGCCGGTTCTAGGCATAGGCGACAAGGGCGGTCGCGTAGGGTGTCATCCGTCTGGGGGGCCAATCGCATCCCCCCCTCCCACCCCCATTCTGGTTTGCAATTTTACCAAGGGCAGCAGAAAGGCTAGATCCGGGCCTGTTTATGAGGAGCGAAACAACCAATCACCTTTCAGCTCTCAAGGTCCAGAGGCTGCACTTTTATGGAGTTCAAATATCATTGAGCAGAGGTTCACCTATAATGCAATGCAGCCAGGGGTACCTGTCCGGCACCTGCCTCTACAGCTTTGACTGCACGTGACCATAACCTGCAATGTGTGTGCGTGTTTCACGTTGCTGTGCATGTCATGTGGATCACACACACAGCTGTGCAGGGAGAGACAACGATGAGCATGTACTTCATAATTAATAACCCCCAAAAAACAAAAACAAAACTTTTGAATTAAACATTAAAAAACAAAACTTTTGAATCCTTAAGGTGAAAGGTAAATTTTCGGATGCTCTGAGGGGGTTGGCTATCAGGGGTGCAACTGTCTTGTGCTCTTGCATTTGTTTGTTCAGCCCCTTCATGTCGCCGTGGCGACCGGTGACATCATGTCCACCCCTATTTAGACCTTTACAGCTTCCACAATAAGGAGGTTGCATAAATTAAGTGTGAGAGAGAGACCTCCATTGAGGGTGAAATTGCAATTGAAGCAGTTAACGGGGGGGGGGGGGGGGGGGGTTAATGGGGGGGTGGTGCTGAATTCAAATCTCTAGATAAAGAGTATAATTTGCACAGTGTTTCCGGAACATTATGACGATGTCGTTATAACATTGCCTCAGCGTTAAATGAGTTCACCTGGAGGTGGACTGGTTGTGGGGTACGGTTGTGTGTTGAATTGGTATGACTGCTAAATTCAAATGACTGGATAATGTATTAGTAGAACTGAAGGACAAGCAGGGGGGGGGGGGGGTTGTGGTGAATGGGCCAGCACTATTGACCATGCTCTCCAGTCAATGCCTATCGCTCTTGGCATGGGCAGACGGCCAATCAGACCTCCCCTCTCTGCTGTGGCATCGCATGACATCACCACCCCCCCAACACAGGGTCTCCGATACAGGGTTGCCGGGGCAACGCACTGGTGGGTCCATGAGAAGGAGTCATTCATCTCTTTTTTTGGGAGCTGGCGAGGCTTTTGTTGCCCGTCACACACCGCTGCTGGTGACTGTGGAGGGGGCGGCACCCCACGTGGGGGAGACTGATTCAGAGACGAAGGAGTAAGATGGGACGGGGGTGGATTAGGGGGGGTTTCTGTGTTTTCTGGATGGGCAGTTGCCACCCCATACACCCAGGTCCAACGCTCCCCATCCCCTGCCAAAGCCTCCGTGCACTTCGTCCTATTCTGCCATAGAGAGAATGGTTGGCAGCTGCAATGCCACTCATGGCTACAAAACAGAAACCTCCTACTCTCGCTAAAGCAAGCTGGTGTTTGTTTCCTTAATGCAACCTCCATTTTTATCCAGGGGGAAAAAATTGTGAATGATAGACATTTTTTTGAAACATCTGATTTTTAATCGAGCAGGAGATTGTGCAGGTGCAGAATCGGGTGTTCAGGCTCGTGCTGAACACTCTTATCCCGGGTTGGGAATCAATTCCCTTTCAATTCAATCAAAGTGTCGGACTCACAGGGAATTCAACAACCATGAAAAATGTATTTATATTTGCAATTTCAAATGTGTTCTTTATTTTTCCACCAAGGAACTTCCTGTGTGGCTGGTAGCAATCACATGCAGAAACACACGTAACACAGCGCACGGTAAAAACCAGACACCAATGACCCAAATACAAACATACAGTACTGCGCCAAGGTTTTTTTTTTTTATGTTAATTTTCCGCCCAACTCTCGGCTATATACACTGCTCAAAGAAATTAAGGGAACACTGAATCAACACAGTATAACACCAAGTCAATTAAACTTCTGGGATATCGATCTGTCCAGTTAGGAAGCATAAACGATTGTGAATCAATTTCACCTGCTTTGGTGCAAATTAAAGTGACAACAGATGGACATGAGAGGCAACAGCAAGACAACCCCCAAAAAGTAAATGGTTTTGCCGGTGGTGGCCACAGACCATTTCTCTCTCCTTATCCTTCCTGACTGATTTTTCTCTAGTTTTGCAATTTGCTAGTGCGCTTGTCACTACTGGTAGCATGAGGCGGTACCTGCAGCCCATTCAGGTTGCACAGGTAGTCCAGCTCCTCCAGGATGGCACATCTATACGTGCCGTTGCAAGAAGGTTTGCTGTGTCTCCCAGCACAGTCTCAAGAGTGTGGAGGAGATACCAGGAGACGGGCCATTACACAAGGAGAGCTGGACAGGGCCGTAGAAGGGCAACAACCCAGCGGCAGGACCGGTATCTGCTCCTTTGTGCGAGGAGGAACAGGAGGAGCACTGCCAGAGCCCTACAAAATGACCTCCACGCTACTTGTGTGCATGTTTCTGACCAAACTGTAAGAAACAAACTCCATGAGTGTCACATGAGGGCCCGACGTCCTGTAGTGGGACCTGTGCTCACAGCCCAGCACCGTGCAGCTCGATTAGCATTTGCCAGAGAACACCAGAATTGGCAGGTTCGCCATTGGCGACCCGTTCTCTTCACAGATTAGAACAGGTTCACACTGAGCACATGTGACAGACGTGAAAGAGTCTGGAGACGCCGTGGCGAATGTTATGCTGCCTGCAACATCATCCAGCATGACCGACTTGGTGTTATACTGTGATGATTAAGTGTTCCCTTAATTTTTTTGAGCAGTGTATATCCAATTCCTAATCCAAATACTTCAACATGCACAGACCTGACCCGATATTGCTTGCTTATGTGTGTACGGTTCTCTATGTGCGCACAATTCAGAAAATGCGACTATTATGTGACAGACTAGTCGTGTCAGGGCAGGGAATTGAGAAACACAGACTGCCCTGAGGCAGGATGGCTCTTGTTGTGACAGGCATTGAGGCAGACGCTGCATGGGGGAGGTGAGCAGATCAGCATTTCCTTTACGTTTCCTTTACGTTTCCTTTACGTTCAGCCCCCTCCCCTCAAAAAAAACCATCCACACCAGCACCCTCTGCCCCTTGCGCCTAAGTAAACGGAGGCTGACGAGGAAGAGGCCGTTGCCCGGGGCAACCCGAAATATCACATTCACAATCAATAAGCCGAGCGAGGCTAAGTGACATGTTCAGTGGTTTGGGAGAGGGCTGAGGCTGCGGTGTGCCGTGTGCAGACTGATCACATGGGGCTGTGGAAATTACAGCGGCATACCAACCATCGCCACCTGACTGCCTCCCCCCATCATATTCCCCAAGAAAACAGAGACTAGTCTGGTATTACGCAGTGTGGAGTGAGGTGTCTGGCAGGTATGGTCATTATTATCTCATTGGTAGTACATGCAAGGCTGTGAGTAGTGTTTTTGAAACGCTCCACCCCATTTGACCCCACTTTGACTCTTGTCCTGAGCATCTCAGGCAGATTCGAGTGCGCAGGGTACCTGACCAATCACACGTGTACCCAGATGAGAAGCTAGCAGGTGGGCGTTTTCCTCTCATTCATCGCAAATCCCGAATCGCTCCGTAACTCCCGATTCTTACCCCTCAGACCAAATCAGACCGACATTGTGTTGCAAGAATTGATTTTATTCCACTTCACCCCTGCGGGGAGGAAAAAGCTCTTTGTGCAGACTGGTAAAAAAAAGAAAACAGGCGGTGGGGAATGGCGCCATTAGGCAGAGGTGGTATCAGATCACCAAAAGGCTTGGATAAGAGCGTCTGCTAAATGTCTATAATGTAATGTAAAAAAGGCAGAGCTTTGAGTGGCGTGCTGTAGACTCCTCCAGCTGTCTTCAAGATGGTGCATAGAGGCCTGCATTGATGGTGACGGTGCTCAAAGGGTAGTTCTGCATAAAGCCTGAGATTTGATACGCTGCGTCACTGCGTGTTGTGCAGACAAGGAGAACTGGGCAGGCACATATAGGATAAGGGATTTGGAACAACCTCCTGAGGGTCTTATGATAAGACCCTCAGGAGGTTGTTCCAAATCCCACCCGAAATACTTCGACAACCGCCGACGACACGAAAGGATTAAAGCAGGAGGGTCAGTGCGGGCGAAGGAGGGTGCCGGTCGGGATAAGGAAATGAGCAATGTCGCCATGGCGATCGCTTATCTGACACATTGGACGACGCCCCCCGGGTTCCGTCAGCAGGACAGGGCATGTTGAGCTCGCGCTCTCCCATCTATTTCTCTGTCGCTCGCTCCCTGTCTTTAGCTCAAAGTGCTAATTACAGTTCGGTCATGTCAGCCTTTAATTAAAACTGCTGTGGCTCTGCATCTGTGCGGTATATTTAAATATGTGTCGGGGCGTGAGAGAATATCTGCTCTCAAGGAAAATATATAAATAAATGACGTTTAAAAAAGGTTTTATAAACAAGGGGGGAGAGCCGAATGCACACAGAATGATCCATATGTGCACTGCTGCTCAGGAGAACTTGGAACACACTTTCGGAACCCATTAGTTTCATGCCAACAGTTACACGCACTGTGATATTTAGAGAAGGGGTGCAAAGTGTGAATCACTGAACGTGAGAAGATTGGAGACAAAGAGAGAATGTGTACATATTTGCTGAGGTTAGGGTTGGTTTACCTCGCTTAAGTTCACAACAACAGAGCCCTGCCATGGAGTTCAACCTGCAGACTTCTGTCCTCTTCCCCAGCCAGCACACAGTACCACGGCCACTTTGTCTTCTCCTTACAGGTTCATTGTGTAAGATGTTTGCACCAATTCAACATAAGCGAAACGGCTGATTTACATTTATTATTCCGGTCATATTTAGCCTGTGACTCTCGGGGTTGTGGTCAATTCCCGTCCAGTTCAATCAATACACAAAATGAATGGAAATTCAATTTGTTAATTGAAACATCCTTGTCGAACACGATGGGTATTTTTCATTTTTATGACTAGGGTTTCAATTAATTTCCTCAACTGATTAAACTGAAAATGAATTGACCCGAACCCTGCCACATAAGGACAAATTAAAATAGGCATTTTAGACCTGTGCAAACATGGCCGTTCCTTTTTTTGGTCTGTTTGTATTCACAAGATTCAAGATGGTAGTTGGTGGTCAGCTGGTTTCCTTTGAAGGAAGCAGTTCCTTGGCCAGCTACAGAAAGGCCAAGTCTGCACTGGACACAGTCTGTAGCCTGTCCAGCTGTAAACTCCAAATGGACAGTGAACAAAAATAGACAGACGAGACGTGCATAGTTACAGGATTGGCTTTTTCTTTTTGGTAACTGTCGTTCAGTCAATTTTTCCGTGGAACTCATAACATCGTAAACTAAGTGGATTTGTCTTGGAAAATGTCTCATAACTTATTTTCAGAGGATCTAGATGCTATAACATGTAGCCTATTATTCTGCTTTTAAAAAAAAAAAAAGAGTAAAGGCGTATCTGAGAGTATTGTGAAACTCCCCAGGATGACAGAATTTATAAGGGTCACTTTAAAGTGTACGTATCCGGATCTCGGTCTCTGTGGTTTTCTGATTTCTATAGAAGATGGCCGTGCCAGCGGCTGGGGGTCACAGACAGCAGTCTGAGTGAACGGAACATCACGGGGGAGACGGGCTGATCCACAGTCACAGGGTTTGCTCTTGCTCTGGCAGCCTGCCCTTCCAGCGGGGACTAAAGCGCTCGGTAGAAGCCCTGCCATCGGATCCCGACCACCCAGCTGTCCTCGTGGGATTTTCTTTAACAAGGGGCAAATCCATTAAATCTTCGATCACCCATTATAAGCAACACAAAGTCTTATTAATCTGCCCTTTATCGTCACGTTTGTGTGCTTCTGCTGAAATATATTTCCCTTCCCTGGCGGCGTTGCTGCCTTGCTTTCCCTCCGTCTCCCATCTCACATGCAAGTTCAGTATGAGGAGGGGGAGAGATAGAGATGACCATCCCTTGGTGCGTCCCAATATTTTTCGCTCCCCACCTCCTTTACTCCACTCCCCCACTATGCAAAACTGTCTGTACGTTTCAAGTACAAGTAGTTGCGTGACGAGTATACAATATATCTTACATTGCGCTTTGCGTCGAGACATTGATTCATATGTAACAATATGTAATTCATATTAAATTAGCAACATTGGATTAGGACACATATATCCGTTTCCGGGGCACGGAGGGGAGGAGGTGGTAGTGGAGGAAAGGAGGGTACATTTTTTGAGTATTCTTCACTCCCCACACTGTAAAACCTGATAAGTTAAGTTAACTAAAATGGTTTGAGGAAACCGATTGCCTTGAACCATTTAATTTTTAAAACCAATCGATTTGAGTATTGTTAACTCCAAGATTTGAGTGTAAATATCATATGCATTGTGTTAAGAAAACTCATTGTTTATAAGTCTAGTTTAGTTTTTCTGATTAATAATATGTACTTAATTCAGTTTGTACTTAATACTCATGTAAATTGTGTTCAAAGGCTAAAATCAATCATTTAACAGTACTCAAAAATGTTAGTTATTAGGACTTAAAAGAATCAGTTACTGCATTTATTTCCTTCAATTACTATTACGACAATCCCTTAAGTAATGTTAAAATAACTACTTTTAAGTTGCAGCAACTCAGTAGTCAGAACTTGGAACTCAAATGGTTTGAGGAAACTGATTGCCTTAAATACATTAAGTTGTTTTAACTAAAAATGTGTGAAAATGCTACTCAAAATGCTGTTGGTTACATTTGTGGATTACAAAAATGGGCATTAACATTTTACAATAACAGAAGAAATAGAACAAATCATTACTGCTCAACTTAATATTTATTTCAATATAATATGCAAATCATCAGACTGCTTGCACATGTACACAATCCATTGCACAGTGATGTCAACATTCTTTCGAACATTTGCAATAATTTGTATGAAGAAGTGTCTTAAGGTAAATTGTTCAATAATAAATGCATACAATCAACTGTCAATAAATTGCCCTTTTCAAGATCACATGAGCTGTATAACATTGAGTTGTTATACTCCTTGCACAATCTAAGAACATTTCAACGTAATACAGTTGCACTCAATTATTCAAACCCCATCACTTTTTGCACTCTGTGTTGTAGATTAAATTTTAAATGGATAAAATTGCCATTTTTGCCCATCAATCTACACTCAATAACCCATAATGACAAAGTGAAAAGATGTTTGCAAATGTATTAAAAATCTAAAACTGAAATCTCATGTGCATAAGTATTCAAACCCTTTGCTTTAATGTATTTTTAAAGTATCATATTTCATATTTGGTTGCATATCCTTTGCATGCTGTTACTTCCTGAAGTCTGTGACCCATCAACATCAAAAGACTCTCGATATATTATTTTCAGGTACTGTTACAAGCGATACTATAACCTCTCTGCATTTGAATAGATCTCTATGGGAATTGGGGGGTGAGACTAGATTCAGCTGTAAATTACACTGGTACAGTATGGAACACAAAGACTGGCAAAATGGCTGTAAGTTATCAAGGGTCTGAGCTATCGAACGAGCCCCAAACCATCACTCTGTTGCCAGATATGGAGTAGATGTGGATGGATCACTGCAAGGGTTATTTCTTCTGACTCATTTTCCTATAGAACTCTATGAGGAAAAAAGTCAGGAGAAGAAACCCTTAAAGTGATCCATCCATATCTACTCCATATCTGGCCATAGAGTGATGGTTTGGGGCTCGTTTCATACCTTAGACCCTTGATGACTTAGTCATTTGGCCAGTCATGTGTTCCATACTGTAGCAGCATAATTTACAGGTGAATCTAGTCTCACCCCCCAATTCACAGAGATCCATTGAAATGCAGAGGTTATAGTATCGCTTGTAACAGTAACCGAAAATAAGATATCGAGTCTTTCGATGTTGATGGGTCAGACTTCTGGAAGTAACAGCATGCAAAGGATATGCGACCAAATATGAAATTATACTTTAAAAATACATTAAAGCAAAGGGTTTGAATACTTATGCACATGATTTTTAAATAATCTAATTTTTCTAAAAAAATAGCGGTGTGGAGTTTAATTAGAGAAGTCATTCATTCTGTGAAAAAAAACTGATCAAACAGGTATTCCACAGGTAAACAGGTGATGCCATCATGATTCTGTATAAAAGGATATCAAGACTCTTGGGTTGAAGGGTTTCTTATTTTTCCAGAGTTCAATAGGAAAATTTGTCAGGAGAAACAACCCTTCAAGTGATCCATCCGTATCTACTGTATTTCTGGCAGCAGAGTGATGGTTTGAGGCTCGTTTTATATCTCAGACCCTTGTTGACTTACAGCCATTTAGCCAACCATGGGTTCTATACTATTCCTGTGTAATTTACAGCTTAATTTAGTCCCACCCCCCAATTCCCATAGCGATCCATTCAAATGCAGAGAGGTTATAGTATTGCTTCTAAGAGTACCTGGAAATAAGATATCAGGAGTCTTTTCATATCATTTGATACAGAATCATGATGGCATCACCTGTTTACCTGTGGAATACCTGTTTGATCAGTTTTTTTTCACAGAATGAATGACTCCTCTAATTATCCACCGCTATTATTTTGAACACGCCCCTTTCAGTCAATTACTCAGAACAAGCAGCGTGCATGTCATGACAGTTGGGTCTGTTGTTTTTCTATTACACTACTACATCTACAAGTAAATTATTTGCCATGCAGAAATATTACTACTGCTAATAACAGTGGTTCATCAGGTTACTGATGTACTGCTATTTTTTTTAACACCACTGTACCTACTCAGACACAAGCTAATTGTTCAATGCTAGCAACTTAGGCCTCGACTTGCCATCCTCAAGATTCAACAACACTTTCTGGACAAACTCAGAAAACGTGACCAGTTTCTTTGGGTAGCTTAAGTAAAGGGCATACAATAAGCCAAACAGTAGCACCACTGCATCAGGCCAAGACTTGACATTGCATATAGCAACCTGATCCTCGAGCACAATGGATATGTCTAGCGGATTGAAGGGCACCCCTGAAGTTCCATCTTCCGTATCACAGCTGTGATTGACACTGCACCCTCCAGTGCTTGGTCAAGCTCCTCCTCCTGAAAGTAATAAATATAAAAAACACATTTCAAAAGGACAGCTTACAATGTCTAAGAGAAAAAACAAACATTTCAGATATACAGTGGCTTCAGAAAGCATTCAGACCCCTTCACTTTTTGCACTTTTGTAGATTTAATTTTAAATGGATAAAACTGCCATTTTTGCCCATCAATATACACTCAATAACCCATAATGACAAAGTAAAAACATGTTTTCAGAAAATTTTAGATTTTATTTTAGATTTTTAATAAATTAGCAAAAAATTCTGAAAACATGTTTTCACTTTGTCATTATGGGTTATTGAGTGTGTAGACTGATGGGCAAAAATGGCAGTTTTATCCATGAATCAATTGTCTAGTGTATTTGTTACCTTGCTGGTCCTGAAAACCTCTGATGCGTCTTCTTTGAAGTACACAGGGAGACCTGCCAGGACTGCAGTTCGGACTGTACAGATGTCATTCTTGTCCTATTAAGACAAAACACAAAATTCCCACTGATTAACAAATAAGATCGCCAAGAGTAAGCAGCACTCTGGCACTAATTAGACATTACTTACTTTTTCCTCATAGTCATTCAGGATTGCAGCCATCTTGTCAGCAGTAGCACCACTCTTCCCTGCCATAGTTTTGTAAAGACTGAGGAGTTGAGCTGTGTATTTGTTCAAGGAGGAGAAAAAAGTCTGGGGAAGATTCTGATTGGTGATTCGGTGAAATTCTGCATACACCTGAAGCAAAAGACAAATTGTAAACACAGGTGAACACATAAAAAAAGAAAATAATACTTAATTCACAAGACACTAACTGGACAATGACTTAACCTGACATGTCTATTAGAATACTTACCTGAGCTTCAAGAAACAGTGCCGGCCATCTTGACTTGAAGTCCTCTACCAGGAGACTGGACAGCACAATTTCCTGACGTCTGTGTGAAAATGTCCTTTGCATATGGTGGTTTATCATCATTAAATTCTCCGTTTTCTTTAGTTCTTCCACCATTTCCTGCCTTAAAGCTTCCAGGCTTTTGGCATCTAAGCCTTGAGGATAGTTTGGGAGAAAGTTAATCTCAGCTCGTCTTGGTCGTTTAATGTAGGCACGTGAGGGTTCTCCATCTGGGCTGCTCCTGATCCGTTTGCCACCATTCACTGCAACATCTGGCATTCCCGCTCTTCTCAGTTTGCTCCTGTAATTACCCATTTTAAATTTCAGCGAGTTTTTTTGGTTTTAGCTATAATGTTAGGTTAGCCAGGTTGCTAGCACGTTAGCAAGCAAACAGTAACACGATGCGCACAATGCGAACTCCACTAATCAGATTACTTAGCTACTAAACTTTTCAATGACGAGGCCAAGAACTCCACACATACCATTCATCCGAATAAAAACAGCTTGTGAAAAATCATCTCCACGGAAGATTATTTAAGTTAGCTAGCTAAAGTTAGCGCCTAAATACTGTTGCTGGCTAGCTAGCTGTGCATGGCTGGACACCAAATTCAAGTTAAATTAACGTTACTAGTGCTATCTACCGAGCGAAACATCAAGTAGTTTCAGAAAACATTAAAGCTACAGTAGATATTATAAATGATCAAAATACAGCTAGCTAACAGTTACATGTTGAAGTAACTTGGGCTATGTGATTAACTGCCTGCAATGCATGCACTAGGAACGTAGCGAACTAACGTTCACGTTAGTAAATTACCTGACGATGGCAGCTAGCTAGCTGGCAAAGTGAGAATAAAACGCTAAAGCACCAACCACACATACAAATAATAAAGTTACCTTCAAATGAAGAGGAGCAGGCTGTATACAAAACGGCTCCAGTTGTCCAGAGTTAAGAATTTCTCCCCAACTATCTTTTCCTTCTCTGCGTCGAGTCTCGACGAGCCGGCAGTTGAAGTTAGCAAGTAAAATAAAGGCCGCCAAAAAGACCCAATGCTTCAGAAACACATTAACTGGCTGTCTGAGCTAGAACAAAAATAGCTAAATTGGCTTTGTGCACACTAAATATTGCAGAATAAATAATAAATAATTATAAATATAATATTAACTTGAGGGGAAGGGGGGTTTTTAGCTGTGTTGGCAGTCTCGACGAGCAGGCGGTTAAGTTGACTTGACTGTACAAGATTTGCAGTGCAAAGTTTTGGCGCCAAGCGCGTGCAGTCAGAGATTGCTTGGATCACGTGCATCGTTGCTAGCCAATCGTTTCAAAGTATTGACGTCAGTGAGACTCTTCAGATGTTTTCGACAGTTATCGACGGCATTTGGCAATATGGTATTGCACGCATCCGTTAATATTTTTAAAGACAGAAAAACTACCATTTATGATATTACCACTCCATGCACCTATAAAGAGTGACTTGCTTACTTATCACTACTGTTACACTGAAGTTACCAAAGACACATGGCCACACTTTAATTGCATTAGGAAGGGAAACCGTTTTTACAGGTGCTACCAAGCTAGCCCATGTAATGTGGGCCTACTGCAAATCATCAGAAGGAAATTAAAAAAAGAGTCCTTGTCTCAACCTATCATCACAATTTAACGTTACCGCTGCACATTGACGTGGCACGGCGAGGTGATTTATACACTGATGTTTTGGTAGCATGTTTGTGGAATACAATTCCAAGAGTAGAAAAAAGCGCAAATTTGGATGTTTAGCGATGTGGCTAGCTAGCTATGGTATCAGTTACCATTAAACATCCTTTCAAAAACGGACTTGCTAACAAACAGACACACAACCTAACACCGATTTATTTATTATTATTAAACAATGGTATACAGGCAATCGATTTCAAATTATTATCCCAGTTTGACTGCTAGCTCCGAGAGGCTGGGCCTGTAGTGCCGTAAATTAATTCTAACTGCTGCAACATTCCCTACTGTCTCTCATCTCACAAAACAGTATTTTTTTCGTAGTAGACACAACATAGCTCGCCCCAAAATGAATATGTGATGACAAGGCAGTCAATTTATTATGTTACGAACAGTGTCCACAAAACAGAAGGTTGTTCAGGGTGCTAAGGGATCTTCTCCATTGACTTCCATTAAAAAAAATACAGCCTGTGGTCGCTCTGAGGCGTTACGCGTTTTAGACCAATGATTGTTGTGGTCTCTGGTGCAGTACAGAAATTTGGGAAAATGCTTAAAGGAGAAGGTTACTTGATCAGAGACATGGCAACTGTTTCTCAGGCAGCACTGTAGACATGTATATTAGTTTCTAATATACAGATCTATGGTTCAGATATGCTCACTCACATCAACTTAATCTACTTGAGACAAACAAACATTATAAATATGAGGGGGAAATGCCATTTTTTGTCAATTAAGTAAATTGACAGAGTTGAACAAGGAAGAGGGTTTTTAAACTACATTAAATTAATTAATTGCAACGTAATTAGATTAAGTTGTGTTTACTTAAATTCCCACAACAAATTAATAACACTTAATATGATTGAGTTCTACAAATAATTATCAGTGATTGTGTTCTCATAACTTACTACATTTAAGTAAATGTAACTTTTTGTAATATTTGAGTAAAACGTACTCATTTCATTTTGTAATCTTTACTGTTAGGTTTTACAGTGCACCTCCTTTCCTCCACTCCCCCACTACCACTCCTCTCCTAACTGAAAGTATGCAAAACTGTCTGAACGTTTTGAGTACAAGTATTTGCATGTACAGCATACAATGTACCTGACATTGCGGTTTGCGTTGAGACAATAATGAATATGTAACTGTTTATACGTAATTAAGATGTAATCACCGACGTTAGATTAAAACCGAAAGATCCGTTTCCGGGGCACGGAGGGGAGGAGGTGGTAGTGGAGGAAAGGAGGGAGCTTTTTTTTTTTAGGATTGGGACACAGCCCATGTCTGCTAAGTATCCTTTCTGCTCTATGTGCACACGCTCTGTTCCATCCCCTATGTAATTATTAATATAATTTGGAGCTGAAAATAGCCAGTATTTGTGAGCATGTCTAGTGTTGGATTGTTCCATCTGATGTGTGATCAGTCATAACATTCCTTCTGATTTAATTGCTGTATGTCGCTTTGGATAAAAGCGTCTGCTAAATGACTGTAATGTAATGTCTGTAATGTAATTGGACTGCATTATGCACTATTCCCTTTCAACTTTATCATAATGACGCCATAATCTGTAATCTGTATGCAGCATATTTATTTATAAATAAATATAAATATTTTAAAAGCAGACCACTTATTAGTTTCAGCAAAGACATATTATTACTCCTAATAGGCTGTCGTTTTCAAATATCTGCCAAAACGTTTTCCACTTTACCTGGCTTCACCCTGGGTGTCCATAGTTATAGGCTACAATATGAGCATGTGTGCAAAAATAGCCTATCACATTTAGAAATATCCAAATAGAGAAGCTATTTTGGTCTGGAGTGGAGATGCCTATTTTAAGTCATAGGCTACTATACAGCTCTCATCTTTGCCCCTGGGCTCTGGCCAATATTATTTTACTGTTTAAACTGAGTAATTGGTAAAGTGTGGTTTTATTATAACACGAATGCTATTTTATATATGTAGCCTATATTCTAACTTTACCGTTGCTGTTGTTTAAACGTGATCCGAGTTACTGTGGGACAGCTACTATCTACAACTTAAAACCGAGAATTTGGGGATGACTTTCTACAGAGAATGAGTGCGAGAGAAAAAACACTTTGCTCCGTCCTACAAGATTTGTGGGAGGTGAGGCGAAAATCCGGGTCCCTTTACCCCTCCCATCCCCCTTCTCTCTTCGCAGCTGTAACGCTGCTACCATGCCCGTTTCTAAGCTCGGCCGGCATTAGAACGGCTGCTGCAACTCAGCAGAGTGTGTTGTATGTACGCAGACAGACACAAAACCAAACACTCTCACGATCAACAGGAGCACTGACTACAGTGCAACACGAGGCAGAAGCAAGCAAGCAGTCAGTCAGGCACCAGCGCGTGGTCTGTGCTGCAAAACAAATCTTTCATTCGAAGACTTTCTCAGTTGAGGATTTAGATTTTTGGTGTTGCAAGTTGTTTTGTTCCCTTTTTCAAAGAAGCAGTCCGCAAGACAACACGGATGGATGTGGTGATCGCAGTTTTATCGTTCTGCCCACACCCCTCCTGAGAGAGAAAGACAGGTCCCAGCATTCGGCTCCGCTGATAGCACTGGGGAAAGTGACACTCGGGGAAACTGGAAGACAAATCGGGAAGAGGATATCGCCCGGAGTGACTGGATATTTTGTTATTGTAAATACTTTCGCCTCCCTTTCATTACTTTGAAATTGACGGCTGTACGGCGGATTCGAGGATCTAGCTTTGGAATTGGATCACCTAACCAAGCGGCAGACATGTATGTAGCACTACAAACGCACGTTTGTTCTTTTACAATTTTGCTTTAGTCTTGAGCACGTTTTGTGTTATCTGTCTATGTTGTGGAGTAAGGCTGTGTCGGTTTTATATTTCAGACGTAATATAACCTAAGGTTGCCTACACAGAAAGGCCCTGTGAAGCTGAAACGGCGCCAGTAAGCAAACGACGGAGATTAACGTAGCCTATACGACTATACGAGTCAAATTAGTTTCCATGCGCAACCATGATAGCCTATCGTTCCGACCGGAGTTGGAATTTGCATCTGAAACACCGGATCTGCTTCGGGCGGAGAAACCGCTTTGACAGACCCAGGATAGCAGCGAAGCGCCCCATTCCTTTCCCGAATCTAGGAAGGACAGACAGAGAGTGTGGTTATGGTTTAGCGCGTTGAACGTGAAAGCGTGATGACAAAGGGGGTCTTGTCTCTTAACTGGGCTTGGTTTGAATATGTAATGAAGATGATAGAAGTGTATAACGGCTGGTATTAAAAACACAAGCAGCTGTACAAAATCGGCAAAAGGCTCCATGTTATATTTTAAAACAAAGACGCAGGGATTTTTGTTTGCGCATTAATCTTGAAAATATTCTCTGAAAGTCGAATAATTTCCCCAAGTGTAATGTTAAGGGAAATGTATATATTTTTTTACTACAAAACATGCCATCATCGTTTTAAAAGAACCGTGGCCTGTTTAGTTAATTCTCTTCAGTAGGCTATAAATTAAGATTCTTCTTCCTCTCCTTTGCAACTGCGAATATCCTTGTTGGCCGGCTAATCCCACATTCTAATCCCTGTGTTGACTTATTTTTTTTAAATGCCAGTGCAAGGGAATGTCGCCGAGCCCTTCAAACTAGCCTACGTATGTCGTAATGAAAATGTATTTTTAGTTCCACTGGCTTCAGATTGTGGATATATAGTTATTCTTTTTTTATGACGAACGGTGACACATTATCTTGACAATTAACACGAACATTCTGCAGCGCTTCACAGCGTTCTATACTGTCATAAACATTCCATGGATATGGACAGAAGATTGCATTATAGTCATTAGTCAAGGTGTTGGCTACATCAAAGGAAATATTGTATTTCAAACATTCTAGTGGATTGTTGACTCTCACCGATTAACTACTCGACCATTTCACCTTCACCATGCTCTTCTCCTCAATGTTTTTATTTTGAGTTGAAGCTTCGAGGTCTTATGAAAACTTAAAGTGTTGGAATACGAATATAGGATAAGAAAGTAAAAACGTGTAAAGTAAAGTTGAAACTGATTGATGCATCTGCTGAGAAACCTAAGCAAGGCGTTTATGGAGTTTAAATTCACTGGGCAGTGTTTACCAAGGTCCTGGTCAATAATTCAGCAGGTTTAAAAAGAGTCGCCACTGTTGTAGGCTAATCTGCACTGTAGGAAGTGGCCAGCAGTGTGAGTAAACGAGATCAGCAGCGAGTTTCCCGGGTGAAGTGGGGGAGACATTGTGAGTTCATTAATTAAAATAGGATGAGTCCGCCCTTTTAAACCCTCAGTATTTAAAGAAATAAGTCAAGTGTTTTGGAGAAGCGGTGACAGCGGAAGTGAATTGGTTTTTACGTGGCTCTAGGATTGTAACGGTTAATTGACTATCTGGCTTGCGGTGGAGGAAGCTAATAGACTAGACTTGAGAATGTACTGTCATCTTGAGGGAGGGGAGGCACGCTGGAGGAAACGAAATTCACAGATTCCTGTTCCCGTGGACCTGCCCTCCCTCGGCCGGTCCCACGACGACACCCTGCCCTCTCTCTCCCTCTCCCTCGCCCTCGTCGGATGGCGCGACGGGGTCGGAGTGTGGGAATACTGCTCGGGAAACCGTGGCCTCGTGGGGGTATAATCTGGGCCGCACAATCGGAGCCTTTGTGCGCTGCCCGGCAGCTGAGGGGCCTAATTTAGCTAATGATTCGATCAACAAAAACAATTATGATGAAAGGGATATGTGTAGGAGAGGGTGAAGGGACACACACAGACTAGACGCACATTTGCGAGCAGTTTTTTTGGACAGTGGTGGAGTTGGATAGAGAGGGCGTGTCATGTCCTAATTGTTCTTTTGGGTCGGTGTTTACTGGCCTCTGTTGCGGTCAACTATTTTTGAACGTTTTCCTGAGCGTCAGTTTGGTTTGGTTTGGTTTCCAGCCCGTTTGGTCATATTCAGTTGGAGAGAGTTGTATCAATTTTGATCATATATGGTTGTGGGGAGCCGGCTTGGTTTGGTTTATGAAGTAGTTGGGCTGGTTTGGTCTGGTTTAGGTGGTAGTTTGACAGGTTTGTGTGGTCGTTACCCGGTTCTGTTCCTGTGTGTTCTCTTTTGCAGGCAGGCAGTCCTGTCTGCATTCAAATCTCTGCACATCGACCTAGTTAATACTATAGTATCTGCCTCAACCCAATAAACGGGTCATGTGATCAGGACCCCAGGTGTGTGAATTTAAGGCCTTTGTCTCCATAATACTGGCACCCCCCCCCCCCCAGGGAGGTGTAGGGGAGGGGAAGGTCAGAGGGGCGGGGTGTGGGCGGTGCCTGCAAGGGGCATCCTGGCACTGGTGTGATTAAGGAGTGGGGAGGTGAGGGGAGGGGTGGGTTAGGGGTAGGCGTAGGGGGAGGTACCAGTATTATGGAGACAAAGGCCTTAAATCCTCTTTATTGCTGTCAGAGAGAGCTGTGGCTTTCCAGATGTTCGGATGCTGTTGTAAATTCCAGATGTGGACAATGGTGTGTGTGTGTGTGCGTGTGCGCGTGCGCGTGCGTGTGTGTGTGTGTGTGCGTGTGTGTGCGCGCGCACACATGCATGAATGCGATGTGCTGTTACTGAGTGTGTGGGAGTATGATGAGTTTTTTCCATTGCTGCGTGTGTTTTTAGTGCTTGCATGGGCAGTGTGAGTGTTGCTGAGGACGTTTCTTTTCTCAGCTGCGAGGTCACGTGAGTGAACGAGGCCATTCCAGGATGGTGGCTTGCCCCCCCGCCGCACAGATGCAAAGGCACATATGACGTCATGGTTCTCTCTGTCCAGTCCTTGACTACAGCAAAGACGCTCTCTCTCTCTTTGGCTGGAAAATGGGAGGACCATCCTCACCTTGCCATCGGGGGCGCTCACACCGGAGGGTCATAGGGTCAGATCCCATAGGACAAAACAGTAGAACAGAACTCCAATTAGCGTTTGTATGTGTGTGTGTGCGCGGCCTGTGCGGCCTGCGTGTGCACGTATAAACACGCATGCACGTGTATGTGCACTCACAGAACGAAAAGCACCTGCCTGTTCCTTAAAGGAAATGGGGTCACTTTGACCTCTTATTAAACCTTTTTACTGTGTACTGCCCTTATTCTGTGCTAACAAAGATATGTCAGAACTTGCCGTGTGATTGGACATGGGCCACATATATGAGGTGGTTCTTAGTCTCGCCAAGAGTTTGCCAGCCTCTCTGTGTGTATAGTGTGATTGTAGGGTCTTGCTCTCTTAATATTTACCTTTGTCCCCACATAATGACATGCAATAACGATCTCATCACTGTCCCAGCACTATACGGTGTTTTTCGACCATTAGAGGATAAAAAGCAGTTCACTGGCGGTCGAGAACTCTCCCAGGGTGAGAAAACGGTGGGTCTGTGAAAAATTGTGGTTTTCCATAGAGGTGTTTACCTTTCTCTTTAGACTGCTGCCTCATCCTGACACACACACTTCCTGTTCCTCCCCATTATAGTTTGCTCTTTTTTTTTCTTTTTCTTTTTCTCCCATCGTGCTCTCAGACACGTGTGCCCTGAAGTTAATGACATCCCCAGGGTGGACTTGTTCCTGTGTTCTCAGCCCACGCCGGTGTCGCAGCTAATTAAACATACACATATATGCACACATACGCACATTCGCACATACTCCTGTTTCTCCTCTGCAGTGTAATTAAGTGGTGTAATGAGTGTTTGTTGATGAGTGTTGTTCCTGGCACGGCACCCTGACTGGTTCTGTCACCGGCAGCCATTGTGTCCGACCTCCACTCTCTTCTTCCTGTCCTTGCTGACTTCGCTCTGTCAGGAGAGAAACTCAGAGTTTTGGGTACGGAGTTTCCTTGGAACGTCTTCAGAAACCCACAGCAAAGACAGAAGCCCCCCCCACCCCCCACCCTCAGTTCTATTTTAGAACACCAGGCAGCCAATGGCGCGGCCGGCTGTCTTCCGAGCGCCAGAGCGGCTGCCTCGGTTGCCAGGCCTGTTCGAACAGGAAGCCGCTGGAACTTCAGCGCTGCTCAATCGGTGACAGCTGAGCAAAACGACGGCTGTATGGGGGAAAAAAAGCAGCATCGCTAACTGTGGTCTGACCGCGAGTATCAGAGTACATGATCTGTCCCGCTCTCCCTAAATTTGTGTGTGAGTACGCGACGTCCGTGGCTGGTGTAAGCAATCGCGTTGTCGTTGTTCCGCTCGTTAGGAATTGAGCGGGTTTGTGACCGTCTCCATTCTCGCAGCAGGTGGCCTTGTACTTGTCCCAACTACTTGCCCCCCCAGTGATTGGGCAGTGAGACCAGAGCCTTGGATCGCTGTGGGGTCAGCAATGATGACATCACAATAGGATGGAGAGAGACAGACATAGAGGCCTGAGCACCAGCATTGTGTCATTACCGCGCTCTGGGGCCCTCTGCAGAGTGTCATTACTGTGTGTTATTGCAGCGTACCGTTACTGCGCGCTCGCTTCTGCAGTGTATCATTACTGAGGAGGGGCCTGGGTCCTGGAACGCAGCTGCACTGTGTGACTCACTCTCTTCTTTGGGCCCTGCAGATGCAGGCATAAAACAACGTACAAAACAAATGCAGATACACAAACTATACAAACCAAATACACACTCCCAGATATACAAACTATGCAAAACAAAAACAATGGCAGATACACAAACTATACAAACCAAATACACACTCCCAGATACACAAACTATACAAAACAAAAACAATGGCAAATACACAAACTATACTTAACAAATACACACTCACATATACACAAACCACATACAAAATAAATACACACTCACAGATGCACAAACTACATACAAAACAAATACACACCGATGCACAAACTACATACAAAACAAATACACGCCGATGCACAGATTACATACAAAACAAATACACGACCCTCACAACCCACACGCACAACCCTCATTCAAAATAAATAGATACTCGAATGCAAAAAATGCATACAAAACAAATATACACTCAGACGCACAACCCACATGCAAAACAGACACACACTCACCGATACACAAACTATACAAAACAAATACACACTCACAGATGCACAAACCACATACAGATCAAATACACACTGGCAAACTACATACAAAAAAGTATGTAGCTATCTAGCTATCCCTAGTAATGAACATTGAATGTAGTTCACAGTAAACTGTGGGTGCATCAACTATACTACAATTCTATTCTAAATACTATTATAAACTATAACAAAGAGTTAGACAAGAAAACACAGGGAACAACTATCATGAGAGGTCCTAGATTAATATATCAGTCAAGGTGGAGTCTGAAGAGGTGTCTTCAGGCCACGACGGAACGCAGTAGTAGAATGTAGGACGCGACGGAACGCAGTAGTAGAATGTAGGGGAATGGGGAGTTCGTTTCACCACTGAGGAGCTAGGGTGGAAAAGCTCCGTAGTCGAGACAAGCAAGAGCCGTTGACACGGAGGGGCGGGGGAGTGCGAGTCTCCCTGCTGTAGAAGAGCGAAGTGGTCGAGCAGGAACATAGTTCTGGATTAAGTCCTGCAGGTAGGCGGGGCCTGTCCTATTGGCTGCAGTGTAGGCCAGGGTCAGAACTTTGAACCTGATCCTGGCTGCAACTGGCAGCCAGTGGAGTGACCTCAGCAGGGGGGCTGACATGCGAAAATTTCTGGAGGTTGAACACAAGCCGGGCAGCTGCGTTCTGGATCAGTTGAAGAGGCGGATCACGGAGAGACCGTGAGCGTTGCGTCGTGCGAGGGCAGGCCACGCTCAAACACTGGCAAGCAGCAGCGCGGATTAGCACCGCAGTGGTATCAGGCTTTTAGCTCGCTCTAATCCGGTCACTCGGTCGCAGCCCCGCTCTGGCGCTGGGTCACTGGTCTGAGACGCGTCTTTCCTCAGGAGCGCTTGCGGTTCTGGGAAAGGAGCTGCCGGTCAACAAGCGCACCTGTTTTTTTTGTTTTGTTTTCATAGGTGTTTTGGCATGAAGAGAATGTCCTGGAGGGTTGTGGAGGCCTGTCGGGTGACGGGATGTCACCTGCAAGCGCTCATGCCGTAGATCTGTCTGCCGATGACCATCCCACTGTTTCCTCCCCCTTTCTCCTCGCTGAGGGTATCTCTCTCTCTCTCTCTCTCTCTCTCTCTCTCTTTCTCTCTCTCTCCTTCTTCCTCAACTTCTCATTCAGTAACTTGATACAGTTCTGTCAAAGAAGATGAGGCCGGGAAAAAAAAAGAATGAATGATAAACAGTTATGCCAACAAAAACTGACAGCCATTAAGCTTTTTACTACAAGGCGACAAATGTAGAAGAATCACTGTAGTAATACTCTCTTTTCTCCGTGTCATTCCCTGTCTCTTTATTTATATTGATTCCTAAATCTCTATTGAGATTCCGTGTTCTCTCTCTCTTTCTCTCTCCCTCTCTGAGGCACGGTTACCGTGGTGTCGTGGAGCGGTGCTCATGTGCTCGACCAGCAGGCTGTGGACACTGTCCTGAATGCTCTTTGGGAGGCAGGATTGCTGCAGCAGCAGGCCTGGTTGGCTAATCTGCTTACGTCGGCTGTGGCTCTTTAGTGCAGTATATACACTAAAGTGTGGATCTGTGTAATGAAAGCCCTGCTAATGAATAGCGCAACAGGTGATATATGGATAATGCCATCATTACTGTAAGCATTTAGTTATTAAACTGCAAAGTTTAAATTTTTTTTTGTGAGGTAAACTCCAGGCATTGAGGTAGGGGGTGCCTGCGAGTGCTTTGTGATATGGAAAAATTTCACATGAGCGAGAGTGATTTTTTAAAAAAAGAATAAAAAAAGAATAAAAAAAGAATAAAAAAAGAAAAAGAAAAAAAAAGAAGGAAATGCATTTTTTTCCCCCTGACCGTCACTGACTGTGGTATGTTTGTCGGTCCTTATGGCTCTTTAACACCAGATTAACAACCACCCCCACTCTCACCTCCACCCGTCTCCCCGGGACATGGAGGTAAACATATTTACATCTCATCAGTCCCCGCCCTGAGTGTAACTCCTTACTCCTGCTTGGTTCTGGGGTGCTGGGGGGGAGGGGTGCGCGCGGTATTTTTTTGGCTGTTTCGGGTGTAGTGATTTGCAGAGTAATCCAACTGGCTGGCTGCCTTGGGCGTAAATGCCGTTGACGGTAGCCTAGTATCGGCTCTCTACAGGGGAACAGGGCCAGAAACGAAAGGAAAGCTTGCTCTAAATATGGAGTTGGTCAGTGGTCACTGCTGGTCTATGTTGTGACCCTATGATCCTTTTTGGCTCTGCTCTGATAGGTCCAGAGTGCTCCACCTCAGAGGGCATGGTGTATGAAGATTTCAAACGCTCCAAAATTTTGGCAAAGGCACATGGGGAAAACAACACATTTAGCTTTATTTTTTACCGCAGGTTAAAAACTATTCATCATGCTGTAAATCACTCACTTAATATTCCGTTGTCTCGAGCTGGCGGCCTATTGGTGGCTTTAAGATTAATTAGTCTGGAGATTTGATTCATAGCTCCTGATTGGCTGTGTGCTGAGGATCGTGGGAACGCAACTGGTTTTTTCTCTTTTAAAGAAATATTTTTAGGCATGACACTTTTTTTCTGTGTCTTTTGTTTCTGCTTTAAAATTATTTTTGTAATTAAAAAGTGTTTAAGGTACCATTAGCTAATGGCAACAAACCGTTTAAACTCTGGGCTAAGAGCCGCTAAGTGCGGGCACCCAGGTTACATTAGCCACCGGCTGGTAATTGGCACCCCGCTGTCATTACGGGTAGTCTGGGAGACCTGAGGGCCACTCGGCGGGTATAAAGGCTACTATCAATGTGTGTCTGCATTATGGGCTTTAGTGCATAATCTTATGTCAGAGGGAGCTTTTGGGGTTAACCCCCATTATGGAGGGTGATTGGAGAGCAGGTATTTGAGACTGTTTGTGTAACGCAATCCTCCCCAAGCTGCATTTTATAACATATGCTTCAGAAGTTTACAAGCCTGTTGCCTGAAATATATGATATTGCGCAATGCGCCACAGTGTTACCTGAGCTTAGACCAAGATTTGTTCTTGTTGAACTGTGTATTCAAGTTTATAATATTTAGAATAGAATTGTAGTAGAGCTGATTTACCCAGTTTACTGTGAACTGCACTGTGTTCGTTACTAGGGATAGCTGCTACTTTATGGGAAGAATGTGCTTTATCTTATCTGTTCTGTAGTTACCTCGATGACGTTTCTGTATGCACTTACTGTATGTCGCTTTGGATAAAAGCGTCTGCTAAATGACTATTGTAATGTAATGTAAGATGTTGGGGAATAGAAGCAAGAGTGTGTGTCTGTGTGAGTGTATGTATTTTATTTGAGTACTATTTTTGTGTGTCTGTGTGTGTGTGTGTGTGTGTGTGTGTGTGTGTGTGTGTGTGTGTGTGTGTGTGTGTGTGTGTGTGTGTGTGTGATTGTGAGTGTGATTATGTGTCAAGTTCTCTGTTTTTGTTTGAAACCCTCTGGGAAGAAGGGCTTAATGGGGCAGAAAAGGGGAGTGGTGGTCTGTACTGAGGGCAGATCCACAGCAGTCTGTACTGAGGGCAGATCCACAGCAGTCTGTACTGAGGGCAGATCCACGGCAGTCTGTACTGAGGGCAGATCCACGGCAGTCTGTACTGAGGGCAGATCCACGGCAGTCTGTACTGAGGGCAGATCCACGGCAGTCTGTACTGAGGGCAGATCCACGGCAGTCTGTACTGAGCGCAGATCCACGGCAGTCTGTACTGAGGGCAGATCCACGGCAGTCTGTACTGAGGGCAGATCCACGGCAGTCTGTACTGAGCGCAGATCCACGGCAGTCTGTACTGAGTGCAAATCCACAGCAATAGTATAATGCAGGGAAAGTGTAGAAATGAGGGGTGTCTGATACCAGGGGATCAATATTTCAGGTCCAGCTTTTCCTGCAAGGCCATGCTGATTAACAGTAACAGGCCCAGTGCTCATACTGTGACCGTGAACATTGCCATTTAAGAGCACAGCTGTTAATATCATTCAACAGTTTCTCATTGATTTGAATACTTTATTTGCCTTATTAGGCATTTGCTTTGCATTTTAAAAATCTGAATGAAATATGAGTGAATGACATGACATGAATGAATGCCAACCAGTAGTTAGTAGCTACATTTAGGCTTCTCAATTGGAACACGCTGATGTTTGTTTTGTGTACATATAACACACACGGGCATTAAAATTAAACTAGAAGACAGATTTACAGTTGAGTGACACTGACGGGCACTGACAGACACTGACAACTCTGACAGGCATGCTGACAGACAGACACCACTTGCACGAACGCACGAGCAAACACACACGCAACAATTCAGCGAGCGCAATTACCGGGCCCTTTAATCCTGTTAGTCTCTCATGGGATAGCAGGCAGGAGAGGACTCTGGGCAGAAGCCTAATTAGAGTAATTGGTGAGGCAGTCGTTCTTCTGGGTTCGTTTATCGAGCGGCGCCTGCATTCGGCGAAACGGGAATGCACGTGAGGGCTGGCCCGTCGCATATCCGCCTTCAAACCCGCCGTCTCTGTGCCGACACGCTCCGGTCCTGCCGCTCTCCCTCTGTCCTCTGGGAGAAATGGAAGAAGAAACTGAATTTTGCGAAATTAAAAACGACTAATTGAAACGCCCTAAAGCACCGCTCTCGATTCGCCATGCGCCCGATGGTGTCACACAGCGATTCTTCCCATTCTTGGAGAATGCGGAGCGGGAGAGCAAGAGCGGAGGCCTAAGGCCAAAGGTTTTTCCAGAGAATATAACCCACTTCCTGTGTTTCTCTGGGTAGTGAGAGGAGAGCATTTTTTTGTGAAAGCTGGAAATATGCAGTTTTAGGAGGACTTAAATTGTTAACAATAACATCACTCCTGTTCTGTGATCAGAGCCACCCACGGACGCACACACTAACATGCAGAAATGCATGTACACGCAGAACCTCTTACACACGTGCGCTTACGTATGTGCACGCGCACATACACTTATGCACAGATACACATGACTGGGGTGGATTTTGGAAGCCACGGGCCCCTGGGCTACACTCATTGTGGAGCCCCCCAGCGTTTTCAAATAATACGCCACTGCCACAGTCAGTGCTAAATACAATATCAGATACACACATCATCACTGACTGAGCCACTTGTAAGCCACAAAATGAAAACGCATCTGAAAGAACCATAGAGCTCCAGTGCACAGCATGTTATGCCAGTGCACAAAACCTCTAGCTTGAACAGCAGCCACAACATTTTGGGAGAGGGAGAGGGAGAGGGAGAGGGAGAGGGAGAGGGAAGGGGAGGTGAAGGGAGGAGAGGAGAAGAATATTGACCACCAAGACATGCACCAAGAGGTGTTGCCATGCAGCCAATCATATGAACCCATAAAACGGCCCTCCCGACGCAACTCAAAACCTTCACCAGCAGCCACAACACAGAAGACGTGCATAGATTCACACTGAACATGATTCACTGCCACCAAGCCTTTGGGCCGCAATACAACAGCTGTGTTGTTAAGCCAATAGAGCAATAGTCTGAGTTATAAAAGGGATAGATCCGGTCCGTTGTTTCTATTAGTCAATTTGCGTTTCAGCCGTGACAATAATCCTCGATAAAACACGGGCAAATTGAATGTTTGCACATTGTTTTAATATCATTTTGAGTTCCACCATTTAAAATTGTAATGTTAACGGATCGGATCCGTTAGCCTAGTTAAGTACTGCTACCTCCTAGCCAATCTGGCCAAATGTTACCATTAGGCTAACGAAAGAAAGGACAAGGTTACACTATCAAATCAAACAGACGATCAAAATGATCATCATCAGCTGCTCCATATTTGTTTGTGTTGTATCCTATCTGTTCAAACTTTATTATTGAGTTGGATTAGTCTAACGGTAAAAATGAACTTGCTGCCGATGAAGCATCGACTAGCTTGAGGCTAGCTTGCAACAAAAAGGTTAGATAAGTTTACTAACACTAGCTAGATTCTATATAGCTTTGCAGAGATCATAATAAAGGAAAAAGAAACACAATTAGATGCAAATCGTTACGTTAAACCATTGATGATCAAGTCCGTCGCATTGCAATAGCCTACCAAGGTGACACACTTTTTGCCCCAGGGTTGCACGCATTCCCGTTTTGTTTACAAACATAAAATGGTGTCTATATATGGGCATCATTTTATAAAAGCCATATGGCACTTGAACACACAAACACAGACCTCGATTGAGTTTGTGTTAACTGATGTTAATCAGAAAACAGTTGTTGCTTCATAAAAAGGTTGGTTATTTGGTTTCTTAACCCTTTGATGCACAACATATTCAAACCCCTTAAAATGCACAACGTGTCAAAAATGAACCGTATATGCAAAAGTGTTATTTTTTATATTAGTAATTTTGTTAAAGTAAGGACAACACAAGAATGCCTTGACATTTGAAATATTTGGTCACACTTTAAACAAAGTCTCCATATGAAGGCTTTATATATGCTATATAAAGCCTTCATAAACATGGCATAATGGCTACATAGATCATACCTACCGGTGAGCAAATGTCATGCTTCATAAAGGGTAACATAACACTTTATTCAACATGTAGCCTAGCCTCCTACATAATAATGTTTTATGTCACCCAGTATAATGTTTAGCCATTAGCCAGGTTACATTGTTGGTTATGTCACATTTGGCATAACATGTTGCATAAGAAGGTGTTATGTCACCCTTTATGAAGCATGACATTTGCTTATGCATGATTTAAGAAGCCATATATATGCTATATAAAGCCTTCATATTGAGACTTTGTTTAAAGTGTGGCCAAATATTTTTATTTGTAGGTTTTTATACAACAAAGATAATCAAGAAACATCAACATGAAAATTATAAGGAACGGTAGTGAATATAATAACAACAAAAAAAACCTCAACAACCTGTCCCAAGGTTTCATCAATAAAAACATGATCATGTTCCTCAAAAAGTCTAAGGCCTCTGCTACTGTCAATCTGAAACTATTGCGACAAGCCATGGCAACTCTGTGGACAAAGAAACCTATAAGCGCAGGAATATTTTTAATATGCACCTCTTTTGGACAGATACATACATGCACACGGACACATACAGAGTAGAAGCAAATTATTTTCTGAACGATCCTCAGTCACTGTACTGGCATTTGGCTCTGCCCTTACAGCAAATGTGATCACTGGGTCACGTGGCGATTTTCCTCCTCGGCATTCAGAGCCAGGGCCACAGCCATCCCATAATAGTCCTGTAGGATTAAGGTCAGTGAAGCAGGCTGTATGTCCAGAAAGTCAATGTTAGTACCACATTCAAGCGAGTCACATGGTGCTCCAATTCAAGAAGAGGGGCGTGGCCATGCAAATCATGATGTCATACACCCCACACTGTTGCTTAGTGGAGGGAGTGTATCGCTCTCAAGCTGCAAGTGGCACAGAAAAAGTGGAGGCTGTGGGATTTCAGTGCTAAGGATTGGAAGGACATTTTGAAGTGGTATTTATTAGAATAAGAGGATGAGGTTAAAGATGGCCGCCTCACCGCCGGTCCCTCGCAGCGAGTTCTCACCACGGCGCCTCCCCTCTCAGCCGTCCCAGCTGTCAGTGAACAGAACTTTGCTGCCGCAGCATCTAGTGACAGTTAAAACCCTCTTAACACCCAACTGAGGATTAGACTGACGGAGGGGCTGAGAGGAAGAGGGGTGGGGCTGGGGGTTGTGTGGAGCCATGACAGGCAGCAAAGTAAAACATTTTGGAGGTCTTTTATTTTCCGTTTTTTTGCCCTTGCTGAGTGTTGACTTCATTATTTTTTTACTTATCATCATCATCATCATCATCATGTTCATCCACCACCATTACATGTCCTCAAAACTGAGGTGACCCTGAAAGAATTCACTGCCATTGTAATTATGCTGAGGGCCCCCATTAAAAATGCAATAATGGTGTCAGCGGTCGCCTGGATAATTTCATTTTTAAATTGATTAATTTTGTAAGTACGGAAAGGGCCCCGATTAAAAATGCAACAATGGTGTCAGAGGCTGCCAGGATCATTTTCCATTTTAAAATGATTCATTTTGCATTGTCACCCTTTTGGAGACTTTGAGACCCAACACTAGAATCTGGGTTGATCCAGGATCAGTTTACTCAACATGCGCTCTGGCCCCAGCCATTCAGTGCCAGAGGCTGAAAATGACTCGGTGTCAGTGCTTTAGGGGACTCCAGCTCACTTCAAACAGGTTTACTTAGCAAACTGTTGTGCACAGTCACAATGGTTCAAGTTCATACATTAGATCAGAGGTACATTTTTGACTCAGGGTATCTGGTGGTCACATACTTGCAATTCTGTGGGACCTGTTTGTAGTAGCCCAACAGGCACTGTAAGAGTCAGTCACTTAACAGTATTAGCAGTAGGCCCACCCCTGCATCAATAGCAAGTGCAGTAAACAGGTTGAGCCCCCCCCACCACCGATAAAGTCAATGCAGCCCATCCCGTCACATCTCGGGGATGAAATGTGCCTGTCTTCTTATCAGTTCAGAGTCAGGCGCGAGAGCAAAGGAGGCCGGTGGTGCTCGTTAATCACGCTGTGTAACGGGGCTCGTTAAGAGATGGGAATTGCGGGACCTCGCCCCTCTTGCTGACAGGTAGAGAAATCGCTTTACCCCCCCCCCCCCTCCGCGATGCGGCTGCCAAATAGGAGATCAGCGGAGACGGTTTGCTGCAAATGGTGCGTCATGCATCAGAGTGGGAAAACAGCCCGGGTTGCTGGGTGGGGGTGCTAATGCATTTCCACCTCTGCTGGGTATAAATTGCCCAAAGATATTTTATATACATGTACATATATGTATATCTGTATGCATACATATGTATTTTATCTGTATATATATACCTTAGACCAGGGGTGTCAAACTCCAGTCCTGGAGGGCCACGGTGTCTGCAGGTATTTGTGTTTTCCTTTCAATCAGCAGCCAATTAAAGCCTTGGGAAAAGGTGTGTGGATTCTTAGCCAATCATTGATTTAAACGAATCACTCATGTTGAAACCCATCGAAAACCAGCAGACACTGCGGCCCTCCTGGACTGGAGTTTGACACGCCTGCCTTAGACCCTTGATGACCTTACAGCCATTTCGCCAGTCATGTGTTCCATACTGTACCAGCGTGATTTACAGCTGAATCTAGTCTCACCCCCCTATTCCCCCAAAATGGCAATTTTATCCATTTAAAATTAAATCCACAACACAATAAAGTGTGAAAAAAGTGAAGGGGTTGGAATACTTTCGAGCGCATATATGCTATGTATATGTATGCGTACGTGTTTTACGTGGATGTGTATAGGTATTAATAGTATTAAGGTACCATTAGTCACTGCAAATGAAATAGCAAACATCACAGTTGGCTTGTGTGTGTGTGATTGTTTCCCTGGAGCTCCAAAGTCTTCCCTCTGTAAAGAACCCCCAGGTCTCTGGCATCATCAAAAGCAGACGGCCTTGCACATCCCCCCCCCACCACCCTAACCCCCCCAGGCAGGCTACAGTATGCGTTTCGTGTTTTTCAACAGCTAAAGCTGTCTCAATACCTGTCCGACCTGTCGAGCCGATAAAGCGCATTTCTATCTCTGAATTTAGAGGTTGTGGGCTGGGGGAGGGGGGATAGGGGCAACTGGGGTTTGGAGTGGTTGTGATTGGAGGATGGGGGCTTGGTGTGTTGATTAATAACGCTCTTTCCTGTTTGGGTCACTGAGAGACATGCAGGCATGCGGAGAATGGAGAGCATGTGTTTGTTCCTTCTTCTTCTCTTCCTCCTCTTCCTCAGGAGCAGGTTTTTAGGAGAGGGGGCAGTGCGTATGAACGCCTTGCTCCTCCTGAAGGACTCTGATGGTCCTGGAATGTCGTGTCGCTGGGGTCTGTAGTAAATATATATGCTACTAAGAATCTTCCATTTTTGTTTGACACTTGATTATATTTTCTGACTAAGCGCATATATAAATAGACAAAGGCACCTGTATTTTAGTTCCTTCTCTAAACAGGTATCTCTGACTAAGCATTGTGCCCCTAGAGTGTATTTACTGGAGTGTGTGTGTATGTGTGGGGAGGGGGGGGGGGCACTTTGTCTGCTATGTGCTCAGACCAGAATCCATTACTTTTGCAATTATGTCCTCACATTTCCCTAGACACGAAAACACAGGTTGACTTTCAATAACGCTGCAGATTCAGTCAGTGCGGTGCTGACACTCACTGATGGTTGATGGGTAGACAGTGGGATGTGGGAGGGGCCTCTGACGTGCATTTACAGCGTCCGCCTCCAGGTGACGGGCTGCTGAGCCCTGTATGTGTGTGACCTACATTAGGCCTTCATGTGAGATTCTGTGAAAAGGCACCCCTCTGCTCCGCGCGCGTGTGTGTGTATGCACTTACGTGTGTGTACGTACCGTACAGGCTTACATTACATTACATTACAGGAATTTAGCATACGCTCTTATCCAGAGCGACTTACACAACTTTTTAGCATTTGTTTACATTTATACAACTGGATATAACTGAAGCGATTCAGGTTAAGTACCTTGCTCAAGGATACAACGGCAGTGTCCTAGCTGGGAATCGTACCTGCAACCTTTGGGTTACAAGGCCAGTTTCTTAACCATTATACCACACTACCGCCCTTACGTGTGTTTGCGCGTACAAGTGTTTGCGGTTGGGGTTGTGGGACAGGTTATTGACAACGTCGGGGGAAATTGCACCTCCCTCACCAATCCTGCCGCTGTTTTTGTCTGTGGCGCAGATGTTTTTTTTTTGTTGCAAAGCATTGTGGGATACCAGAGGCCACATGTATAAACAGTGCTGAGCAGAAAAATGCACGCAGAAATTCAGATGTATAATATAACACATGCTGTGAGAATCTGCGTACCTCTGCATACGATGGACACCATACGTACGCAATGTTTGGAGTCCGTGTGATATGATGACACCGTGACAGAAAGGCAGAGGTAGAAAATTCAAGACTTTTTTAAGCAGATTTCTGAGCATTCTTTTACGCTTTTTTTTTTACTCAGAGTTTTATGCATGTGGCCCCAGGAAACCCACAGCGAAACTGGGTGAGTGATGGACTGGCCCTGACACTTTGCTCCCCTTGGGTGGAGGATTCACATGGGGGGGGGGCATGGTGCAGAGGAGATGGCATGTTAAATATGAAGACATGTGTGGTGGACTAACTGTGAATGGGGGGGTGGTAGTTGTGTGTCGTGGCTCATGAGGAATGTGCCAAAGGCTACATGTGTTTTTCTGTGTGAGCATACCTGTATGTGTATGTGTAAGCATGTTCTCTGTGTGTGTTTATGCATGTTCACATCCATGTGATTCTGTGTATGTGCACGTGTATGAGTTTTTGTGTGTGTCCATGTGCGTACATAACTGTATTTGTGGGTGAGTATGTACGTGTGTGTGTGCCTGTTGTGAATGTGCATGTAAATTAATTTGTGTGTCTTGTGTGTGTGTGTCTTGTGTTTGCGATTGTGTGTGTGTGTGCGTATGTGTGTGTGTGTATATGTGTGTCTTGTGTTTGCGATTGTGTGTGTGTGTGTATGTGTGTCTTGTGTTTGCGAGTGTGTGTGTATGTGTGTCTTGTGTTTGCGATTGTGTGTATGTGTGTGTGTGTGTGTGTGTGTGTCTTGTGTTTGCGAGTGTGTGTGTGTGTTTGTCTCTCTCTGTGCACAGGTGCAGACTCCCTGCATGTCTGGGAACAGAGCTACCAGCAGGCCGTCTGCTGAGCTCAGAGACAGCTGCTCCCTGGGAGATAAGTATTCCGAGCTCCCGGGACAACTGTTCTCTAAATCCCCCCCATCCTTCGTTTCCACCCCCTCTCGCCTCACTTCTCGCCAGCAGACACACATGACTGATAACTTTACCAGTTTTATGGTAAAAAAAAATAATAATAAAAAGGAAGGAAGGGAAAATAAAAATTCCCCCCGATAATGTATGTTTTTAAGAAAATTTGAATTGAAGCCGGCCGAGTGATGTATGGCAAACGGTGTTTTTAAAAGAAACGCTTTTATTGGAAAAATGAATTTTAAAAAAACAATAAAAGATACTTTTTACCAGTTTTACGGTACCTGCCTTACAAGGGTCTGATATGTATTTCACGGGTAGACCAGGTTTTTTTAGCCATAGGCTGTGTCTGACCACGTTTGTGGTGCATTCAAAAAAATATCACAAAAGGCAGTTACCCGTGGTTTTGATTTATTTATTTATTATTTTTAACTCTTGGCTTTGTCTTCAAAGCAGCTCAATTGAGCTTGCAAACCACGGACACGGCATTACTGTACATCTGGATTAATGTTGTATTATTATGTGCTTCAAGGAAATGCACAACTGGCCTAGCGGGCAAACTTAACACTGCGCGTCTTTTTCCTGGTCGAGAGGATAACGTTTTAATTGCAGCGCTTGCCTCACGGGTTGACGTGCGATATGCTCTAGTCCTGGCATGCGTGGTGGTTTACAGGCGGACGCGTAGTTGGGCAAATCAAATTAAATAATGAAATGAGCCTCCATTTCCCACAGCTGGGAAAGACTCCTAAAGGTGGTCACAGAGTGTTTAAAACGGGGAGCAGACACGACCTTTGCCTTTCGTAGTCGTTGCGTACCAACCCCCCTTTGTAGACTACATTTCCCATAATTTTAGCACACAAATTGCAAACAACAATGGCAGAAGAAGATTACGGTACGCAGAAGCTAGACTGAAATGACAGGTCACACAAAAATGAGTGCTGGGCAGATAGACGGACGTCCACTCAAGGTCCGTTTTGGGTCCACTATGATGTCTTTTTGGTCTACCCGGACCCTGCGGACGTCCGTACGCATACCTTAGCCTTATCCGTGACGATGGTGGAGCCATTGCAGTTGTGCGGAACGGGTTTGACTGGACCCGTTTATTTACCTGGGTTACGAAAATGCCTCGTCGTCACCTACTGTCCCCCCTCTCTTAATTTCCTTTGCGTTTCCGGCCGGATTCAGGGAAGGACATGTTGAACCTGTCTGCATTTGCGGCTCTCGTTCATCAGAAATTTAAATGAGCAAAAAAGCAAAGATTTGTGATCAGTTTCTTTTTAGTCAACCAGAAAGATGCAAGAAAGAGTACAATACCATCTTCACACATTGCCCCACCCACCGCCGCCCCTACTCCCACGGGCGGTCCTCGCCCCCCTCCACCCAAACCAAATGTAACTATAATACCAATACCGTTGAAAATGAAATGCCTGTATAATGAAGAGAGAAGTATATTGATAAACACTTTACAAAAACCCTGAAAGCCTGTCCCTCTCAAGAATAGTTGGGTTGTAATCTGACCTGGTGATTTGAAAAGGAAATGATAATTAACGTCTTAAATGCTAATTAATTATTTAATTAATTGAGGTATTTTCTGTGTAGTAGTGGCCAGTTCCGTTCATTTAAAAAGAAAAAAGAAAAATATATATTTTAAACTGAGGGCCTGATTTACTAAGACCTTGTACAAAAACCTTTAGCGCACGCAAAACCAATAGCATGACCAATGATTGGTCATCACGGTATTTGTTTGGAAATCGTTGGTTGTGTTATTAGTTTTGCGTGTGCTAAAGGTCTTAGTTAAGTCAGGCTAGGCCCTAAGTGCTTTTGATTTGATGATTGTTTGTTTATGTGTTTTTAACAATCTAACACATTAACTAATCATTCATTTGAAAGAGGGTAGTTAGAGGTTAGGTGGTTAGAGTAGCAGCAGAGGCCTAATTCAGGCAAACGGGCCCAGACTCTGATACAATCTGCCCCTCTAGCCCTCAGAACTGTGTTAAATTGGTCTCTGTGTGCTTAATGGGTGTGCTAATGGTCTATTATTAGTCTTCTCGCACCACGATGGCTTCTCTCTCTGATGTTAGAAGAGGGCGTAGCCGCAAGCTACGATTTCCCCGTCATGGTGGTGACATGCACCCTGCGAGCCGGTGCTGATAAGGGAAGGTGGGCTTCAGCACTGAGCTGGCGGAATGTTCCAGAATGGTTTGCGTTTAGGGAAATGAGGTGTGTGGTCGGGCGTGGGATGCTTTCCTGCACACACACACACACACACACACACACACACACACACACACACACACAAACACACAATGGGAGTGTAAAGGAAGTAAGTGGAGGCAGTCATATGACACACCCGTCTCCTTCTTCCAGCCTAGGAAATGGCTACTTATTCAAATTCACATCATCCCCCCTTCCCTCCAGAAAAAAATTCCCCCTGCCAATGCCACTTCCACACCTTCATCAGGGCTCGGAATATCAGAGCTCCGCCCCTTTCAGTTAACCCCCTATCTGCCCATCTGACGCCTGGTATTGGGTCTGTCTTGTGTGTGTGTGTGTGTGTGCGTGCGTGCGTGCGTGCGTGCGTGCGTGCGTGCGTGCGTGCGCGCGTGCGTGCGAATAGTATGGGGAGAAGCGGTGTGTGCGAGAGTGACAGAGTGACAGAGTGACAGAGTGACAGAGTGACAGAGTGACAGAGTGACAGAGTGACAGAGTGACAGAGTGAGATGGAATAGTATGGGGGGAAGCGGTGTGTGTGTGTGGGGGGAATAGTATGGGGGGAAGCGGTGAGAGTGTTCACCAGGATAAAATCAAATGCAAATGTCATCACCTGCTTTCTTTCCTCCCATAAATGAGCCCTCAAGCATAAGATGATGTTGCGGTAATTTGAGTGGGAGCAGCATGTGGTCTTAAACAGCATGTGGTCTTAAACGGCCACATTTTCGCTTTGGTCTTCGACTAAATTAAGGGGTACGTAAGTCCCGGTAAAGGTTCATCCCAATACATAAAAACACACACAACATGCCCCCCCCCACCAGAAGTGAGGCTGAGCGAGAGGGAGGGGTCTCAGTGAGACACATGAAATTCATTAAAGTTTAATCACAGCGAAAGCTGAGGGCTCGGCTAAAGATGTTTGCGCTGAAATAATTGCCAAATAAACATCCCTATCCCCCACTCAGGTCCCCACCTCCAGCCAGTTTCATTCTATGTTTTATGCACGTGTCCTGTGTGTGTTTTATGCACGTGTCCCGTGTGTGTTTTATGCACGTGTCCCGTGTGTGTTTTATGCACGTGTCCTGTGTGTGTTTTATGCACGTGTCCCGTGTGTGTTTTATGCACGTGTCCTGTGTGTGTTTTAATGCACGTGTCCTGTGTGTGTTTTATGCACGTGTCCCGTGTGTGTTTTATGTTCCAGCTCATTAAATTGGCACTGCATCTCAATCCGTTCCTCTTTCTTGTTACATGGAAAAAACGGGTTGGCTGATTTTGGGGGAGGTTCATTGCCGCTGTAAAGGGTGTCCTGTTTGGTCTCTGAGTAACAGCCTTGGTACGCGGACCTGACCCTGCTGTTGGAAACCCGCGAGCTCCTCACCTCGCTTTCCCGCTGGGTCAGCGCCATCGTCTCCCCCGTTGCGGAACGCCCGCTTGTTGCCATAGCAACCGGGCCCGCTCGGACTACGCTGGTAACCGGGTGAGACACCGTGGAGGTGTGTGGCAAGGGATAGGCTGAGTGACAGAAGTGATTCATCTCTGTGAGGGCAATCCCCTTCTAGTAGATCCTCCATTTCCCATGATCCTCTATGGTGCACGGACTGCCCTGTTATGCCCTGGTTCTGCCGACACGCCTTAGCTGTCGCTCTGGCGGTTATAACCTGTGGCTCTCATAGCACGAGCACCTGTTGGATCTCTTCGCGTTTCTTCTGGCTGTAAAAGGAAATTAAATCACAATCATGCCATTACATTATTAATGCCCTTGGCGGGAGCCCTCACCCTGGGCTATGTAAGAGGGCAACTGAGGGGATGCCCCCTGTTTAACCAGGTACACAACAGCACTGGATCTCACAAACCTCCTGAGCTGGGGTAAATTCCCATTTCAGTTGCGTCAGTTCAGGAAATTCCATCCATTATTTGAAACATCCTCACAGCTTAGAACATTTTGTTATTTTGTTTGTTTTTTAAATTTGAGTTTTAAATTTTGGTTCAGTTTGACTGAATCAAATTGGGAACTGACCCCCAACCCTTCATCCCTCCATGTCTTGGGCTTTGAAACAGCTCCCACACCATGCTGTCCTTAAGCACTCGCTATAGGAAATGGGAGTGGCTTCACAGAACTGCTCCTGGACTGGGTCTCGGCATCAGAACTAGACCATCTCCGGAGCCACTTTCCCCACACGCCTCTGCCCAGAGCACACAGCCAGCCAAGTCGGGTTTATGACCTCCATAGAGCTTTCCCCCCCAACGACTGTTGTTGGGGGCGGAGCTCAAATGGATCCATTCAGAATCTAGGCTACGGTTTCATTCAAGTACACACGGAATATATATCTGTGAGCGACTCGCCTGAGCACTTGTATGTCTATGTATGAAGAGAAACTAGATTAGGCTCAGGGAAAATCCGCTCATCTAACGCTAGTCTAACGGGGTCTCTAGCATTTACCATGACTATCATCTCTGATCTGGGGTCTCAGACAGTGAGCGGCGGTCTAAGTGAGAACATGTGTGGTTGTGTAACTGAAGGGGAAACGGGGTCATGTGCGGTTCTGTAGGACAAAGTGATGCGGCAGTTTGGTATTCTTGCGGAGGTTAACCAGGGTTGGGTGGTCGTTTGGAGGGTGGGTGGGGGGTTAGGGGGTGCGAGGAGGGGTAGTGAGGCCCCTGAACCTCTCTTTTCCTCTGTCTCTCCCCCTTCCTCTTTCTTTCCATCGCTCTGTTGCTCCACCCCCATGGAAACAATGAGGCGGGCGAGCTGGAAGAGGGAGGAGCAGGAAGAGAGAGTGATGTCAGAAGGGGAAGCACAGGGGAAGTGTGGGAAAAGGAGGGGCGGGCCGGGCGGGCCAGCCGACCGCCGGGCTCCCGTTTCCTGGCAGCGCCTGCGCTATCCACGTCTGTCTCTCTCGCTCTCCCTCACTCTCTCACTCTCTTGCTCTGCCCCGGAGAGAGAGAGGGGCCCAGAGATGAAGACGAGGAAGCGCGGCCAAAGCCCAGGATCTCCGCTCCAGACGTGCTCCTCTCCACTCGGTATCCGCCAGCGCCAAAACGCGACGCACCACGGCGGCTCGGCGCCGGCAAACATGTACAGCAGATATGGAGGTACCATCTCTCCTTTACGGGCGTTCTGACAAAACAATAACGCGGGTTTGTTCCTAAACGGGACGTGGGAAGGGTCGGGAAGGCTCTCTTTGGCTTTCATTGTTAGTGATGTTACTGGCGGCCTACCACGGTCCAGTGTTGTAATGTTTGAGGTTTTAGCGGTGTTGGTGTCTTTAGTGTTGAGGGTGTTTGTAACATGGGTGTTGTCAGTGGAGTTTAAAGCAGTGCTTGTGTCAATGGTGTCGGTTGTGTTGGTGATGTCGCTTGCATTATCGGTGTCTAACCTCAGAGATATTGGAATGTTTACAGACTTATCAGTGTTGTTTGTGTCCGTAGTATTGGCAGTTAACTAAGGGGACAAATACAGCTGTATTGAGGTTGTGTGTTCTTACGGTGTCAGTGTTGGAAATGTTTGCACGCTAGGCGTTGGTAGTGTCGGTGATGTCGGTGTAAGTGGATGTCGGCCTGCGAGTCTGAAGGAATGGAGACGGTGGACGAAAAGTTTGCCCTCCTTCGCTGTTTGTTTGACAAGTTTCAGTTTGAATTCCTGCGCCCTGGGCTAGCAGTGTCCTGTTTGTCCAGGCTGATAGTTTATCAGCAGGAGCAGCCCTGTAAAAGGCAGGTCCTACCTCCACTTCCTTTCCAGGGAAATCACAGCTGAGGCTTGAGAACAGTGGGGATTATGTGCCTGTGTGAGTCAGTGTGCGCATACCGGTTTTTTGCTACGCTACTTGTAGGTTATGCTTTGGCAATATGCTGATATTTTTCTGTTTTATGTGTTTGATGCCGGTAAAGCGTATTGAGTTCATGAGTCTGAGTGCATGCTTGTGAGAGAAACGGTGTGGGTGTGTTCGAGAGAGAGTGTGTTTTTGCGCTTGGGTCTGAGTGCGTAGTTGTGCATGCATGTGTGTGTGTGTTACTGTGAGTGTCCATTAACGGACGCCCGATTGCTGCAATGAGTGTAGAAGCAACAGAAACACATCTCTTCATCTCCCTCATTATCTCTGATCATCCTCCTTTTACCGGCAGAGCCACCGGGTTACACAACTCCTGAACCGAAGTTCATCCGCAGCCATTCATTTATGACTCTTTATACCCCGCTCCCATACCGGAATGTGTGCTAACATGGATTTTGGGGCGGGACCACAGATGACCTGTTAGTGTCTTGTTAAAGGGTTGTTGATAGAGCTGAAAATTGCTTTTAAGCTGAAGAGTCGGAATAAAATGTCATAGCACGTTTGTGAACTTGAATTTGAGGTGGAATTTGATTACGGTGTTAGTAATTTAACTAAGTTAAGGGAGTCTTGGTTAAAAAAAAGGTGCAGGAGCGTGGGGTGTGGACTGACTTCCTGCTTTTAATGTTGTAGAAAACAGAGGGCCGGGAAAAGGTGCATGAACAACCCTGGAACAGAATAGAGGGAGGGAGTGTGTGTGTGTGTGTGTGTGTGTGTGTGTGTGTGTGTGTGTGTGCGAGTATCTGTACGTGTATGACACTGCGAGTGTGTTGGGTTTAATCTCTTAACTAAAGACAGAAGAGGGCTGCTGTGACAGAGCGGCTGTGGTCCTCAGCGAATGGGCGTAGCCTGTGTGTGGCAACGACAGGACACAGAGAGAGACTGTGAAGTTTATATTCGGGCATGAGAATGGGTTTGTTTGTGTGAGAGACAAATGAAAGCTGTGCGTATCGCTGAATATGTGTGAGCGGGTTTGTGCTAAGGACAAAGAGCTAGCTGCACTGTAATTGGCGCATTTGTCCTGGGTGGAAAATGGCAGCCATTCGTCCTGGGCAGAGTAGTGTCAGTGTGTGCACTGCACGCCGCTGCTGCTCCGTGTGGTATTCCTGTGTAGGCTGCTGCCTCTGTGGACATGGGCCTGTGGTATTCATGCAATGATCATTCTTTTCTCTTTCTCTCTTTCTCTCTGTCTCTGTCTCTCTGTCTCTCTGTCTCTCTCTCTCTCTCTCTCTCTCTCTTTCTCTATTTCTCTCTCTCTCAAATTCAAAATGCTTTATTGGCATGAAATACAATTGTAAATATTGCCAAAGTGTACATACAGGAATACACCACGCACACTAGAACGTGAAAGAAGATTAAATAGAATTGCTATACCTTACTGTGGTAACAGTAAGAACCACCACTACAGTATAACAGCAGTAAAATAATATTATATAATTATTAATAACAATAACATTAACTCTTTTTCTCTCTCTTTTCTGAGAAAGAGAAAACCTTGTCCCAATACGCTAACGGGGTGTCGGGTTACCGCCGCCGTGACACCTTTTATAAGGCTTCACTCGTGTTTGTTAGGGATGCGGCCACCAGAGGTGTAAAATCCAGGTTCAGAGAGTAAAAGTCCTCCCCAGTATATTGTTCCAAATTCCAATCACCTGGATTTGCTAATTAGCACGATTCTTCAGCCAGGAGGTAGAACTAATTAGTGAAATCAGCTGGCTGGTTGAAAGTAACTTGGCAGTACTTTTACTATGTGACCCCTGGATTTTACACCTCTGGCGGCCACAGTTCGAAAAAACAACAGCACAGCGAGGGCTTCCAATAGCAGCGCAAATTCCTGCGTTGCACCCCAGAGGCTCAGGCCCTCGCGGGCGGGAAGGGAGCGATCGCCAAGAGCCCACGTGAGACTGCTGAGAAAACAAACACCACAGCGGGCAGGAAGCAGAGGAGGGAATTCTGGGAATTCTGCTCGCCGAGTCTCGCTCTGTCGCCGGCCAGTCGGCCGCGTCTCTCCGGAAAGGTGCTGAAAAACCGAAGGGACCGAAAGACTCGGCGGAACCCGGCATAACCTCAGATTTTCGGTTCCGGATGCTTCCCCCGGCGTCTCCTCCACGGGCCGAGGCGAGATTCGTTCAGAGAAGCGCCTCGCTGCTTCAGCCCGGAGATTTGACCAAGAAGTCGCGTGACAGACCAGCAGGGGTCACCGGGAACTTACGGTTGACCCCGAACATCCGCAGTCTGTTCGCGGCTCGCTGGGTCACCTGGTGTGTCGCCTGAAATCAGAACAAATTTTCAGGTCTCCCAAGAAAACATGCTGTGGAGGAACCTAATTAAATATCAAACCCACCTTATCTTTCCTTATTAAACTAATCTCATCCTCTTAGTTTCCTTATTACGTTGTATATAATTACAGGTTTGTTTTTCCACTTAGGAGGTCTAGCACTGGGAATGGATATGTTGTAAAGTCAGAAACGCATTTTGTTAGGCTGTTATCTTTGTTGTTTTATTCCCGTTTGTGTGCCGTATATCTTCCACGCAGAATGTGTTGGTGCCGCTGGCTGCACTGACTCAGGGTGGGCGTGGCTTGTGTTTGTCATAATTTCTCTTGTCATTACTTATCCACTTTGTGACGGCACGTGGTGCGTACTTCACATGATTAAGTATTGCCCAATTGTACGTGTAAATATTTGCTTCAGGGAAAACTATACCTTGTGTTTTTTACTGCTACGGAGACAGCAGAGCAGTATAATACAGTTGGCTTGTGGATTCTATGTGTGATACAGACACTGTATTTCTTCACACTGCTTTCCACCGCTGCTCTCACCACTGCTCTCCACTGCTGCTCTGACCACTGCTCTCCACTGCTGCTCTGACCACTGCTCTCCACTGCTGCTCTGACCACTGCTCTCCACTGCTGCTCTGATCACTGCTCTCCACTGCTGCTCTGACCGCTCCTCCATAGTCCACACTGCTGCTCTGACCACTGCTCCACACTGTAGCTCTGACCACTGCTCTCCACTGCTGCTCTGACCACTGCTCTCCACTGCTGCTCTGACCACTGCTCTCCACTGCTGCTCTGACCGCTCCTCCACAGTCCACACTGCTGCTCTGACCACTGCTCCACACTGTAGCTCTGACCACTGCTCTCCACCGCTGCTCTGACCTCTGCTCCACACCACTGCTCTGACCACTGCTCTCCACCGCTGCTCTGACCACTGCTCCACACTGCTGCTCTGACCACTGCTCCACACCGCTGCTCTGACCACTGCTCTCCACTGCTCTGACCACTGCTGCTCACTGCAGCTCTGACCACTTCTCCACACTGCAGCTCTGACCACTGGTCCACACTGCAGCTCTGACCACTGCTCCACACTGCTGCTCTGACCACTGCTCCACTGTCCACACTGCTGCTCTGACCACTGCTCCATACTGCTGCTCTGACCGCTGCTCCTCACTGCTGCTCTGATCACTGCTCCTCACTCTTACTCTGACCGCTGCTCTCCACTGCTGCTCTGACCACTGCTTCCCCCTGCTGCTCTGACCACTGCTCCACAGTCCACACTGCTGCTCTGACCACTGCTCCACACTGCTGCTCTGACCACTGCTCCACACTGCTAATGGAGTGCAGATCGAGCGATGCTCCAGTCTGGAGGGAATGGTTACAAACAGAGACTGATCATGTGTTTGAGAGCGATCCGGGAGACGGTCGGAGATGGCATTCTGCGGGGTGGAAATAAAGGGGTGGGGCGGGGGGGGGAAGGCATCCTGTGTTTGGCCTCCCGTGGAGGTTTAAAGCCCAGAACCTTGCCCGTCCTGCACAAGCTGAGGGGGATGGGTTCAGGTTTCAGCTCTGGGCTTAGGGGGGCGCCTTTGAATGAGGTCCTGTGAGACTCAACCCCAAAAACAACGCAAACACTGGGCACAAATATGCAGGTGTGTGTAGGTGTGTGTCTGTCTGTGTCTGTCTGTCTGTCTCTGTCTGTCTGTCTGTCTGTCTGTGTTTGTCTGAGTTGAGGGTCAAAGAGAGGGAGAGAAGGACAGAAGAGGAAGGAAGAGACAGGAGGACACAAGTGTAAGAGAAAGGGAGGAAGGGAGGTAAAGAGAGAGAGGTTTTAGAGAGGGGGAAATGGATGGTGGGGGGGTGGGTGTGTGGAGGTACAGACCTGCCACTGTCTCAGCGGCGGACTCTGTGGCGAGGCCTCAGTCATCACTCCCCTCCTGGGGCCCTGGAGAACAGACAGCCCTGGGGCTCCTCCGAATTCCATGTTGTCATTATCACTCTCAGCACCTTCTGTCAAGTGGCCCCTGATAAGCACGAGGAAAAAGAATAGAGAATAATGCAGCCTTCAGTGGAAAGGCTGGGCTACAATGGGCTCTGTGCGAGTTTGCGTAAGTCAGACTGTGTGGCCCTGTGGCTCTACCTCCAGCTGTCTTCCCATGATGCTTTGCAACCTCCTCCCACCTCCGCTCCTCTGGTGTTTTGGGAGTCGATGCACCCCCCCTCCCCCACGGGCCCCCTGCACTGTTTTGGGTTTTTGGAGATGCCCCCCTCTCTCCCCAAAGGGACACCAGTCCCTGTTAATCTCTGACATGTCTGGAATGTGTTAGACGGAGGCAGGGTGGCTGAGGAGCGACGTTTGGTCAACACCATGGCCTCTTCCCATTGGCTGTTTGGGCGCTGTGCCTGCTAGCTTTGTTATCCACTCCAATGGGGTTCACACAAGCGTGTATACACACACACACACACGTACGTCCATCATTCAGGCCTTGCTCTGGTAGTGGGAGCCGACTACACTATTGGAGTTGTCACAGGGGAACTGTGGGAAGAGCGGAGAGAGAAAGTGAGTGAGAACGAAAAGAAAAGAGAGTCTGTGAGCTGGAAAGGGAGGAGAACAGAGAGGGAGAGTCAGAGAAGGTCAGGGAGATGTAGATGAGTTTGTGAATCTGTTTGAGAGAAAAGGGCAGAGAGAGAATGAGTGTGTGTGTATGTATGTGTGTGTGTGTGTGTCTGTGTGAAGCATAGAGTTGCATGTGTAAATTGGTTTGTTCGCGAGGGAAAAATGAAGTCTGACCATCTTCTGCTCGCGGACAGCATGTGAGTAAGTGTGAAAAGGACAGAAAGAGAAAGTGATAGAGAGGGGGTGTGATCGGTCAGTGTTATGGGACGGTGGATAGGCCCCCCTGCATTGCGTGTGATTCTGCGGAAAGCGCTGGAACGCTGCCGGGATAAAGAGACGGGGCCCGCGGAACAATGGCTGTTATGACCTCCTGGCCGGCCGCGCCCCGATTTTTTCCGATACCTCCGTATTTAAAACCGGTTAGACCCAGTCTCCACCGGACCAGGTAGGAACCCAACGGTCTGGCTGAGCAGCATCGTTTTCTTCAGGACAGGCCTGGCGGCGGGAAGTTCGGCTGGGGGGGAACGTTTCTGTGTCTGGGGCTCGGGGTGGGCAGGGGGTGGGGCGAGGGTGACTCTGTGGACTCTGAAACTGACCTGAGATCAGCAGAGGGAGAATGTGTTGCTTACCAGTGTCCTGCTTACCTGGGGACACGCAGGATGAGAGGGACTTCACTGAAGGTGTGTGCTGCCAGGCAAACTGTGGAACTTCGGGTTGTCTTTGCTGCGTGCGTGCGTGCGTTCTTGTGGAGTAGTTATTGGGACTATGCACTCAGTATTTCAGACTTGTTTGTTTATTGAGCATAATGGTGTTAACTATAACAATATTTCTAATATCAGTGTATTGTGTACAATAATAATTGTGTGTAAATTGTGTTGCTTTGGTGTGTGTGTGTGTGTTATTTTTGTATTTATAGGGTAGGGGTGTGCTGAATATTTGATTATTTTTTATATTTAGTGTAACACCCTCCCCAAACCGGACACGTGCGAGCGTCTGTGTCGGTCTGCGTCACGTCAAAATAATGAACGTGTCTATTATAATCAATTGTGAAACCTACACCAGCCATGTGCATCATGTCACGTTACGTTTCACCCTGTGTTGCTGCTCGCCCTGTTCCTATTTGAGACACGATGCTCCAGACCTCCTTGTGCAAGTCCCACCTTCGCCAATTGACTGGGGGGGAAAAAGATCCGCCCCTGAAGTTTACCAGCATTTGGCTGGTGGCTGGTGTTCATTTCACACCTTGCTGCTGGCGAGGAGGAGGGCATATTTTTTTAGGGTGAAAGAATTTAATAAATGTACCGTTTTGTGAGTATACAGAGTGAGTGAGTTTGTGTGTGGTATATATGTATTGTGCAAACTGTGTGTGTCTGTGGGGGGGTACATACAGTATACAGTATGTGTGTTGGGTATCTGTAGTGTAGACATGGTATGTGTGTATACGTTTTTGGTGTAGACAGTATACGGATACACTATATATAGTATACAGTGGGTTTGGTATGTGTAGTATTCTGAGTAAGCATGTCTGGAGGGTATATATAGTGCATTTGCGTGTAGAGTAAGTGTATACATATAGGGTAGATTGTATGCAGTGTGTATGTGTGTGTCTGCCATGAGTAGTATTCACTGAGCATGCTATGCGTGTCTCTGGGTGTTTTGAATGGACAGATGAGATGAGTCTCCAATGGTTGCCTGAAATTTTCTAACTCCACTCCAGACTGTGACGGGAAAGTAGGTTATGTCAACAGGCTAGAGAGAGAGCGCAAGCGGTATCTGTCCAGATGTTTTTATATTCCTGGGCTGTCTTCCTTTGTACAATTTCCTGTGGACCACGAGAAAGAAAATGGCAGACTTCCTGTCGGATTGGCCAGTTTCCCCTGGAAAAGGTTTAGGGGGATTGTTTTTTTGGGGGATTTCGCGTCTCAGCAGTTGGTCGTTTGCAGTAACAGGAGCCTGGTGGCGAGGCCCAAGCATGCAGGGAGCTAATGGGCCACATTGAGCCTTAATGAACTCATCAGCACAGGGCGTGTGATGGGATATTTCCTGAGAACTTCACTGTGCAAATACTCAAGTGTGCCTTATGACTAATGGTTGTGTGTGTGTGTGTGTGTGTGTGTGTGTGTGTGTGTGTGTGTGTGTGTGTGTGTGTGTGTGTGTGTGTGTGCTGGCCCCCTCTCTCTTCCCCTTTCTGTTCCTCTTATCGGTACATTATATTCCTTTCCAAGCTTGTAATTCCAGTTTATAGTTAACTGCACATTTTCCTCAGAGGTTAAAAAGCTTTAAAAAAAAAATTATTTCCATACTTATTGTCCAGGCCTGTTTACCATAAAAATAACTGCTGGAACTCTGCCCTCATTTTGGATGAAGGCCCACTCCCCTCCCTCTCTTTCTCTCTCACTCCCTCTATGTTTGTACAAAGTCAGCTTTACTCACTCGGCTCACTGTACTACTATATTGTAATTCTTTGTGTTCATGTCATGAGATGTCTTGCTCGCCCTTGTACGGTGTATGTGGTAGTTGGCCTTGGAGTGAGCAATGGCTACCTGGCTTTGTCTTGTATGGAATGTGCAGTACAGGAGATAACACTGGGTCTGGTGGTGTGTGTGTGTGTGTGTGTGTCTCATGTACAGAGTGTGCTGTACTCTAGATAGCTGGGATGATTTCCTGTTGCCACTCCTCAGTGATTAAAATAAACCAGAGTTCCCTTCTGAGAGCCGACAGTAACCAAAATGTAGGCTACAGCTCTGGCCAAAACAACTGTGACAAAATCAGTCACAGCACTGAATTAATCTGTTATGTCACTTTCCAAATCAAGGACATTAACTTCCCCTATCATTGAGGGTACAAACCAATGCAATATTAACCAAATCCTGTGCTAACTTGCAGTTACAGGTTACAGATCAAAACAAATCACCGACCACATCAATGAAAACAAGAGCTTATGGAAAATACTAGAACAACATTTACCAAATAAGGCAAGATGACAAATACAGTTAGAACTCTGACCCAATTTGTTAATGGCAGTATTGCGGTGCCCTGTTTGGAAAGGCGGACTAATTAGGCTCGTTTATTTATTTTTTGCTTTGATAAGTGTGTGTGGGTGTGTGTGTGTGGGGAGGGGCGTGTTTATATTAGATCTTATCAGGACTGCCCGTAAAAGCGCTCTCCCGTCGCTTTCTGTTTCGCTCTGCGTCAGGCTTAGTTAAACCTCTTGGCAGCAGCGCGTCTTTGAAGCCCGTTTTGGGAATACGGGGTCACTTTCAGAGTCGCTGGCTAGCGGGAGCCTTCGCAGTCCGCTGGCCGTGTCCTAGAGTGACCTCCCCTCGCTTTCTACCCCCCCCCACCTCTTTTTTAAGCCCCCCTTGGTGCTTTGTGCGATTCCATGCTCTTCCTCAGTCATAATTTTCCGATGACATTAACGATTACAGCCCCCAATAAACCACTAAATGAGCCAGGATATCTGTGGAATTTGGGGACATGACATGTTTATCTGCATACTGTATGTACAGTCAAGTCGGAAAGTCTGAACACCCCTTTCACCTTCTCCACGTTTTATTACATTACAGACATATTCTACAATAGATTGAGTTCATTTTTTGTCTCAAAATTCTACACAAAATAGCCCATAATGACAAAGTGAAAACATGTTGTTAGAAATTTTTTGCAAATGTATAAAAAAATCGAAAACTGAAATCTCATTTACATAAGTATTCATACCCTTTGCTTTAACATATTTTTAAAGTATCATATTTAATATTTGGTCGCATATCTTTTGCATGCTGTTACTTCCTGAAGTCTGTGACCCATCAACATCAAAAGACTTTCGATATCTTATTTCCAGGTACAAGCGATACTACATTTGAATGGATCTCTATGGGAATTGGGGGGTGAGACTAGATTCAGCTGTAAATTACACTGGTACAGTATGGAACACATGGCTGGCTAAATGGCTGTAAGTCATCAAGGGTCTGAGCTATCGAACGAGCCCCAAACCATCACTCTGTTGCCAGATGTGGAGTAGATGTGGATGGATCACTGCAAGGGTTATTTCTCCTGACTCATTTTCCTATAGAACTCTATGGGGGGGAAAAAGTCAGGAGAAACAACCCTTAAAGGAATCCATCCACATTTACTCCATATCTGGTCGCAGAGTGATGGTTTGGGGCTCGTTTGATACCTTAGACCCTTGATGACGTACAGCCATTTCGTCAGTCATGTGTTCCATACTGTACCAGCGTAATTTACATCAGTTCAAATGCAGAGAGGTTATAGTATCGCTTGTAACAGTACCTGAAAATAAGATATCGAGAGTCTTTTGATGTTGATTGGTCACAGACTTCAGGAAGTAACAGCATGCAAAGGATATGTGACCAAATATGAAATATGATACTTTAAAAATATGTTAAAGCAAAGGGTATGAATACTTATGTAAATGAAAGATTTCAGTTTTCGATTTGTAATACATTTGCAAAAATTTCTAAAAACATGTTTTTACTTGTCATTATGGGGGGGGTGTTGGTGTGTTTCCAGTGTGTCTGCTGGGTCTCCTGTGTAGTGAGTCCGCTGCAGGGACGCTCACCCCCCTGCGGGGAGACATTTCACTGCCTCAGGCCAAGATCAGAGGGGCCTTTTCACTGACCGGCTGTATTGGCCTTGGGATGCTACCTAATGCGACGGGTCGTAGCCAATCCGGTCTCTCCCATATTTTTGAAGCAGTGCTGCGAGTTCAGCTTTAGTGTGTCGCCTACTTCCATGTGCACCTGGCTTGTTTGTAAATATGGTGGTGAACAGTGGAAGCTCCTCCCCTGTTCCCCTCGCCAGTCAGTTTGTTGGCCCCGTAGCCGTCCGGGTTTATTGTTCCCAAGGAGAAGGAGAAGGCAGTGGCGGCTGGTGCTCGGCGACCCGCGGCGTGACTCATGTGACGGGAAGTGGGAGGAAGAGTCTAGCTGAGAGTGGCATGGAATGGCAGCTGGGCACTCGGGGCGTGGTGTTTCTGCAAGACTCGCAGGAGTGTGCGCGTGCGCGCGGAACTGTGTGCGTCTGTGCGTGCGCGCGGAACTGTGTGCGTTTGTGCGTGCATAGTGGACCTCAATCTTTGGAGGCCGCTACTTTATCTATCCCTGATTAACTGTTATGAGGTGCCTGTGCACATTGACTGAATACAAATATGACTCGTATTGACATCAACGTTGCATAGACATGTTAGATACAATGTCGTTGACACATACGCAATCAAATTTGTATATGATTTTTTTATGTGCGTATGTGTGTGCGCTGCATGTGGCTCTGGAAATGCTAGCAAGGGGCAGCACATCGGCCTGCCACCTTTTGCTTGGCAGGCAGGCGGCTGTTTGCACAGTCCTGCAGGGTGTTTACCGGACTGCAGAGCGACTGGGGCTCCGCGCTGGATTTCAGGCTTGCGTAATCTCCCTGCCTGCAGAGTCGCTTTAATAAGCTGCTTATGATGCCAGACGAGTTCCCTTTTTGTCCCCAAACTGACACTCGCGCTGTGAAACTTATTAAACGGCGCCGTGGCCATGGAAAAAAAAAAAACACTCCGTCCCTTTATTAAAGGTGGCTGAAGGTGCACCCAGTCGAGACTGTGCAGCTAACAAGGTTTTGGGAGTCTGCATTCCAGAAGGAATCGCATAACTGGTGTTGTGCGCAAGATCAAGCCCTCCCTCCCCCCCCCCCAGAGACTCGACTTATTATATTTTTTATGATAAAATATCCGAAATAAAAAGGGTACTGTGCTCATGCCGACATGCTGGTTTCTTTTTAACAGGCTGCCGAAGGGCATCGACTGCTTAACCTCGTGATGTGCCCTCCCCCCTTCTCCCGTGCGCGACCTCTAATTTCTTCCCCCCTCCTGTTTCCCCCCCGCAGGGAGTCCCTCCCGTGCTGTTTCCACCATGTCCCTCTCTGTGCGCCCGTCCCGGCGAATCCTCTCCAGGTCTATCACTAGGAGCCAGTCCTTCGCCGGAGTCAACTCCCACGACAAGCACTACAGGTGAGTCTGTACAGGCCGGCCCCTGGGGTTTCTTTTAGCTGCCGATAACTGATTCTGGATCAGTGTTTGCCGGGGCGATCGGCCTCTGCTAGCTCAGTTGGTAGTTCCTGTAAACGAGGCAGCTGCATTAGAGTTCTCAACAGGCCTGAAAATTCAAACCCGAGTTGAAGCCCGAGATCATCGCATACAATACTCAGCCTGAGACCGACCAAACCCGGGGAAAAAAAAAAACCACAAGTCGGTTATTGCCAGAAAAGGCTGCACAATTTACGTAGGCGGCAACTCAAATCACATAGTACAACGGAGAGAGAGAGAGAGAGAGAGAGACCGACCAAACCCGGGGGAAAAAAAAAAACACAAGTCGGTTATTGCCAGAAAAGGCTGCACAATTTACGTAGGCGGCAACTCAAATCACATAGTACAACGGAGAGAGAGAGAGAGAGAGAGAGAGAGAGAGAGAGAGAGAGAGAGAGAGAGAGAGAGAGAGAGAGAGAGAGAGAGAGAGAGAGAGAGAGAGAGAGAGAGAGAGAGAGAGAGAGACAAACTTAGCTGTTTTAGCCAACTGTTTTTGAGTTTTTAACAGATTTAGTCATTGAGATCAGCAGAGTAAACCAATTTTGCCGAAAGCAAGCAATTAGATTTGTACTAATGTTTTTTCGTTAGAACGGGATTCAACTTTTTTATTGTTGTGTAGTTCGCATGTTCTTGCTTCATTATTATCATTTATCACACAGCAGACGAAACTTCAACTTGAATGCCTACATTCGCCGTATAGTTACAGCAAACAGGAGATGTTGGATGAATAAAATAAATGGCTAGCCTACATTTTAACAAGTAGAGAAAGTCTTGACTCCAGATTGAAAGATTAGCAATCAGCACCACATGTAAAAATACAGATTAGCCTGCTGTAGATTAGCCCTACCCAACCCGACCAATTAGCATAAATTGTCGGCTCGAACCCGGCCCTACCCGACAGGCTTTTTCGGGCCCCGTCGGGCTCGGGCTGAAACTGAGAACTGTACGCTGCGTCCATAATGCACTGCAACTCATGTCCATGTCCACAGACTGATTGCAGACTGACTCACAGTCCCAGTAGTGAGTTCCTCAAATCACTCTAACCAGGCCCCCTCAGTATTAGTTTTTCTGTGTTTTGTGGTATAGAAGAACCAACTCATGTCAGCATTGGTTTCTATTAGTTACAGCTATATACTGTAGATGTGTACTTGAAAAACCACGCAGACACAAACACACACCCACACACAAAAAAACAAATACGCACTCTGTCCCAAACTGTGTGGTCAACGCAACCACACCTGACAGGAAGTCCTGTTCACCCTGCACTTCCTGTCGGCTGCAGGCTTCCTGTGTCTGATGTCGGGGAGGGAAGAATGGGGCTTTGAAGTGAGGGGTTTGGTTTATTGCAAATGGCTTTATTTTTTTCACGCTTTCAAAGCTGGCGTAGGAAGGAGTTCTTCAAACCGCAACTCGGCACATAAACAGACCTGTTAGCATGTCGGAGAGGTGGATTCAGGATCTCCCCCTCTTTCTCCTTCTTTCTTTCTCTCTGCCTCTGTAATCTGGGGGACATTTTGATCGGTGAGGTTTTCTGCTTTGCTTCATTCTATTGAAAGGTGGAAAAAAAAATGCCTCGTCAGCTAAGACGCCTCTCCTACAGTGAAGCGCATGATGAGAGAGAGAGAGAGAGAGAGAGAGAGAGAGAGAGAGAGAGAGAGAGAGAGAGAGAGAGAGAGAGAGAGAGAGAGAGAGAGAGAGAGAGAGAGAGACTGCCAGAGTTATTTGGTAATGGAAAGATCCATCTTCCAGTCAACAGGACAGAATGGAGCATGTAAATTATGCCTGTTGCGAGGAGAGATAGTGAAGGAGGACAGGGGGTGCCTAACTTACCCGTCATGTTTCAGGCCCGCCTCGTCCATCCAGCGTTTTGCACACGTTCAGTAACGTCGTAACATCCGCGCACTTAATTGAGATAATTATGCATGGGTTGGCCCTGGTTGTCCCCACATTTAACCTTACTACAAGTCGGTTGGCCGGGTTGATTCACCAGCTGTTTTCGATTGGTCGCCTTCATGCATTTTCAGCTTAGGACACGATTGTGGGTGGTGGAGTAACCGAGCAGGGAGGATGGGGTCGAGGGGTCGAGGGCGGATAAAATAAACATTCCTGTCACTTAATGATTATCTGTTTCACCATGGCAACGTGACATTGAGCAGAACAGGAAAGGAGAGCTGATATCAGGGGTTATCGCCCACCAGGCTTACATGCAAGCCCCTGGGGTGTTAAAACAAGCCCCTGTAGGGCTGATGGGAAGACCATATTTTTGCTCCAACCTCAGGTCTTAATGACTTAATTGGCCTTAAATAAGCTTCTATTATTTGTCAGCATGACCTTCTGCATTTTTGCAGGCGATAAATACCAGCCATTCCTTCAGGCATACTGAAGCAGTCGTTAGCTGCAGTGCACTATGGGAAATTAAATGTGCAAATACTGTGTGACGTATTCAATTATTGCACCAATTAAGTCAGAGAAATCTATTGGGGGGTGGGGGGTGGTTCTGCAAAGAGGCAAAGAAAACGCATGTCCCCCAGTTCAAGCAACTGACACGTGAACCATTAATGTGTCGAACAAAGGGCAGCTATTTATCATATTCACTCCTGTTGAGTGAGTCATATAACAGTGAATCTCCTCTTGTATTGATTGTCTGACATTTATATTTAAGCGGCATTTGAAGTGTTATTGATTTCTTACCTCTTGTTGATATTACAACGCATGACTTGGCGCAAAGTGAGACGCTGCAACCCGAGTGAGAGCTGATTGGCTGCCAGTTTTCCAGTGTTGCTTCCAGTGAGAAGGCTTTCAGTCATAATGAGACCGCTCAAACTGCAGTTTTAGGAGCATGGCGCTGACTCTCTTTCCCGTGACCTCTCTTCTGCCCCTACCGCCTCTCTCTCTCTCTTAACCCCTCTGTGACGCAGAAACCTCTCTGTGTTCAGCACCCCGGCCTGCACGAGGAAGACCCCGTCACGAGCAAGCAGGATGTTCACCCTCTCTGCCAAATCTCCGCCCCCTAAGGTGCCCCAGCCCGAGCGGCTGGACGAGGTGTACGAGGCGCTGAAGAGAGGCCTACAGTGAGCGCGAGCGCACAGATACGCACATACATACACACGTGCACACGCATGCACGGATACACACACACACACACACACACACACACACACACAGCCATTCATTGGGTTTTGGTGGTCCTAAACAAGACTGTTGTTGCGGCTCCAAAATGCTCCAAAAAAAATAAACTTGAATGGTATGGCCCAGAGATGGATGTCGTCCCAATCAACGGCACATACTGTTTATGCATACACATGCACATACATGCACACCCCATGTACAATACGAACCACTAACCTGACAGGAAGCACTGTACGCGGACAGGAAGTGACACGTACCGCTTTCTCACCTCCAGGGCTTACCTGCAAGTCCATCAGCTAGAGTTGGACAGCCTCAGCCGACAGATGAGAGAGTCCAAGAGGAACTCCAGACTGGTGAGTACCAGGCTAACTCCCGGCCCGACCGTGACGGGGACTGTTTCTCTCCCATGTTTGGACAGAGCTTGGGCTTGGTGGAGGCTGTAGGCGGAGCTTGTATACATAATCATCCTTCCCGTGGATCTTGCATCTGATTCCCTTTATTTTCCCTCTACAGGGCTTTCTGTACGAGCTCGACAAGGTGAGCGGAAAACTCGCTGATTCTGCTCTTTCCTTTTCGCTGAGTCAGTTCTCTTTTCCCTTCATCCGCTTAACACTTATACTCTAACACTGCATTTGGTACACTACATTAGATTAAGCTGTTTAGAATTTGTGGAAGGTTAAAACATTTAAGGAGAGAACCCAAGACAAATGTGACAAAGATGCCTTCAGATCATTTGATAGTTTTGGGGTTGTGGGTAGGTAATAATGATGAAAAAAAATAATAATAATTTGGGGTTGTGGTTATGGGTTAAATGGGTATAGAGTGAGTGAAGAGCTGTTGTCTGTTTCCCAACAGCAAGTAAAAGTGATCGAGAGATTTATGCGACGACTGGAGTTCCACCTCAGCAAGGTAAGATGCTGCCTGGCTGTGGTCTTGTGTGTGTCCGTGTGTGTGTCTGTTGCCGTGTGCACGGTTGTGCGTGCGTACGTGTTTGTGTGTATATATGTGCATCTGCAACCCCAGAGGCTGCTGGGGTATGGCTTACAGGGAGGCGGTGGCTTTGGTCTCGCTGCACATTACTGGATTGTTTAGCTCTGGCGCCTTGATCTGGGTCAGAGGTGAGGCCCTAACAGTGTATAGGTGCTGCGCTAACTGGAGGCAGCTGGGCGGCTCAGGAAATGCTGGTCGTCTCCTCTGATCTGTGATTAGTTTGTGTTTTACAAACGGAGAGCGCCCTGGGGAGTTGTCAACTTCCAGGGGTCAGAGGGCACGGCCTCTCTCTGGGGTTGCAGGAGCAGGCGATTTATGTACAATGTAACATGAACGGCACCCACTTGTTGAGTTGCCCTTCGCCTCCGCTCCCCTGCCTCTCCTCCCCCACTGCGACTGGCCACTTTCGAAGGGAAGGTGCAGTGGCCTTCTGGGAGATGTAGTTCACTAAATGGGTAGGAGTGTGAACACTGCTTCCGTAACAGTTAACATTGTAGAGGGAAAGGGCTGTACAGCAGACCCACTGCTAGCTTTGCAGAGTAATTGTCAATATGAAGCACTCATAGCGGCCGCTAACCGCCTCCAGATGGGCAGAGCGCTCATTGGAATAGCGAAGGAATCAATTGCTCCCTCTCTTGCTCCCCTCCCTCTGCACTTTGTGCAGTAAAACATTAAAGATTAAAGAGCGGCATTCTGTCATTTTTCTTCTTTTTTCCCTATTTGCAGTATTGGCGTCTCTCTGCCCCACTCTACTCACGTGGGCAGTGGGCAGGGCCTGTGATGGTGTGCCTGTTTGTTCTTGTTCTGTGTGTGTGTGTGTGTAGAGGGCTTTGTGTCAGGTGATGTGTGTGTGTGTGTGTACAGGGCTTTATGTAAGGTGATGTGTGTGTGTGTGTGTGTGTGTGTGTGTGTGTGAGAGTGAGTGCACGTGTGCATAGCTTTGTGTCAGTTGCAAGTCTGTGTGTGTGTGTGTGTGTGTGTCTGCGCATGCGTGTGTGCGCATGTGTGTGTGTGTGTGTGTGTGTGTGTGTGTACAGGGCTTTATGTAAGGTGAGGTCAGGGCTGTTAAACTGCAGCATTTCCCACACTGCGCTCAGGAACGCTTCAGTCTCGCTCTGTAGTTGTCAGGTTCCCTTAACTCTGCCCTCTCAGAAGAATTACACTGGTGGTACACTTAAGCCTCAATGGACTCAGGGCCCAGTGCAGTCACACTAACTCTTAAAGCGCCACGCATTCGCACTGTACATTACCCACACCCCCGGCTCGTGAAAACATCTGCTTCTGGCCAACACTCTCCAGAGTCCCTCAGAAGCGGAACTTTGTTCCAAACTTTAGCGACTTCAGCTTCGCTCTTCCGGGGGCCCCCAAGGTAGACCCTAATGGGACCCGTTCGACCAGCCATTAGCGTTAACGAGCCAATAGCTTAATTAGGGCGGACGAGCCGCGCCCGGTTGGGGGCCTGGCGGCCTGCACACGGGGTCACTCGCCAGAAAAACAGCCTGTCGAAGTCCTGCAGGGTGGATCCATGTTTATGGACTTACCGCTCCAGCTGGAGTACGCGTCCGTTAAGTTATTAATGGCGGGTCAGGAAGTAACCATCATCGGCAATGAAGGAGAGACTAAAAGGACCCCTACAGAAAAAGATTTAAGTCTATTAAAATAAAATATATTATAAACATTGCAGCACTTACATAATGAATGGAAAAATATACTAATTATTGCTGCTTTCAGATATTATATATATACATACGTACATACGGACACACACTGAATTTAATTTAAATATTTATATAATAGTCCACATATTTACAGTATATTGCAGTGTAGATTATTCCATATCCGTAAAGAGAGGAGGAGGAGGATCGGATGTCTTAATTAAGCAAGTTTCTGAGAAAGATTTGTGGGGGCGCGGCTACGGTTCCCCCCTAACTAAGATCACTGCAATAGAATGTCCAGCCACACGCTGAAACGCTACTAAAATCTAAATGGAGGACTGCTCCCAGTGGTCACCAGAGAGAGACGGTGGTTTAATATTTCAGCATCACCTCAGGTAGAGGTAGGAGAATTAATATTGCAGTGTGATGCACGTACGCACACCCAGGTGGAGAGCACACTCTTGCGCTGAGTGGAATATGTGGGACGCTCGTGTCCCCGGAGGCTCTGGATTTTATCAGGTAATGGGAGGACAAACGTAGTGAAAAGCCTGCTGTGTACCGCTAAAGTGGGAGCAGGTGGTGGTTGAGGGGCTTTCACAGGCTTTCACGGGGCTCCACGGCAACAACGATGCGCGCGTCGCTTGTAAACGGGCCTGTTCCTCCCTCCTCCTCTCTTTACTTATTAATTCGTGACGGCCCGTGTCGCTCTCGGCGCGGCCCTGGTTCATTCAGCCTGAGTGTTTCTCAGTTGGGTTCTTCTGAAAGGCTTGGCGGGAAGGAGCCGGGGAGGGGAGGGGAGGGGAGGGGGTGGGAGGGCTTATCTGTGCCTGTGCTGGTGATTCAGGTTCCTCTCTGATGGATGTGCCCCGATTCCCAAAACCAGGACGCCCTCGTACACTGCTAACACGCTTCCCCTCTGACCTGAAATAAAGTCTGATGCTTGGAGCATTACATAACATTCCATTACAGTCATTTAGCAGACGCTTTTATCCAAAGCGGCATACAATAAGCGCATACATAAACGTCATCGAAGTAACTACAGAACAGATAAGAAAGCGCCTTCACGTAACGTAGCAGCTATCCCTAGTAATGAACATTCAATGTAGTTCACAGTAAGCTGTGGGTAAATCAGCTAATACTATAATTATATTCTAAATACTATTATAAACAATAACAGTTAGACAAGAAAACACAGGGAACAAGTACCGTGAGAAAAGATCCTAGATTAGTAATAAAGTAAAAATATATATTAACCATTAATAGACTGATATGTGTATAGCACATTTACAATATTAGCACTCAACTAGCCTGAACTAGCAAGCGCCAACATCAATAAGTGCCATGTCCACTTGAGGGCGCGGTAGGTGAAGAAATAAATCCAATGAGATGGACAACTTCCGGACTGCCAGGTAAACAATCCTGTTAGCCAGCTATTTTGCCAACATATTGGTTATTCAAACGGTAGCTATCTTTCTTGATGATTATAAACTATTAATTGGTTTTTAAAACAACAAAAATCGTGAGCTTCTTTATGGATTACAACAGCCGCCCGATAATGGGCGCCCCTTTGGCAGTCTTGTCTCATCTTAAAGACGTTACAACAAAACAAAAAAAACTACCGGTCATGTCTAACGTTACATGTTTATTGGTTTAAAAGTTAATTTATTGTTTTTGTGAAGAAACAAGTCCAGTAAGATTGAGCTAATACATGATAATGGGTGCCCCTTTTTGGACAGCACTGTCCCATCTAAAAGACGTTAAAACCAAAAAATACGGGTCACTTCTACATTGGCTTAAAAGTTAGTTTATCGTTTTGTGAAGAAATAAATTCAATGAGATGGACAACTTCCGGACTGCCAGGTAAACAATCCAGTTAGCCAGCTATTTTGTCAACATATTGGTTATTCAAACTGCATCTTTCTTGATGAAATAAACTATTCATTGATTTTTAAAACAACAAAAATCGTGAGCTTCTTTATGGATTACTCCAGCCGCCCGATAAAGGGCGCCGCTTTTTTTGCAGCACTTTCTCTTATAAAAGACGTTAAAACAAAAAAACTACCGGTTATATCTACATGTTTATTGGCTTAAAAGTTAGCTTATCGTTTTGTGAACCTAATAAATATAATATGTCCAATGGTATGTGCCCGAATAATATCAGTATCGTATGTTGAACACAAAAATGTCTGTTTTCCGCCCGATAATAGGGTCCGGTACGCTATATCAGTCAAGGTAGAGTCTGAAGAGGTGTGTCTTCAGGCCACGATGGAACGTAGGGGATTGGGGAGTTCGTTCCACCACTGAGGAGCTAGGGTGGAAAAGCTCCGTAGCAAGCACAATGAGTGCGCGCGCGCGTGTGTGTACGTGTACGTGTGTGTTTGTGCATGTTTGTGTGTATGTTTGTTTGTGTGTGTATGTGTGTGTGTGTGTGTGTGTGTGTGTGTTTAGAGTGTGCTTTGCTCAGATTCTGTATTGCTGGTGAAGCTTTTACTGTCCCTAAGTGGGCCTGCAGCCAGATCAGTAAAAATGTTTATGAGATCAGAAAAGCACACGCGACAATTACGGGCAGGAGGAAGTAATATACCTATAAAGTCTCCGCAGCAGGAAGCCGTGTTAATCTATAGGCGCTGCGCAACTCTGTGATGAGCTAGGGGGCGGGGTTTCCTCACCATCTGGACTGGAATGGTCGCACTGGGAGTTTCAGCATCATTCTGCACATGCTCAGATCAGGGCGAGAACGCCTGGTGTTATTTTTTTTCCTGCTCCGTTTTGTCAGTCTGTACACGGTTGGTATTGTCAAAATTCACACACGATGCACAGTTGCGTGTGTAAATGCGTAGACGCAAGATAATTTTTGTGTGCCTGCGCAAGTATACACATGCATGTGATTTTGTACGTGTGTGAAGTGCATATGCACGCTAAAGTGTTTGTGCATGCGTGTGTGTCTATGTGAATGTGTGTATGGCTGTATTTTTAAGTAAAAATAAATTGAATGAAAACTGTAATGTTGTCCCATGTAAGAGGCGGTAAATAACGTGGTGGTTTTGCGTCGCCCGCGTGTGCAGATCGATGAGCTATACGAGGCCTACTGCATGCAGCGCAGACTACGGGACGGAGCCAATAAAATGGTGAAGGCCTACACTGCCTCCCCAGGGAGCCGAGAGGCTCGGGAGAGCCTGTCAGAGGCCAACAAGGGCTACAAGGAGTATACTGAGGTAAGGGCAAGGTTATTGGGTGTCACAGCACTGGGGGGCGGGGTCTAACGGCACAGGAGGGTGGAGTCTAATGGTATACAGCAGTCAGGAAAAAGGGGGCAGGGTGTACTGGTAGACCGAGGCAAGGGCGGGGCCCAAGGTGGAAATGAAACATTTTTTGCTCACATCATCACTATCTCATCTCTGTACACCATTAAACAATGAGCAGACTACACAATGAAGTGAAATCCAGCCCTTATCGCTTTCTCTGTCTCACCATTACCCTTCCTGTGTCTGTCTGCAGAACATGTGCATGCTGGAGAGTGAGCTGGAGAATCAGCTTGGAGAATTTCACATCAAGATGAAAGGTGAGTACAGTGCACTGCGCATGCACACGCATGCAGGCATGCACATGCACATACGTACACGTACATGCACACACACAAACACACTTGCATGCACATACATACACGCACACATACATACACACACACACACACACACACACACACACACACACATGCACATACGTACACATACATGCACACAGGCATGCATACGCACATGCACTTATGTATACAGGCGCACACACACACATGCAGGCATGCACATACATGTACGCACGCTCACACACGGTCGCTGTCGAAGGGTTTGGACAGCCCCTCCTCATTCAAAGGGGAGCTAGAAGCAGAGAGTGGGGTCAGAGGTCACAAGCAGCCTATTGACACGGGCAGCCTGTTACTGTGTGGAGTCAATACAGAGATGTACCGGCTTGGAGCTCAGAGCCCACATTTTCAGAAGGGAGATGAGAAGGTATAAAGCCGGAAGACCAGCCTTGTATGTCACCAGCAAAAAACCCTGCCTAGTTTCACTTCCTCTGAATGCTTTTGGTCTTGTCTCTGTGTGTGTGTGTGTGTGTGTGTGTGTGTGTGTGTGTGTGTGTGTGTGTGTAATTCCCTCTATATGAGGGCCTATACAACAGCATGGTGGTGCAGAACTGCGCTGTAACTTTCTGTCTGTCCGTCCCTCCTGTGTGCTGTAGGTCTGGCAGGATTCGCCCGGCTCTGCGCGGGGGACCAGTACGAGGTGAGGTCACTTCCTCTTCTCCATTAACCCTACAGCTGCTGTCTCTGGGGTCGAGGGAGGGGACATCTTCCGCATCGCCAGACTGACGGTGGTGCCCTCCGCTGTTATTGGAGGAGGGTCAGGAGAAGAGGGAGAGACGAGCACAAAGGGGCGGAGGGTCAGGAGAAGAGGGAGAGACTAGCACAAAGGGGCGGAGGGTCAGGAGAAGAGGGAGAGACGAGCACAAAGGGGCGGAGGGTCAGGAGAAGAGGGAGAGACTAGCACAAAGGGGCGGAGGGTCAGGAGAAGAGCAGGGGGGTTCTCCACAGAGCAGGGGGGTGACTGACGGCAGGACGTTACTCAAGCTGTTTCGTCCCCCAGGGGGAGTGTGATCGTTTAGTAAATAGGGGGGACTTTGTCAGGGCACAAATTTAATTTGATCATGTGCAACAGCCATGGTTTCATCAATGTGTTTGTCTGTTAGGGACTGCCGTCTCAGGACAGGTAGTTCGTTTCTTTTTAACCTTTTGACCCCAAAAACCTCCACAGATCTTTATGAAGTATGGACGGCAGCGCTGGAAGCTGAGGGGGCGGATCGAGATCAATGGCAAGCAGGTGTGGGACAGCGAGGACATGGTCTTCCTGCCGCTCATCACAGAGTTCCTGTCAATCAAGGTGAACACCAGGAAGCCCCTCCCTCATGACTACTAATTTTCGTGATATGAAGAAAGCAGCTAAGAAAAGGAAAGGGTACTAAATGTGGTGGTTTAAACACGCATGCACATGAAAACACACACACGCACACACACACACACACGCACACAAACATGGGCATATCCACAAGCATAGAAATTGCCACAAGTGCAGACACTTCTGCGGACAAGCACACAGGCACTTAGATATCTATGACCAGGGACAAATAATCAGCAGGACATCAACATCCTCTGTCCCCACACAGTAATTCCATTGCACATCATCCAACAGCAGATTTCCGGAAGGTTCTCCCAGGAATGTTATTCTAGAGCGAGAAAACAGACAGGAAGAGAAAGAGGGAGAGCAGGAGAAGCAAAAGGAGTGTGTGTACAAAGGGACAGAATGTGAGGGAGAGAGAGAGATGGAGTCATCTAAGAGTAAAATAAATAACCTCCTTGTTTATAAACTGGATTGGCTTTGTGGGAGGAGCCAGGGGTGTAGGAGAGGGCCTGTCCTGCATCCCAGCCACACACACACACACACACACACACACACACACACACACACACACACACACACACACACACACACACACACACACACACACACACACACACACACAAAGTCCCTCCGATGCATTTAAATCACTATTGGCCTTGGACAACCAACTGACAGACTCTACTCTTGCTGCCTCCTCGCTGCAGTCACATGACCTGCTCACTGCAAGCCAGCATTTATGCCTGTGGTGTTTGTCTGTGCCAGTTCAGAGTCGTTAAGAGTAAACCCATTAGGTAACATGGACACCTCACGCTCATTGCTTTTCCAAAACATGTTTCAGACTCTTATCACGCTTCTTCGCCACTTTCTCCAACCCACTCACCCCCCCCTCCCCCAAACAAAAGCCCAAATCTTATATAATATGTTGGCCTGCCTAATATGCCTTCATTTTCTATCATTTATAATTATAAACAATTGTAGGGTGCTTGTCTTGTTTAGCATTAGCTGACTGATTTTAGAGATTTAGGATCTACCAGCATTGGCTGCACTGCCTTTTTGTGCTAAAGTCTTTGGGTATGCCACAATTGTATACCCCAGATATCCAGAGAAAATATTACACAAACTGAAGTGTATATATCTACGTAATGTGTCCTTTGAAATATGAAGTACACTCAAGTGTACATTTCTTATAACCCGCAAATCGTGAAGTAAATTGGATAGCGATTAGCGAGCGCCTCCCAAATGTCCATGAAAATGTGTAATGAACGCAACTGTGCGCATCATATGCTTGATTGTCCCTTTAACGTCGTTGTATGATGAATTTCCCCTGTCCCGTGTGGTTGCCTAGGTTACAGAGCTGAAGAGCCTGGCCAATCACGTGGTGGTGGGCAACGTGTCGTGCGAGACGAAGGACCTGTTCGCCGCTCTGCCCCAGACTGTGGCGGTCGACATAAATGACCTGGGGACTATCAAGCTGAGCCTGGAGGTCACATGGAAGTGAGTGTTCTTCATCGAGGTCTTCACTTCACCCCTCTTTCTCTGTGTAAACATTTACGTTGCGATTGATTCCATATGGACGGCAGGTTACGTACCGTGTTCGGCATGTGCGTATCTGAACTTCTCTCTCTCTCTCTTTCTCGCAGTCCTTTCGACAAGGATGACCCGGGTTTATCTGCTGCAAGCACGGTCAACAAAGCCCCCTCGGTCAACAAGCGGTTCTCCACCTACAACCAGAGCCCCCCAGACACGCCATCACTACGGGAACAGGCCTTCTATGTGAGTGTCCTCTGTGCCTGTGTTCATTAGAGACAGTGTGTCCTCTGTGCCTGTGTTCATTAGAGACAGTGTGTCCTCTGTGCCTGTGTTCATTAGAGACAGTGTGTCCTCTGTGCCTGTGTTCATTAGAGGCTGTGTCCTCTGTGCCTGTGTTCATTAGAGACAGTGTGTCCTCTGTGCCTGTGTTCATTAGAGACAGTGTGTCCTCTGTGCCTGTGTTCATTAGAGGCAGTGTCCTCTGTGCCTGTGTTCATTAGAGACAGTGTGTCCTCTGTGCCTGTGTTCATTAGAGACAGTGTGTCCTCTGTGCCTGTGTTCATTAGAGACAGTGTGTCCTCTGTGCCTGTGTTCATTAGAGACAGTGTGTCCTCTGTGCCTGTGTTCATTAGAGACAGTGTTCTCTGCCTGTGTTCATTAAAGGCTGTGTCCTCTGTGCCTGTGTTCATTAGAGACAGTGTGTCCTCTGTGCCTGTGTTCATTAGAGGCAGTGTCCTCTGTGCCTGTGTTCATTAGAGACAGTGTTCTCTGCCTGTGTTCATTAGAGACGGTGTTCTCTGTGCCTGTGTTCATTAGAGACGGTGTTTTTTGTGCCTGTGTTCATTAGGGACAGTGTGTTCTCTGTGCCTGTGTTCATTAGAGACGGTGTTTTTTGTGCCTGTGTTCATTAGAGACGGTGTTTTTTGTGCCGTCAGTGGCGATGTCTTCTGTGCCTGTCTCCATTCATTCTGCAATACAAGTCAGCTGTTTCACCTACAAACTCAGAATTTAAAATCTCTTATATACAAGAAGGGTGCCTAAAAATACAAGTGGCTGTCAGAAGTTTTTCCTCATTCCACAGAAGCACAAAAAACATCCAACAAACAGGAAAATTTGGAAGTGAATTGCTAGAGTAACCCTAAACTCCAGCCTGTTACCCCATGTAACTTGCCTTTGGAGTTCAATATGAATCAAATTTCTGAACTTTTATCGTTCCCTAACTGGAATGTGTATATTAAAAGACATTTAAACAGATCCGCACATACATTCCTGTACTGTGCGCTTTACCTGTAGCTTCCAGAGTGACAAGATCAGCCACTGGTTTTCTCTCTATTGTGGAGCAACAAACCAATCTCTTCTTCTGTTTCAGCCCCAGCAGTGCTGTTGTCTGTGTCGATGGGTTAGAGGTCACGGTAGAGTGTGGCTAGCCTTAGCCGTGCTCCTCTAGCAGCCTGTTAGCGATCCAGTAGCGGTCCATCCGGTATTGGTCTATAGTCTAGTGGTCATTCTCACCTTCCACTTCAATCCCCCTTTCCCCGTGCCTGGCCCCTCCCCGGCCCCCTCACCTCCACTCCCCTTCCACACGAAGACCGCTACGAGAAGCATGCCGCCCAGACAGCGATGGTCCCTGCTGAACGTGTTCCGCGAGACAGTGGCCGAGAAACTCACTCACAGCTGCTCGTGCAGCGATGTCACGCCCATCAGGCTCGGCTCTGCTAATTTGCAGATCGACGTAAGTGCTGGTAACTGTAGCTGTGCACAGTGCAGGGGAGTTCCGGGGTAGGCCCGGGTAGAATCCTGGTAGCCCTGGTTTTGAAGCAGCCCCGAAACGGAACCTTCCTGGTGGGGGAACGGAAAATCCAGTCCCAGGCTCCACATTCCAAACTTGTGGCTCTTGTCATCGTTGTTGCTGTGGGGTTTTTTTTTGTTGTTTTTTTCATTTAAATTTTCCTTGCTCCTCTCTCTGAAACTTTTCTGTGACAAGAGACACACAATGTTATCCAACGAGGCAGGAGGGAGTGCAAGAGGTGGGAATTAAACTGACATGTTTGCTGTATGTTTGGAGACAGTCCTTTAACCTGTGGTGGAAGTGGCCTGGTCCTGAGGGTACCTATGCTTATGGGACCCTGTGCGTCACACCATCTGTCCCTCCACTATGTCTATGCTCGCTGCCTATTATATGAGAATCACTGTACTCTTATGCCAGTTAAACCATTGATCTGCCGTGGCATTTGTGTCACTTCTATTATGTGCAAGTGCTGAACTCTGATTGGCTTGTGGCAGCCATGTTCTTTCATTGGAAGTTACCTGAGACACCTAACACCTGTGTATATTGTTCTTGCCAAACTTCATCAGTCCATTTGATGAGGTGACCATCAACAGGACTGAATTTGTCATTTACAAAAATGTTAATAATTTTTTTAAGAAGTATTGCTGTGGTGACCTTTCTCTGATAATCATTTTCTCTCCCTCCTCTTTTCTTTACCTCACTCTTTCCATTTCTCTCTCTACTCTTCCCCTTCTTTGTCTCTTTCTCCGTCTCTCCGTAGAACATGCTGCGGAGACAAGAGGAGATGGAGAATGGAACGGCCTGGTCCAATTCCTCAGAATCTTCTGATGATTCCTCCAGCCCGCAGCTCTCCCTGGGGCAACGTCACTCCCACAAGACCCTGGTCCAGCCGGAGGTTCAGGCGATCGCTCCCGCCATCGAGATCTCCTTCGCCTCCCGTGAGTCCGCCACCTCCACCCCAACCCGCGCAGCCAATCACAGCAAGGAAGAGGTGGAGGAGGAGCTCAAGGTCGCCCTGGCGACGGGAGAGGAGGATCCCGGGAAGCAACGGCAGGCGGTGCCCAACGGCCACGCCCGCTACTCGCGCTCCCTCAGCCACATCAGCGAGCACAGCGTGGACGGCGCCATCGCGGGGGAGAGGGCGGCTGGCGAATCCACTGAGCCGTCCGAGGTCGGCTCCGTCGCCTCGGCCGTCTCCGTTGGAGACGGCGTCATGGAAATGCCCGCGTCTCCCAAAGTGGAGACTGTTCCTGTCTCCTCGGAGGCCCAGGAACCGAGCTCTCTTGTGCTCCCGCCCCCTGTAGACTTCATGTCCCCCTCAGAACCCCTTCCCGGGTCGAGGGAGAGACACCCCACTCTTTTGGAGGAGGACGAGGAGGAGGAGGAGAAGACTAGGCCCGAAGCCAGGGACTCGCCTGAATCTGAGGACACACAGCCAGAGAGCCTGGATCGGGCTTCATCGGACTCAGGAACTGGGGCAGAGGTGGTGGCAGAGCCAGAGGAGCTCTGCTCACCTCTCTGCGCCAGCGCACCCAGGACTGTGATGGCAACTCAGGGCAACCCTCCACTGATCACGCCACAACCGCCTACGCTGGCGAAAGGGACAGAGGACACGCCACAGACACCGTCTCCACAGGCCATGCTGGAGGAGGCCGAGAAGCCTGGGACCACAGTAGAGGCTCTGCCTGGGGACAGTGTGGGGCAGCAGCCCGCGGACGGTGAGGTGGAGGAGGCACTGAACACAGTCATCTCCTCTCTGGATGACTACAGGGGTCAGTTTCCTGAGCTGCAGGTCCTAGAACAGGAGCTGAGACTCCTGGAGGGGGCATTAACGGTGAGTCTCCGCCCCTGAGTCTGTGCGGTACCGCCCACTGCTTTGTCAGAGCAGGAGCCTTAATGCCATGGATCCGTGTGTTCATTCCATCATTCAGTATCACTCCGGAGGCCTCTGCCCCCTATCACTCACTCGGATGGGTTTATAAATGAGTGGGAGCCACAGAATGCCAGTCACCTTGGCATTCCACCAGGTCACCGTAGACACGGTGCCAACATTCTAGCCCTGTGTGTGTGTGCCTGGGTGTTGTGGCACGGTTTGTGAGTGTGTGTGAGAGGGAGGGAGAGAGAGAGAAAGAGGGAGAGAGTGAGATTTATAAACAATGCAGACTCCCACAAGCCCCTAGGACAAAGCACAGGGTGTAGCACTTCCTCCCTCAGTTGGGCACAATGCAGGGCTGGGGTCTTACTCTCCCATGTACGTATAACAACTCCCCCACTCCCGCCCCCACCCGCCAGAACCGACCACAGATAACCATCAGAACACTGTCGGTCACAGCCTAAACCTGATACTCTACAGCAAATGAGCAGTCCTGGGCCTGCTGGTGCTGTGTACAACAAAATGGGGCTGGCCAATAGGACTATAGAATGTTTCTGAATTGTTTGAGCCGCAGTAAACGAGTAGGGGTTTATCTGAGTATTGGGGCTGCGGTCTCAGCAAGAAGCACGTGCAGAGCGGTGTCACTGATTTAATAATACCGATGATGTCATTTCCTGCCCTGTGCTGTAATACTGTTAAGCTTTTTCTTGTGGAGGGGCACTGGCAGGGCTGTCAGCCATTTCCAAAGATGGGCGATGGTATGAGCAGTATATCTGTATATATCTGTATATGAAGGCACTAACATTTGTTTATGTGTGTGTAGATTGTGTATGCTTTTATAGTAATGTTACCAGTGCGTGAGTTTTTGTGTATACTTTTGTCTTGGTAGTACTATTACCTGTGTGCGTGCATGTGTGTGCACAACTGTGCGCACGCGTGAATGCATAGCAATTATACATGTGTGAATTTACTGTAATTATACCTTTTGTATATGTGTTTACTCTGATTATACCTGTGTGTTTGCACTAATTATACCTCTTGTATAATTTTGTGTGTGTGTGTTTTCATCTTCTCAGGGCCGCAGTCGAAGCCGCTCCTCAAGTGTGAGCCTGACAGTAGAGAATGCTCTTGGGAGTTTCGACTTCCTGAATACCTCTGACCTGGATGACGAGGAAGACGAGGAAGATGGGGAGAGAAAGAATACCACAGACAGGTTTGGGCCCCAAGATCTTCTTACCAGGATACCAGTCAGCCTGCAATTTTTTCAAACTGAGAGATTTTGTGAAGAACCACATTTTTGTCACACAAGCTATTACTGCCATCTAGTGGTGAAATTGATAACCTCTGAAACAACACAAACTTTTAATACTTTTGACATACATATGTCTATGTTGTATTAGGGGATGAGGGATGAGCGCGTAGTCGATGCCGAGAAATTTACCCTGCCTCGCTAGCTAGTCCAGAAATAAAATACTTACGGTTTTAATTAATTATTTATTTTTACATTACATTATTACATTTATATTGAATTAAATTTGCATTTGTTGTGTCAGTTTTCCTGGTCAATTGTAAAAAAAAAAAAAAACAAATGTTAATTTTACTAATGTTAAAAAAAAAAAAAAAAAAAAAAAAAAAACGAAAAAAAAAAAAAAAAAACAAAACGCTGTAGCTGCGCAAATGCGAGGTCTGTGGGGTGGATTTGGAAAGAGTAAGTAGGCCGATCGCGTTGTTGAATAGCCCAATAAAACTAATATAATGTCACGTCGATCAGTAGGCCTAATTGTTATTTTTTGTGGGCCTATTATTGGTAGTTTTTCTGATGACCGATTATAATTTTTTCTGTATTTGCTATGCGATCGTGTTCACCCAATGAAAATGCCGTTGGGGCCGCTGCGGTAGTACAACGGTAAAAAGCTCAGAGGATCGGGGTTCGCGCCCCGGTCCTGCCATTTTCCGAGCATGGCCAGCGCCCTGTGGGAGCAGCAATTGGCGGCTGCTTCCGGGTGGGGGGAGGGCTCGGATGAGAATCGCTACGCAAAAATAAGGCCCCGGGCGAGTTTGAATCACGGTCAGGAGCTTGGGGAGTCGCGCCCTGTAGAGGACGTGGCGGCCTCTTTCCTACTACCGGCTGACGGGGTTGTATAGTGGTGGTTCTCTAGCGGTTGCTACATAGGGGGAATTGAAGTAGAATAGGGGTTCAATTGGCTACTAAATTGGGAGAAAATGGGGAAAAAATCAGAAACAAATTATTTTAAAAAAAATAAAAATAAAAATGCCGTTGTAATAATCAGGCACGTTTCCTAAAAATGTTTTGTTACGTTGAATATTGTTTTCAATAAATGTTATTTGTTAACTTTTATTTAGTGAGTTGTCATGTTTTGTAGGATAATGTGGAATGTTCATAATGCGAGGCACAAAGTGCCACACATTTCAGCGGCATTTAAAATACGATTTGGTTATTGAAGTATGTGATTAACGGTTTCAAATGGCTCTTATAATATACGCAATATTTTTTCGGACAATGTTTAACCTTATAGATTAAATTGTGCTCAATTTTGACTGTTTTCTGAGTGTTTTCTTACTTTTAGACTAGTCGACTAGTCTAAGTTTAAACTTCCGTTTAACCGTCAGGGAAATTAGTCGTTAGGAACATCCCTAGTATGAGGGTAGAGTCATTATGGCCTATGTAATAATATTCTTAATAATAATAATAATAAGAAGAAGAAGAAGAAGAAGAAGAATGGGTTGTATTGACAGAAAACCTTACATCTCATTGCATTTCATCATGACACTAAGGGATTGGTTCACCTGAACATGTGTATTCTGTATAGTGCCCTAGTGCCCCACAGAACCTTCTCTTTACCAGACCATTAGCTGAGGTGGACAGGGGGATTCTTGTCAGCCAATTTAAACTGGGAGATGATTTAATGGCTGGCTTGAGAGAGCCATCTTACCGTTAACAGTCACTGTTCGACATTTAATCTCCTACCGTACAGTGTCCCCGTCGCTCCAATGGGGTATTGGGTTTTATGTGGTGAAAAGGGAAGGCTGTCTTCTTCTGGCCCACCAACAGGGACACTGTGGGGGTTTTCAGGCCATCTCCCACCCAAGTGCAACCAAACAATATAAGATTTCAACTTCTTGTCTGTGATTTTGTTGCAAGCTGTTGTGGGTCTGCGGTTTGAACTGCTCCTGTGTGCCTTTGTGCAGTGAGAACCCCAGCGCCCCCTGCAGGCCAGCGGAGGAGAGTGCTGGTGAGGATGAGGGCTGTGAGGAGCGCTGCTGGGGGTCCCCCTCTGGCCCCATGACCACACGGTGTCCTGCCCTGGATGAGGCCCTTCTGGTCCACCTGAGGAACTGCAGCACCCAGCTACTGGTGAGTCTCACTGGACAGACAGGCAGACACAGACTCTCACTGCTGGGTGGAGGACAGACAGAGAGACAATCTCCACTATGCCTTTATCTCTAGATGACCTTAGAAAATATTTCACAAAGCATTTATTAAGTGGTTGAATACATCACAAAGCGAGCTTATTGAGCTAATTAACCTGACGCCCAACCTGTTTTAGTCCTATAAGACTAATATAAGACTGCCTTAGACAGTTTTGACAGAAGACTCCAGCTGTGGTTTTCCCTCTTCCCAAGTTTCTCTCCCCTTTTCATACGAGGTTTTTGGGCTGAAACAATAATCAAAGAACAAAATTCTAACCGCACCGCTGTGTCCCCAATGCTACAACTAACGACCTGGCACCATGCGTCACATTTCAGTGAAATGCACTTGATTTATCAAGCATATGCTTCTATATCTACACTTCATCTGGCACCGTACTCTCGGGAAGTGGAAGACTGGAAATCTGCATGTGAGGGGGACTCTGTGTGACCTAGCTAACCCCTGTGTGCTTTCACAAACGAGTGACCTCATGTTGCTCTGAAGGCAAATATCTTTGCCATCCTTACAAATGGACTTTTAAGCTTAAGTCCACTTTCCTTTGTTTCAACTTTCAGAATACTGGCCACTGCCAGTTGGCTAGACTTTACAGTAGCACAATTTTTTGAATTATCCCTGAGGCACTTTGGCCATGGCTGAACTGGCGGAGTTTGGGTTGCCGCACACCACACAAATGTTATGTGTCGCCCGCTCAGGCATTAGCAACAGTAACACCATACAGTCAAATGGTACCACTCACTGATTGTTCATGCTTACCTATTAGCTTATACAGCACATACCATAGGTTAGCAAGTCTTCCTGTTAAGCTACCTGGCTATTTATTTCCACTTGTGGTGCTTCTGTTCTAGTGGCAGTAGTTTAAGGGTAAGTTAATTAAAGCCTCATGCTCTTGCCATCAGTAAATTATTAATCTCCCACTACACTGTTTCTTATTTTATGGCTTTTTGTTATTGTTTTACTACTACTACTGACAGCTTACAGAAAACATCTTTTTTTTTTTGTTCTTGAGTGTTTGCTAAATGCCTTTAGGATTATGTTATGTTTATTATGTTATGGTTATTTTTTAGTGGTTGTTTTTTTCCACTTGTGAAACCCTACACTGAACAGGAACAAGGGAAATATTCAAGCCTGCTGGAATTCTACTTGACGTTTAGCTTGAGCGTACTTGTTTGAGCAGTTACCATGGTTCGTTGGTACTTGGCACAGCCCACACTCTAAATTGGCCCAGGTACAATTTCAGGATGCACACACTGGCTTTTTACAAGAATGATGGAAAGTTTGTCATTGGTAATTTAATACTGCAAAATCATGTCTAGAATTGTAATGTGTGTACTAGGTTTAGGGCAAGCATGGCACACAGTCTCTTTTCTTAATGAGGTACAGGTACAATTTTTGAGAGGCAGAGTTGTGCTGGGAGAGAGAGCCTTCATGACACCAAAGATAGGCGGAGCTACCTTTATTCTATCAGTAATTCACTATTTTGAACCAGTCTCTTTGTTTTGCTGTGGAGCACAAAAAATCTTTTGATTGGTTCAGACAAGTGATAATGGTTAGCTCCACCCATTATAGGTTTCCTCAAACCTCCTTCACCGATGACTAACACCACAGATATTATTATAGGCTATAGATTATGGTCAGCTCCTATGTTCCATCCATCCTACATTTATCTACAGGAGGTTCTGGCTAGCAGCTAATGGTTCTGAACATCATTGAAAACTGTATTGTACATCGTCACGTCCCTGAAATACATTTTCAGAAGATGCATCAAATTGTAATGTTTCAGTGCCTAGGGAGGGCACTGAATATGTTATGTTAAATTTGATTAATTTAGCAAGTCTTCGTATTCAGAGCGATTTAACTTGTAAGAGTTCAGTGCGTTCACCTGAGTTAGGACTATATGAGCGTGAGTGCCAGACCTGGCTGACAACTTTGCCAGACCAGCGAGTATATTTGCAACATCAGTAAATCACTAATCGGAGTCAATTATGCTAAATAGTTGTGGTTAGTCTAATGATATCTGCACTAACATTGGCTAATGCTAAAGGCCTGTTGTGTGTTTTAGAAACTGGGCACGTTTGGGCCACTGCGCTGCGGGGAGATGTATGCCCTGGACCGCCTCCTAAGGGAGGCCCGTGTGCTAGAGCTTATCCGCCAGCTCACCGAGGACTCGCCCTCCCGGATTACCCAGCCCAACAAGGGTGAGTTCAGCATTTCCTTCCACTGAGGATATATGTATCCGCTGCATTGTGTTGTGGGTAATGTAGTCCAAGCATAGACTCACAACTCGTGTTATAATGTCTGATTATTGTCAATGGGAGTGATCATAATATGATTGCAGAGGCAATGTGAACTGGCAGTTAGGGTTCCAACTGGAAGGTTGCAGGCTTGAATTCCAAACAGGCTATTATAGTTTTAAAGGTGCTGCTCAATCAAAATCATCAATGTTGTATATAAAGAGCCAAACTTTTATTATTTTCCTTTTTATAAATTTGGAAAAGATAAGTGTATGTTTTTATCTCATTGATTAGTAAACACTAGTAAAGCACAAATGCAAGGAAAAAGTCATTGCACAGGTATTTTTTGTGTGTAACGATTAGGCAGCTGAAACTAAATTGTAAATTTAGGGAGGGTAGACACTTATCACCAGCTGGGCTGGGAGAGTTTCGTTAAGGTGAGAAGTGCCTGTCTTTACATCTGCAGTAACCGCCCATCTTGGTTGTATAGCCTACAAAAGAGCCGTTGCTATTGTCCATCCTGTCCATACTTCTTGATTCAGGCAATTGAAGAAGTTTGTCAACATCCACGTCATAGGTTAACTTGGTTGTAAAGCTAGTGTCACTGTAATTAGCCAAAGACTATATTTAAAGTTTAATATTTATATACCTATTCTCTCTCTCTCTCTCTCTTTCTCTCTCTCTTTCTCTCTCTCTCTCCCTCTTTCTCTCTTTCACTCTTTCTCTCCCTCTTTCTCTCTTTCACTCTCTCTCTCTCTCTCTCTCTCATGTTATTTTCCTCCTGGAGCAGTGGTGCCACAGCTAGAGCAGTGCCAGGGTTCCCTGTCGCTATGGAGACTGTGCACAGACGGCGCCAACGTCTACAGCGTCTCCACGGAGGTGTTCTTGCGCGCGCTGGGCACGGCATACACTAGCCGACTGCCCGAACACGGTGCCAGCCTGGCAGACACAGGTACGACCACGCCCTCACTCCAGGGGGACAGAGTAATGCGCACCTCTGGCCCTGATCAGGAAGCAAGGGGTTTTGGTAGCGGTACTGCCGGGAATAGTAATCTAGCGTTGATTTGATTGTAGCTTTACTTATCTCTAGCTGTAGTGGTGGTTAAATGTTAAATGCACCTTCTGTTAGCCCCTAAAAGAATGAGCTAAATTGTAAATTGGATCACTGAGAGATACAAGGCTCAGACAGAGCTGTTAAGGCAACAGTATTATGCAGTTGCAGCCCTACTGTGTGACATGGCAGGTCATCTTTTCAAATGGCAGGGTTTCTCTCATCTTCTGTTGACAGTTTGAGTTACTGGTATTCTCATGAATATTTATGAACAAAAGAGAAGGGGAGTTCCATGCACCCGGAGCTTTCGTTTGTGGTTTCATAAACTGGTTGTACCCTGCAGATGGAAAAGCACAAAGGCTGAATCTAAACTAGAAATACATATTTTTTTGTGGGCTGTTCTAAGTCAGAGCGCATTGTGGGAAGGAGATGTGGCTGTTTCCTGTTGAACAGCTGCGTTAAGAGAAGTGGGGCCGAGTGGTTGGGGGATGTAGTGTGGCAGGTTTTCTGGTCATGTGACACATGGTCCTATCTCCAGTGTTTCTGAGCCTGGCTGAGCGGGTCCTGGAGCGCAGGCTGCCCAGGCGGGGGGGTGGAGCGGGCCGAGAGACCCTCACCATCTTCCAGTTCTGGAGCTACCTGGAGGCTGAGGGAGTGAACGTGCTGGACACACATATTACCGAGCTGGCAGAGGAAGGTGTGTGTGTGACTGTTTCCATCTGTGTGTGTGTGTGTGTGTGTGCGTGCGTGCGTGTGTGTGTGTGTGTGTGTGTGTGTGTGTGTGTGTGTGTGCGCTCATGCTTGCAGCTGTGTCTGTGTGAAAACTATGACATTAATTCACATTGCGTAGATAAGGTCTAAAACATCTGTGACATTGAACAAAAAAAATTGGATCTTTCTTGTTTGTTTAACTGCGGCCTGAAATAAGACTTAAAATGTGTACGTGTGCGTTTGGCATTCATACCTTCATATTTCACCTAAAGTTCCCCCTGGGAAAAAGTTGATTCTATTCCATTTTATTCTATATGACAAAGGTTTGCACAAGCAAGTTGGTTAAAATGGGTCTGTGTGATTTAGTCCTGTAAAGGAGTGTTTTAGATCTGCATGTGTCTGTGTTTATGTGTGAGGCATTGTGTGTGATGGACACAGCCATGTTTCTGATATGATCTGTTATGCACTATTTCCATTTGTCTGACTGGAAAGAGCATGTGGGCTTATACTGCAGTGACTGTGCAAATGTAGGAATTAAGAGGTGTGATTGACCATCCTTTGGTTGTACACTGGTGAATTACACAAGGACCGACAGGAATTATCAGGCGTTGCCAAAGCATTTCAGAACAAGAAAATACAAGACCTCATAAACTACCCCCCCCCCCCCCCCACAAATATATATATACTATGAAAATCTAATAAAAGTGAACTAAATGATAAGAAATAATCAGAAAACCAAAAATGGTTTTGAGGATATTCTTCCAACTCGATTTCCTCTGTCCTCTCCATGTCCCTTCAACCCACTTTTTTCTGTCCCCCCCCCCAACAGTGTGGCTGGTTCAGTCCCTACAGTCAGGGGACCAGGACACTCTGCTGAAGACCCTAAAGAGGCCCCCTGAGTCCAGCTTGAAAAGGGAGGGCCTGCGTGCCATTAGCCTGCTGCTGACAGACCCCCGGGCCAAGGTGTGCACTGCCGCGAGCTCCCTGCTCCGAGCCCTAGCTGACCAGACGCGCCACCGCGAGAGGGTGAGACCGCTGACTCCTCCCAACACTCATTCAGCCCTGCATTAGATCAGCCCTGCATAGATCGTTCTATTCCCTGCATTAGGTCCAGGGGTGCAAAACGAAGGTCGGTCCTTTCCGGGATTTCATGCCAGCATCTGCTCTTAATTAGTTAATTAGCCCAATAATATATTATGTCTCACATTTATCATAGTCATGACCTAGAGCTGTTGACTGCACATCCTTGGTGAAAATATTTGACTATGGTCTTATATACAGTACCCTCCAAAATCATTGGCACCCTTGATAAAGATGAGCAAAATAGGCTATCTACAAATTCAGATTGAAGGATCTGAAGGACCCTAAAAGATTCTGCATGGAGGAATGGCCAAATCCCGCCCAATATCCCTCGTCACAAATCTCGTAAAACACTAGAATATGACACATTGTATCCTTCCAAAGAGAAGGTGCGCAAAAGTACTAAAAACAGGGGGTTTCAATAATCTTTTACACCCATCTTTTTTTCATAACATTATTACATATTTTTGTGTGTGCAATCTAGCTCATTACCTGTGTCGTTTATTTTACGCAGACTTTTCCGTTCATCTTTATCGAGGGTGCCGTTCGTTTTGTAGTGCACTGTAAGAGTGAACCAGAATCAGTGTTGGCCTATACAGCTATTTAGACAATTAAGCTTGAATAATTGATTGGAACAATACCCAGCGTGCATATGCGCCCTCCAGGAATGTAGTTGTACACCCCTCATTAGTCCAAATGTGCTTCTCTATTTACTGGAAGTTCAGTTCTTTAAAAAGCACCCCCCTCCCCAAGTAATCTGAGGACCCCTAGATTACTTGGGGATTACTCTTGACTCCTTTATACAACACATTGTACAATATACATTTTTCAGTGGTTGTTTATCTCACTAGCAGCATATCTAAATTGAGATGGACATATAAATATTTAATGGTGAATTATAAAGATCACAATATAATGTAAGATGTATTAATCAGACGAGGTTTATTTTATCTGGAACTATCTTTGTTGTTGCCGTATATGTTCTTTTTACGTTCTGTAGGCGATTCACCTTCACAGACAATCACAGCACCTGTGAAGGGAAGGAATACAAATATAGAAGACTACAATTTCTCTTAATAAAATGCGGCGCATTCTACAGAGCTGCTATCGGCTCTGATGTGTGTTTATTTTATTTTATTTATTTACTGCCCACACACTTATCTTTGGAAGTTTGTTGAACAGCAACAGATACTAGTGCAGAGCAGTGCACTAGTACAAAGTACAAAACAAAATTTGAACAGATAAAAGTTGGGAAATACAGTGCCCTCCACTATTATTGGCCCCCCTGGTAAAGATTAGTAAAAAGGGTTATAAACAATTCACCGTTTGGTGAATTAGCTTAATGTCACACTGAAAAAATTAGAAAAATCCTACCTTTCATTGAAGTAAATTTATGAGAAGAAGAAAAAAATCCCAAATCAAGAAATAATTATTTTTAATAAAACCACGTGTGCCACAATTATTGGCACCCCTGCATTTATATATAGAATAAAGTAATCATTTTTATTTTCATGTGTGACACTGCATGTGTGCAGTCTGGCATGTAACCTCCTCCGTGGTCCCTTGCCCCGCCCCCAGGCCCTGGTGAGCTGCCTGGAGCTGCTGGAGGATGGCAGTGTCGGCACCCGAGTGTCCGGTTGCAAAGCCCTGGCGTGTCTGAAGGTCAGTGCCACCCTCGCAGCTCACTGAAGGGGGGTTCCGTCGAGAGGCGCGTGTCGTTTCAGGGCCCGTGCTGGCCAAGTATGCCATGGAACAGATGAGTCTGACGTGGCTCTCACCATTTGGAGGCTTTTTTCCCCAAACATTTGGGCCTCTAAATTCAGCTCATTGCCTCCGCCAAAGAGGTCATGTAATGACATCCGTCTGTGACAGACATATCTGGAAAGGTAATGGCTGGATTGGCATGAAATTTTCTGCGTACATTCATGTTCCCAAAAGCAAGAAGTACATTGATTTTAGCGAACCCATGACCTTTCTTCGAGCACCACCATCAGGCCATATTTTCAATGTATGATTGACATATCTCGAAAAGTAATGGCTGGATTGTCATGAAATTTCATGTGCACATTCATGTTCTCAAGAGGAAGAAACTTATTGATTTTGGTGACCCCATAACCTTTTCTCGAGCGCCACCATCAGGCCAAACATATCTCAAAAAGTAATGACTGGATTGCCATAATGTTTTCTGTACACATTCATGCTATCAAGAGGAATAACTTATTGATTTTGGTGACCCCATGACCTTTCCTGTTATGCCACCATCAGGTCAATTTTTTTATTTTCAAATGACCATCTCCTGAACTGTTAGTTGTACAGACACAAAATTTGCTGCGCACATTCATGCAAGGTCAGACTGTTGGGCCTTGCTGGAGCTCTGCACTCTACTGCATTTTTTCTAGTTTGATGTGAGAGCTTTTTCAGAACCCGAGAGCACACCAAAAACCCGTAATCGAGTTTGTTTGTTTGCACATGGTGATCTCAAGTTGGTTGCAAATTAACTGTGGTCTGATACAGAACTGGTGAGGAAGTAATGAATCGTTGCGATTCACATTTTTTCCAGGTAGTGAGACATGGGACACTTGTGAAGGACAAGTATAAGTTGCTGACATCATTAGCAATGCGCTGTCCAAACCAGTTATGCTCACACGTTGATGGCGTGAAAACATGTTACACACAGGCACCAGAGTTCAGCAGAATATATATGTAGTGTGAAAGCAAACTAACAGTAATAGTAGGGGGAGGCTGTGAAAAACCTGAGAGGGTATTTCGAACCTCGGCCAAGTGGTAGAATCGGCTTGGGCAAAATGTGTGATCTATGTTTAAATGTCTCCCTGTCTTCTGTGCGCCGCAGGCCAAAGAGAGCATCGAGCAGCTGGTGTACCTGTGTCGAACGGACAAAGATGATGTGCGGGACGCAGCCAAACAGGCCCTGCTGGCGCTGGGTAAGAATGGCCTGATTTAGCATATGTACTTTGTCATTTGACATGGAACAGGTACAGCTTACAAAGATGTACCTAAAGGCCCCAGTATACTTAAATCTAAATCAAATTTGGTGGATTCGCAAAAAGGCTTTTGACTGGTTTGCAACCAAAACAAAGTATCACATTTGGCTTCGATCGCCGTAGTGTGTGCAGGCCAGCCGAACTACCGGTAGTCAAAATTTTCGCACCGTCCCCAATACACGCTCTCCTGCAATTGGTCAACAAGGTGAGACTTGATGAAGCTGTATGACCACACAAGCAGGGACTAGAGACACTGAAATTCCATTTTACATTTGATAAATTTACTTTACTCACCGTTTTCTCCCTTTTTATTAGCACTAGAGCCGCCAATTGCCCAGAATCAAAATTGTGATTTCAAATTTTTTATTATTTAATCAGGGTTTATGCTACGTTTCCATCCTGCCATTACTTTTTCAAAATAGCAATAATACTGCAAATTCCTGTGTTGTAATTATAAAAGTACACTTAGTTTCTTTAGTTTCTAGATAAGTGTGAATCGTTGTCTCTCTCCTCCAGGAGCGCATTAACTGCAGTTGCATAATGGGCGCATTAGTGCATTGAGACAGTGATTGTGATAGTGAAGAGTTTCTAATCCATCAGTTGTGGAGCGTCATTAAACGAACAGACCTTAAGTCGCAGTGAGTATACTGACATTTGCTCCCAGCACCATATTCGGCAGCAGTTCAACATCCTTTTCCGAATCCGCCAAATTTGAATTTGTTTGAAGTACACCAAGGCCTTAAATTAGCCATTGAGATAATTTGCATCTGAATCCCTCACATATGTAGAGCACATATACTCTGCATGGGTGGGAGAGGGGGTTGATGGGAAGGGGAGGAGGACGGGTTAGGGGGTGCATGGAGAGGGTAGAGGGAGTGAATACAGAAAAGAAACATACAGGTGGGGGAAAAGTGTGGCATATAGGACAGGGATGGGATAAATGTGGGTATGGGTGGTGTAGAGTGAGAGGGGATATATATAGGTGGAGGGCGGGGAGAAAGATGGGATGGGGGGGTGGAGGTGGACATGGAAATGAGACGGGTGAGGATGGAGGGAGCAAGTGCAAAGAGGAAGGAAGGGGATGGAGATGAAAAACAGAGGGATGGGATGCGGGGGTGCCGGTGTGACCCCTCTTCTCTGTTCTGCACAGGCGAGGAGGGAAGGCTGGCCCATCGGCACGTGGAGGAGGCGAAAGACGGCATGCCCCGCCTCTTCGCCCCCGGCAGCATGGCGAGCACTGCCTTCTGAGACTGCAACCAACTGCCATTCCCATGGAAACCACCATATCCACGCCAACACCGGCACAGCCACGACCAGACCTGCCGTTCTCTCACACACAAACACACGTGCATGCACAAGTATGCTCCAAGTGAGTGCAGTTAGACATACACAGCCAAGACGTGTGGGATTACAGACTGACACACACACACACACACACACAATCACAGCCACAGTGAGTGTTGTTACATGTGCATAGCCAAGAAGTGTGGGATTAAAGAAATTTAGGCACACACACAGTGAGAGTGAATCCAGTTAACACGTACAGTCAGAAAGGGTTGGATTACAGACTGAGACACACACAGCCAGTGAGTGCCGTTACACATGCACAGCCAAGAAGTGTGAGATTAGACACGGAGACACACACACACAAAATTGACAGTGTGGCGGCAGTTTCCTTAATAGGGACATAAACTTGTTTCATAATATCAGTGAAGATGAATATACGTAAATGTCTATATATATAAGTAATAATTCTGATTATTTCTGTAGAGCTGTGACACTGTGGTGAAAAGACCAAGTTTTTACAGCCTTATGTAGTGGCCTGGCGGCGGTTGTTGCCTTTCAAGTTCACCAGAGGTTTCCCGCGGAAACAATGATGTAGAGGCGTATCATTGAGCTGTGAGCGCAAGCACTGATTGGATGAGAGTAACGGAAGACCTGAAGAATGGCTGGACTGAAAGAGTCATTTGTGGGATGGAAGGGAATTTAAGAGGGTATGAAATTTTGATGTGGGAGAGATGGTCCTGTTAATTTTTCTTTTTTTTTTTGGGTTTGAACTGTGACAACCTAGTGGATTTTTTGGTGGAGCCTGTTGGCTGCTGGGTGCACAGTGCTTGTGCACATGGCTGGGGGAGGGGAAAGAGATTTGGGGACAAGCTTCAGCTGTCCCGCATTCTCTGGGAGGAACTGGAGTTGTCCCAGAAGAATCCTTTTTTACAAAGACCTTGTTTCAACACTCTGGGGATTTTGATCATAAAATGTGTTCATAATATCACAGTGCCATCATTCCGTACTATTATTATATTTTCTTTTCAAAAATGTATCTATATTCCACTGGAGGTGTAGACATTTTCTTATTGTGCTGTAATTCAATTAGCGATCTTTAAATCATTAAAGCACAGACTTATATTTGGTGCTTACACATCAATCACCCACATTGCACTTCCTCAGGCTTATGCCACTAGTGATCTGAAGAATATTGATAATTCCTGCTGTAAAGTGTGTGTGTGTGTGTGTGTGTGCGGGTGGGTGGGGGGGGGGGTATTATTATTATTGTTGTGGGAATCTGTAAACTGACAGACGCCATCTTTTAGGGATGGGGGGAAAAAGATTGTCCCCTTGGAAACCACAGGCTTGGCATTGGCCAATAGGCAGCGTGACATCAGATTGCCCAGGTTCTGGTGCATTCTAAGAGTGCTGGTTGCAGGAAGACAAAGTGGTTCTAGAACAGAACCTGGAATTCACTGAACACATTCTTAAATTGATTATTCAGTTTTGTTCTGTTAGACATGGAAAGTTTGGACAATGGATGCCTCTTCAATATTTAAGTGCCTCAAGTTACAGTGGAGAGTGTTTTAAAGAAATGAATAAATGAAATAGACATTTGTATTTAAGAGTTGCTGTGGATACAGAGAAACTGCAGCAAAGATTTAAGTATATTGTTTTATTTTCCATATGACTTACAGATTGTGCAGCATAAGATACAAATGATTTACTATTGAGTTTTTTTTCTACATAATGTATATTGTCTGACAGGAATCTTGCCTGACATAAAATGTAAACAAAAATTATAAAGATATGTTGGAAACAACTATTTGTTCATGTCTCTATTTTTTCACACAATACTCTGATTTGAACACACAATAACCAACCATTACTTAGGGATGAATGTGGAATTGTCAGGATCTGAATTTCTTTTTTTTTAATGCATCTTATTAGAAATCTGTACTGACGCACAGTAATACGCGCACACACATGATCTGCTCCGAGTTTATTGCCAGCCCCAGTAGTGTGGCTCGTTTCCCTGGAGGAAACTGTTGGTACAAACACCCCTCCCCCAAAGAGGCAGTGTCGCTGTCTGTTCGTTCAGGTGTTTGTTGAATATCTGCGGCTATTAAAAATAACCTAGAGATTCTAGGCCATGGCAAAAATTCCAGCATGGCGAAATAAATGCTACAGGCCACGATGTTACGGGATATTACGGCTAAACGCTATATGTAACGTTACATTCGACTTTCCATTTATCACAAAATAAAGGGGTGAATAACGTTAGAGGATGTCTGTGGGCTGACCAGATGAGATGTCTTCTTTTTTTTTTGGATCAACACTATCCATAAGAGTGGCATCTCTAAATTATATATCCGGTTAAGTTTGCTCATTCGATCGACCGAATATATGTTACATAAAAATATAACGCCCACCCACCCCTGTCCTTTTTTTAATTCATATATTTTTAACAAAATTACATTAGTTATTTGGCAGACGCTTTTATCCAAAGCGACGTACAATAAGTGCATATTGAAAGTCATTGACACAACTACAAAGCAAATCCGACAAAGCACAACTTCTCACAACGTAGGAGCTATCCCTAGTAATGAACATAGAATACAGTCGGCTTTACATTCTTAACCATAAAATAGCAAAAGACACAAATAGAAGCAAAAAGTTAGTGGGCAGAAATACGATTTTGTTGTGTGGACAACTTGGCCTTTAAATGTCTTTGCAGATTCAAAGAAGGATCTCGAGAACAGAAGGGAAATTATCATTATGCTAACGTCACATTATAAAAACAGCACACCCCTGAAAATGACATTCATTTATTAATATGCCATTATTTAGGTAACGTTAGCTAATGTTTAATTGACTAATGTCAAGCTATGTTTTTAAAAATCTACTTGCCTAGCTATAACTAATTAGCCCTTTGTTGGAGATAAATAATAACGTGCATGGGCCTGTTCTTAAGACATGCACACAGCAGCTTCTTCCCCATTTCCTGCGAGACGATCCCTACACAAAATTCAAAAGTAGCGCCCCAACCGGCCAATCCCCACAATTCTCTTCGTCAACCCCCTCCCCCTCGCCACCACCCCCTGGCCCCCCTCCAATTCCGCTGGGCGAACCTCTCCGCGCAGGCGCATTCCCCGGCTCTAGGCCGCCATTTTGTGCAGAGCCTACTCTGCTAAAGCGAGAGAGGATTAAAACCACCGGAGGAGAAGGGCGCGTTTTTACACCATCTCAGACAGAGCACAGAACGGACCCGGGCTTTCATTCGAATTCGACGAGAAAATAAACAGACGACAGCAGGTAAAACGGCGCTACTTCCAAGAAAAAGGGGGGATTTTTGCAGGAGCTTTATTCGGCCTCTAGGTGTCACGGTGGGGCTCCCGGTCCTGGCGGCTGGCGGGGGGTGTTTGTCTCCCTCTATCGTTATTGAAAATTTAGCAAAAAAACACTTATAACCAGAAGTTCGAGACAATGTTGATGTATTTTGGCTGTTCAGGTCAATATTAGTTATTATTTCAGTATGGATGGATTTTTAAAGGCTTCGTTAATTTGGGCGCATGTTTAGGCCAGGCGTCCATTTTCTTTTTCCTTCTTTGTTTCCTCTTTAGAGAGCTAGAGACTCGCGGTCCCAGGAATAGCGAGCTAAGCTAACGCTAGCTAATTGATTCCAGAGTGAAACACACAAACATTTACCAAACTGCCACCGCCTCGCACTCTCCTCCTGTTAAGATATTTCCAGTGCTAGGGAACATTTACCACGTTTGGGACGTAATGTTTTAGCGAATATGTCCTGTATTTGTATGCTTGTTTCCCGCATCGTTAGCTGGCTAGCTACGACGGCTTCCCGCGCCGTCCTTACTGCAAAACAAATTCGGATATGCACAGCCCCCTCGGTCTCACGTATTGCTAGCAATACAAGTTATAATATCTCGGCTAACTATTGTTTTCGGTCGTTATTTGATTTGATTATCGTGGAGGAATGGATGGACGTTTGAATAAAAAAATCGATCAAAGCCTGTTAGGCTATTTCCTGACTTAGCAAGCAGCTAACGTTTTAGTAACATGCTAGCGAGCCTTTTTTTTACGGGAGACTACTGCGTCAAAAAACAACAACGAGATAATTAATGTACTGTGGTGCTCATTGCTCGAGTTGAATAAATAACGTTACAATGGCTGCTATTTCTGCTACGAAGCAGTTTCCCCTCCACCTACCCCAAGCTGCTCTGGTGTTTACAGTCTTGCAGCCTAGTCACCGCTCACGTAACGTTATTCAAAC